>CM050429.1:5985024-7185024 GCA_027564155.1 Gymnocypris eckloni scoliostomus
TAGGTTTTGTCCTTTGAAGACGCTGTTATCAGGAAATTCCCTCCCACCCATAGCTGCGTATCTGGGTCTGTGCTGTGAAAAACTGTGAAGTGCATCTCCCACAAACATCTGTTTTTAAAACAAAAGTTGATTGTTTATAGAATAGTTTACTAAAAAAATCCACTGAACATTATTTCAGTTTTAAAAGTTTAACAACACGTTACTTTATTTACTAGTTGTTTTGTCAATCTTACAAAGCGTTATAACGTTTAAAATGTACGATCTGATATAAACTATAAATGTTTTGACACGCTTAAGACTTCTAGGGTTATATAAGGTGTTAGAGTGCGTGCGTGGAGACATTGAAATGCGAAACCGTGTTAAACGGGGGAACAAAGTTTTTTTTAAAGTTATTTTTCATACACAACAATGTCACGGAAAAACTTCAAAACAAGAAAGTCAGAGTATATCATTTATAAAAGAGTACAAAAATAGACGACGTAAACCAAATAAGAGTCAAACCGCATAAGTTAATAGAAAACAATAAAGACAAAGAAAACTAGGATTCGAATGTGGATAAGCTAAAAAAGGTTAATATTAAACAAGTTTTAATATAAAGAAAATGCGACGTATATACACGTAAAATTAAGCAATGTTTTATTTTCCAGAAAGCGCTGTTTAAAATGTAAAATACGGTGCAAGAAAACAAATAAAAATGAAGACAGGTTATTTAAACAACTAAGACAATATTAACATTAAATAATATAGAGTAACCTTACTTACTGTGGTATAAAA
The DNA here is from genome assembly GCA_027564155.1 of Gymnocypris eckloni scoliostomus. Lineage (NCBI taxonomy): Eukaryota > Metazoa > Chordata > Actinopteri > Cypriniformes > Cyprinidae > Gymnocypris > Gymnocypris eckloni. The sequence continues at coordinate 5,985,799 of CM050429.1, forward strand.
TAAAATCAAGCCGTTAAAAAGATACGTTTGTCAGAAGTTTGTAATATTACAATTTAAAACTAGTTAGTTTGACAATGAAAATAAAAAATCGAACTTTTAAGACAGAAGTTTTCTCACAAGAAAAGCTGGAAACAAGGAAAAATAAACGCGCATTTAGCCGTTGTCCAAAAGAAGGTAATCTCAGAGACAAAAGATAAGTCTATCATAACTTAGCTGAACGGTAAAATTAAACAAAAGAAAAAGTCCCCAAACAGCGAGAAGTCCGCGTGTCCGTTTCAAACACAGAATGGCGAGACATCCGGTTCCAGGCAGACCACGCCTACGCTCCATCCCTAGATCCGGACGAGGAGGGACCAAAACTGAGATTTAAAAGGATTTAATCCATGACTTTTTGACAGGGTTTTAAAACATTAACAGTTAATATTTAATAAGTCTTTTACATGTCTTAATTAAACCAGTCAACATCATTCACCTAAATCTTTTCACATGAAACCAAATCAATAACTCTCTGATTTTCTTGTCATAAGACTTGTTATCATTTGAAATACGCGTGCAGCATGTAAACGTTTTTTACATCACGAGATGCAGATATTTCATCTCAAGCAATGCAACGAAGTTGAAGACGGTCGTGTCAATATCACATTTCACGCAGCACGAGATGCCAGTGAAAAGTATGATTAAAACACATGAATCTAACTTTTCAACAGTTTTTAACAAATATCATTATTAACAGCTAATACAGCATGGTATGCACATAACAACCATAGATCTCTAATTACTGAATCTTTACAAACATAACTGATGTAAGAAACATGCAAATATTCGACAAGGTTTATCAAACTGGTGTGTCAGGTGATTTGCATTGTTGTACATATCTCGCCTATACAGTTTTGTTAAGATGTTTAACATCTGTAAAAAATAGTCTAAAAGTCATCTTTTAGCTTCCACATAGGAATTATGTCCACACTCAACGGTTTTGTGTAACAGAGTCCAGAGACAAATGAAAATAAAATGTGTGAAAGACTGATGACAGGAAGAGCTACAGACTAAAAGCTTCAGATTTTATTAAAACAATCGAATACATAACCGCATAATTCAGTGATTCTATCAAATGAATCATTCATTTTAAAGTCAGATTTGATTTCTCGTCAAAACAATAAAACTTTTTAAAAACGTTAAAACTTTCTTACGACTTTTTAATTATGTCGAACAAAATGAATATAGGGTTATGTTTTTAGTTCGGGATGTTTGCACGTTAATCACATCATTAACCTAAAACATTTTTCATTCAAACTCTCTCTTGAGCACAGCACACAACTGCCAACAACATCCATAACTTGGTTTTATCATTCGGCTGTAGCTGAAACTCTATAACGTGTTCAATTTATGCATCAACGGATCTATAGATGCTGGAAGAACTCATTGAGCTGTTTAACTGTAGAAAATGTATACAATGACGTGTAAAACTAGATCGACAGACAGAGTGTACATGCCTAAAACAAGCCTGGAACCATTTCGAACCATTCTAACACTAAGTGCGACCGCGGTGAAAATGTGTTATAGTACAGCAGTAAAACACTGGACGTGCGAACGACCAAATAACTACAAGTCCTACTTAAAATCTACAATGAAACTAGAAAATATACGTGTGACCTAACAGTGTTTAAAATACTGGACACGTGCAGTTAGATGAAGACACGCAGAGTTGGTTAACACAACGAAATATGTCGTGAAGCATACGTATAACACGACAAGCGTTCTGCAGGACTGACTGACTGACTTTTTTTCTTAAGATTTGATTTCAAGAACACACGCACACACACACACACACAAACCAAATCGTTACGCTATTTCACGAAATGACGGGGTGGTCAATTTCGACATACACGTCAAGCCTGTTTACCATAAGCATGTTCTTCTTATACATTTTTAACAATTATTTTAACAAATATTTTCGTTTCCACAAAGATACAAACGTTGTCGTACAAATGTTGCAGGCCTTTCAGGTCAGCGAACTACAATACCCAGCATATACATCGGACTACAAACATGGTTGCCACGAATCCATACATATACAAAACGGTCTATACGCGACAGATCTCTAAATCGTCAGACTTTTGGTTATACGTACGTTCGGATACCCTATATAGAAAGACTCGTATTACCAACGCTTTTTTACAAAGTATACGCTTCTTTTGCCTGGCGATGTTACAAACCCCATTTTGCGAGATCTACGTCTGTAGAAATAATTAACAGGTCTTATAAAATCATTGATTTGACTTAACTTTAAAACACAATCCGCACGAACGATAAATCAGACGCTCTTAAAATCGATAGTGCACAAAACGTGTGTAAAAGGGCGGATGATCGCAGGAAAACAATTTAAGGGTGCTACACACAGGTGAGTGGGTCTGCACAAGCCACCTGTAGTAACACTCTCCTCTAGTCGCACTAGACACTTTCACACACTATTGTGTGTACATAATCCCACAAAGACTGATTGTAATATATGACTGATATATGTATGTTTACAGGCCCGTACACCGCAAATCACCCTACACCGTTTCCCAGCCAGCTGCTTAAATGTCTCTCTTTTTGCACATGTACACTATTTGAGTCATCTACACAGTTGTGGAGTTTGTATTTTTAGTTTATTTATAGGTAACCATTTGTATATATACACACAGCATCTGTATAGTCAAAGCTGACAGTAGGTTTATACTGTTTTACTTTGTGTTGTATATCTGTATTCATGTAGCACCGTGGTCCAGCGTGGCACGACATTTCGTCCCGCTGTATGTCCACAGATGTAGCGGGATGACAATAAAGATAGGGCGTATGTCAGTGTATGTCAAGATAGTGACATACACTTGACTTGGCGACACACATTAACGTGATATTTCGGGGTCGTGTCTTACACAATTGTGTGTTACTTAACGTTTTTATGCCGTTTTCATATAAAATATAACAGTCTGTTACCAATTTAGATGTGTTTATTATGAAATCACACAAAGAACCAGTGAAGAACGTACTGTTTGCTAACACGGAATTAATTAAAATAATACTCTGTGCTCATTTAACCGGTATATTTACAGTATGTTGAACGTAATACAGTTAAACAGGAGCATTGAAACATTAAAAACCTATTAAACAGTTGTTTCAATACAAACATAATTTATCAAATACTATTAAACTATTGAATTTTGGACACCTTAAAACACTTTATTCAATCAAAAACCTGTCCCAAAAGACAGACGGACAAATCTTCAACGATTACTGAGACGGACGTAGTTTATGCAAAAGACAAAATAATTATTCTTTGTCACAATAACATAAGCGTTCCGATAAATTTGATAACCTTACTGTAGATTTTCTCAATATTCTTTATTCTAGTTATTGTTTTCCTCTTATTCATAAACCCACAAGAGTTAAATAAAATTCAACAGCTTACAAATTGAATACATAAAATCTGATGTTTTATATTCAGACTTGTCTGATAATTTTCTGATATACCTATCGTTATTCTATAATTAGGGCTAACAGGATGGAACTCTCAAAGAAATACGGCAAAATAACTGTTTTTATCGATCGATTAAATGACGGATCCTCTACATGACACTGCTTAAGACTAAACAAATGACTTTTATTTTGGGACGTCTTTCCGGTCTGCCTACGATACATGCGTTCAGAAGACAAACCACACGTGAAAAGCGGGTGTTTGTGTTTTTTCGGTTGCCTTTACAACTAGTAGGCCTACGCTTCAGACTTTTATAACTATTACACTTAAAGAGAACCATTTCACAACAACAACAACGCGTACATGGATACGCATTTTCTTTTGCGTATGTCTCTAAACAACGGTTAGGTAAATGACTTGAGGTTGTTACGTCATTTTTACGGGAAAAGGTGGGACGGATTCATGTATTTTTATTCCGTCCACACAAATGCTCTGGCACCGAATGTCTTTTAGGCCTGACCCCAGAAAACAGACGTCTTAATATTTTGTTCTTCTTTTCATGAAAACAAGCGGCAGGTAGTTTTTGTCCTCAGCTGCGGTATAGCGACACGTTTTAACACGTCGTGAATTCCGATAGTTTGTTAGCAAACGCAGCTGTTTATTACTGAGATGTCACATCAGAGCCGCGTTCTAGTTTATATTTTTAAACTACTTATATGTTTAACTTAGTTGCATCTTTAACGGGCGCTACCGTTCTACGCCTCGTCACACCGTTGTGAGATACTATAAACAATAAAAATAAAATACGTAAACTCACGCTTTGTAAGCAGAACCGTTTTACATGTTTCCGTGACTTTGTTAGCTCTTTCTGTTTGAATTTGTGTACCGCCGTTTTTGCTATCCTTATCTTATTTTCCCCACCTAATTGTAATTGTTAGGCCTTGGCGTTATAGGCTTTTAAAAAACTAGGTCTCCTAGATTTTGGCGTCTCGTTAACGGGCCTTTTTGTTCTTATAAGTTAATAATTATGTCAATTGGTTGATTTAATAAAATATTGCTTTAAATCGCGTCTTCATTCGAGACATTTACGTTACATTATTACATTGTGGGGGATATGAGATACAAGATCGTTTGAAATTGATAACAAACAAAAAACTTATCTTAGGCGTGACCATTGTTTATGACTTCCTGGCAACGCGTCACACAGGTTGAGGCGGGCCCAAATGCTAAAACCAAAGACGACCGGACTGACAAACTCATTTATAAGTTGTTTCGTATAAAAGTGGGTGCTACATTTAAATGTTTTAAATACATTTTATGAAGTCAGAGAATATTACGTTGAGACAATCTTTTATTTCAACAACATTTGAGTATACATTAAATGTACAATTTAGTCAGAAAATCTAGCCAGAAAAGAAAATCTCTGCAGACAAACATGTTTTGTCAAATATAAAATCAATCAGCGATACAACAATTTCACACGTCATATAATCACAGTTTTTTACAATCAGCAAAATACATAGATCTGTGTTTTGAGATCTGTCCATATCATCTTCGTATTCAGACATCACGTCCAGCATTTTTCTAGCGGTTAGACAGGTTGACTCTCGGCTGATTAGAAACAGTCAAATCATCCTTTCTTACAATTTCCATTTCGTTCTTGAGATTTGTTTCACGTTTGGTATCACCCGTACAATCATGATTTGGATCGCATGTCGCCAAAATGATCTTACGTATCAGACCGATCATTTGTCCTCTGTAATATAGTTTAAACGTGGGATCTTCTTCTTTTACAAAACACGTTTTTTCCGTAACGCATCAGAACTCCAATCAGTAGCCATTAGCTTTTGTGCAACGTTTTCCAAGAGATACATTTTGTCCCCTAACCGATATAGAGCGTTATCACCATTTCCTAGAATTTTGATTGACTGTTTTAATCCGTGACGGTTCTTAGGCATTTCACTTTCAGTTTCAATTTTCAGTTTATGGTTCAGATCCGCCAAAACGTCGTTAGTAGAACAATTGGAGAGCGCGTCAGGCTCAGACAAATTGGATTCTTGAAGTTGATTCTGTTGATCCATGTAGATAGCGTTTTGTTTTGACAAGGTCTTACAGCAGATCCGCTGTCTGTACCTTCAAACCCGCTAGCAATGTCGTAAATGAGTTTGTCAGTCCGTCTTTGGTTTTAGCATTTGGGCCCGCCCTCAACCTGTGTGACGTTGCCAGGAAGTCATAAACAATGGTCACGCCTAAGATAAGTTTTTTTTGTTTGTTATCAATTTCAAACGATCTTGTATCTCATATCCCCCACAATGTAATAATGTAACGTAAATGTCTCGAATGAAGACGCGATTTAAAGCAATATTTTATTAAATCAACCAATTGACATAATTATTAACTTATAAGAACAAAAGGCCCGTTAACGAGACGCCAAAATCTAGGAGACCTAGTTTTTTAAAAGCCTATAACGCCAAGGCCTAACAATTACAATTAGGTGGGGAAAATAAGATAAGGATAGCAAAAACGGCAGTACACAAATTCAAACAGAAAGAGCTAACAAAGTCACGGAAACATGTAAAACGGTTCTGCTTACAAAGCGTGAGTTTACGTATTTATTTTTATTGTTTATAGTATCTCTAGCAACGGTGTGACGAGGCGAGAACGGTAGCGCCCGTTAAAGATGCAACTAAGTTAAACATATAAGTAGTTTAAAAATATAAACTAGAACGCTGCTCTGATGTGACATCTCAGTAATAAACAGCTGCGTTTGCTAACAAACTATCGGAATTCACGGCGTGTTAAAACGTGTCGCTATACCGCAGCTGAGGACAAAAACTACCTGCCGCTTGTTTTCATGAAAAGAAGAACAAAATATTAAGACGTCTGTTTTCTGGGGTCAGGCCTAAAAGACATTCGGTGCCAGAGCATTTGTGTGGACGGAATAAAAATACATGAATCCGTCCCACCTTTTCCCGTAAAAATGACGTAACAACCTCAAGTCATTTACCTAACCGTTGTTTAGAGACATACGCAAAAGAAAATGCGTATCCATGTACGCGTTGTTGTTGTTGTGAAATGGGTCGCTTTAAGTGTAATAGTTATAAAAGTCTGAAGCGTAGGCCTACTAGTTGTAAAGGCAACCGAAAAAACACAAACACCCGCCACGTGTGGTTTGTCTTCTGAACGCATGTATCGTAGGCAGACCGGAAAGACGTCCCAAAATAAAAGTCATTTGTTTAGTCTTAACCAGTGTCGTGTAGAGGATCCGTCATTTAATTGATCGATAAAAACAGTTATTTTGCCGTATTTCTTTTGAGAGTTCCATCCTGTTAGCCCTAATTATAGAATAACGATAGGTATATCAGAAAATTATCAGACAAGTCTGAATATAAAACATCAGATTTTATGTATTCAATTTGTAAGCTGTTGAATTTTATTTAACTCTTGTGGGTTTATGAATAAGAGGAAAACAATAACTAGAATAAAGAATATTGAGAAAATCTACAGTAAGGTTACCAAATTATTGGAACGCTTATGTTATTGTGACAAAGAATAATTATTTTGTCTTTTGCATAAACTACGTCCGTCTCAGTAATCGTTGAAGATTTGGCCGTCTGTCTTTTGGGACAGGTTTTTGATTGAATAAAGTGTTTTAAGGTGTCCAAAATTCAATAGTTTAATAGTATTTGATAAATTATGTTTGTATTGAAACAACTGTTTAATAGGTTTTAATGTTTCAATGCTCCTGTTTAACTGTATTACGTTCAACATACTGTAAATATACCGGTTAAATGAGCACAGAGTATTATTTAATTAATTCCGTGTTAGCAAACAGTACGTTGGCATAAGCGTTAAGTAACACACAATTGTGTAAGACACGACCCCGAAATATCACGTTAATGTGTCGCCAAGTCAAGTGTATGTCACTATCTTGACATACACTGACATACGCCCTATCTTTATTGTCATCCCGCTACATCTGTGGACATACAGCGGACGAAATGTCGTACACGCTGGACCACGGTGCTACATGAATACAGATATACAACACAAAGTAAAACAGTATAAACCTACTGTCAGCTTTGACTATACAGATGCTGTGTATATATACAAATGGTTACCTATAAATAAACTAAAATACAAACTCCACAACTGTGTAGATGACTCAAATAGTGTACATGTGCAAAAGAGAGACATTTAAGCAGCTGGCTGGGAAACGGTGTAGGGTGATTTATGTGTACGGGCCTGTAAACATACATATATCAGTCATATATTACAATCAGTCTTTTGTGGGATTATGTACACACAATAGTGTGTGAAAGTGTCTAGTGCGACTAGAGAGTGTTACTACAGGTGGCTTGTGCAGACCCACTCACCTGTGTAGCACCCTTAAATTGTTTTCCTGCGATCATCCGCCCTTTTACACACGTTTTGTGCACTATCGATTTTAAGAGCGTCTGATTTATCGTTCGTGCGGATTGTGTTTTAAAGTTAAGTCAAATCAATGATTTTATAAGACCTGTTAATTATTTCTACAGACGTGTAGATCTCGCAAAAATGGGGTTTGTAACATCGCCAGGCAAAAGAAGCGTATACTTTGTAAAAAAGCGTTGGTAATACGAGTCTTTCTATATAGGGTATCCGAACGTACGTATAACCAAAAGTCTGACGATTTAGAGATCTGTATAGACCGTTTTATATGTATGGATTCGTGGCAACCATGTTTGTAGTCCGATGTATATGCTGGGTATTGTAGTTCGCTGACCTGAAAGGCCTGCAACATTTGTACGACAACGTTTGTATCTTTGTGGAAACGAAAATATTTGTTAAAATAATTGTTAAAAATGTATAAGAAGAACATGCTTATGGTAAACAGGCTTGACGTGTATGTCGAAATTGACCATCCCGTCATTTCGTGAAATAGCGTAACGATTTGGTTTTGTGTGTGCGTGTGTTCTTGAAATCAAATCTTAAGAAAAAAAGTCAGTCAGTCAGTCCTGCAGAACGCTTGTCATACGTATGCTTCACGACATATTTCGTTGTGTTAACCAACTCTGCGTGTCTTCATCTAACTGCACGTGTCCAGTATTTTAAACACTGTTAGGTCACACGTATATTTTCTAGTTTCATCGTAGATTTTAAGTAGGACTTGTAGTTATTTGGTCGTTCGCACGTCCAGTGTTTTACTGCTGTACTATAACACATTTTCTACCGCGGTCGCACTTAGTGTTAGAATGGTTCGAAATGGTTCCAGGCTTGTTTTAGGCATGTACACTCTGTCTGTCGATCTAGTTTTACACGTCATTGTATACATTTTCTACAGTTAAACAGCTCAATGAGTTCTTCCAGCATCTATAGATCCGTTGATGCATAAATTGAACACGTTATAGAGTTTCAGCTACAGCCGAATGATAAAACCAAGTTATGGATGTTGTTGGCAGTTGTGCGCTGTGTGCTCGCAAGAGAGAGTTTGAATGAAAATGTTTTAGGTTAATGATGTGATTAACGTGCAAACATCCGAACTAAAAACATAACCCTATATTCATTTTGTTCGACATAATTAAAAGTCGTAAGAAAGTTTTAACGTTTTTAAAAGTTTTATTGTTTTGACGAAATCAAATCTGACTTTAAAATGAATGATTCATTTGATAGAATCACTGAATTATGCACACTGGTTACTGCATACACCTATTCAAGAGAAAAATGCACACGCCGATTGTTTTAATAAATCTGAAGCTTTTAGTCTGTAGCTCTTCCTGTCATCAGTCTTTCACACATTTTATTTTCATTTGTCTCTGGACTCTGTTACACAAAACCGTTGAGTGTGGACATAATTCCTATGTGGAAGCTAAAAGATGACTTTTAGACTATTTTTACAGATGTTAAACATCTTAACAAAACTGTATAGGCGAGATATGTACAACAATGCAAATCACCTGACACACCAGTTTGATAAACCTTGTCGAATATTTGCATGTTTCTTACATCAGTTATTTTATCAAAGCTCAGTCGAATAAACCTATCGGTTGTTGTTTTTATTTGAATGCAATAAAGCATGCTGCATTTAACTCCCCTTACGGTTAATAACGCAGTTTATTAAGCGAGAAAGAAAGTCTGTTGTAAAGATTAGTTAGGTTAGAGATTCATGGTTTTAGGTTTTACATTTTGTTAGAATGATATTTGTTAAACAATAGTTATATCATTGTTTAATCATACTTTTCACTGGCATCTCGTGCTGCGTGAAATGTGATATTGACACGACCGTCTTCAACTTCGTTGCATTGCTTGAGATGAAATATCTGCATCTCGTGTAAAAAAAAAAACGTTTACATGCTGCACGCGTATTTCAAATGATAACAAGTCTTATGACAAGAAAATCAGAGAGTTATTGATTTGGTTTCATTCCTGTTAAATATTTGTATGTGCATACCTGCGTTTTAGCTGTTATAACGTATGGTAAGCAAAAAGCCCTGTCAAAAAGTCATGGATTAAATCCTTTTAAATCTCAGTTTTGGTCCCTCCTTGTCCGGATCTAGAGGATGGTACGTAAGCGCGGTCTGCCTGGAACCGGATGTCTCGCCATTCTACGTTTGAAACGGACACGCGCGGACTTCTCGCTGTTTGGGGGGCTTTTTTCTTTTGTTTAATTTTCCGTTCATCTAAGTTATGATAGACTATCTTTTGACGGCGGTGTTTTAACAAACGCCGTCTTACCTTCTTTGGACTAAATGCGTTTGTTTTCCAGCTTTTCTTGTGAGAAAACTTCTGTCTTAAAAGTTCGATTTTTTTATTTTCATTGTCAAACTAACTAGTTTTAAATTGTAATATTACAAACTTCTGACAAACGTATCTTTTTTTAACGGCTTGATTTTTATTTTATACCACAGTAAGTAAGGTTACTCTATATTATTTAATGTTAATATTGTCTTAGTTGTTTAAATAACCTGTCTTCATTTTTATTTGTTTTCTTGCACCGTATTTTACATCCTTTTAAACAGCGCTTTCTGGAAAATAAAAACATTGCTTAATTTTACGTGTATATACGTCGCATTTTCTTTATATTAAAACTTGTTTAATATTAACCTTTTTTAGCTTATCCACATTCGAATCCTAGTTTTCTTTGTCTTTATTGTTTTCTATTAACTTATGCGGTTTGACTCTTATTTGGTTTACGTCGTCTATTTTTGTACTCTTTTATAAATGATATACTCGGACTTTCTTGTTTTTGAAGTTTTTCCGTGACATTGTTGTGTATGAAAAAATAACTTTAATAAAAAATAACTTTTCCCATTTAACACTGTTTCGCATTTCAATGTCTCCACACATGCTACATAACACATTATATAACCCTAGAAGTCTTAAGCGTGTCAAAACATTTATAGTTTATATCAGATCGTACATTTTAAACGTTATAACGTTTGTAAGATTGACAAAACAACTTGTAAATAAAGTAACGTGTTGTTAAACTTTTAAAACTGAAATAATGTTCAGTGGATTTTTTTTTTTTAGTAAACTATTCTATAAACAATCAACTTTTGTTTTAAAAAACAGATGTTTGTGGGAGATGCACTTCACAGTTTTTCACAGCACAGACCCAGATACGCTGCTATGGGTGGGAGGAATTTCTGATAACAGCGTCTTCAAAGGACAAAACCTACTGTCATGATAAAATGATTTATTATACAGCCTTCAAAAACAAAAACCTTCTGTCTATATCATCAAAAACATCAAAACCTGCTGTCAAAACATCAAAACCATCAAAACCACCTGTCAAAATCATCAAAACCTACTGTCAAAACATCAAAACCACCTGTCAAAATCATCAAAAACATCAAAACCTGTTGTCATTTATTATACATCCTTCAAAAACAAAAACCACCTGTCAAAATCATCAAAACCTACTGTCAAAACATCAAAACCTGCTGTCAAAACCATCAAAACCACCTGTCAAAATCATCAAAACCTCCTGTCAAAACATCAAAACCACCTGTCAAAAACATCAAAACCTACTGTCATTATAACATGATTGATTATACCGGAAGTCCCGCCTTATACAGGAAGTCCCGCCTATACAGGAAGTCCCGCCTACACCGGAAGTCCCGCCTATACAGGAAGTCCCGCCTGCACCGGAAGTCCCGCCTACACCGGAAGTCCCGCCCCTATACCGGAAGTCCCGCCCCTCAATCAATCATTTTGACAGGTGGTGTAGTATACTTACTACTATCTTATCTGGAGCTGTCCCTAAATACACTCACTCTTGTCACTTGTTCATTATTTAGTGAACTGTGACATTCACTAATGAGCAAGTATATTTATTTTATCCATTTTTAAGTTTAGAATTATGCAGTGATCTCTGTAGAGCTTGTGTGGGAGATTTACACACGAAAAAAGTTACTAAACTAATTTATGTTAGGCTGCATTGTATTGACTACCCTTACCAAAAAGTAGATTACTTCAAGTATACTTTATGTAGTAAGTACACAAATATCAGTGTAATAGTAGTATACTCATAAGTGTACTATTTCAATACTCTTTGGGACTAAATTGGCCCACTTTCTAGTATATAAATGTATACTTTTAAGTATACTTTAAGTATAACAGTAGTAAACTTTAAGTACACAACTAGTTTGCATCAAAGTTTTTAGCTTGTACTGCAACTACACTAAAAGTGAACTTATAGGTATACCGATAGTTTACTTATTAAATATTTTTTATTACACTTTATAGTATAGTCACAATAAACTAGTAGTTTAGTTTTATACTGCAAGTATACTCTTAAGTTTTATTTAAGTTAACTTGCATCATAGTTTCAGTATTCTACTATGTCCATATTTAGGTCTTAATTTGTATATATTTTGTTATATGAATATCTGAACATACAAAACATCAAAAGAAAGAACAGAGTATCTGCTTGTAAAGAAAAATATGTTATTCTAGCTTCATGCATTCTTTTTTTAAACACTTGAATTTGGGTAAGTTTCATAAATTAAAAATTAAAAATAAACAACTGTTTGAACAGAAATCTGAAAAAAGACTATGAATTAGATTCAGAATGATAATCAAACCGTAGATAGAGTCAATCAGCATTTTATTCCATAATGTTACACAGTTTTGATGCTGTCTTATGTCTGATAGTCGTGTTAGATTATGCTGCACATGGAAGCATCAGTTGTTTTGGTTTCTTCTTCACTTGTGTTTTTGGTAATTCTATACAGAAGGTGTATCACATAATGAAAGCACGGATTCTAGGAGCACAAGTATAGCTCAAATATATTTAGACTTTTTCTAGTCAAGTATACTTAAATGTCATTTTAAGTATATTTCTGAGAAGTACATAAAAGTAAACTAAAAGTATACTTTCCTATTTTTAGTTTAAAAGTATACTAATAGCACACTTGAATAAACTTATTTTTCATAAGGGTACACTGCTTGATCATTCAGATATGATTTTATCACATACAAAATGGCAGTGTTGCTGCGGTGAAAAAAAATTATATATATAGCATTTCAAACGGTCATTTAAATGTGCTCATATTACCACAATCACATAAAAATAAAAGCTATTATTTCATCTTATCAATTTTGTGGGCTTAGAATTATATAGTACACATCTCTCTAGAGCTTGCGTGGGAGATTCACAAATTAACTTAAAAGATTCAATGACTATTTATAAATTACTCGAACTTAAAGTGGATTTAAATTGGGTTTTTAAAAAGCTCACAAGTTATAGTGATTTGTGGATGTATCATTTTTACTTTTACCTCATTAGCATCTTACTTTGCCTTGCTGTCTCTCTTCAGTCTCTCAAAATACATTTACAGTCACATTACTGCAGCTTAAAAACAGTATAACGAGCAATTTATTTATAACCAGAAATGGCATCAGCTTAGTGATTTTTCATTTGTAGCATTAGTAGTTAAACCCAGCCAGTCTCCGAAACCATGAACACAAACGGTGTGAATATTGTTGCTGACATGAAAGTACACTTACTTTCTCTATGTTGTGCAATGTTAAAATCACTAATGATGTCAACAAGCTTTATACTTTCAAGTGCTCAACATTTTCACAAGATGAATAGTTTTTGTTCATGTGAATATTTCAAATGTATGGTTTGTTTTTGGCACTCCACACAAATTGCTGTCAATGTTGGAACATCACAAATCTGATATTTAGAAATTATGAAAATAATAAGCTTCATAATGAGCAATGCTAAAGTTGTGCTATGTGCCCTAGTACTCCAACTTTATGCTTTCACACTTTCATACCTGGTGTGTTCACGTTGAATGCGAAAACCAGTGAAGTTATGCACAGATGATTCTTCTCTTCCTCCCATAATGGCTTTATAAAATTTGCAATATAGTTGCAAGGACTAATTTTATGGTGCCTACCCACAACCCAGATTGCTCTCTTTTATTGTACAGAAAAAAAACTTTTTAGCTCATTTTGAGGTTCCTGGACAAATGAAATGAGGTTGAACATATAAAGCAGAAAGACTGTGTTAAGGACATTTTGACAGCCATCAAATTATGTAGATGCACCATGTTGCACCAAGTTATTGCTTAGAAATAGGATGGTATCCACAACCATTTGCTAAATAAAACGCTTATAAAACATTTAAACAATAGAGTGTATTTTCCTCCATCCTGACTTAACTTTTATTTTTCAATTAACTATCCCTTTAAAACACAGAAAATATTTCCAATTGACCATCAAACTTTTTGTGTAGTTTAAAAAACATGCCAAAAGTTATGAGATGACAAGTCACACATTTAACATGCTAAAACCATCCCTTTAAGACTCTTAATATAGAAGACTTTGTCTTAAGGTTCATTAATTTACACCTGGTTGAGATGCGTCAGTGACTTGACACTCAAATCAACTCCCAGATCAACGTCATGCTTTGACACGCTGTTATGCAAACTAACTGCTATATGCTGGCAAGTGTAGGTGGAAATGTTGTTTTCATAAGTTTTCATAATTTTTAATTAGCAGCTCTAAGATAATGGAAAATATAAGTTTGTCTAGCTGAATAGGTTTCACGGAAATATGATCCACACCCTCTTTGTATTGATTAATATAAGAATTGTATGGAATCAACAGACAAACAATTGGAGGGTGTTTTGTAAATTATAATTATGTATTCATATTGTGAATATGAATGTCTTTTTCTCCAGTAAAATATCCCAAAAGATTATACATTTAACTCAAGATAAGAACATAGGCTGTATTTTCACACTAGCATAAGAAAAAAAATACTGGAAAGCAAGTCATAATAATGATGACGCTTAAGAAATAATTTTGCTTCTAAGACAAATCTAATTTAATCTGGTCAACAACACCAAATTAAAAAAATTCAAACTTTCAATTGAAACCCTGCGATCCTCCAAAACCTACAAGAGAAAAGCCAAAACACTCGTCTGACTAAAATAGCCAGACTTTCCTATATGAATTATTCTTTAATAATTTGTGATCATTCATATAGTCTAAAAGCCGTGATGAAGAATTCCCCCTCATTTGGTCTCCTGAAGATGGCCTCAAAGATTTATTAAAACATGCTATAAAAAGAGTCAGAGTAAAAATAACTGACATTGATATAATTTCTCACCTAGCCTGGCTACAGACCACCTCAGGGATCAACGAGTGTGTGTGTGAGAGTGTGTGAGTGAGTGAGTGCGTGCGTGAGCGAGCGAGCGAGCGAGCGAGCGAGAGAGAGAGAGAGAGAATGTATGTGTTTGGTGGTCTTCATGTGACAGAGGGTAGGCATGATTAGGATAACACTTGGGATCAAATTCAAATAGACTATTATGACACTTTAATGCATGTCACTTCAACAAAACCTGTATTAATATATGTATCACTAAATAACTTTATATTGTGTTTATTATAAACTCTGAAAATGACATTTGCACATATACAGTAATTAAAAAATATGTTTAAATAACTTTAAATTAAAACTCATGGTTTTGCCTAACTGTATTACTTAAATGTATTCCTTACTTATGTCTATAGATATACTGCCTTGAAGCCCTTCAGATGGTTATATAAACTGACTGTGATGAGTAAAACTTGACATTTAGAGCTAATTTGTAAAAATACCAAACACAAGCTAATAACTCCTTTTAATTCTGAAAAATAAACAAGGTTTAATAAATGATTGTGGCAGGAGAGGGGCCAGATTGTTGTGGATTAGTGAACCAAATGAAGTGGCATTATGGGAAATATTAAAACAACACAATGGACTGATATAGGCAGAACTCCCTTATGCTCTGATAATATCCTTATTACCATAGCAACACCATGGAGTCTGGGCTTTAAGTTATTTGCCCTTTTGTATATTGTTTTGTTCCATTTCTTTTTTTTTATAAAGTTGCTGACCCTGACTCTTTTCACACAGCTCTAATAAATCTTAGCACAAGTTAAAGAAAATGTATCACAAACAAGTTCCACTCATTCTTTTCATTAAGCGTCTCAATAGAACATTTTACAATAGCTTATTTTCCAAAAAAAACATTAGAAAATGTGCACAAATGTGAACTTCTGGTCACTAAATCTCTCGAAAAAAGCAGTTCATGCGAAAACAGGAGATTGAGAGTTTGACAAGCAACTGTAGTGCCGATGTATCAGGAGTTTAGGATGCAGAATAGGACATGTTTATTCAATAACGGTTTAATTTCCAATTAGGATTTATGCATATACTTTGGTTTTTAAGATTAACTGTTTTTCCAAGGCATTGTTAGATGCCAGTGTTTCCTGTCATAGATCTATGCAAAGATTTGATAGCTATTAAAACGTCTCTTGTTATGATTTTAAACCTGTATTTAACCTCAGAACGATCTCAGAGTAAAAAGGTGTCTGATTTTGTGGTGGCTGTGCTTTAAAATGACATTTTTACAATCGTAATTCAAGTGATGAAGGATTTTGAAAAATGATTTACACATTTTTTAAGATTAATAAGATTAACGTAGTTGCGACATCTTTTACAGTGTAGCAGTATTTTTCCTGCTTCTTACCAAAAAAGCCATAAAAAGCCAAAGGCACTTAGGACATAAACTGACTGCTAAGACAAAGCCACAGCCAATGACCTCAACACATCATCTGCTCAGCAGAAAACAGTCCTGCACTGCCTCTACTATAGGAGTCAAGGTCCAGAGAGTTGGCAGGGCAGATCATTAGTTTTACCCCCACACCGCAGTCATCACCTCTGAATAACTGCTTTTGAATAAGAGAATCACATGCATAAAACAGAAACCTCCAGGGAACAAGACCACAGTCTTCTCATTAACAACAGAACAACTTGCTAAATGGTCAATATTGCACTTAAAATCTCTATAGATGACACCCTTAACTCTACAGCCAAATAAGTTGCATGAAATGAACACAAGTTGCGTAAGATGAATAAATAAGTCATGCAGCAGCATTGTGTATGTCAAGGCTAGCCCAAAAGCAAGTTTCAATAATCAAGAAAAATAACACTCAAAAAATGTGAAAAAAATTGCATAGATTGGCTTAAACATAAATATGCAATATAAAATAATATTAAAAATAATATAAATGCGGCTTTCATTTTTTTATTGTATTGTAATAAAATAATATTACAGCACTAATTTCTTATTTGATTGAGTTTGTACATAGTAAAATATTTTTTTTATTTAAATATGTAAATATTAAATAAATGACATTTTATATTTACGTCTTTTGCATGAAATGCACAACTCCAGACGGCAGGTCATTTTAAATGTGTTTAAAGGAATGGAGAGCCTCAAAGCTTTATTTTGCAGTTGGTTCACTTTTCTAATAAAAGCACAGTTTATGCTAGTGGCACTACAACTGTTACCTGCTGGGAGCATGTCCAAATCAACAAAGGAAACATCTCTGTGAATCACAGCCCAGCAGCCATTACCTGACACCTGTGTCTCTATGGAGTACATTCACTCTGTTCTCTGCTGTATTCGTCATGGCAACAAAAGTAGCCTCCACTGCCTGCAAATCATACTTCGATTTGACTTAATAGAGAGAATTTTCTTATTTTTCATAGCACAGTCTATTTAGAGTTTTTTTTCCCCTTAAAGCCATCAATGAGTATTGTTTCTCAAAAATAAAAAACAGACAATAAAGTAGATATACGAAATTATCAGCCAGAAGCCAAAAGTCCATGTGAGCACTGTTTAGCTCACAAACAGTGATTAGTTAATCCCATCGTTAATATTTTAAGCCAATGTTAAAAATACAGATATGTGTTAGCTGTGGAAGCAAAAACCAATAATGGTAGGACTTGTCATAATGGTAATATGTGCTGAAGAGGGAAGACACCTCATCTAATTTGCTCTGAACCATGGGGATTTCAAGCTCGTTTTGCAAGCTAATGATTTTAAAAAGGCTCAATTAGTGAAACCTGACAGGCAGGGCAGGTATCATTTGTCACAATTGTAGGAGACTTTTTGAGGTTAGACAATTCAAAAGTATTTTGAAAATTGCTCTTACTTGTCCAGACAAGGGTGTAATTTTAACTCCCATACTAATCAATGTTTCTTTACTAGATTTATAGTCTGGACATTTGCATTTTCATATAAATTATTGTGATGGATATTATAGGGAACATCAATTGTCAAAGTAACCCATAAATTAGACTTATTTTACCAAATTGAACATGAGTCAGCCTTGAATGTGGACAGACTACGTGGACAGGCTTTTATCAGAAACTTCCAGAGCATGTTTCAATCGGTGTCACTCAGTCACAGCCTAGGCCTATACTAATGACCTACACTAAAGCCTTGAGTGTGTTTAGAATGAACATGAATATTTCTAAATTATTACTCATAAAATCCAGTGCTTTTGAATGAATTTAAAAAACGAGACAGATATCTGGCATAAAACTGACCCGTCGCAGGGAGTTTGAATGACAGGCAATCTGATCAATCATAATAAATTTTTGCCTATAAAACAAACCAGATAGATTAGATTAATGTCGGTGGACCTGATCTTGAAAAAAATGGTGTGTATTGACGTCTTTCCGCACACTTCTGATGTTCATTCATGTTTATTTCATGCTATAACTAGTAAAGAGGAAGAGATTATAGATTCATGTGCCGCTTGAACTAAGGCCCTGCAATCTGTCATGACACATTAAAAAGCCAGAAAACAGTATTTACTTTTTGGATTTCTTAAATTACAAAATTTTAAATCCAAGACTGTTTCATACCTAAAGTGACCTGCTCGGTCTTATATGCCGGTGCATTGTCCATTTCCTCTTTGCTTTGCAATGTATTTTTCTCTGCGTGAGAACATGGTGTGGTGTGAGAGCGGCATGGCTTGTCAGACATAGCAACAGTAATGAAGGTGGGCGAAGTAACGAAGAGTCAATTGCAGTAGAAGCTATAACTGTCAAGCTGCAAAAATGACCAAAAATAAATAAATCACATAAGTAATAATGACAGAATATGTATTAAGTTTTTCTTTAAGCACACTCAATTCATTTGCATACAACTGTCACCTCAATGACTACTTACTAGTAAACAATGAGAAATATCCTTTGTGCTGGTTTTCCCACTTTTAGTTTACGGTTGAGCAGGGGCCGCACAAACATCTGCTGTAGCCAGGCAGGTCACAAAACCCAAGGCATAATGCTTTGTTCTCTGTGGCAGTGTTAAAAACAGCATTTGTGACTGCTCAGATTAAGTTGGAGCCAAGGATGTTCAAACAGAGACTGATAATGAAAGTAACCTCCAGACTGCTGACTCTGTGAACCCCCTGCTGTAACACGGCCACTATCTCCACTTCCCAAGCAGGCTTCCATGCTCAGCAGCGCTTCAGGGGAGGCCAGCTTTTCTGACACTGCAAAGCAAACCGGATACGAGTCTGAGAAAATAAGATGACTCCATCGTACCCAAAATAGAACAAATGTCAGATGGAGCCAGAGCATTTTGGAAAAACCTAATCTGTGTGTCAGTTTATCTGCGATAAGACCTGATGACTACAGCTGACAGAACTAGCAGCCAGGTTTGCACAACCAAACAAAACATGGCAAAGATGCAGCAGACCTGGAAGCAATATGAATCCAGAGAGACGAAGGAGGAAAGCACCATTTAGTCATTTTTCAGTGCACTCGTTATTATGGCAGCCAATACTGGGGAGAGAGCAGGGTCAGAGCAATGTGGAGTGAAAGCCAGACCCTTCCCAAGGTCAGTCTTGTTCAATACATCACACCACCTCACTCTGTGGCCTCCGCAAGCCGACACACCATGGCCACATACACACACTTCTTGCCAAAACAAATCACCCAGAGGGCACCCCAACCAGATCATTCCTCTCAGCTCAGGGCCTTTGTGTGATCTTCTTTCTGTTATGCAAATAGGATAGAATGGCAAACTAAATACTGTAAATAATCATGTGTTCTCAAGATGATTTATTCAAAAACCTTTGCAAATCAAGCACTGTCCCATGTGTTCAAGAGAACAAATGTGTCACTTCCAGGGAAACTGGCACAAATGCAACTGTGGTTCATTTATTAAATGCAATAAATTACGGTTACAGTTTAGTGCATGCACACAAAACGCAATGAAATTGACAAACTGGACAATGTTTGTTAGTGATCAGTAACAAATGTCTGGGAACGACAGAATGTCAGACATTTCTAGGAGGTCATAGCAGCCAATCATTTTGATGACAGGCTTTGGCATTTCAGAATGGCCAGATCAATCTTTTCTTATGTATGAATGACTTAAGACAAAGTCTCATGATTCGCTAATAGAATAGTTTTTCCCCATTATACATTTTATGCCTTTTATGCATAAACTATATCATTTATAAAATAAAAAGTATAAAATAAAACTATACAAATAGAAGTATAAAAAGGTATACCAAAATGTAATCTATAGGGAAGCATTATTAATCAAGGTCAATTTAAATGACACTATTGTTCATTATAACGCTTGCTCAATTTATTTTGAAGTGTTAAAACTGTATTAGTATAGGTAGAAATTAATTTTGACCTAGATTAATAAATACCTATTTCACAAAACTTAATTCATTAGTTTTAACAGTTTCATGCTTATTTTAAAGTGTTGTAATTTATATTTTGGGAATGAAAATTGCTTCTTGGCAATTCCATTGAGCAATTTTTAATAAACATCACAAAAATGTGCATACAAATATGTGGATGAAAACCTGGCCATATACAGTACACAAAGAGAGCCAATCTAAAAAAATTAAAGAAGGGAAGAGCTAAAATGACCAATGTACGTCTCTGAGGGATACTGCTTCCCAATCGCATTCTTTTCCAAACCGGTCCGCTGTTTTTTCTGAAGGAAAATTTTGCATGATAAATTTATCTGCTGATCCGAGTCGACCTAGTTTTTTACAGATTACATTCTAAAAGAAGATTGTCCTTTTATATAACCCTACAACGCATACAAGTATTTAATATTTACTTTTCCTCATCTCCATATGCGTGTCCTTCTAATTTAGGGCCTCTGTGTTTGTCTTTAATCACGATAATAATAACAATAACACCGCACGGTGTGCAGCAGAAGTGATTCATATTTTCAAGAAGGTCACAACAAAAGCTAGTTTCTACTGTGGCACCTTTTTCCAGGAAAAATGTCTTACTGAAGCAGCCCCAGCTTCCCGGCATCCACCTCAGCAGTTTACGAGCCTCCACTAGTCAGATTTCCAGCTGAAACCCAATGTGGAGTCGGTTTCCTAAAAGACCTCTAACAGCTTTTTGTATTAGGACAGAGGGGTAACCACAAATGCCACAAACTGTCACTGACACCATTATGAAACTCAGCCCCTTACACATGAAGTAATACACACATTCAGCGCACATACACACTCATATCCGACACACACCCTCCCCAAACCCGGCCATTTATTATTAATACTAGAAATCATTAAAGAATCTTAATTGGTTAGCTCGTGGAGTCTCCGAGGTGTGCGCGGTTCTGTCAGAACTGATCTCCAGCCTTCCAGTCTTTTGATAAGATGGCAGGACACCCTGCTTTCATGTGCTCCTCCTGTTGACTGCAAAAGATGTAATTTAAATCTTCCTTTCCTTCTCCTCCCCATTCCAGGCTGATTAGCGCAAACCCGCTCCCAGACTGGCAGATGCTAATTCAGGAGCGCTTGTCTGGGGAACGTTGCCATTAGCGGCAGGTAGCACGCCGACGCGAGATACGAAAAACCCCAGACGACTCGACCCGGCTGTCAATCACAGAACTGAAGTCAGTAGTTCAGCATGGCTAATGATACCTCACCAAAGTCGTGAGGTAAAACTACAGGAAAGATGAAGAACGTTGTGAAAACGTAATCAGGCGCTAATAACAGGGTGACCAGCGGTACAACTGGCTCTCTGGACTCCTAATGTCAGTCGGTGCCCGGAGCAAGAGACCAGGGTGCTATAAGACAACCTCGGCTGCCTAATTTCTCTCTCAGTTTGTCAGAAACTTCCTGTCTGATTCAAAAACACACTAATGGTTTAAAATAACATCAATGACGTCCGTCCCAACAGCCCCCACCTGCAAATTATAGGCTAACAAATGCGTTTGACTCTACAAAATCAGCAGTGACCGGACGGTCGGCCTGTCAGACAACACAGGCATGCTGAGATTTCAAAGGGCTTATCATTATCCAGGAATCTTAGCAATGTCTGGTTTGACAAAAGCAATCATGGTGACAGCCCATAGCAGTGTCTGACAGGGCTCTCCGTAAACCCAAAGTGTGACTGAACCAATCGGACACTGATTATGCAGGCGTAGCACTGCTGCCAGCACCTGTCAAACCAGCTGTCTGCTGTCCAGAGGTAAATAAGAGCCTCTAGTCATTTAAACCACTATTAAAAAGATTA
Organism: Gymnocypris eckloni scoliostomus; assembly: GCA_027564155.1. Lineage (NCBI taxonomy): Eukaryota > Metazoa > Chordata > Actinopteri > Cypriniformes > Cyprinidae > Gymnocypris > Gymnocypris eckloni. Next base: position 6,008,097 of record CM050429.1, read on the forward strand.
CATTAAGCTCCAATTCCAGCCAAGGGCATCATGAACTTATTTTGTATTAATATTTCTTCTACTTTTTTTCCGTGGTGTCCCTCAGTTTGAATCAGCTTGACTCTTCTGCTTCCAGTCATTCATGCACATGAATGCTAGTTGACCTGCTTGCAACTGCGCTAATTCAAAGCCAGTTCATTACATCCAAGTCTCATCATCATCTGCCGCTGGTATCCCTCTGGTAAAAGCTATTTAAATAAGTCCCATTGGTCACTTGTTAAAAATGAGGTTCCCGAAGCCCAGTTGTACATGATTGATGGCAGACAAAAGTAGCATATCGTAGCTGGTGTGCATGAGCGGACGAGCTGTAGCGTTAGAAGCTACCTCGAAACTGTAAAGCTATAAGCACAATGTGAATGTGAACGGGCTATATATAAGGGCATTTTCTGCATATCTTTTGAATACTGACCATGATTTTATTTAATTATTTCTATTTTTTTTTATTAAATTAAATTTTAAAATTGAATAAAAAGAAACTCCAGGTGTCACGGTGCACACAGCAGGGAGGAACGAGAAACACATAGACAAGGATAAACTCAAATATAACTCAAATTTTCTTAAAGCAAGGAAGGGCAAGATAATGCAAGGCTGTCACAGACAGGAAAACACCGGGAGTAACGAGTAGACCAGACCAAAACTAACTGAACAGGCAGGACTTAAATACAACGGTTAATTACAGATAATAACTAAAACACAGATTAACAGAATTAACTAATAATCACACTAAACAAGGTCAGGAAACCAGGTCTGCTGTGTTTTTTTTTGTAGAGATGCAACTTCATCATTATTATTAGTAGTATTATGAAACATTCCGCACATTTCAATTAAATTAAGCAATTATCAAATTGCAAAAGGCTGTGAAAATACTATATAATAAATACAATAGATATAGATATAATAAAGGAAATCTGAATCAGTATGTGCTGTGTTTTTCATAATAATAACATTGCATAATAACTACATTGCAATTTCGGTTTTATTCTGATTAACCGTCCAGCCCTAAAATCTAGACTTAAATCTAAAAACCCTAGAACACTTAATTAAAAGGCATATTGTTGAACTAAATTCATCTGCATATAAAAACTACCTAGTAGGGAGTAAATCTTATTTTTGAAATCTATTCAACAACCATTTGAATGAATCTAGAAATGCTACATATTGAAGAACCATTTAGGACAAACTGAAAAACTAAAACACTCTACATATGAGAGTCCCTTTAGGACCAACCAATTCACTACAGTGAATCTATTGTTCCAGTATGAGAGCGAGAGAGACAAAAGTATGTTTGATTACCTCAGCGTGCTCATAATGTGACATTACATAAAGGCTAATCAAATGCTGGAAAAGCTATAGTGAGCATCAGTCATGCTGCTAAACAATTTAGTTAGGTTAGTTATTCCCCAACACGGTTTGTGTGTGTATATCGGTGCATAATAAGACTCAGTCGCGGGGCGGAAGGGTCATTGAAGATGCTGCGATACACAACTCGTTTCCCTTGAAACGCAGCACAAATATCACAATAACACACACTTTATGTGTACAGCTACCCAAGAGATGGTGCCGAGTTTCATCCTATTTGCACCCAGAGTGTCAGCGTAGCACCCAGGCTGACAGTTCCATTTCTGCATCTCCCTGCGGTCAGACTCACGGAGCAGCAGGCCACGGAGGCTTCTGAGGTGGGTGCAAGACTCCAGACCGCCTGGAGTAAGGTTTGTAATTAGCCACTCGCTCTGTAGGGCTGATAGAGGAGAGACGGGAGGGTTTGCTTGCATGAGTGTGAGTGTGTAAGAGCATGTGTTTAATGCTAGGCATGTGTGACCGGGGGTGACAGCCTGGTTTTGGGAGGCGAGAGAGAAGAGATTGAGTGCGCTGCAATGGCGCCTGGTGTGTCACAGTTCTGTTGGTGAGAACGGCACCTCAGGCTCTGCTGGTGATTGCTTTGATGTGAAATGATTTCTCTCTACCCGCTGGTGGAGTCCACAGACCATGGGCACATTTTGATGCCACTAGGCCCTTGCTTAAATGGGCTCGCTAATGTTAACTCGCACACTCGACACGCACACCTCTACAACACAAACTGATCTAAGTGAGAGCACAGCTGCTGTTCTGATCATCAGGGAATGTCCCTGTAGGACAGACCTGGCCCATCAGCTTGAGAGGTGCAAATGAAACACACAAAGGGTGACGGCCGTGAAGGGTGGGAGACACATGAACAGGCTATGTGCTCAATGACACAGTCTTCTAAAAGATATTAACTGTGAGGTAGTCCCTCTAGCTAAGGGATCTTTTAACTTTATTAAATCTCCACCTAGACTCTCAGTATGGGATCATTTTCCCGTCAAATGTATTGTGGTCATGGATATAAAAAAATAAGCATGAAACCAAAATTTTAAAAGCAAGTAAAAATATATTGCACAAAATGTAAAAATGAAACCAGATTTTTTCAGAACAGCAAACAATGGTCACGGATCAAAACATAAGCGTAAATCAAAAAATGTATAATGCATTTAAAACAATAATAAGCATAAATCAAAACTTTAAACACATTTAAAATCATATTGCACAAAAGTGAAATATTCAAGCAAAATTATCCAACTTGCACACAAAAAAAATGTGTCTGTTATATTTCTGTTTTTTTTGTGCTCTGGCATTTTCTGCTCGTATTTGTATTTTTTGTAAAATACATTAAAAAGTGATCACAGGCATTCATGGTTGCATTTCAATACTGATGAAGCCGGTAGCTAATTTTCAAACTAATTATATGGTCAAGTCACCCAGATGTGTGAGCATATGTGCGGTTTGCATATGTTCTGGTGCATTTGTGGATGTGCTGTGCTGCTGAAGCACCTTGACTAGGGTGGAGATCTCTAACAGACCACCAGCATCTGCTGCAGTTCAACACCGCCCTGCTCAGACACCGTGAGTTAAGGTGCAGGTATAGCCATCAATTAGATTTTAACAAATTACTTTCTAAGTGCATTACCTATGGCCGCTATTACCTAGGGGACAGCAGAGAAAAAGCAGGAGATAAGAGCAGAACTTTTTTTCCCCTTCTTTTCCACAGTGTTTTGTTCCACATCACGGCCAGCTGCTTGTAAAGTCAGCTATGGCCAGAGGCACCGAGCGGTGCATCGAGAGGGGGGGACCTAACCGCATCTCTGGGGGCCGAAACGGGAGGTAGGGACATGGAGACACGTACTACAGACCATGTTCACCCCAGGCTAAGGCCGTAAAGGCCACTCGCTTTCTCTCTTCCTCCTCAAGCTTCGTTTAAAGAGACAGCTCGCCAAAGAATTTAAATCCTGTCATTTACTCAACTCATGTCATTCGACTCCATTCAAATGATTTTGAATCCATTCAAATGATTACAAGCACTGTGAACCATTTCACAAAAATTAATAAAAAAAAAGAATTAAAGAGTTGATTTTATTATCAACAATACTCACCATGACTATGGTATTCAATTTCAATTAAAACATACTCTTTGAGCATAATATGATGGAAGACACAGTAACACCTCACCATATTACATTTTTGAAGATAAAAAAAAATCTAGTTAGAATATGACTTTCAAATAATTTAATCATAGTCAGAGATTGACCAATTTGAGTTGCCTGATGCTGAAGCTGAAGTGAACGAACAGTAAACTGAAGCAATTTGTTAGTGCCTAACGGGTTAATTAACTCACCAAAATAAATGCAACATATACTGTATATGTGATTATTAAAATATGGGCTATTTGTATCACACTTACATTTGCATAAAATGACACAAATGTGACATTGAATTCAACTTGTTAGTTAAAAATGTCATGTTGTGAATACCCTCCATAAAGCACATCTAAAGCATTAAATAACTAAAGCATAAGCAGGATTCATAACACTGTATTACAATCGTGTATTCATTTATTACAATATTGTAAATAAACCTAGAGTTTAGGTCTGTTCCGTCTACAAAGCATACTGAGACTTCCAAGTTACCGGCACAGCCTCGCTTGTTTTCAGAAGAACACAACGCACACAAATTATAGCTCTCAATCTATTTAAAGTATATTCACACAAACGCTGCCCTTCAGAGCCATATATAACTCGTAAACTTTTTCATCTTTCACTGTGGTGCATTTGTGAAGCCTCTCCTTTTCTCTAAGAGGCATAACAGTGTGACACCGACAAAAATTCAACCGCTTTCACTTTATCACAAGTTTCTGAGTCACACACTCCTTTCAGTCAAGGCATTATAGCAGTAGTGATTTAGTGGAAATGACACGTTGCCATAAGCTTCCACAGACACACAAAGCCCAGTGGTGATAACTGCTGCCGTTAAGGCCATATTTCAGTCTTGTTATCCTCTTTGAATGATTTCACCAAAATGTTTTCGTGCCACTAATGGCACTGTAGGAAGCACTTAAAAGCTTGCCAGTATGAAATCTGTGACATTCAGAACTGAACTTCAACCACTGAAAGCTTCCTTTTTTCACCCTTCAGAAAGACATTCTGCGAGTGTGACTTAGACTTTGCTATTTGTTTGCGCAATGAACAAAGAATGTATGAAACGTTTCTCCAAAAACATGACAGACTTGCCACTAAGGCCTGGGTGGTCAATGTTTAGTGCCAGCAAAGAGCTTCCTGCATGGTGAATTATTCTGGATCTCTCACAGAAACAAATTAAAACAACATCCATCTGCAACCTAAAATTATAAACTAAGCAGAATGAAATGGTCTTACTCAGAATCTGATTGACTGAACTGCATTTGCTTCACATGTGGCATAAATTATGACAAATACAGATTTTCTCAATGGATCAGACACTAAATTCCATTTTACTATCCACAAATCCTAAACCATAAGATATTTTTTTCAAAACAAAGACTGCCGTATATACACTACATGTACATTTTACAGAAGATATAAATGAGTCAAACTATATTTTTTTCAACTTTAAACTGAATTTAGCATTTTACAATGTGGTCTTGTGGAAATATTAGCAGAGCAATTAATTTTTATTAATATAAAAAGAAAGAAAAAACTGACTACATAGACATTTGGCTGTTTGAGACTACAAAGCCAAAGTATTTTTTATTATTACATACACTGAAAAAACTTTTACAATAATACAGAAAATAAATATGGTTTGACTAAAATACTTTAGAAGTGTGTCGTTTAATATCTGATAATTGTATTAATCATATTCTAATGTACATATCTATCCTTCTATCTAACCTGGCAATTGAATATGAAGTTTACACTTTTTTTACCATGCATGCTAGTCTTTGACCTCTGACTGAATACAAGGCCAGTGAAATAATCAGTGTTGGGGTAACGCATTACAAGTAACGCGAGTTACATAATATTACTTTTTTTCTAAAATAAGTAACTAGTAAAGTAATGCATTACTTTTTAATTTACAAGAAAATATCTAAGTTACTTTTTTCATGTATTGACTGACAGTGCGCTGTGTAAACATGATCTTACAGTAGATCTAGACTAAATATGAATGTGTATTAATTCATCCCACTCGCAAAAAAACTGATTCAGTATTCATCAAAATGAGCAAACCTGCAATAATTAAATATGTTAAACAACACAAATGAATCTAATCTCATTTTATTAACCAATGTCTTTGCTGCTGACCTTTGATGATCCAGTTCAACCATACTAATAAGCAAAAATTACTTTAGATAAACTAACAATTGTGCTTCATTGTTTTTTTATTGCTGAAGAGTGTTGAACCTTCTTCTTCTGCGTTCTACTGTACAGACGTGAATTTACTTTTCCTTCAGCCTGAGGTTTATTCGTTACACTCTTTGGTGAGAAAGGACTTTACATTTGTAATAAATATAACATCTTATATTAAAAACAAACAATCAAGCCTGCTCATATTTAAAAAGTAACGCGAAAGTAATATAATGCATTACTTTCCATAAAAAGTAACTAAGTAACGTAATTAGTTACTTTTTTAGGGAGTAACTAAATATTGTAATGCATTACTTTTAAAAGTAACTTTCCCCAACACTGGATATGAATACAGTCCCCATGTCGATGTGTTGTTCAGGAATTATATGTGCCATCCCACAGGCATCCTCCACTGACAAGCTGTCTTTAAATACTCATCTCCGTATAAATAATAAAAATATATAAATAAAAAACAGTCACAAACAAATCACAGATTCACAAAATAATAAACATCTCTGAAATGAAGGCTGGTTTAAACATGGCATTCTGTGGAGAGCCACTTATTCTGTGAGAGAAGTGAGTTCACAGATCCTCCATGTGTGTGCTAGACTTATACACCCCAGCTTTTGTTTATTGATAGAATTAGTGTGGAAATTAATTTCCCCTGCACAGACAGTGTGGTCTCACCTTTGAGTCTGTCTGACTGTTTGGAATGTGATAAAGCAGAATGTAATGAAATAATTTATAATTAATTTTTACAATTATAAGCCATATTTTGTTTCTTTAACTCAAAACTTTTTCATTATAATTTTTAATGCATAAGCCTCAGGCGTCAAAGACATGAAGTTCGGTGGTTAAATAATTAGATGGTGGCCCACATCACGTATAATACATTTTTAGGACATGCTTCATGCTGTCCAATTAGCCAAAAATATGGCACCCAACAGCACTCTGCTCCTCCACTCTCACCTGTCTTCAGGGTGATGAATCATCCCTCCCGTCATGACTTTAAGTATATATATATATGAGAACAATTTTTCACCTGTTTAGCACCGGATGGGAAATCATGAGTCTTACACCATCTACTTAAACTGCTAGAAAAGGGCAAACACACTTTTGAACACAGGTGCTTACTGTTTATATTCACATATGAGGAGTGTGGAATTAAAATGAAGGTTTTGACAGGCTTTTCCCAGTGAGGTGTTGTTATATCGGTCACCGTCTGGCTTCTCTGGTCATTTGGGGTGGGCTTTTAATGCCTGTGCAGAGTTCATTAGGAAAAACCCTAATGGAGCAGCCATTATTGAAGAGCACAGTTTTAAGGAGACCTCAGAGACTGGATTAAAAGTTTTAGACAACTTACTTTAGCTGTGCATACAAGACATAGGAAGCAAACTAAATATTCTGATTACAAAAAACAAGTGCACTTAAAATAATTTATCCATACGCATTAAGTTATATTAAATGTTATACAACAATTAGTGCCGATACTCAAATAATTGTCCAAACAAAAGTTCTAAGAGTACTGATACACTGTGCATTAGTGATGAGGATTATTATTTTTTATGTGTAGGTTACATTATGCCAAGTAGATGCGACAATGACTTGTCTTCATAAATGAGTCATTGAATTATTCATTCAACAGAGCCATTCAGCAACACTATGTATTCAGAAACTAAACAATTTATTTTATGAATAAGTCACTGAATCATCTACTGATTAATTCTGGATATGCACAATATTATTCTGGGTATTTTTTTATTGGAAAGCAAAAATAGACAAAGTAGCTGCCAATAAAATGCAGTTTATTCAGTTACTGTTAAGGGGCATAAATTGTATTTGTAAATGTGCTGTTGCTCTGAATATCAGACATTTATTTTGTATATTTGGAACAACAGCACTCTTACTTGTGTGATATTGCCTACAGAAAGATTAGATTATAGAATATAAACAAACATATTGAATTACTAAAAACAAGTTTTCATTATTGTGATAAAAATATATGTTTGTCATATTGACAACTGACCTTGTCATAATAATAAATACAAAAGTCTGATAGCAACTGAGTTTAAAAGCTGTATACCTTTTACCAACCACTGTTTTTAAATACACACCTTTTTCTAAATGTGCTCACGCACGTCTAAACATTATTTCACTTCATGTCTAAAATGATTTCTTCTCAAAAGATTGTATGACTCGTGAATATTTCTAAGTGTGAAACAGCTGTTGTGTGAAACATGGGACACACAAACGCACTAAAGTGTCGTCAACACAGAGACTGTTTTAAAATCAAGCGATTGGTTAAACACATCAGCACCTTGGTTAAACACATCAGCTTTGTCCACTGACTAGAGCGGAGTGAGACGGCTAAAACTGAGCACATTAAAAACAGTCTTGAGAAAATTACATCACATCCTGAGAAGACAGGAAGGATCACACAGACTTTTCACAAGTTGATGTGACAAAAAAGAAACCGCAATGGAGTGTTAATTTAATTAAAATTACAAATGTGCCATTTCTTGAATGAGTCACGATGCAGAAGCTGTATAGCAGCACAAAGGTAGATGATCAACACATGGGACGATTGGAGCGGTCACTCTAAATGTGTGTGTGTGTCTGCTACCCCTAGTGGCACTGGAGCAACACCACACAAGACCAGAGAGAATAATCCCTGAATGCTTCCCCTGACCCCCTTCAACCAGGCTACATGCCTTTCTTCCCTCTCTTCTCGCACGGCTCTAACAACCCCTCTTGCCTCCCCCACAGAGAGTAGCTTAGGTCATTACAGTGTGCTGTCAAAACCGGTGACTGCTCTGCGTCAGAGGATTAGGAGTAAGAGAAGAAGCATAGTCTTCATTTTTCCTCCTAAAGTTGACCCCTCACTGTGTTTTGTAGCTACTTTCACAGTGGGGTCCATTAAGGCACAGAGGACAGGGTACATGGAACACACGGATATGGACTTATACGGGATTTATGCAGCAAGCTTGTGATGATTTTCAAAATATCACAGCTTTATTGTGCATACATTTATTTAAAATACCTCAAATGCATTTAATTTAGTAAAAACAAGAGTTGTAGTGTGTAGTAAAAGCTCCACTCAAATCTGACCAGCGTAATGTCACCAATTTAATTTCCCTTCTTCCCATTCTTTATGAATTATATCTGCAGGACAGTTTCTTACCAGTCAGAAAATGACTGAGTGAGAAATGATTTAATGACATTCGCAGTATGATTTAAACTTTTAGAATTGAATACAATTTCATACAACTGAGATGGTGAATTTGATGATTATGATTATTGAAATATTTAATACTGAGATTTTTTTTGTTTTAATTAAATACCACCAAACTTTTGGATGTCACGTGTTATTTTGCAGGTGCTGTCATTAATTTAAAAAAAAGGCAATATAATTTCAACAGATTAAATATTTGTATTTCTGATCATCAGTTGATGACAGGCCTAGTATGCACAGAAATGTCTCTGTAGATGGTAGCACATGAATTATCAGCTAATATTATTAATTTATTCATTATTAATAGATATTAAACTTAACCTTGCATGTTAATTTAACCATATTTTCATGTTTGATAACCTTGGTGTTAACTAATGGTCCCTTAAATTTAGTCACTAGTTAAATGTAATGCATCAAATTGACCAAAATGTCAACATCAGTGCTTCCCTACTTTCTATACATTACATTAATTTAACATGCTTTTCTAGATTGAATTACTTTAATACAAGACTATAGAAGTAAAATACAGAAAAGTAGATTTAGTAAATTATAAATTATATACCAGGCAATAAACAAGGCAAAAATTACAAAAGTAATGTTAAAATCAAAACAACTTGATTTTGGGTGAAACCCAGAAAAGATATAGAGTCTGAAATTACAGAACAAGTTCTTCTTGTAACAGAAGACTTGACCCATCCAAACTGCCATCTGAGCAACAGCTGCACCTTATCAAGGTTACGTGAGGAGAGTCCTTATAAATTGTCAGTTTCTCATTAAGTGTAATGTCTGCCCACTCAACAGGCGTGCAAACATAAGAGGAGTCCAACAGAATGGCAGGCTTTCCTGTGCAAGAATAAGAGCCAAGAGTTGGAGCATATCATAGACGGATACATACTAATGACAGGAGTCTGAATATATCATCTCGCAACTGTCTGCCAAGGTCTGTCATTGTCTACCAGCCCTGCAGGATCTACCAGCCCACTGCAGTCACTGGATGAACTGAGTGGGAAGGAGACAGTGTAAACATGCCGGAGCGGAACCCGGGGTGAAACCGCATCTGTCAGGAAAACTTTTAATGAGGGTTTAAATTCAACGGCTTTTGCGTCCTTAAACGGGGCCTGCATAGACTGATTATAAGAGATAAATCACACTAAAATTTATTTAGTCACCCTCATGTTGTTCCAAATGTGTTTGACTTTCTTCTTTGGAACACAAAATAAGATATTGAGAAAAACGTCTCAGTTTCTTTTCGTCAATGACATAATAGTCAAAGAAGTCCAATGTTGTTTAAAGCCCAACATCTGTTTTGTGTTTCTCAGAAGAAGAATCATACACGTTTGATAAAGAGTTTGATGAGAGTGACATCCAGTTGAGTGTGTGCAAATAAGATGCTTTTCTTCTCATCATCATCATAAAAGGAGAAACATGAAGTTTCTTTTTCATTTATCCAAAAACGTCTTGCATAAGATAGCATCACGACTTAAAGCCTGCACTTCATAGTAGTTTAATACGCCCAAGAGCTTACTTGAAATAAGTGTGAATCAGCTTGCTAACAAAGGCCTCGGATGCGAGTGTTTTCATGCAAAATACTTTTCTGAAAGCCCTATAAATAGCTCCGAGAGGCTTAAGCTCCACTCTCTGTAGTTTTCAGCCAATGGAGGCTGATTCAGGCAGAGCTCCTTCAGTACTGTAAATGCCAGCCGTCTAATGCTCCCTTATGTCCTGCAGTTTTCATGCCCTCTTCTAATCCGAGTTTGGACTCAAAATACACTTCTGCCTGTTCCAGAAAAGCTGTAATTGAAAAAGATAAGAAAAAGAAAAGTGATATGACCTGCTAAGTGCATCGTGCAACAGGTAACATCACGCTATCTGGCCTTGTGCTTCGACAACGAAGAAAATCAAGTTCATTTCTAGTCCAAGCGATGAGTCATGTAGAAGTTGGCTAGTCAGTTGGACGGTTAAGAACATGGCCAGCTGTGTCTCCTCCATTATGGCACCTGGCAGCCGCTGCACCATGCCTCCGTCTGTTGATAGCGCCAGGCTCCCTGTTCTCGCCCAGTGCCACAGGGTACAGACTGCACAGGCCTGAGAATCCTGGCCCGAGGCCCGTCTACCCCTCCCCCCCTTTATTATCTCATGGTATTCCTGTATTTGCCCTCTTCTCTTTAAAAGGACTGCATTACTTCCACCTCCACAAACTTGTCAAAACCAATTTGCTCCCCTATTATTCCCTGAACTGATTTCACAGTGACCTCCTCTCTCTCCCCCACTTGTTCACCCCTTTCTCCTCAACCCATTGCATCGCTCAACTGAAACCCCAACACGACCTGTGCTCCAACTAAACCGAACACCTCCCCCATCAATTCACCCTTCCTGAAATGGGCTTTACCTGCACAGCGCCCATCTTCCTCCCTCACTACACTCCTTTTCTCTGAAGTCCTTTATTCTTAAAGTCCAAATCTGGAATACATAACAAAGGAAGAGGAAAACAACAAATGCAGAGTCTGAGGAAACATTCTGAACCTCCATAAAGGCAAAGAGAACATAATATTCTTGACAGTCTATGGAAGCGCAGCTCTGTCACCCCTTCATGGCCTCCCCTTCTGCCTCCCTTCAATTAGCGTCTCACCAGTGACAACATGGAGGATCTTCATTAGGGGAGAATGCTCAATTATATCAGTTGATATTCGTTTCCAAAACTAATTATCCCAGTTGCATAGCATGGCTGACCGAGCCTGCCCCTGCCCCAGGGCGCAGCGGTTACTGATGTGACTTGGCTCTACTCCATCAGTGCCTTTTCTATTTGCTCTAAAGTGGCTAAATACATCCTCTACATGTAATTCTCATTTTTAAGCAGGTTTAGTCTGGCACCAATGCATGGGTGTATTAGCAGACTCTGATTGGTAGGTGATCACTTGCTGCTTTTGTAATCATTTTCATTCTTTAAAACACCAGCATTAATACGATTATCGACACATATTGTAAGTGAAAAACCGTAAAAATACAACCATATATACATGTTTCCTAAACTAACTGAAATAAAATACAAATGAGCATGCTTGGATACAGCACTCTGTGAACAGCCAGCTTCTTTGGCAATGAATGTTTGTGGCTTACCCTCCTTGTGAAGAGTGTCAATGATTGTCTTCTGGACAACTGTCAGGTCAGCAGTCTTCCCCATGATTGTGTAGCCTAGTGAACCAAACTGAGAGACCATTTTGAAGGCTCAGGAAACCTTTGCAGGCGTTTTGAGTTGATTAGCTGATTGGCATGTCACCATATTCTAATTTGTTAATTTGTGAATTGGTGGGTTTTTGTTAAATGTTTAAATGTTAAAAGCCAAAATCATTACAATTAAAATAATCAAAGACTTAAACTACTTCAGTCTGTGTGCAATTAATTTATTTAATACACAAGTTTCACAATTTTAGTTGAATTACTGAAATAAATGATCTTTTCCACGATATTCTAATTTATTGAGATTATCACTTTTATAATCAGAGAGAACTGCTAAAGCAGAGTCACAGCTTGGAATATTCATGGGCACATTTACCATCACCATTCAGTGTGGCCCAGAGAGGCATGAGTAAAAAAAGCCTCTCGTTTATGCTGAGGAGTATTCATATTTGTTATTTTAAAGCAAACAAGCAATTTTTCTTTACTTGTTTATTTATGATTTTCTAAGGGCTTTCTGAATATACATATCTGATTAAATGAATACATGCAGGAATAAATGATGCCTCTTAAATATAGTTGCAGAGGAAATAAAAGTTTAATCAGCTTTCTTATTAAATCTCTGAAACACAGCAGAGATTGTCTCATCTCACATGCGTCAGATGTACAAGCCTGCATAGAACACTAATCTGGAATAATTATCACACGAGTAAAAGCATATAATTAAGTCTTTCAGAGGCACTAGTTCGAATCTTCAGTCAAAATGTTCCAGACTGAATAAACCTGCTCTGACAGGGAAGAAAGCAGTTAATTGTGGAAACCGAGTAGTCGCCTGCAGTGACAAATGATTAATCATGATCTAAAGTGTGAAACAACATGTGAGAAAAAAAAAGTAATTTAATTAGCTAGACTTCAATTTCACAGTAAATGAATCTATAGATTTCATGTTAGATAAAAAATAATAATAATAATACACAGGGCAGTTGCACTTACACGCATTGTAACACAGAACTAGATTTAAAAAAAAATTGAAATTTAGTGAAATCACATCCCTAAAACAGTACTCCTTGCAGATGGTTTTATTTGTCAGGTGAAAACGTACTTCTTAAATCAATTATAAATTAAATATGTTTTAGTCTCAAGTTTAAAGTTTGACATTGTGTCTCTTTTGTGTGCTTGCTTGCTCACTTGCTAGCCATTTAAGCTCCACAGAACAAACTATTAGGTTCATTTCAGAGTAGCTGAGGCCAGACTAATTTTGCATAACTCTCCAATTCCTACTCTCCCTCCCTTGTTTCTGAACTTACCCCCTCTGCCCCTCTTCTATCAAGCCTCTGTGCCCTCCTCCTTCCCTGGTTTCAAAGCCCTGGGTCCGCAGTCCGGAGGTAGATCACTTTAATTCTGCTTCATGGATCTTTTTCAAAAAGGACCTGAGACCCGGAGACCCCAGAACCAGTGACCGCGGGCTGAACCCAGACCAGCCAGCCGGGCTCCGCGCACTCGTAAACACAGCCATCATCTCACATGCTCCCTTTTCCACCCCACACTTTTGCTCCCTCCCAATCAGGCACAGAGAGTATTTGATTTGACCTACTAAAGTAAGTGCCGCCACTCAGTTCGTGGGATATATGAATATGACACACTTGACCCATGCTGTTGTTTATTACCTATTTGGTCAATGCATGGAGGGAATCGGAAAAGCTATCAAATAATGTCTGAAATTCTCTTTTTTTCTGACTTCACACATGGCTTTCAACAGATTAGCTCAATGGGCTCTTTCTTCAAAACACAGAGTAGCCCTGCATATGGGTCAATGGCGTACTTTACAAAAGTGTAACAATACAGAAAAGGACAAATATTTTAAAAACAACAGATGTGGCAAAAATTTTACTATTTGTATTCACATTGGCTTCTTATGGTTTTAAAAAGCTTTTATACCATTTACAAGTATAAATTAAATTTCTTAAAAAATGTAATGTATTGTAAATGTAAATAAAACAATAGACCTTAAATGTGTACAATTAATCATTATGTTTTTACATATTTTTTTCCAAAACAAAGTTATTTTTACAAATATCATTAATAGTTCATTCATAATTATGATTTACAACCTGAACTAACCTTGCATTGTCATAGAAAAGCCAAATGATAAAACATTTTGAAAACAAAAGTCCTGACATTTACTCAGAAATGCAAAACAAGTTTATTATAGAATATGTGTAATTAAGTCATTGTACGTGTGAATTGCATATTTTTAAATACATGACTAGACAAAAATGTATGGCATGTCATTAAGCCACATACATGTTAGTTACACCTTGAGCTAAAACGTTGTACTCCCCAATGGAGGAAAGATGCCCAAAACTGCATAAGATGGAGGAATGAGGTTATTAATCATATTTTTAAAATTCTAGTAGTCTGCAAAAAGCAATTACGAGAACCTAACATAATATAGTTCATGTGTGGACCAAAATATTACATGCAACGTGTACTGGCAAGACTTTCTAGGAGATCAAAACGACCATCATCTGGTTTCCAGCATCCCAATAAATGACACGTGGCTTAAGGCTTTCCATAGTGAAAATGGGATTTACAGTAATAGTGTCCCTAGGTGGAAACAGATTAGACTTGAGCAGCTACCTAGGGATGATCAAATGAGCAATTTCTTCCTAGATGGTCACCATAGCAATGACCTTTACGCATGCCACAGATGGCAAGCAGCATATTTTAATACAAATCATAAGACTTTTTTTGGATATCGTTTTCCCTATAAACTCAAAGGTACTTTTCTGGTGTACTATGATAAAATTTCAGAGAAAGCTTGGAAAATGTTAGACAATAGACATCAGAACATCTGATAAACTCCCATACTGTCATGTCAGGAGCCCTAAAAAAGAGATCGCTGAATAACTGGAAGATGCACACTTGATTTTACTCAAACCTCTCTAGTCTAGTGATCTGCAGCTTTACCCACAGAACTATCAGGTCTTGTTGAAAGTGAGAATGAAATCTCCAAATAAAGCTGATGAGGACTGACACAAGCAAAGCACCCAGTGGAACGGCCCTGGAGCATCACAGTTTGGGGTCATTCTTTATCCCTCTCTGGGGCAGCTCGTTCACACTGTCACACCTGTCTGTCAAAAGAAAGACTCAGGCGAGGGAATGAGAGAAGAGAGAAGGTTTATCCAATGCAAAAGTGAGAGAAATAAAAGAAAAGCACGGTCACAACGGAAATCACAACAGGCAGAAAGGGCAAGGTTTAAATTACAGCTTAAATAACCTAATGTCCTGTTTTGATTTAATGACCAATAAGATTGTAAGGCTCTGAAATAAAACCTCCAAAAGAAAAATAGCCAAAGCTAGTGAACACACAATCAAAAGTGTAACTAAGTGATATATAGCCTACTATACCACTGTAATTAAAAATACATCAGCCTAAATAGGCTAAATAAATACAATTAACTAATTCATTAAAATTACAAAATAATTCTGAAAGCTTCTAACACATTTTGAAGGACAGCCCATATTTACTACTAAATACGAAGAAATTGGGCAACAATAATGATAAAAGAGATCATGGCTACTCTGGGATAAATATTTGAGAAGCAAGTTTTATAAATGCATTTTGCTTGCTTAAAATGATTTTTTGGCCACTGTTAATTGATGGATCAAGAAAAAGTAAGCAAGGATTAGCGTTAATCGTAAATAAATACGTCATAAACTCTCAAATTCTTTAAATAAATAAGCACAACACATGCCATGTGGACTCTTTAAGCCACCACACCTGTGACGATTAATAGCCTATTATTGGTAAACTTCAAGAAGGTTGTAAGAGGTTATAAGCTCAAAACTTTAAAAGTGCAACGCTAGTTGAAACAATCCGTCCGCAGACGTGCTTACCTCGGCCGGGTCAGGTGTTCCGGGTGAGCTGGAGCTTGCTGGGTTCCAACAGCGACCCTGTCGATTAACGGTCTGATTACTGTTGATTTGTTCATTTACAGCGACACCTTGTGTTGAGTACAGGTAAAGCACTTGAGAACGTCGGCGGAAACACTTATCCATCCATCAATTCTTTAAGGAAACACTTTTTTTAATAGCTTTTGAATAGAAAAAAAATCTGAAAATGAAAAGACACATTTCTCCTTCCTGGTAATGCTTAAATTAGCCTATATGTTCTCCAAAATACGATCTGCAGACTGATCTAAAGATGTTCAATCATTTTTATCATGATGCCAGGTAACACTTTTCTCAGTAATTATATGTGTATGAGCAAAAATATACTGGTTACCCATCTGTCATGCTCACTGTTTCCTGACTAAATTAATGAATGAATGAAAACACCCATTGACCCATGAGGAAAAAGCAGTGTTTATTTACAATCAAGCACAAAAGCCAAACAAGCCAGAGAGTGTTATCTTCATGTTCATTTCCATGTATAGAGAGGCATGAAAATTAAACTACACATTCATTTACAATATATTTGAAGCTCATCTTAAAACATCTCTTCCTTCATTATACCAAACTCTTTGTTCGTTACAACAAAATGGCTTTTAAATAGATAACTCACCAACAAATAAAAAGTCTGTCCATTATTTACTATAGGTACACAATTGGAGTGAACTAGAAAAATGTTCCAGCTGTATTTTTTTTTTTTTTTGCTTATACAGTACAATTAAAACAGATGTTGTCCAAGGAAAGATGTTCAAAGAACTATTTTCAGAAAAAGTTTTATAACGTTTTCTGTGCTTTGGAATGACATGAGTGCATATAAAGGACGACAGGGGTTTCATTTTAAGTCAACCATCCCTATAATAGAGTTAATTTAAATTAATTTGGCCTACAGAATAAAAGGCTTTGGTTTTTGAATTCCTAAATCTGAGCAATAATAAATACATTTCCTTTATGCAGAGTAGAAATGTGACTAAATCTGTGTATGTGAAGTTTTCTGTGTGTGTGTGTGTGTGTGTGTGCTTTATTAACCTAATACGCATTGCAAGCACAATCCCATGGCAGTACACTTGCTGACATTTGCAGTGTGAGATTTTAACAGTATGTATGTTAACAATCACAGAGTTTCATCAAGTCCCACAATGGTAATGGACTTTAATAGCCAGGTCAGTTTGTCTAGGGTAGCATTAGTTTGACAGCAGATGCCAGATTAACCACAGAAGGCCCAGGAGGAAGCTGAAGCCTGTGCAGATTCTGGTTCCGTGTCCTGCCGCATTGCAGTCATCAGAGTAGCAGCAGTGAACTTTGACCCCTGGAGCTCTGTAGCCCTGGCTCTTAGCCTGGCTGCAGAAGGATTTGTACGAGCATGACTTCATTACGCCACCTAAAACAAGAAAGGTATGAGAGCGTGATTACATATTAATGTGCCTTGATCCTCATAAGGAAGTTGTAGACCTCCTGCTATTTCTAAGCTGGAGTCAGACAGAGCAGTCTGTCTTCCTTAAACACCAACCTGATCCAGTGCCTCCCCTTAAAACACACACACACACAGTCATTAATGATTTTCCTAAAGATTTATCCCTCTGTGATTTATCACCCACATCCAAAGAAATAAAAAAATGTTCTCGCTCAGTTTCCTCTCATCCATCGTGGCCATGCAGGAATATGAACTATTTACTATGTACCCATTAAACTTACTGCCATGTCCACGGACAACAGCACATGCATCCGAGTAGCTCGGACATGTTTTGGAGCCCTGGCGATTACAGTCTTCATCTGTAGAGCCCATGCATGTGTAACATTTCAGAGCCTCGCCTAAAGAGAGACAAAGAAGAGGTAAAAGTAATTCAACATTAAAATTCCTCAAAAAAGGCCTAAAGTGTAAGTACTGACCAATCAATATGTATAGCTTTTCATGATTTTGTCTTGTTATCAAGTAAAAATAAAACAATAATGAAGTTATTTGAGAATAAAATCAATGTATTAGTAGCAGTAGTAGTATCAACATGATGATGATGATGATACATTTATTTATTATTTTACTAATTCTTTCCCTTTTTCCCCCAACCGATATATTTGAAGTATATGTGTTCTTGTACTAAACAATTAACAATGAATTTAAAAACAACAATTTATCAGTAAGGATAAATTAATTATAAAAATAAAATACATAAAAAACAGACACATTCTCAGAAAATAAATGATAATATTTTATGCAATTTTTCTGTTATTTTAATATTTTTAAACAAACATGATGAAAACAAAAGTTAAACAATAAATATACCTCCACACAATTTATTCTATTTTCATCTTCTTTTTTTTACTTATGTTTTGACCTTTTTGTCACCGATATTAAAAAGGATGCATAAATGATTCAATGAAAGGAAGGAAATATTTAGTGTCCAGATGCAACAGCTCCAACAATCAAGACAAATTTTACTTTGTCTCACCAGTGGCACAATAAATTGCAAACATCCAATACATCTGAATAATCAAAGCTTGATGTATTTTATGCCATTTCATTTCTAGTGTGGAGACCAGAAAATGTCACTGTACTTCATAATGACACACATATAATGATTCTATTTTCCATGACGAAGCAGCTTTACACAGCAACACATATGCTATCAACAAGCTATCAACAAAATAAATCCTGGAAGATCCTAAAAGATAATCTACAGGTCTTGATCTTAACTTCACTGGTCTGTGAAGTCTAAACAGAACGCTGACATTATATCCATTTATCGCTTTCATTTAACAGACCCCAGGGAAGTCAACAGAAGTCACAGCAGAGAAACATGTCAGTGTTTTAACTGTCTTATAGATGCCCAGCAGTACATGTTACCGTTAAGCCTTTTTCATGTGCCTCTTTGCTATCATCTTCCAAAAAGTGAATTTGTTTTCAACAAACATGCTTTGAAGTTCAGTCCAACAAGATCAGACACATAAACTCGATGACTGTAGCACCTTCAGAAACAGACATTCCTTTTAAAAGTATCTGCTATGTGTGTCTTAGCACTGTTAGTTCACCCTAAAGACATCCTTCTGCTGCTTCTGCGTTACTCTCTTTGATAGCTAAACCCTCAGTTCACAGGATAGACTCCAAATGAGTTTACAGGCAGGCTTTTCAGGCTGTTTGAAACGAGGTAAACGTTTAAAGTACAGCACCAGCATGAAGGTCACGTCCTTTTTCAAAGCATTTATCTAAAACGTCATGCTTTAACTCCTAAAATTGACAATAAACTCTTCACTTCTGTCTACTGAGTTGGTCTCAGAGTTATTTTTAATAACAGCAAATAATTAGAATGATTTCTAAATTATCATGTAATACTGAAGTCTGTAAAAATTTTATATTTCTGATAATGCGATATCTTAAAGAATGTTTAAGAGTAACATTTATATAAGAAATGTATTGAACACCATACTCATCCATGATCAAGTCACTAAAGGTATTATTCAACTATACACACACACACATGCACACATGCACACACACACACACACACACACACACACACACACACACAATTATATGAATATTTGAAACAAATCACTGGTTTGGAATTAATGCTGTTGTCTGCTTTATTCCCCAGACTAAAAACCTTCTGACAGAGGTTAAAAATAAAGTTATGCATCATCTGAACACAACATACGTAACAAGAAAGAACAAACAGTCTCCCGCTTCTCTGTGCCTGACCTCAGCTGCCTTTTGTCCAGACAGTTCTGTACTATAGTACAATCATACTTGATGTTTATTGAAATATTTGAGCTGTCATTTGTCAAATATATTTGATTATATCCCCCCATTTGCATTTAGTATTAGCTTCAATGTGTAATTAAAAAAAACTGCTTTTTCTAAACTTAATTAGCACTTGGTTCTCATATTTCACAGCAGATGCTTTCACAGTAATGTTTCACTGTTGAATTGTGTTTTACACCATTACTATTTAATGCACTGCTGTTTCTGCATGTACTTCAGGTAGAGATTCTCTTTTTGGTCCAGCAATCTAATAACAATAAAGACCTGCAAACTCTTTTAGCCCTCAATCTGTTTAAGGGATTGAATTGCACCATTATTTTCTGTTAGTCCTTTAACACCTTCCTCAAGGCCAACACGATATTCTCAGTCATAAGGAGGACGCCTCAAAAGGAGGAAACCAGAGAAACTAAATTCAATAAAAATGATGAAAATTACAAAGAAAAAAGACAAAATACCAGACTGAGAGGTCTTGAGTGAAATGCAAATCTGAGTGAGTGTGGCACACATGCAATAACTGAGAAGAAACTGGAGTGAAAAATCTTTCAATAAGAACCAACAAGAGAGAAGTACTCACTGTGAGCGGCGAGGAGGACGAGGCCCTGGCCCAGGAGCATGAATAAATGGAGTGCTCTCATGTTGCCGGTAGTCTATGGCTGTCAGGTTAGCACAGTGAAAAGCAGGTCGTTTGCTCTTAAAACCCTTGAGCTTAAGCCCTGCTTTCAGAGAGCTAATACCCAACGTCAGGGAGGACACACAGATTACCAGCCTGTCCACTGAGGCCTGTGCTTCGGTCTTAAGATCTGAATGAATCCTCACCATCTCCACTAATCAGAGATGAGGATCGGTTACTGTGCTGCATGCTGGCCAGGGGTCTGATGCTCCCTACAGATTCCATTCAACTAATGCCTCCATATACCGTATTAGTTTATCAGTGACCAAACTCACATCATTTCTCTTTGTGACACAGCAGAACCGTGGACACAACCAATCAAACGGTTGATGCAAAGACTATGTAGAGGTAACCAAAACCAAACCTTTACTCCAAATTAATAAACAGACTAGCTTATAATTGTTACTTCGAGTTATGTATACAATTCAGCAGTTTCTTTCTGTTCCAAAAACATTTGTTGTTTTAATTTTTCCCCCTTCCACTTTTTTTCTTAAATTCTACTTTTACCATTTATTTGTTTATTTTGTTTCTTTATTTGGATATGTGCATGTGGCAAAGGTAACCAAAAATCTAACCTTTATACCAACCTCCACAATCAAATGAATGAATGGATAAACTTATAATTATATATTACTCTAATAATTACTCTTCCAACACTAACTACTTCCTATTTTGTATATATATTCAGTATTTGATATAATTTTATTTTGATTTATAATGAATTATGTAGTATATTTATAATGTATACATATATTTATTATGTATACAATCTTATAAATAGTATGTTTGCGACATCACCTATAAAAATAATCATCCCTTTCTTTCCATTTCTACGTATTTTTCTTTCATTCCAACATTTCTGATTCTTTCTTCTTGGACTCATTTTTTTTCTTCACTCACTCAGACAGTTTGGATCTGTGCCAGCATGTAATTGGCACTAATATAGTCTGCCTGGCGTGATTTTAAGACCCATCTGTCAGCTAACTAATGCATCTTTTTATGCACATATGTAGGATCATGTCAGCAAGATTCGTTGTTTGTTCTTTAACAACATTATTGCTTTCTTAAAATGCCCTAGCGGGAGGCTAAAAGCATCAGCTAAATGAGTAAGTAAATGTGATTGTTGTTATTAAATCAAACATCAAGTCTTTACATTTTGCATATTGACTGTGTCTGTGATATGGGACAGATAAACAGACGCTGTATTGCCATCTTTTATTGCACTTTGTAAGCATGTCCAGTATAGCTGACAGAGCTTCATTTGTCTGAAACATCAGCTAGAGCAGGACTGAGACAAAACCATTCAGATTAAATTAACTCAGAACCACTGACAGTGACACGTGGGTTCATTTATATATCAAAATAAATCCAAAAATAAAATCACACATCAATGTTGCTAGAAGACAATGAAACAAATGAACAGCAAGTATATTCAAAGATACACAAGGAAGCAGATAAACTAACAGTATCAAAATCTGCAGTTATGTTCTTTTACTCTTTTCAAGTAATTTTCATATTTACAAAACTTTCAAGGCCTAAAACATGCATTTTCTTATGATCATGAATACCACTTTGTGACAACTGAATGATTAATTCATCTGTTTTATAATATACATATTTTCTCTGGTCATTTCTGTTTTCAAGTTAAGAAGAGGGAACCACAGGAATCAGATTAACAGTCGGCTCCATCAGTGGTTGTCATGGCAACAGCACTCACTATAAACATACTCTCTGAATGTGTGTGTGTGTGTGTGTGTGTGTGTGTGTGTGTGTGTGTGTGTGTGTGTGTGTGTGTGTGTGTGTGTGGTGTGTGTGTGGTGCATGTTTATGTGGTTTATGAGGACTTGTAATTTAAAATGCTTATAAATCATACAGTGTGCGTTTTTTGGGGGGAAAGTAGAAATGCACCATCTCCTGTGAGGGCTAAGTTTAGGTGTAGGGTAGGTGTAGGGCAATAGCACATACAGTTTGTACAGTATAAAAACCATTACGCCTATGGAGAGTCCCCGTAAACCATAAAAAACAACATGTGTGTGTGTGTGTGTGTGTGTGTGTGTGTGTGTGTGTGTGTGTGTGTGTGTGTGTGTGTGTGTGTGTGTGTGTGTGTGCTATAAAGACTCTCAAAAAGTCTCTACTGGTGGGGAGTACTTTCACCAGAGCCTCATCATAGGTAAGGTGGTGTACATTAACACAATGTAGAGAAAATAATTACAACCAGAAACTAGTGTTCTCCCAGTCCTAGGGACTCCAGTTTATGTGAAGACGTCAGTAGTGTAAGATCCTTTTGTTTGGTTAGTTCATTGTCTTTCAGTGCGTTATAAGTTAACCTTGCTCTTCCATCTTCTCCAACACTCTTGTCCAGTTTTTGTTCTTTTGTCTCTTTGTGGTACGGACAGAACTCTGTTGAATGGATGGCTAACTCTTTCCCATTTTGGAAATCAGTTCATCACAAATTTTGGTCAGTTCCTCGATCTCTTTGTTCTATAAACAGAATCCAAAAAAATCATGTTAACCTATAAATGTTGGTTATTTAATTTTTATTTTTTAAAGAAGACTTTTACACTACATTGATCAGAAATACAGTAAAATTGTGCAAAAAAAAAATTACAGTAAAAAGCTTTCTATACTAATATATTTTAAAATATAATTCATTCCAGAGATGAAATTTTCAGCAGCCATTACTCCAGTCTTCAGTGCCACGTGATCCTTCAAAAAGCATTTTATGATGAAATATTTTTACTATTATCTGTGTTGTACTGTTTAATATTTTTTGGAAACCATAATACTTTTTTCAGGATGTTTAAAGTTTTTTTTACAGTGTGTTGAAGCATTAAATTTATCTAAAGTAACAGTCAAAGTCAGTGCTGAGTAAAAGTATTTCTTATATACATAATATATAATTATAATAATATATATATATATATATATATATATATACATACATACACACACACAGACACACACACACACACACACACACACACACATATAAATTTAGAATTGCCATCATAAGAATAAGTTAAAATGATCAAATATATTTTAAATTCTAATTTAAAATATATTTTAATTCAGAAAATCATTATAAAGTTGTAATATTACTGTTTTTATGTAGTTTACTTCAAATAAATATATGATCAAACAAATGGAGCCTTGTTAAGCATAAGAGACTTCTTTCAACAACATTTACAAAATGTTTATTATTCCGTAACTTTCACCGGTAGTATATACAGCCTTAAATAACAACACCTATTAAATAAAATAAAATAATTGTTTGCTGTACTTAAAACTTATGTGTAAAATAACTTTAACAGATGAGCATGTGGGTTTGCAAGTATGAGCAAACCTTTTGTTCCAGTGTGCGCTCGAGTGAGTCCACCTTCATCTGTTCCTTCCTCAGACTGGCCTGATGCGCTGCCTGCTCCTGCTTGGCTTTGACTCTCACCTGAGCGATGTCAGCATTCGCCCTGCGGGTGCCACATGGTCAGAGTCATGCCATCATTTCTTGTTTTTAAGTGCTCTCGCACAGTGCAACTCTAACCCTTAATAGCCTAACAGTTGTTGTTCCGGTCAACAGAAGCCTTGTACAGAGCAAAGCATATTAAAGCATATGCATGTTAAAGATCTGCACTTACTTATCAAGTTTCTCCTCAGCATGGATCTTCAAGGCATGGTAGCGCTGCTCCTCCTTACGGACACGAGACAGGTACTCCTGCGCACATTTCTTCAGCACATCCTCATTCTGAAGGACAAATAGAGGAATTTAAGTGAGTAAATGACCCTTTCTGCTTAAGCACAAGCTATTAGATAATGTTAAACAACAGCCTAACAGTTATTGTTGTAAGTTTGCATTTGTTTGGCTCATTGAATATTCCATTTGTCTCAGAATTACATCAAATTACTGATCTGCAAATGAAAATTCACAATGATTTCAAGCTTTATCAATCTTAATGTTAAGTGCCTCACCTTCCGATAGCCTTCCAAAACATCTTTCATCTTTTCATAGCGACGGAACAAGTCAGCGAGAGATTTCTCCACAGAGTTGAGATCAGCCAAAGCCTGGTCCTTCTCCAGGATCAACTGCTGGATTGTGTGATGAGACAGAGTCTTCTCTCTCTGTTCACCCTCTGAGACACACACACGAAAACATAAACGCATTATATTACACTAGATACAATTACACAACATACAATACAATCAAATTGATGTGTAAATCTTACTTTTGAATGAGGCAGAGGTTGATTTTATGCTCCTCTGGGTACTTCAGAAATGAAATTATACTCTACACCACTGTCTAAATCGCTGATAATGACCAATGAAAATGCAGTTTTCGACGCTGTATCTCTATGATGCATGCAGACAACACACACACACACACACACACTCAAAGACGGCCAAACCACGGAGACATGGTGAGATGAGAAGACCTTTGAAAGACTTACTCAGAACTGCTTAATTCGTTTTAGGGAACGTTATACAAAAGTTTCATTTACACACATTTTATTTAATTGTAGCAAATCTGCTGAATGAACAATTTTAATGAACTGGTTTTTTTTTTAAACAGCCTCAATCAACCTTCCCTACCTTTATATAAATACTACCACACGTTTTCTAATCAATTATATAAGTTTTATTATTTTAGTTTAAATGTACACTATTGGTAAGGTAAACATTTTTTTTAAGAAAACAAAACTTTTATTCAGCAAGGATCTATTAAACTGTCAAAATATTTATATTTCAAATAAATTCTGTCCTTTTGAACTTTGTGTTCATCAAACAATCTTGGGGAAAAACATGTATCATGGTTTCCACAAAAAATATAAAGCTATTTTCAACAGTGATTGATAATAAAAAAGAAATGTTACTCTTGTAGCTACTTTTTTTCTAGCTTGTTTATACTTAATTGCATTTAGGCAACCTTACATTATGATAAGCTTATCTGGAAAGTTACAGTATCAAAGTTTCCTGAACACTTATGAGCTGGTAATGGAAGATGTTTGAGAAAAGGTCTATTAAAAGACCAGCAGAGCAAACCAGATGAGACTAAAATGAGAGATAGACCATATCAGGTTATAGTAAGAGAAAACTCTCCCTTTCTGTCACTAACAGATGTGGTGGATGCAACACAAACAAAGAAAATAAAGAGTTGCTGTTACTTACCAGGCATGCCTGTGATTTATCAAATATTTATGGGGGACGGAAGGAGCAAAACAGAAAAAAGGGAACGCATTAAGTCAAGCCAGCAGGGTGGGACATGTGAGAGCGAAAAGCGTGTCAGAAACATAGACCATTTTGAAATTAATGAAAGTGTCATAGAATAAAAAATGAAGTAAGTGGTGAGAGCCAGAAAAGTGGCCAAGAAAATGAACCATGGTAAAAGAAATTATAAGCAAAGACACAAAATGAAGTGAAAATAAATGACGGACAGCTGGGAAGCGGAATATCAAGGATGTTTTTTTATCATGAAGAATATAAAAGGAGAATGAAAAAAGGTTTTTCTTTGTACAAAGAGAGAAAAGCATGTCAAGGTTAAACCAGACACTCAGTATAACAATCTGAAAATGTAAGAACGCACACAGCCTACAGTATTCACATGGACGTAAACACTGGACAGGCAAAGAAATCAGATTAATCTGTCAGTGGGTGAGGCCTGGTAAGGGACATGTTTTAAGTAGAAACATGTTTATGTTTTTTGAGGTCAAGTGGAATATAAAAGGAGATATGAAGGCTTGTGCTTGTAACTGACCGGTGTTTGGGTCCAGAGCCACGAAAGATTTGTCTGCAAATTAAATGAGAAAGTAACAAAAACGTATTGAATATGTGTGTTGGTGTGGCGTGACTGGGTAAGGGTTGTGCCTGTTCATTTATAGCAGTGTAGGAGAAGAAAAGCACAGATAAATAGAACCAAAAGTGCCTGACAGTGTTCACAAAACACACAGATTGAAAATCCCCAGGAGAAGATGAAATCGTATTTAGCAATCAGGACTCACCAATCATCTCTGCGATAGTCTTCTCATACTCCATAACTATCCTCCTGTAAAGAATAAGCAAAAATCAAGTTACAATTCAAATGAGGTGCATATATACTGCAAGATCTGATCAGATCTTTTTAAGCACACTGATCAAAAGTGACAGTAAAGACTTTTACATTGTTACAAAAAAAATCTGTTTCAGATTAATGCAGTTCTGTTGAACTTTATATAAATCAAAAAATCCAGGGGGAAAAAAAATAATTATTTGCCAGTTTTCAACACTGATAATAACAAATCAGCAAAACTGAATGATTTCTGAAGGATCATGTGACACTGAACACGGTTTCTGAAATTTTTAGATTTGATATCAAAGGAATAAAATAAATTTTAAATTGTAATATTTGACAATTTCATCAAGTCTGCTAAGCATAAGAGATTTATGCTCAAAACATTTAAAAAGCAATGTCCTAGAGTGTATTCACACCTGTATTGATTTCAGATGATCCGATCGCAAGTGTTAAGCATTAAATACAGGTGTAAGCAGGGTCCAAAATGTTTTGTGATCTGATCACTGGAACCACACACTTTAGTAGTTAAATAGAGAATACAGAAGGGCTTCATCTCTAAAATATATAATCAGGTTGTTTGTCAGATCATTCCTTTGGTGTATTTCCTTTTTTTTTAACGAACATGCAGAAACACTGACGTAGCAAGTGATGCACGTACTCACAAAGTCAGAGACCCTGCCTTCGAAATCCAATCACAAGTGATCACAGTAGGCTCATTTGACACACGTTACTGCTAGCTACAGTATGTATCTTGGCTGACCATTTGTGATCGGATCACCACAGACAGATCTTAATACCAGGTGTAAACAGGATTTAGACCCGCATTTGATAGTGTCTCAAATTGGAAGCCAAACAATCCAAGTTAGAGTTGTTATCTGTTTGCACGCATGCAGCAAGATCCGCTCTGTGCCAGATGTCAGGACTGGTTGATAACGCAAACGCAAACTAATAGAACAGTGCATTCTGAGGTGACAATGACAATGGCATTCTGAATAAGGTTAATTACATGAAAGGTCAGGAAACTGGCATTTGTTATGTCATGTGTTTGACTACAAGAGTTTGGCTGGCAGAAAGCCGTGCTTGGAGAAAAGCAGGTTGCCGGCACAGTAAGCAGATGGATTATGGTCTTCCTTAGCCTCTTAGGCCTTCCTTATCCTGAGCCCAATCAGGCTAATGAACTAAGCCCCATTCTTATCCACACTAACAAGGCCTAGTCCAGCTGGCTGTAATCCGCAACCCTTCCCGATTACCTTGTTCACTTGCCCCTTGAATACAAAAGGACAGCTTTAAAACAGGTCCTGAATCAATCAACTGTCTTCTGAATTAGACAATACTTTTATTAAAAGTGCAGTGAGGTGAGAAATACTTCAAAAATGCTAAACATGAACTAACAAAACTGTCACCTGATTTGAACCCTTAGTTAGGAGATTGTAAAGCAGAAACTGATATAAAACACCTTAAAATGGCATTTAATTGTGACAAGACCGTTCCATCTGTTTCCCAGAGGGGTGAAAACAAATTTACACTATCTATCATCTATTCCCTCTCTTTTTCTGCCCCCAACTCTGGCACATCTGACATGTTAAGGCCCTCTTTAATTGGCTTTCTGCTTAAAAAAACGTAGGAAAGAGATAAACAGATTGAGAGGTGGACTGAGGTTGATGCATGGAGCTGTAAGCAGAGCCTTTATGGCTGAATGCACAGGGATTTGTCAGGTGTGTCATATAAGCTAAGGAACATATGTAGTGAATGAACGTTTCTGACAGTTTTATTGAATTGAAGTTTATAGAGAGGACATTAAGTGAAGGGAAAAGTGGGGAGAAACGGGGTCAGCAAATGATGTAAGCTTCACTCGTCATAGCTCAACAAGGGCACAGGAATATCTGTCCTTTGAGAACACCCACCTCATCTCCTCCACTTCCCGTCTACTCTCTTCATATTTTCTCTTCCACTCCATGGTTTCTTTCTCTTTCACAACAATCTGAAATAAGAAGAGCGTTACTTCACACACTTTACACCCTGGAAATTGTTAAACCAGTGTCATTCTGGGTTAACGCAAATCTGGGATGTCCTTTGCCATGTTTTAGTTGCATGTTTATGAGGGTAATATTATAATATAAAAAAGGTATGATACAACTTTCAAATAATCACTGTAAATGTAACCACATAAATTGGCTGTGATTGTCTTAAAGTAGCGATGAAATGGAAGTATAGTGACAGATCTTTTCTTGTGATGTACTTTTGAGCAAAACAGTTTATCCAAAAAGATCAAATTTAAGGCAGACTTGGTTCTATCCATCGGTTGGCGATTGGATTTTGAGATGTGGGCGTTGCAATCAATAATGAGTAAGAGCGTGCAGGCAGATGTAAGGAAGGGCAGGGGTTTAAGCAGACCAAATTCATTGGATAAGTCGTTTCATTAAAAAATTGAAATATGAGAAATTGAGTAATCTCATTTCATGTTGACTTTAAATCTTCTGAAATACAGAAGAAGAAGAATACGCTCTCATCACTCCAGTATATCAACAAATTGAACTTCCCTCCGATGCTGAAACTGAACACAGCATGGGAAAGTTTCTATTACTGTCCGGAGTTTGCGAAAATGTAATGTGTACATTAAGGCCATTTATGATTGGTTGTCATTTTCAATGGTGTTAACCAGCCCTTCAAAATGAAATATTACCTAACCCAGGGCTTTAACCACTTTAGTTACATTAACAGATTTACCTTAAGTTAAATTTCCATCAAATGTGAACTGACAATTTTATTGTGGTGTGGCATCATGCAATGGGTGAGTATATACCTCTTCTCGGGCAATGCCAAGAGAGTGGTTCATGTCACATGGCAGATGAGGGCTTTCCCCTTCAATGTATCCTGTTCGTGAATAGAGGGAGCTCTTCGAAACCCCGCTGTCCGCCGGTGAGGCTGTTTCTCTCTGCAGTAGATGAGAGAGTTGTGGAGAAACCATGAAAACCCTGTGAGTTTATTTCTCTAGAACAACATTCACTTTACACTCTATCTTGGAGGGAGGCAGCACATCATCTACAGGTTCTACTCAGCAAAGCCATAATGCCATGGAGTGCAGGCTCTAGTTTGGGTTCAAAAGCCTCCAGCAGTTTGCGACTGGCCCGCTGGAATGTTATGACTGACAATCCCCAATGTGAGATGGATGTGAAAAGCTGTTTATCATGAAAGGTTTGCGTCTGTGACCGGATCAGAGAGAATGCTGTGTCAGATGAGGACTGTAGGAGTACAGGTTGAACCTTATGTTAGTTTTCAGAGATTAAATAATGTGCAGAGTTCTATTTTGCATTAAAAAAGACTGTATGCTAAAATACACTTAATGCAACCAGCGACAACAAAAGACTGCAAAACACACCATCTGCATACGTCCTACAGGAAAGGACAGACGTGTTTTATGAATATCTGCTTCAAAGGCACAAATAAAAGCATAAATGTACGGTCAGTAAATGTACTGTAATTTAATAACTAACTTCAAATGTATACTCACATTTTCAAAAAGCAACTGTTTTCATACGGCCTCTTTATAGCCAGTGATGGGGTGTAGTTACTGAATAATCGTCATGTTTAGCCCTTAAACCCACTTGCTGATTAAAGCTGATTAATTCTTCCTAACAGAACTGGCTTAGGAGATTAATTGAGTTTGACTCTTATACAAGGTAGGGGGCCATGTGTTAGGGTACAAATACTGAATGCCCACCGCATGTTTGGTCTGCAAGGAGAATTTATGCCTAATACCATTTACTGCATTATTGGAATGAACTCAGATCATGGATGAGGCATAGAGACATATGGGAGGTACAAAGTGAGATTAAAAGTACAAAATGTTGAAATGGTGCTCTATCATATTTAGAGTTGGAGTGTTGATCTCAGATCTCCTATGACCACATATTATACATTAAACATGGTCTAGATCTGAGTCTAGGCAATCACTGCATAACCTAATCTAGAAACTCCCTGAATGCCCAATCCAGCACAAGAGAACATTATGTTTGTCATCATCACTAATCATAAACAGTCAGCAGAGGGGGAGAAATATTGCAGAGGAATAACTCTAAATGAAAATGAGAAACAAAAGCTTTAAAAATGAATATTGACAGAGTTCAGTACAGCATGGGGTTGTGATGTATTCCGGTTATCTTCAGAGCAGCTGTGAATGTATTTCCGTGAATGATAAATTACTACTAATGAAAAGGTCAAATAAAGAACACATCATGGAGAATGTGCTGCGGAAGCATGTGAAATGTGTCTGTGAGACTATTTCAGGAAGAGCGTTATCTAATAATGTATGTTAAAATATTGAATATTTTAAGATCATCATCAATTCACTGAACCTCATTACTCCAGCTATATAATACAGTGTCACTATTTTTATATAAGCACTCCATAATCCTAAAATGTATCAGCACTATTCCAGAAATACTTTTGATACATTAAAGATCAACTCTATTTTGGAAATGGAGTCTAGAGGTTATTCAGGGGCAGAAACAATACCTGTGGAATACGGGACGTCCTGCGACAGAGTTTGCTATCTGTCTGTGTGGATTTTCCTGCAGTTTTCTACAAAAATAACCACACTAGTTTTGACAGAGTGAGACAAAATCTATTACTCAAACAAGGTATAGAGACATAAAATGTTATGTGGATAATCATATTAAATGTGTCTGGAAAATGGGTTAGAGTTGATGTGTTTTTAATATGTATGCGACTGTCCTTTAAAGAGTTTAGATTCTAATTTGAGGTTACATTTTGTTGTCCAAAGTATTATGCTGAATAAGGATGAATGTATTTGATTTAAAAACAGTATTGCTGTGAGTGTGAAATATTATTACAATTACTGTTTTCTATTTTAATATATTTAAAAATGTAATTTATTCCTGTGCTCGCAAAAAGTATATTTTTAGTCTTCAGCGTCACTTAGTCGTTTCTATATGCTGATTTGAAGCACACGCAACATTTATCATTATTTGTTATATATTTATTGTTACTTATTAATGCTGAAAACAGCTGTGTTGCTTCAAAAACATGATTCATTATTTTTTTCAAGATTCTTTGATGAATAGAGATAAAAAACAGCATTTATTTGAAATAGAAATGTTCTGCAAAACTGTGAAAATCTTACTGTCACTTTTAATCAATTTAATGCATTCTTGCTGAAAAAAGTATTTACATTTTACTAAACCCAAACTTTTTAAGATAGAGTATATAAAAACATAAAATAGGATAAATATTAATATCTATGATAGATAGATAGATAGATTCTGTTTCTTGCAGTGAACAGAAAGGACAAGAGAAGGATGAGATGTTTCTTATTCTTATGACCTAGTTTTCTGACTAATGGTGGTTTAGTCTAAAGGTGGTACAGGGACAGAGGGATTAGAATATATGGACTAGACCTAGTTAGACTTTAGAGGGAACGTTTTCTGTCCTTCTTACTTTAGTCATGCGAGAACTGTTGCGATTCCAGGGGCGTGGGCTGGGCTTCTTGAGGCGAGACTGTGAAGCGTGCAAGACAACATGATGAGAATGGAGCGGCAAGAATATGAGGCATGTTACGTGCGCATGTTTGTGTATACGAGATTAGTCTATTCATTCCATTTCCTGTATAATTGCTGAGACAGAGGTGACGGTCACTCATCCAACATGACTGAAAGCAGATCTGAGCTAAGCTTCATGTAAAGCCACGCCAGCGGCCTCAAACCAGGCATACAGATGGTCTGTATACCCACTGTATTCAAATGAGTTAGTGTAAATTAGTAACAAATTCGAACCAGGAACTAGCATGAATGTGACAAGGAATTCAGCTATAAAAATTCTGTTTAGGATAAGCATATCAATTATGAAATCTGCAAACCATTCATATTTGATGCAATAATAAAGAGTCTATATGCAGCGTAAGTTTCCAAGTCACATTGACCTTTGTTTCTATGGATCTCATGTCCAAGCGAACATGCAGGATTGTCACAAAGCCCTGGGAAAAACACACCTCTTTTGCTTAAGAGGGTGTTGGATTGGGAAAAAAGGAACACCAATCGAGGACAGGAGCCGGGTTAAAGAACCAGGGGAGAGATGTCACGTCCACAGTATGGTGAGGTAGTTTATGGGTGGGTATTCACACTCATACCCAAGGGTGCAGTCAGGGGGCTCGGTTCAGAAGGGGGTATCACACACACTCGTGCTTGGACACACACACTCACACAGGTGCGGGCTGGCTCAGCGCAGTACCTGAGGGGACACAGTGGACAAAGTGGGGCTCTGAGAGATGTTTTTGGCTACCTGTAGAGCCTCTATCCTCAGGGCTGCGAGCACCAGCTCCTCCTGGGCCACAGGGGAGGGTTGAGGGGAGGAAAGGGGGAGTGACCCATGAATTGGGGACAGGGTAAGGAGGAAAAGAGGGGTTAAAGTTGTACCTGCCTCACGCAAATACTAAACCTGAGGGGGAAAAAAAACTTACATATACACGCAAAAACAGACACTCATACACATTTTACTGTGAACGTTGTGTATGCAGGGAGATCCATTGATCCTTTCTAGGAGTTTTATTACTTGTAGGTATTTTTTAAAGGGATAGATCAGCCAAAATGAAAATTCTGTCTTTAATTAGAACATAAATGGAGATATTAATCAGAATATCTGAAGAGATGACTTGTACTAACAGTGAATGGGGACCAACAAGCACCATAACAGCAACATAAAAGTTGTCAATGTGACTTATCAAACTGTAGAAGTCTTCAGAAGACTTGAAAGTATAAACTAAAAAAATCTGTAGTCATTAAGATTTTTTTAAATGTTTTTTTGTGCATCCCGATGCTGTACAGTAAAAACAGTTACTGTATATTGTGAAATATTATTACAATTTAAAGTATCTTTTAATTTGAATATATTTATCTTTTTATTTTATTTCCTTAAAATGGCTTAAAAGATATGGCATGACCCTTCAAGAAACATCTCTTATTATTATAAATTTTGAAAACATAGAAACCATGATCTTTTAGGATTCTTTGATGGATAGAAATTTCAAAAGAACTGCATTTATTAAAAAATAAAATTTGGAAATGTAAAAGTCAATCACTTTTGATCAATTTATTGCATCATACTGACCCCAAACTTTTGAACGGTAGTGTATTTTGATAGTTCTTTTTACTAATTTTGGAGCTTGCCAGCCCCAGTAACTATTTACTTCTAGGAACTGGGGCTTGTAGGAACTTAAGGATGAATAAATATTGCAGAATTACAATTTTTGGTTATTTCTTGGTCAACTATTCCTTTAAAAACAAAAAAATGAGAGACAAAACAAAGCAGACAAGGTACATGAGAGACTGGAGGGACAAACAAATACAGTGAAACACAGCTGAGTGAAGACACGCACTCTCTCTCACACACACACACACACACACACACACACACACACACACTGCTGCAAAGGTCCAAGGAAGAAGGTATAGTTGGCTGGTAGGCTTCTCTCTACACACCTGCAGTTTTTGAGCGAAGGCAGTGGGGTTGGTCTCTGCCAGATCAGGCTCCAGGTAGCTGAGAGGAGCAGGTGAATCAGACAGTCTGTCTAAGAGGGGTAGATCTGAGGGATCCATGGGGCCCTGGATGGGGGACTGCGATGGGAGCCAGAGCAGAAGAGGGACAAAAGCAAGAGGAGTAGGAGGTGTCTGGGTATCAGTGAGGCAGGGCAAGCTTGTATTTAGTCTAGTGCATCATAACACTTCTATGATGGGTTTACGAAACTTATGAATAAACATTCTGCGGTACTAATTCTGGTGTACGTTGATCAAAATAACTCCTTTTCTGTTAAAATGAAAAAAATAGAGCATACATTTTTTTAAATAACATAGGGGTGAGTAAATAATGACAGAATGTATTTTCTTTATTTAGGATGCACTGTCTCTTTAAGACTGAAAATATACATATGTAGCATTGCTAATGTATCAGATCATATAAGCTGTGCAATCATTAGTAAAAAAAAAAAAAAAAAAGATAACCCCATCTTTACACATTTGTGGTGTTTTCCTGTATTTTGACTGTATGAGCTTCTTATTATCTTCGCTAATGAAATAAACACACTCTTAAAGGTGCTGATTCTTTTGGTGTTTGGCTGGTTTGCACTTACCGCTCCATCTCTCTCATTGCTCTGCAATCGACTCTGAGACTGACTGTCCCTCTTTCTGCTTTTCTCTGAGGCCATGGAGTCATGAGCACCACGTGGTGGCAGCACAGGTGATTTCCCCTGCGAGATCTGAGCCTCCATCTCCTCAAAGCTCCTGTGAAGAATCAGACCAACACAATTCAACACATAGAATACACTGCCAAAGTAAATCATTTTTAACCCCCGAGAATCAAGTTTTATAGCTTTCATTTTAAGCGAGTCAAGTCTATATGATACCTTCTCAGAAAAAAAGGTACAATGCTGTCACTGGGATAGTACCCTAATGTACAAAAGCTAAAGGGCACATTTTTGTACCTTATACACCTCAAAATGATTCATATTAGTACCTTAAAGGCACATATTGATACTTTAAAATTACATATTAGTAGCTTTTGAAAGGGCATCGCCCCAGTGTAAGTTTTGCACCTTTTTTCTGAGTGTGGTGTACTCCTAAAAGTTGACAAAATCCACTTTTAGCTATAAATTCCTTCTAAATAATCGTCATGGTTTTACAGTTGCTCAATGGCAACTAAATGGCAATTAATTTTTGTCACCATAATGGTGCAATTATGTCATCTAGCACCAGATGCCCACTGACGGACAGACTTCCTATTTTAATAGTAAATATTTCCACACAGACTACTAGTACTCTAAAGTAATTTCATTGCATTTTGATATTTCTGTGATTAATCGCATTATGCATAAAATTAAGTGTATTGGGCACTTTTTTCATTTAAAAGTACTTCTATATGAACAAAAAGTGCAATAACATTTGGTTTGCAAACACTTTAAACAAATAAGTTGCTTTTTTACAGCAGCTTTTACATAGTAAATTGAAAATTAAAAAATTAAATATTTCTTGTAAATCTCAATTCAAACATTAATGTAATCAAATTAAATATAAAACCAAAGCTATTTGCCACTGCCACGGCATTAATGTTTTTATAGAAAATATTTTATAGTTTTTAATAAAAAAACAAGTTATGCTTAGAGTCCAGACCCTCGATCATAACATTATAACGTGCACCTTCCGAGTAGAGACCTGCACTATTGCAGGACACAACGCAGCAGATTGCGGCACGGGACAACACTTGATGGGCGAGTGCGGGTGCAGGCGGGAAGACACTTGTGTGTATGGGATGCGGGAGAATAACCGTGCCAGAGCACAGAACTTCTGAATACCTGCAGCATGATTGTGTTAACATTTCTTGACAGCAAAAGATCTGTAAAGCAATATATTGTGAGAGGACTGTGTGTTACCACATCCCAAATGACTCTAATAATAAATAATAAACCACAAAGTTAACAAAACGATGCACTCCACTGTGCTGAGCGAGAGGCTTCTCTGCTGTCTTCACGTGCTATTGGAAACTTCCTATTTCCCACTTATGAAGTCGTGATTACGAGCACGTTGCATTCTTTTCTGTTTAAAAATAACAGTGAACTGTGGTTTGTAAATGTTGATGCATGTGAGCGATCCTGCAGGCTTAGGTCCACCCAGAATGCTCTCATTGATTGAGACACGTGATGACACCCATCCCAAGCCACTACTGATCAACATCCCACCCCTCCTGTGACCTGTGTGAATTCTGAGCCAGTGAACAATAGGCTTTCAAAATAATAATAATAATAAAAACTGAGTTAATGCGCCATAAAATAATTGTCGGCGTTAATTAATTAATTGTGTTAATGCCATAATAATGCGTTAACTTGCCCAGCCCTAATATTTACTGTATGTGTGTGTGTGTGTGTGTGTGTGTGTGTGTGTGTGTGTGTGTGTGTGTGTGTGAGAGAGAGAGTCCGTGCGTGCATGTGTGCGTGCGTGTTTGGTTTACCCAGTGCAGGGAGAGTTGGGCTCTGAATCTTGCATGTTGGAAGTCTTCGTTGGACTGTCTGTCACAGAGTCCAGCTTCAGATAAAGGGATGGTTTCTTTAACGAGAGAGGCTATAAAAAAACATACATGTATTCACATAAATACAAAGGTCTGTCATATAACATTAGTTAGGTGTTTGTCACACATAAAATGTCCCTAAGTTTAGTGTGTCAATGAGTCAGGTAGATACTCACAGGTGCGGAGCAGCCAATCTTTTCCATGTATTCAATCTCATAGTCTGTAACTGCAGAAAAGACACGAGAAAATGAGAGAAGGTTTAACAGGTAAAATTATTTTTTAAGATTACATAGGCATGAAAGTAATATTAGATATTATTAGGCTTTCAAAGAATATTCTTTCTATGCTGATCATCAGTTCAGACTGACAGAACCAATATGACAGTGGCAGTATAACCCATCTGCCTCTGTCCTACTGACCCACTTAATTTCAGGCAGAAACTGCCCTAGGATGCAAATGGTTCTCTGTGGGTCAAATGCTAATAAAACGGGTCAGCTTTGGGTCATTTGGGGTTGTAGGCAAACTTTTATCATGTGGGAAATTATCTGATGGATGAATCTCACAAAACCATTTTATCCCAAAATCAACAGAAACAAATCATTTTAATTTTTAGGACCATTTCTATTATTTTGCATTTTAAATCAGTCCTCTTCTTACTCTTCCAAATGATCTATGCAAAGTAATGCAGGTCTGTGGAAAGAAAATCCATGACTCATGATTAGACAATGTAGTAACATGATATGAGATCCTTCCACTCTCTCACCATCACTCTGTGCTGGTAAACTGTTCTCGTTGACAAAAGCTGTAAAGTCAGTCGGCTGCGGGAAGTCTTGGGGGTCAGAGGTCAGCTCAACCTCTACGTCATGTCTAGTCCATTTCTGATTGGTGGAGGAAGCCAATTTCTCCTCATCTGTGGCGTGATCTTGTGTAGGCTCAGGATTGGCATCAGGCGAGTCCTCCTGCAGATGATTATGTGTGTGTGAAGTGGAGGGCGAGAGTGGAGAACACACAGGACAGCACTGTTATGATATGAGGTGACAGCGAAGGAGAAAAACAGAATATATTCTGAATGAACATCTGCAGTGACTGTGATGTGTGTGTGTGTGTGTGTGTGTGTGTGTGTGTGTGTGTGTGTGTGTGTGTGTGTGTGTGTGTGTGTGCATGTGCCTGTGCGTGTGCTGTAGGTGAATGTACGCTCATGTCTTAACTTACTTGAGCAGATGGCTCAGTAATCGGAGTCCTCTTTGGTGATTTCTTCACTCTAAAAGTGTTACTGTTAAAGAAAATAAGAAATGAGTGAGTACTTAAAGTATTTATATAGAACAAAATAAAACATCCAACCATTTTTTTCAACCAATCAGCATATAAATATTTTTTTAAACGTATTATACTTATTATAAATAGCAGTTTTTTAACAAATACCATAGAGATAACATACTGAATACAAGTTTTAGTTAAATAATACATACCTGTTGTGTTGTTTTGATAAAGGTCTTAAAAATCCTTTTGACAATGCAAATATATTGTAATTCTTACAGTAAATGATGGGGCTTATTATTAAGGATTAAATCTCATGAGTTATTATATTACCATATAATGGATTATTCAGGGTTTACATAATGATTGATGCTTCTATTAATGGGATATATCAATATTATGTTTTCAGTTTGTAGTTTTCTTGTGCAAATGTGTTTTTTATAGTAAACATTATTTTTGCTAATGCAGTCTTTTCGAAAGGAACCATGGCAGGAAATTAACACCAACAGATACTAGAGATGACTCAGAAAATGTTTTGCAAAAGTATGGCAATTATGCAGTAAAGATTTGTGGTTTATAATTAGAAAATAAAAACAAAAATATCCTTAATACTCCCCAGTCTCTGCCCTGACCCAGTTAGTTTTAATCCATGTAGCCCCTGTTCAATTGCTCAGTGACCCACGTAAGTGACAGATGCCTCACATAACAGAAGCATTTCAAATCCTATCCTGTTGCTGGCACATTTCAGTGTGATATAAATATTTCAGGAGTATTGTTTCACACCTCAGTCAAATCTGAAAAGACATTTGTGTTGAAAACTTTAAAACCTTGATTTGTGTGAGAAACTATAGAGGAAAGTCTACAGTTGAGCAAAATATATTAGATGGATTAATCTGAAACTAGAGAAAAAGATCAATACGCTTCCTAAATAGCTGTATTAATGAATCAGGGTGTGCAGGGGGTCTTAGACAAGGAAAATAATGTCTTGCTCAAAGGCACAATAAAAATTCCCTTGTCAACATTCCAGATCACAGTTTCTGATTTCTAGCAAAATCTGCAACATTCATTATCCACTAGGCCACCCTAAGGAGGTAAGATTTCTGAAATGAGTCTCATAAAAACGTCTGGATTAGGAATTAATTCAGAGATTTGATGAACTATCGATCTTCACATCTGATTAAATGAAAAAAGCACAGTCAACCAAGCTCAACTTGGATTACACACGCATAGTAACCCAATCATATAATGCTTTCTTGCCTAAAGTTTGTACCCCTGTGTAAAATTGCATGCCTGAATTTGTCTTCTGCTCCTGGAATCGACTGCACTTGTTTGAGGGTCCACTAGATGGCAACACCTTCTCATTGGAGAATATCAAACATGTAGCCGAGGAAGATGGAGGTGACGTGGAATGAAGTGATGTGAAATCAGTCATATGTATTACATTTATTGATAAAATGACTGACAGTGAGCTCATGAGTTAAAACATGTTAAAGTGACATTTTATGTTAAGCTATATTATTACTGATGCTGATTTTTCCACCATCTCTCTACTTACAAGAAACAACACAGAGAAGAGACATTGCTGGACTTCCTGTGATACATGAGATCAACAGACATGTGACAGAGGCTGACAAACAAGCACTAACACCCACTTACATACACATGTTATCTGACCATTTAGAAATCCACACAAGAAAATGTACAAGAATTACACACTGTGCAATATAATGGATGATGTACTTTGAAATGAAATGGAATCAGACTTACGATTTAAGAGGTTTCTTCTTGTTTTTGGCAGGTTTGTTCTGGTTGTGATCCTCCAACTCAACAACGTTATCATTTTCATTCTCGTTGTCATTGCTGGATTTGTCAAAAGAGTCAGCATTCGGAGGCAAGTTTTCCATCTTTTTGGATGATTTGAAGGGATTGATTGACTCATCGAAGGAGTCAGAATCAAAGTTGTAAGATCCACTAGACAGGTGAGGAGAGCTGGGGATACCAGTGCTTGAAGAAAATGGATTAAAGTTAGGGTCATCCCACTTGCTGGGATCGAAGTTATATGACCCCTTGGGGATCGGGATATCATCAATGTCATTTGAAAGTGCAGGAACAGGTGCATTGTCTAGCTGCTCTATCTTGGGTGGAGGGGCCTTCTTAATCCCCAGTTTGGGCTTTCGGATGGGCATCTTGGCCCCAGGTTTCTTGCCTAGGTTTTTAGGAGGAGGAGTACTGCGTGGTGCCTCTCCACTATCCTCTGAATAGTCAAACTCCAGTCTGACTGGTTGGCGCTTGGTGATTGGCTGTTCCTCGATGTTGATGGGTTGCTCTTTAGCAGGAGAAGAGGCACGAGGCTCCTCTACAGCAACAGGGTGTCTGAAACCGACGTAAAGTCGGCTTTCCTGCCAAAGACAGGCGAGTTGGCAACTTTACTGCCTCCAGTACAGAATGGGTCAATATTCTCAAAGTTGTCTGGATCCCATTTGTAGGAGGCACTGGGAGGAATAGGAGACTCCTCGTCAGGGACAGTTGGAGCCTCGGGTACTGGATCAGGAAGCACCGGTTGAAGCTGGCTTGATATTGAGCTAGCAGTGACCTCCTCAGCCAAAGGTGGAGGACTTTCAACTTGAGACTTTATCCTATTCCTCCGTAGGGTACCAGCAGGACTAGGACTTGGGCTGGGAGAGGAGCTAGGCCTCTCTTGGGTTTGCAAGGGGCTTTCAGGCTGTGGTTTCCCTCTCTTTTTCTCCTCTGGCGTGCTGCTAGAGGAGACTGTTTTGGGAGAGGAATGCTCTTGGTTTGAGTTCTGCCGGGAAAGAGGTTTCTTCTTTAGGGAACCTGGACGGGGCTTCTTCACTTTACGAAGGGTTCCCGGGGCGCTTTCTGTTCCTATACTGAAGGACTCTGCTCGTGGGTGAATGGGTTTGTCGGAGGTTCCTCCTGAGGATGTGTCTTCTGGGCTCTTTAACTCACCAGACTGTAGGCTTAGAGAGCGGGTGAGAGCCGGCTTGATGGTCCAGACCCAAAATTTGATTCTGGGACGGGGTTATCAGTAATTAAGTAATCTAGATTGTAAGTGCCACTAGCAGCTATTGGTTGTTCCTCATCAAAACTGTAGATTGAGAGCGATTGGGAGATTGTAGCTGATTTGGGTCTTGAGCTTCTCTGTCAGCAATGTCAGCAGTGGAAGCTGTGAAGATAGAGAATGATATGTTACATTTTGAAAACAGATCATGCTTTCAAGCAGATCACAGAAGAGTACTCACAGATCCATTTATATTATTTTATGTTAATAGCAACTGAAGAAGGATAGAGTGCAAAAAGTACTAGTAACGTTTGTTAATTGTGATTTTTTTTTTCTAGATCTTTCTCGAAATAAAAATCAGTAGCAATACATTGTATATCCACTAGAGGGAGTACATGTGCAGCGCTTTGATAACAAAAGACCACAGCACTCCTGTCTGAGAATAATGGAAGTGAAAAGGCAGCCCTTTCTTGTTTTTTTATTTTATTTGTTTTAAATAAGAACAAGCAATTAAAAAATAACAAGAATGCAGGTTTTAAAAATATACAAGGAGAAATAAAGGTATTGATTAAAGAATGTAATTAGACCTTCATCTCTTTGTTTACAACAAAGCATAACCTGACATCTAAACTATATATAGCTACTTAGTTTCCATAACATTTCCTGGGTTTCAGAGTTAAGAATAGTTAATAGTAAATTCTGTTTTCAGGTTTACTGTTGCTCTGTGCTATCTGCTATAATATTCACTTAACTATTTATTGTCATTTAATATACTGTCAATTTTTTTTACTTAATATTAAATATTACACAATTTGTTCAAAACAAGACACAGTGATACTATTTGTCAATGCCCTGTAATCTTAAGCATTTCAAAGTTAAGTAAACCCTCATTAAGCTATTCAAATGATAAAGAAAACAATTTGACTCCACATAAGGCAATCTGTGGTGTGAATTGCGATAGAATGGAGATCCAAACGTACCTGTGTGTTCTTGGGACAATGCCTCTGAGTTGGTGCAGGGGGGCTCTGTTGGGGGCACTGGTGGAGAAGCAGACTTCACAGGGGTGGTGGACTCAGGGGTTTCGAACGCTCCGTCTGAGTCTGAACTCCTGCAGAAGAAACAGGGAGACAGAAGAAGGTCTGAATATATTGAATTAAGAGTTGATTTAATAATCTCATTGAAGTATAAACATCAAGTCTGTTTTGTTTCCATACAGTGAAGCTGCATATCAAATTCAGCACTAATACAGCAAACAAGCAACATCAATTTATGAGACAACACATCATAAGCTCATATTTACACTACAGGATCAAATAAATTCAGATACACCTAAAGTATATTAAACAATCATTCATCGTGAGCCAGACCTTATAAACAAACGCCTGCATCAGCATTTTTCTAGTAGGCCCTGGTGGATTATTACAGATGGAATTTAAAGCACTGAACCTGCAGCTGGGAGACCAATAATAGCAGCTCAAAAACATATTATGCTCAGCCTTTTTTAACTACTGAGTATCACATTGGACATGCTATTTTCACACATTAACACAATTGTAATTTCAGTCAAGACTGATAATGCTCATTTTGCTTTTTACATCTATACAACAAAATGTCAGTTTGTGAATGTTTTCGGTCTTGGCATCAGCATACACAGATCTGACACAATATGTGATAGCACAGGCGAACATACAGCAACAAAGGCACAGCCTCAGACAGATGTGCAGACCCCCACCCAGTTTCACCGCATTAGTCCCTGTCCTTTCTCTGCTGTTATCCCATGCTCACCTCTGCCTGCCTTCGATCATGTAATCATGCCTGGAGGTCCAGCTGAGGCGCCGGAGGAGCCCTTTAGCTGGGTCTGCTCCATCCTCTCCAGATGTCCCTCCCAGCAGCGTGTCCCAGCCCCAGCGAGCCCACTGCAGCGGAGACAGAGCCTGCCATGCGCTCACTGCCATATGTGCTACCGATCACAGCCTCACGGTCACTCAAACACCTTTTCCCTATTCCCAATGGCAATTCCTGAAATCTGAAGCTTTGATACTATCCCTTTGTGTGTTACGTCCCCTTTCTCCCTTCTCTCCATCCCTCCCTCTTTTTCAATATCGTACGCTCTTCTCTCTCTCTTCGATCTATCGCTGAAGGTGGGCTTTATCCAAATGAAACCCATTCCAGATACTCGCCACTTGCAGACTCACTGCTTGGCTCTCTCTCTCTCCCTTTAACACATCCTCAGGCACGTTTCTCTCCCCCACGGTGAGGACAGAAGCAGACTTCACACTCGGGCTGCTGTAATATAAAGAAAATCTGTGTTTTTCTATATATAATCAATGTTTGTTTTTTTCCCATTATTCCTCCAACTTATTTATTTATTTCTCTCCATCTGAGCTGAAATACCTAGCTGTATTGCAAGTAAAGAAGAAAACACGGTTTGTCTGTTTCGATCATGGTTTTCTTCGTTTGAACTCATGTTTTCATTATTAGTATCTACAGCAAGGACTTGGAAGGAGTCATACGCTCAGTTTTGCTGCATCAAACTCTGATGAATGTACTGATGCTTTCAGTGCAGTGAACACACCCATTGCCAGCATGTCAAAATGGTAGTGGTCTTCCATAGTGCTACGTACATTTTTTACAGTCAATCAACAGTGAATTCATTAAAATACTGTACCTACAGTGTATTTGAATTAAACGATGCCAAAAATGACACATGCCTGCTAATGTGATGACTGAGATTAAATACCCAGCAGTTTATTAGCAAAATAAGAGATTTTCTCTTCATTGCACTCCTAACCTCAACAGAATGAATGGAAATACTCAATATCTTTCCTGACAAACACATACAAAGCACATGCAAATTAGTAACAATGGCTTTTCAATAATGGTGTAAGAGCATATACTGGTAATGAATTAATGAGAGGTAATCAATAAGTACAGTTAAACCCCAAAATCATTGGGATACAGTGCTCTAAATAAGGTATTAGAGCAGTACAAATAGTATGCTTCTTACAAGTGCTGCGATATATACAGAAGGCAAGGAGTGAATTTCAAAAGAATTCCAGACTAATTGTACAGTGTGTTAATGACATTGGGTGAGATAATTATCAGTTGATGAGAGTCTCAGCCCGTACAGGGATGTTTTCACATATCTGGCAAGTACACTGTTGCCATGGTGACAGTGCTCTCTAGACATATGTTCCCATGTGCTAGACAACACACACACTGGCAATGTGCACAAAATCCTGGCCGAAGCCTCAAATTAGCTTCTCTTTCACATAGATCCATGTATGCACAGGAAGTCTATTAGCACATATAAAACCCATTTATTTTGTGATATGAGAAAATAAAACGCTGATTTATTTCTGAAAAGTCTGCAGAGGAAATTAGGTGGAACGCTGTATCATTGAGCTTATGTTTCTCTCGGGGTTTTAAAAACTAAGAATGGGTTTTCCACATCCTAGGCTTTTGTATTTAAAACTCTCCTTAAGATAGTGGAAAAATATATAATACATCTCTGTTAATTTAATCTTATTGAACATTTTTATTAATTCTACTGAGACCGAAGTAATTGCAAATTCCAGCTGTACATTTAAAATGCAGTAAATGAAAATAATCAGCATAAGAATCTGTAGATGCTGCAGGACAAAATATCTAGTAAACAAGCAAACATCTGCAATAAATGAGCTGTAACATAATGTGAAAAGCTAAAGGAGACAGAAGACATGAGGGATTCGTAGGTGATTTCATCTGCTTGGAGACAGCCAGGCTTGTCTGGCACAGAACAGCACTGCATGGGTTCCAGCCACAGACACTGCTGTGAGCGTGACAACCCACAATGCTGTTCAAACAAAG
This sequence comes from Gymnocypris eckloni scoliostomus, assembly GCA_027564155.1. Classification (NCBI taxonomy): domain Eukaryota; kingdom Metazoa; phylum Chordata; class Actinopteri; order Cypriniformes; family Cyprinidae; genus Gymnocypris; species Gymnocypris eckloni. The sequence goes on from CM050429.1 coordinate 6,052,825, forward strand.
CTAACCTGAACCAAAAGAACAGCTATTATTCTGTCAGAGAGGAGAGTGAAATAAAAAACAGCTCTATAAACACATCTGCTAATAATGGTGTTAACATATAACTAACCCAATACTCCAGCAAATCATATTATGTGCATCTTCTAAAATTATAACTAAGTATAACTGAAATTGAAGTGGGCTTAATAAAAAGCATCGAGGTATAAAATAAATAAAAGATTGTGATAAGCTCATTTTTATGCCAGAGGGTACAATGTGTACTAGAGATGATGAGCGGTAATGACAGAGGTTGACCAGTAGAGGGAAACAAAGGCTGTGCTCCAACTGGAATACTAGTATTCTGCCAACTGGTGTGTACGTTATACTATGGCAATTGTAAATAGTATGCTAATATGCCATTTCAAACATAGGCCCAGTTTTCAATCCTAAATTATAAGTTAACTAAGTTTACCTAAAGTAAACAAATACATGTTTTCATCCAAAGTCAGGAGAGAATATACACATATCTATAAATGACCAATGGCTATCACAGTATTTTATGAGGTAATCACTCCTTTTGGCAGTTTTACACCTAGAATTTATTCAACACTTTATTTCTCTCTATATAAACTGATTAAACCGATACATCACAGAGATATAATACAGGCATTAGAGGCATAATCCCAGGCACCTCAAGTTGAAGTTACTCTCAGTGTGAAATGAATTTTCCCAGTCTTGATAATCAGTGATTCAGTTCCACATGTGAAGCTAACATCATGCTAACATAATATGTTAATTATTAATAACCTTTCAAGTCAGAAATCTTGCAGTACCACAAAACAGTGCATATAAACTACAGGACCAAGGTTCCTCAGCAAAGACCTGCTTCCTCTCTGGAGCGGTGCAGACATGCTCCAGCTTTCAGTACCAGAACTATCAAATAATTTAGGCATACTCTCAATATTTGATGTGTGCTAGATCTCCTGCAGCACTGAGCTTATTTAATAGTCTCCGAGGCTACTGGTCATATGCATCACCAAACCATACATCTCAAAGCTGATTCCCCACATGTTGATCTTTTTGACACTAGATTGTCAAAAGAGATGGTGAATGTCTTATGGACTCATGATGACATCACACAGTGAGAATACCATTGGAACAAAAGGACACATGATCGCTGGATGCCCCTATGTCAGCCCTATTGTAGCATGTCATGACACTGCATGAATACCAGAATGGTCCTCACAACACAATAGCAACCTCCAGATAACCTGGAAATGACAGAAGCGGTGGTTGGTCAATAGTAGGCTACGTGCCCAAATATGTATGTGCAAGTCAAACAGTTGAAAGAAAGTGCAGGTCACATGATTACATCCTTCACGGAGTTGAATGCTTAGCAGTGCCTGAAATCTCCTGCAGTCTACATGTTTCCAGTAGATCTGAATTAATCAGTATTCTAAAGTGGATAAGTGCTAGTGACACTAAAGACAGAACTGGAATATAAATATAGAGCTTTTCATTCATGTTCACATTGGAATATGTTTCATTTAGATATTTTGCCACTAAACTGATATGAAAATGGAAAAGAAAGAGGAAATTATGGGGTAAAATAAAGACAATATATTATTAAAACTAAATAAATCCCAGAAGCCAGATGTGAATGTGTGTTCCCTGAGCACCACAGCTCAACACAAATCGGGTTGAAGTACTAACATCTAAAAATGTTGGGGTCTGATTTTTTTGGAAAGAAATTAATACCTTTATTTAGCAAGAGTGCATTAAATTGATCAAAAGCGACAGTAAAGACATTTATAATGCTACAAAAGATTACTGTTTAAAATAAATGACATTATTTAGAACTTTATATTAATCAAAGAATCCTGAAAAACAGTATATTAAGCAACACAACTGTATTTATCAATTATATTATTTGGGCACAAAGTGAACACATTAGAATCATTTCTGGATTAATGGCTGCTAAAAATTCAGCTTTGTCAACATGGGAATAAATACATTTTTTAAATATATATTTTTTACAAAGCGGTTTCAGATTTTAATAACATTTTACAATTTAACAGTTTTATCATATTTCTGATAAAAAACTGCAGTCTAGAAAGCTAAATGTTTTTTTTAAACATTTTATAAAATCATACTGTCCACAAATCTTGTATAATGATGTTTATAAAATATTAACATTTATTATTTATATCCAGTTTTATGGTTTTTAATATATACAATATATTAAAACATATTTACTTAAAAATTAATTATATATATATGAATAATGATGATGGGATAGAAGTGCATTACGGTGCTTATGCAGAGGTGAAGACAACTCTTGATGAATGCCAAAAAAAGTAAAAATAAAGGCTTGTATAGGAAATTAAAATATTGGATTATGAATGCTATATTTTATAAAAGGCCATGCTAAAAGATTCTTCTACCAGATTCCACTCTGTCATGATGAGCTACTTGTACAGTAGGTGAACTAAATGACAAATCTAATAATACAAAGCTTTTAGAGTTGAGGTTCAAACTCCCACATAAACTATGCAGGTACGGTTATGTAAGAACTCTCAAAAGGGGATTGCATAAGCCAAACTGTAGACGCTAAAAGCTATGTTAGTCATGGCTGAATGAGTAGCACTGTATGGTGCTACAATACTTTTACTTAAAGCACAGACCTCAAGAGCAGGTTCAAACTTTCCCATCATCCCCAGCTGTGTAAGTTCCAGGTTTTTTTGAACAAAGGTCAGTTACAGCAGTAAAATATCCATTGTGGCCAATAGGATGAGGATTAAATACAGTAGAATACCTTAGATGTTAGAATATGCTTTATAAACAAAGACACACAAATTAGTTAATAGACCATTTTAAAGGAATAGATGTCATCGGGTAATTACCCTCATGTTGTTTTAAACTTGAATGGTTTTATTTCTTAAGTGGAACACAAAATAAGCAGAATATCTGATTTGTATTTTCCATACAAAAAATGAATAGGGACCAGGGTCAAAGGAGGCCAAAAGAGGACCATAAATGCATAATAAAACTATATATAAAATCTACTTAAGCAATATGAAGGCTTTGTACAGGCTGACTGAAATTAAAGTCATTATTTACTAAACATTTGGCCTTGAAAATCAGAGCTCACCATTTACATGCATATGGAAAACAGCAGCTTAGGTACTCTACTAAATATCTTGTTTTGTGTTCCACAGAAGAAAGAAATGTGTTTATTTTACAGCAAATGATGACAGAATGTTAACTTGGGTGAATTATTCCTTTAGATTTACAGCAGGCTTATACCAGAAACCAATAAAAAAACATAAACATCACTCCACCTACACAAAATGTTTATCATGATCAATGCCATACTGCTTTTCTGAATGTCTACAACATAAATAGCCTCACTCTCTCTCTCTCTCTCCCCCTTTTCTCCAACACATCTCAGTGTTCTATTTCAGCAGCATCTCTCTCATTCTCAATGCTGCAGCATTAGCCTCCATCCCCCAAAAACACACATTTCTCCCCCGTCCAGACTTCTGCAAGCCCGCCAGACTGGAACGCACACATCAATATGCAAAAACACATACAAAGCCTTACTACCTCCAGTAAACGGCTAATGTAAATAAACATCATGTCTGACTGTGACATCACAAAGACACAATAACAATCCCCTCCTCCTTTGTGATTGCAGTTTCTCTGACAAATACTACACTTATTACTTATTTCTCACAGCACAGGCATCACTGAAGGAATACTCACATGCAGACTCAAACCAGGTGAGCAAATCAGGTGCTTGAAAACAACACCACCACCACCACCAACAACAACAACAACAACAATGAGGTCATCAAGAACCTTCCTATCTGCTCCTCTGGTTCTTACTCACATGCTCTCGGGACGCTCCTGAGAGGGACAGGAGGGCTGTCCGTTCTCAGCGGACTCCACTGCTCCCATCCTCAGCTATATGATCTCCACTGGCACCTGTCTCCCTCCTCCTCCCCCAACCTGCACCTCCTGTTCCTCCACGTCTCTCGTCCTGAGGGCCCTTGGGCTGGCGTCAGACACACGCTGCTTTGCTGCAGTAGATCCGGAGCAGATGGCATCAGGGGCATACAGGTACCCCACTCTCAGCCCTCAAGATCCCTTCCTTTCGCTCTCTCTGACTCCGTCTCTGTCTACATTTCATCAGGGGAAGGCTGTAACTCTCTCTGTATCCTTGACAACAATAGAACAAGACTGCTAAGCCTTATGGGTAGAGATGTGGAAGGATGCGAAGTGCAAGGGATAAGGGAGGGGATAAGCGATGCTCCTGCTCTCTAGTCTTCAACTCTGTCTTCTCATTGGCTTCTTGTGGTGTTTGGCGAAGCGGCTGCTGGTTTTCTCCATAACCCCTCCCTCTCTAACTCTCTCTCTCTCCTCTCTCTCCCTAGGGAACGGAGTGCTTTAAAAGATGAGGAGCTTTTCCTTGTCAATTTGAGGTCTCTTGTGCCGATCAGTACAGCTAATGCAAACAATAGCCAACCCCACGCCAAGCTGAAAGACACAGGTCTCTTTTTTACACACCGAGACACAGAAACGGAGGTATACGGTCACTCCTGTCTTTTGTTATGTAACACCTTTTAAATTTTCTCTGTATTTTTATTATTATTTTATTGCCCTAAATCACACCACCAACACTCCCCTGTGAAAGTAGATATTTCAGGTTTCTTACATTACAGAGACCTAACTGGATCAGAAACGTAACCCTAATGGTCTGTTTGGGGTCTGAGAGACCCTATGGCATTTTGTATCTTGAAAAATATACTTTAAAAAATCCTTCTGCAGAACACAAAAGATATTTTGAAGAACGTTGGGTCCAAACATCATTGGAACCCACTGACGTTTATTGTATTGATCACAAATCAATGACATTTCTCAAGATATCTTCTTGTTCCACAGAAGAAAGAAATGCATACACATTTGGAACATTGTGTGGAGTAAATGCTAAAATAATTTTCATTTTTGGGTAAACTATCCCTTTAATACAAAGGTTTTTGTTTTATTCTTATGATTTTTCATCATCTGATGAAAAATTGATTACAGTATTAAAAAAATCAGCTTGATAATATGCATCAGACATGAAAAATGCTATGAATTTTTACATGCCAAGATTCTTTGATTCTAGAAAGAGCATTTCTACATTGTGAGGGATAAAGCTTTAAAAAGGTCTGTCAAATGGGTTTTGATGGGGTCAGAGGAACATATTTAAATAAATGCCCATCATGAAATCAACAGCAACATCCAAACAAATCAACTAATAAAGTTTAAATTAATTGCATGTACGTCAGAATTGAGGACTCTCTGATTTACAACTGCTGTTCTTTCATAGGTTTCAGATCTATCTGTTTGCTAAACTCATGATATATCAACCCCCCTCCCCCCTCCTCCCACTCCTCAAATGACAGATATATTCAACATCGCAATGAATATGTTATGAAAAGGTCTGTAGGTATGATCTGGAAAAATGAAAATGAGAATGAAAATGAGACAACTCAAAGAAACGAGATTACGAGCCTGGAGGGGAGCAGTAGTGATTCACACAGGTCGAGCTAATCCATATTGATTTACAGCATGAGACAGCAGCAGTTGTGTGAATTTGGGACATTGGTGGGGGCCATCTGAAACATGAGGATTATAAATCTATTGTTCACTCATGAGAAAGCAGAACAAAGAGCTTTCCGCACAGATCTGCCTATTCACTTACAGTATAGAGCCTGAGGACTGTACACAGAGTAGGGACAGTCTTCATGCCCCAAAGTTAACTAAAGCTTTGTTGTGTTCCTGTGTTTGTATATGGCATGGATATGAACCAGTTAAGATGAACCTGAAACCCTGAGCAACGGGCCTTTTCACAAAAAAGGAAAAATGGCCAGTGACTCTTTAAGAATTTTAAAAAACATTATAAAATGCAAGAAATATTTCATAAAGTATTCATTTTTCTACAGCAACACTATCCAGCATACAACAGCAGTGGATAAAGGTTTCAGAGAAAGGGAACGTGGCTCCTTAATGCTCATTTAATTTTTATTGAGCTTCAATGGTGTGGTGTGAATGTGAGGGAGTAGTGGAGAAAACTCCTACAAGCCTCAGATTAACTGCTCCGTTATCTGAGAATTTGTTGACTAATGGTCCAAAACGAAGGTGGCAGTTAATAATTAATTACAATAGTAACAAAGTGTAGTAAAAAATTAAATCAAGACATGCATTTTTTATATATAGGCTACTGTTTATTTTAACGTTTTGTTTCATTCTTTTATGAAAAAAAGTTTAAAAATGTGATGACCATGTGGCTTGACTTCAATAAATAGTATGCTTACATGAACTTAAAATATCACGGTACAAGTAGCAAGGTAAATAATGACCCATATGCCTTTAGCCCAGAGAAAAAGCTGGTACTAGGGGAACAAACTAATTTCTTCAACAAGTCCACTGCCTGCCATTACCAAAACCTTTTGAAAATAGAAAATAAAAAGCAGAAAGCAAAAACATGCACCAATACACAAGGGGAGATAATACTGTAGCTTGAGGGTGTTCACACAAATGAGATTCAATGGCATGTTCAAGGCTCTAGGCTAGTCAAGGTCACTGGTTCTGTAACCAAGCATCCTAATGCTGGAGACCGCTAGTCTGTTCAAACCTCTCATCATATTATGACTTCCCTTCTCTCAGCTCAGCCATTTAAGGACATATGCTTTATTACTTCTAGAAAATTCTGTGCCAGCAGAGGAACTCAGTGTTCTACAGCATCTATTTGCAGCTTTTGTTTTCTTCTCAGCAGAAGCAGAAGGCTACTTTTCTCTCACTCTGATTTTTAAAAGCAAAAGTGATGAAGAACACAGCCGTCCATGATAAATTATAGCAACAGCGAAGGGTTTTTTAAAGACCTGTCACCAATTGAATGGCTGTCTGTGTCAGACAGCTAGAAGACAACTCATTATTTTACAATAAAAGACATTTACAATAATGCTGTCACATGCAGAGCGAGAGTGTATAGTGTGTACTGACAACTTCATCCGATGCTCAGAGGCAGGAAATTGAAAATTCAATTTTCAAGCAGTGCAGCCACTTAAAGATATTGCAAAAGCAGTTTTTTTTTTTTAAAGATTCATAACGTGGGCTTTTAGTATCTAGGCTGAACTAACAGTCAAACATGGAATGTGAGTAAGGAGAGCATATTTAGTTATTTCTTTTTGGTCTGGGAGCCATATTCATATTTGCTATGAATTATGAATCAATCAGTTTTTTTATTAATTCGCTAATGAACAAGTTAAAAGATCATGAAAACCCTTCCGTTTGCCACCAGTATGATGAATACAGGTATACAGCCACATTTTGCCAGTACAAAAGTGTCAATGTTTACCTGAACGTGTCCTAAAAACTGAACTGTACAGTGTTCAAATACTGGCAACTTATTTATACAGTAGTGAATGCAAAATCATAATAATACAAATGACCTTCCAAAGAGCAAGAAAGAAAAAATGTTAGAGTGTGAGAGAAATGATAAAGACGGAATGCACTTGGTAGTTGTTTGCAGAGGAGACAGGCTTCATTCCACTAATGGATGTTTTATGTTGAGATGCATCAAGCTGGTGCCCCTGCCCCAGGACATCAGTTTATATTTGGCTGGATGGTGGTGCACTTCTGAAATAAATCTCATTATGCAAATGCAGCGTCTACAAGATTGTAAGATTAGGTTCTTGCATCTGTATTTTGCATCCATTTATGGGTGAATACAAAGGTGTACTTTTGAGGGTATATAGGGTATATGCTACAAATATATATAGGGTACCAGCTACAAACTAAAGGTAAATAATTTTTCCTGACAGTGTAGATCAGTTTTTAGGCTGAATGCTTGTTTTGATGTGTGTTTACAAGCTGTGTGCTGCAGTGGGCAGCAGAGTTCAGTTCCAACGCTGAAAGAAACACATACATTACACACTTTCTCGCCCTCTGCTGTCTGATAGAAGAAATGCAAGATGAGCTCATCGCCTGTCAATGTGGCTGACTCATCCTGCTCTCTAAACACTGCAAGGGATTGATGTAAAAACCTTTACAACAACGTGCACACATGGAAATGAGTCACCTACAATAGTAGCAGCACACTCCTTGACAATACAGTATCTTAAAGCAACACAGAGAAGTGACGTAAACCACTAAAATAACCTTGAAACAGTGAGTTAAAGTGACAAATATATATAAAAATTGAATTTAGGCCTGAGAAAAGGTCTAGAAACATTTGCTCACACATAACACTTGTTTTGGCATTTTGTTGTATAACAAGTGGATGTAATGACTTTCATACATTTTAAGCATGCATTTAAAATGACTTTAGGGCCACTATATTCTCTATATACACTAAAGTGCTGTAAAGATACATACAAAGCCTGGTGCCAAAAGTATTTATGGTAAAATCATTTCTGGATGCTTCAATTCTTTCAGACACAGAGGAAACAGGGTGAGGGTGTACAGTTCTGTACATACAGCGTGTGGCACAAATCCCTCAGGATCATCACTGCTATTATTATATTCAACAGCAGAAAACAAAACAAAACAGTCAGATCTATTTAATTCCATCTTATCAGTATTCATACATTTTCACCAGTTTCATAGTTAAAAACAGACTAGATTGATGAAGAGCATTTGAAAGCAGCCTCCTGATGGGAACTGTATTGCCCACGGAGGGAGGGCATATGAGTGGCAAAATCATCAAAGGTTCTTAAAAAAAACCACAAAGCACAAATTATACGTAAAGTACAGCGTACAGTATCTCTACACTTGTGGCACCCCCACAATCTTCGAAAGAAGAAAAAACTGTACACTGTTAAACAATCAGTTAGCACACTTAGCAAATGATCATATCCTACCTTGCTGAGGGCTCAGAGTGCTGGAGCTGTTGGATTTGAGGAGGCACGGGGGCAGCAAGGGGAGCCTCGGGTAGACCAGAAGGAGCATGAGCAGGAGGAAGGGTCTGTGGCTCAGGGGGTTCCCTGTCTGGAGGGGTAGGGGGCGGTGTGGGGAACTCGACTGTGTCCTGGAGCAGGTGGGCAGGGAGGGCAGGAGCAGTGTCGTGCTGTGGTAGGGTGATAAGGGAGAGGGGACAGGCTCACTGCTATCAGCAGCTTCTACCAGCACAGGAGACCTTCTAGGAGACCTGCACAACACCACAAATACACAAGGAATGGTGAGGAGAGACACACTGTTACCTATGAAATCATTCATTATGCAACTGTTTCTACATTAATAGTAATAAATCTTGAGCACCAAGTCAGTGTATTACAATAGGTGTACTCGACTTGAAGCTGCGCCGAGCAGAATGATCAATGTATGACATCACACACAGTACCGTGAGAGCGATAAGAGAGCAGATGGATCCTATGCTTTCTAATCACTCTCGCGGTACTTTGGTGTCATACACTGATCATTCTGCTTGGCACCGCTTCAAATCGAACACACCTAATGATTTCTGAAGAATCATGTGATACTAAAGACTGGAGTAATGACTGCTGAAAAGTGCAAACAGCACTGAAAAGTGCTTTTAGAGGAATAAATTACATTTTAATAATTAATTATGAGAAAACAATTATTTATAATTGTAATAATATTTAATAATAATACTTTATACTGTAGTTTAATTTTAAAATACTCAAATAAATACCGTGTTAATGAGCACAAAGTTTTTAAACATTAAATTAAAAAGAATTACCAATCATAACATTTTGAATGGTAGTGGATTCATATTTGCTATGAATTATAAATCAATCAGTTGTTCTTTGATTTGTTCACTAATGAACCACAAAAGATATGTTGTATATTTACACATATATACAAAACGCACAACTTTAATCAGTACCTATCAAATTTCTCATTCAATAATAAATCACATAATGATTTTTATATCATTCCTACCATCCCTACTCCACTCTCGGTAGGGAAAAAATGGCAATAGCTGAGCAGCATCACAGACAAAACCTAATCCAACAGGCAGAACAGCAGACAGCCCTTCAGCTGCTCCTGTCAAGGGGTGTGCCTCATGTCACATACTAAAAATACAACTCACTCCACCACACAGCCTAAACAACTGTACATAGCACTGCTCTAGCTCATCAGAAACATTTGTAGACAGTCGCAAAATTGCCCTCTAATCAGGTCTATGCACGCATCAAAGTAGTACGATCCTCTCCTTCCTTCGCTTTAGCCAGATAGTGGGAGATTGAATGTTAGACATAACCACAAACCACAACTAATGAACACAACAAGGTTTTTAATGCCCTCGAGTTAATGGGAAGAGCACAAAAACTAAATCTAATCTCCCAGGAGCAGCTGTGTCCATGGGAATGATTCCAGACATAGGTTTTAAAAGCAAACAGACTGCACTAAAGAAAGGCAGCAGGGTGGAGCTGGAGTGTTAGCAGTCATAAAACATAACGATGTCACTACTGTTAGCACAGCCGCCGGTACAGCTTTTTCACAGTCCTAACTACAATCTGACTGACAGAAATATTTAAGGCATAATTAGATAAGTACAGTGTGGTCAAGCTTGAGGTAAGAGGGGCTGCAATATACCGTTATCTTTATAATAAATGCAATTGTTAAGGCCTATTATCTCGTTTTATAACATAAAATTGAAAACAATTCTTGAGTAGAGTCCCTTTTCAGAGAGTCACTACCATAATTGTGTTAAATTAAAACAAAATAATTGCAATGGCTAATAATTGTTTCCATGGTAACTGTTGCTTAGCTCTTGTCAGGCATCACAAGGTTTCCAAGCCTCCTCTCTTTCACACACAGACACACACATCCACACAGGAGCCATTGCATCCTCACAGTTTCATTTGTTCATAAAATCACACGTATAATTATAAAGTAGATTGAAATGAAAAACAAATGTGTAATAAGCTAGCTAAATTACATGGAATAGTTTGGAAATGACATATTCATCTGCCCTACATAAAATGTGTGAAAGTTGAGAACACAGAAGACTATTGTAAGTGGCCTATTTAGTAACTTTGTGGTAGGCACTATAAAAAATTAGCATGAGTTCTCAAATTTAACATGGCTGTGTTTTCATTCAGCTGTTGTGGGTGAGGCGCTAACAGCAAGACTTTATAAGTAAATTTGCAACTTCCTAAATAACTACAGAAAATAAACATATTCTATAGTTTCCACTGAAGGGTAACCTAAGGCATTTTATAGGCTTTTATTCAAATCTGCACAGTTATTTTAACCAGAAATAGCTTGTACATGTGGAAAGTTGGTAGCAAGCCTAAAACATCTGACTAAAACCATCAGGCTATAGTTTAGCACTGTATTTCATTTATATACAAACCCTCAAAAGCCACATAGTTCAAAATTCCATCTCCAAAATAAAATTAAGTAAATTCACATGCCACAAACTATATGTAGCACAGCATTTAATGGGTTCATGTCTAAAAGCGGGTTTAGTACAGCAACACAAGCTGTCTAGGTGTTTATCGCACATTACCAAGAGCAAAGGTATCTTAACTGCACCCATAAAGTCCTGTGAGTGTGAAATCTACTTAATTCCTTACAATAACGGAATTTAACCTTCTGTCAACACAGAGCAAATCATTATCATCAGTTATCTGACACTGTTAAAACAAACAGGGTGAGCAAGCTAGCAAATTTGAAAGAACGACAGACTTCACAACACACTTCTTCCCTCCCTTCCCTTCCCTCCAGCAGTTCACACTATTAGCAAGATTCAAAAGAAAAAAATGAAATTTTAAACCGCAAAGGAGGTATAGTAGAACTCACCCAAAATCAGAACTCAGAGTATAGTGTGTTGCTATTCTTTTAGGTAAGCCACTCAAAATTCCTCAGGCAGCCACTTCACACTCCCGCTCTCTTTTATTTCTCTGTATCTCTCTCTTTCTCTTTAGACTGTATCTATCTATCTACACATACAGAGTAATATTCTCAACTGGAGCGGCCCTGAACTATGGCTTTTGTTCCTCTTGGTATGACCTCATGTGAGGGCGTTGGTGCAAATAGCAAACACATATGCATGCTTAAGCAAGACACGTGCACTCACACACACATACTGACAGATACATGCAAAATTCCTTTAGTCCACATCTGTGGCAAGCAACAAAGAGTGGGCCGTTCAGGGATACTGGGACAAATGCACACAGTAAAACTTTTGTCCTCATTCTCGCTCCCTATCACATTGTCCACCACACTCTCTTTCCTTTTATCTTTCTTTCTCTCTGGCTCCGGCATGTATTTCTAAGTGAGGTGCTAGGCTAAAACCTCTGACTGACAAGCACCAAGTGCTCCACTTTCATCTGTTGTGGCTGCAGCAACAGAGCAGATATAGACTCACGAGAGGGAGTGGGAAGTAATGACAAAACGAGAGAGAATTCTGTCCCCAAAAGGAAGCTAAGTGTACATTGCAATGCTCCAAAATTAACCAAAAAAATATTTGAACACCCATGTACAAATTTGGTTCATTTAAGCAATGAAACGAACAAAATATATTACCCAATATCCTATTCAGCCAATCCATACAAATATCGAACACTAAAAAAGTGATGACCCCAGATGCAATGGGGTCATCTGGTGCAATGATAATTCTATCAGTTATGTCATTCCCTGGACATAAACACAACTATTTCGGAATCCTGTAGTCTAAATTATGGGGGATTTAATTGTGGAAAGTAGCAGCTAATTCAATAACAAACCAAAGAAAGGGTAAATATTTCATGAAAGTGCATAAAGAGCCTTTATGAGGTCTCACCTGCAGTCTGGTGGTTCTTCTGGCTGCTTAGTAACAGGGGTAAAACTCTCCTCAGGTGCAGGGGGGAAACTCTCCTCAGGTGCAGGAGTAAAACTCTCCTCCGGAGCGGGAGGAAAACTCTCCTCCGGAGCGGGAGGAAAACTCTCCTCAGGAGCAGGAGGAAAACTCTCCACAGGAGCGGGAGGAAAACTCTCCTCCGGAGCAGGAGGAAAACTCTCCTCAGGTGCAGGAGGAAAACTCTCCTCAGGTGCAGGGGGGAAACTCTCCTCAGGTGCAGGAGTGAAAATCTCCTCCGGAGCGGGAGTAAAACTCTCCACAGGAGCGGGAGGAAAACTCTCCTCCGGAGCGGGAGTAAAACTCTCCACAGGAGCGGGAGGAAAACTCTCCTCAGGAGCAGGAGGAAAACTCTCCTCAGTTGCTGGGGGAAAACTCTCCACAGGAGCAGGAGGAAAACTCTCCACAGGAGCAGGTGGAAAACTCTCCTCAGTTGCTGGGGGAAAACTCTCCTCAGGCGCCGGGGGAAAACTCTCCTCAGGTGCCGGGGGAAAACTCTCCTCAGGTGCCGGGGGAAAACTCTCCTCAGGTGCTGGGGGAAAATATTCTTCAGTTGGGGTTTGGAATTCTAGATCAGTCTGAGGCGAACGGAGAGTCTCAAATGGTCTAGAGAGAAAATAAACAAAGAATACATTTTGCTTACTGTTAGTCTCATTGAAAACTCTTTATAGTCTGTATGCATGAAAGTGTATGTGTGGCGCTCAAATATGTGAAGCCCAGTGTGGGTATGAAAGGATTCTTTCTTGCCCTAAAGGGCATGAGTTGATGTCACTGTTGAGGTCACCCTCAGGAGATAATGGGCTCTAGTACTTGTACTTGGCTCCATTTTCACTCAAAACTTCACATGAGAATAAAACATACTTTTTTGTATATGTGCCAATGAAAATCACTAAATTTCTTTCAACATATCTGTGAGTACAACAAAGTCAATTTCCCTCACAGTCTCTCATTTTAAAAACAAACATGTACCTGTTTTCTGTAGATCCACAGGTAGACTCATCTCTGTGCTCTGGAATGATCTGAGACATGAAGGCCGCCTCCTTCAGAGCTCTGAGCCAATCAGAACCTTCAGAGGAGTTGACTGCATCTGACTTCTCAGGTACAAAAACTGCACTGAGGACTTGGCTGTCTAATAACCTGTCGATAACCTGTGATACCTGCTCTGTTCCTGTGCCTGAACCCAGTAACACATCTGCAGCTTTTGACACCTTGCTGACTTCATCTTCAATAGCTTCCCTGTCATCGTTCTCTATTGCTTTTTTGATTAGAAGGGATTCTATGTCTCCATGAGAGTTATCTGCTATGTCAGGACTTTGCTCACTGCTACTTTCAACTGTCTTTGTTGCGTTTTCACGTAAGTTTTGAATAAAAGACTTGGTGGGCTGCTGACTACACTGTTGATTGACTACAGGAGAGGACTGGAGGGAGTCCTGGGGGTCAGACACTAAGCAGGCAGAGGTCTCAGGGTATAACAATGACACAGCCTCTTTCATTTCTGTCAGTGATCCATTAGAAACTTCAATTTGCTGGTCAAAGTTATTGACTATTGCTTCAACAGGGGAAAATAAAGACTTCTCCTCCAACTTGCTTTGGTTTTCTTTGGAGATGCTTTCTTCAGTTAGATTATACTGTGAAGACTTAGGTTCAGCCCCTTTGGACATTTCTATGTGAGACTTTTCAATGGCCTTGTTCTTTTCTTCATACGCCATCTGTTTACTTATCTCTTCTTGAATTCCTTCTCGCTGTTGTACATCTTTTGAAATGGTGTCTTCTTCTTCTTTCATAGAACTGATTGTGTTTTCAGTGTCCAAACAAGTTCTTACATGCTGTAACTGCCGTTCAGAACACTGTGTATTCTGCTCCTCTGTGTTTTGGGCACCGTCTGGGAATTGCTCTGACAAATGCTTATTAAGCTGCTCCATCCTCCAGATGGCTTTCTCAGATTGGGGAGTGGAATTAGGAGTGTTAGGTTCTAGTGCATCTGTTGGGGCCTGATCCACACTTATCTCTTTTTCCTCTTTAATACTTTTTTGGAGCACAGAAGCCGGGGATGTGGTGGTGGAGAGCTGGCAATCAGAGGGCTGAAAAACAAATTCTTTCTCTAGTTGAATTTGGGAAGGTTCTGCTGTAGACATCTGTACAATATCACTCATTGGATCAGAACTGATCTCAGTGTTTCCAATGTTTCCAGGGGTAACAGAGTCTAAACATTTCTCTTCAGTTAGTCCTGCTTCATGGTGTGAGAGGGTGGGAATCACAGAGAACCCACATGAGTGATTTACAGGAAAATCTGAGCCTTTCTTGGTGTCAGGGATTTCGTTCCACACATTCCCATGTTCATCCGCGCTGACCTGTGATTCTGTACAATCTTCATGTTTACTCACACTTTCTTGTGATGCTGAGATAGCAGGGTCTTTTGCCTCTGTAGCCACTATAACCCGTATGACTTCTAAAGTTTCAGAAGCTGACGATGCGTTTACAGAAAAGTTGGGAGCTGATTTCATTTGGATTTCATTTGAAGAACTTTCACCACAAACAGGAAATTTCCCACCATTAAGATCTATTGTTTGTATTGTCTTCATTTCATTCTCTGGACAAATATTGAACTCAGCAACATCTTTGTTATAGCCACCCACCAGTGTGGCACTCTCTGATGTGCTGCTTAGGGATCTTGTTGCCTCTGCACTACAATATATCACCACCTTCTCTTGCTTTTCACTTGCCTCAGCATTTGCATGACTATTGGTCTCAGCATTTTCTAAAACGTTGCTTTTACTCACACTAAACATTTCTTCTGGGGCGCTCATAAACTTCTGTTGCAGCTGGAGCTCTTGGGATTGTGAAAATGGCAAATCTGGCTGGCTCAAACCCCTTGGTTCTTGTGTGTGGTCACTCTCAGGAGAAGCATTCACCACTGCAGACAGGGTGTGATCAACGACTGGAGAAGATTTTTCAGTTAGTGCCCCTCTACAACCCAGGGCTTCTTCTATAATCCCTTCAGAGGTTAAACCAGGATCAGGCACAGGACTAGACTGCAATTTTCCTCTTGGAATGGTTTCATCTAATAGTTTTTTTTCTCCTGATAGATTGAAGAGATTTATTAATGTCTGATTTTCTCCTTGTGTTTGATCAGCTTTTTCAGCAGTCTCATTTTGTTCTTGACAGGTATTTGTTCTTTTTTTGCTGTCCTTTTCTGTAATGGATTTTACATTTTGTACCTCATTTTCGAGCACAATCTCTTTATTAATTGTTACATTGTCAGATACATGTTGAACAGGCTCCTCCTCGGTCAGAATTGTAACGAGATTGTTATCCAAGTGCATGAGGATTGAATCACATTTGATTTCATCATTAGGACTGTGTTGCATTGTCAAAGCAGGTTGAGAATTAAGCATTTCATCAGCACAGGATGTGTCAGAAGAATTTGTCTCCTCTCTATTATGCTTCTGCTGCTTAATATGCATCCCTGCTTGTTCCTTCCTTACACTCTGCTTTCCATTTTTTTGTTTATTCGCTTCTTCCTGAGAGGCACTAGTTTCATTTTTTGCATTGGATTTTTCTTTAGTTTCCTTTACACACTCCTTGTTGTACTCTCCCCCCTTTACATGCTTGAATTCTTCAGACGTGTCTTTATTAATTACCTCATTTTCTGTAGTAACTTTTGTAGGTGCATTGCATAAATAATTTTCATTTACAGAATTAAAATGTCCTTCACTCTTCTCTTTTCTAACAACCTCCAATTCTCCAACACCCTTAGATCTGTCATTCTGTTTCATCTTTGCATTCCCAACGATATCTGTGTTCTTTAACACTAGCAGTGAATCACCTGCCTGTTCTGGTCTGTCAGTTGTAAGCAAATGGTTCCCAGATGATGCTGTAATTTCCTGTGTAGAGATACCAACAGAGTAAAGCAGATCGTCTGCATTTTGAGATCTTAACATCTCTTCATTCACATCCAGTTGTTGATTAGATTTGCCTGTAATAATCTTTGCAATCTCTGTGTCAGAATCACACACACAGTTCACACTGCAATCCTCCCCGGGTCCAGCTACAGCAATATCACAGTCATTAACGGACTCACAGTGACTCAGCATTGGGCCTGGAGCCTTTAGTACAATGACAGACACATCCCTGGCATCACTGTAAGTGCTTTGTGTGGTAGTTGAGGAAAGATTCCTTTGTGCTGGTACTGTAGTCTCCGCTGCAAGAAGAGAAGGCACAGTTGTGTCCTCAGCATCAGCTGCATCATTTTTCATCATTTCATTACTGAACTGTGATTCAGTCTGATAGGGCAGCATGTCGTCACACTTATCATTTTTTGATAGAAATTGCATCTCTGAGATTGTAGTAGGCTGCTCGGCGTTGGATTTCATGGCTGGTTGAGTGCAATGGCACATGCTGTCTATGTCTGGAGCAGTTGCTGGAGACATGGAGCTATTTTTTACCTTTGACTCAACTTCACGTGTGTATTTTTCTGGCTTTGACTTTTGCTCTTGACTGTCATTCAGAAGATTCTCTGAATTACCTGTACATGTTAGTTCTATATCACCTGCTTCAGGCAACCCACGTCCCTTTGATCCATTAGTCTCTTCATCCAGCTTTTTCTTGGTGGCAAGTAGAATTTCTGTATGTCCTTGTTCAACTCCTTCAGACACAATCATATCAGCCTGCACACCATCCACAGCAGGGCTGCTGTTACGACCCTCTTGTGGAGTTACATCCGGTAGTAAAACACTGTTTTTCTCAGTGGATGCTGACTCATCTGTATTATTTGTAGTGGTCTGAGTAGCATTCAAACATTCTTTATTTTCTTGCTTCTCTTTACTTACTTCAGTTGCTTCCAGAGTTTCATTAACCACATCCTTATCTTCAGTAACACAGGTGGTCTCACCTGCAGCTGACAGTGATGAAACAGGATTTATCTTACTGACATCAGGATTTTCATCTGTCACTTTTCCGTCGTCTTCACAGCTACTTATATTTACATTAACATTTTCTCCAAGTTTTACAGTAGTCTCACCCTGAATTTGAGATTTACTTGTCATTTCTTTGCAGTTCTTTGACTCTTTAAATGTAATTTCCACTTTTTCTCTCTGCTTTCCATTTTTTTCTTCTTTACCTTCTTCTTCAGAGGCAGTAGGTTCATTTTCTGCTCCATGCAGGTCAGTATTTCTCTGGCCAGTGGCGGGTTCTGTCTGAAGAGGAAGTGCTGGTTTGCCGATGCTGAGAAAACCTTTAAAGTTGAAGCTAGCCTCTTTTACTGGATGATGTAGACTTTCAAATACCATCAATGGAGGCAGAGAAGCACATTCAGTCATTTGGCATCTCAGTGTTGTATCATTTTGGTTCTCAAAAGAGCTCTGCATACCTATTGGAGACCCTTCAATTTTGGTACAACTTGCGGCAATATCCCTCATGTTTACTTGCAGCTTAGTTGATGGAGATGTGTCTTCACTTGTAGGAGTTATTTCTTGTTTTTGTTGCTGTGTCTCGGTCTTGATGGATGTGTCACAGCTTGCGGTTCTAGTCTGTGAAGAGCTCTGTACCTGTTGATCGCTGGCTTGCGCAGAGAGACATTCGTTTTCTAAAGAAGCTGCTGGTGGACGTGATCTATCGCTGCCTGGCAGGTCTGCTCCTGATATAATTGGGCTCGGATTCAGATTAGCCTCTTCCTCTCTCCGCGCTTCAGTCTTTATAGAATTTATGTGGGAAAGAGGAGGGGGTGGGGTGATGGAGTCGCAGTCGTTTATTCTGTTGATGGTCAGAGGAAATGGGGCTGTGCCTGCTGTGACAGGATGGATGAGGTCACTCTGGTCTTGTGTTGCCGTTGGTGATGCTGTGATGCGATGGGATGGACATGTCTCGGTTGCTGCCTCTGTCTGTGACACCCTGCCGGCATGTGCTGTGTTCTGTGCTCCGCCTTCGCTTGCCTTCTTCCCCTCCTCTTCGCTTTCCCCTTTTCTCTCCTTTGATCTGGAAGTCTCCACCTTCCAGTCACATGTTACAAGGATGCCTGGATAGGAATAGGTGACCAGAGCTTTGTCCTCTGTGCCGACCGCGCCTGTGTCCTTGTTTCCAGCTGGGGAGAGTGCGATCTGTAGACCCCCTCCCTTCTCCTCACTCTCTGTCGAGTTGCCACAGCTCTCCTCGGTTGCCTCCTCTTTCTGAACAGGTGAGCACTTAATGTCTGGAAAAAATACTGAGGTGCATTCTTGTCCCTTTTCAGCTATAAATTCACTTAATGTTGCCTCTGAGCTCGGAGACTCATCCGCTTCCAGCTCTGCCGATTCTCTCTCTGCTGCTTGTAATATTATTGCGGCACTTTGTAACGCATCACCTCTCTTCTTCTCTCCCTCGCTTTCTATCATTTCTGGCATCGTGGGTGTTGTTTGTAGCACTGTGGAGGCAGTGGAATCTGCTGAAGCCCGTTCAAGGGTACTCTCTTCCTCCTCCTTCTCTCCTGGACTGGCTCGGCTCAAAGCGTGTGAATTCCCCCACAGTGGTGCGTGTGCGCCAGCTCCACCGCCTAAAGGAGGTCCATTCTCCTGCTCCAGTGGATATGTCTCTAAGTCACATCTCCCTATGGGCTCATGTTCAGGGGCTGTTGTAGCTTGGCAGAAATCAATCACAACAGCAGACACATTTTTCTCATGTTTGACTTCCCCTGTTGTACAGTGGTAGTGGTGTATGGTTTCACCTTCTGATATTGATTTGCAGGGTCCATCTGTCTGATCCTGGTTATCATTTTGCTCAGCCCCCAGTGGAGAGTCCAGTAACAGGGCAGGTGGAGCCTCAGCCAGGGAAAGATGAGCTTCGTGTTCTGGGGGTGGGGAATAGATCAATTGTTTACCCTCAGGACTCAGCTGTTCTGGGAGTACTAATTCCGGTCTTTGATGGTCAAGGCTTGATCCTACTTTTGTGTTTGTTTCTATCAGTCCATTTATCCGCTGATGTGTCCCTGAATCCACCTGTTTCTGTATGTTTGGTTGTATGCTTATTTTAGTTTCTAAATGCAACTTGTGACCGGAGTGTTTACCCTTATGTGTGGATGGGCATGCCAGTAAATCACTAATTAACTGACTATGTGTCTCTATTTTTATTTCATCTGAGTTCTGAATCATCTGTGCAGCTTTTTCAGAACTTCTGACTTCTTCATTCAAAGGATTTGTCTCTTGAATTATTCCTGTTTCTCTCTGGGTTGTCTGTGCTATAACATTTATTCTGTCTTCATCTTGTGAACTCTCGTCCTCCATGGTGTTTTCCAAAGAGTAGATATCTTGTTTTGATTGACCCTGGGTAAGTGTTTCCTTTTCCGCATAAATCTCTGATGTTGTTTGTGTACCTGTCCATATGGTCTGTGTCTTTTGTTGACCAGCTATGTGCTCAGCTGTGTCTATTTTTGTCTCTATCTCTGACTTTTTTTGCTGTTCTGCCTCTGACAGCTGGCTTACTTCTTCAGTGTGGTTTTCTGTTATATCCTCAATGTTTTTGACATCCTCAGCTCCAGCTGCACATGTATTACTTTGCTTTCTTCCTAGAAGATAATCTCGGAAGCGAAACACCCCCTCTTCACCCGCTGTTGAGTCATTTGTGTGAGCTCCATCATTTCCATGGCAACCTTCATGAAATTCGGCAGGTTTATGTGAAGATGAACCAAAATCCTTTTTGACTTCAGCTTTCTCGGTTTGATTTTTATCATCACTTACAGAAAAAAACCTGTCCAGATCACCTGCAGTCCATGTGTCTGCATGGGAGGATATGCCAAGAGCAGCCATTTCATCTTCACATTCCTTTAAAGCTTCCTGGAGTTCATAATCTATCTGGGCAGCCAAAGGACTGAGGGATGGAACATGTTGCTGAGATTCACTAGACAAGTGGGCTTGGGCCAGTGATGCTGTCTCAGCAGAAACTTTGTCACCATCACAGCTATCAACATTCACCAAAAAAGATACATTAGAATAAAACTGCTCTGAGAAACAATCAGTTGTTCATTCCACACCAAGTCAAAGCACTCCACTCCACCTCATGCCAGAGACAGGATAAGACTTCATGCATATTCACAACTAAGCACTTTCAATGTGTAAAAACCACACACCACACACACACACAGCAAAAAATAATCATTATTCTTTATCCGTAGTTTGTCATCTTAAAACGAGGTAAATTTACTTGAGAACAAAATTGTATGATAAAAAAACTTAAGAATATATCTAGAATTAAGATTTTTTTTACCTCAGTGACATTTTTTATTTTAAATATATCTAACACATTTTTGTAGATTAATAAACTTTATTCAAGATATATTCTATTAAAATTAGTATTTTTATTATACACAATTCTGTTTCTCGAGTAATTTTATTTTGTTTTAAGGATGTAATTAAATAAGAAACTAAATAATATTTTTCTTGTGTAAAAAAAAAAGGTTTTACACAGTGCCAAGATTGTTTATTTATTTATGTATTTACTTACCCAATGGGTACCATTTAATTTCCTCGTTTCAAATGTATAAATAGAATAAATCACTTGAAATTATGTTACATTTTCATTGAAATTAAAATCAAGATGCTGAAATGTTTTTGTAAATTTAAGAAAGGTGAAATTGTTTGTTAAGTAAAAGCCTTCATAAAGACATAGCCTGAAGTCTTATGGACTTGGCAGAAAAGTACATGCTGTTTTAGAGCAAGGTCAATGCTTCAATGCTTTTAGCATCCATTACGGACCCGGTGTAACTGACTACCTATTACAGTGTATTACAGTGTATTACATGTATTTCAGAACAGCACTGCTAAATGTTCTAACAACCTTATTACTGCAGACAATATAGAACCTGGTGAATCACTGTGACTCTGCACAACCCAATGAAGTAGCTACAGCTGATCTAATATGACAACCATGCTACCCCCACACTGCCTGTCTCACCTTAGTGTTCTTCTTTCTGTGCCTCCAGGGGAATGAACAGAACAGAGACAGCTTAGCTAACAAATATTTGCCTGTCATTTTAAACAAAAAATCTATCAATCACCTTCACATCAAATGGAAACAAATGAGAAAGTAGATCCTCCTGCTCTCTGATTGGACCACAGCACTCATGTGAAGAAAGTAGATCCTCCTGCTCTCTGATTGGACCACAGCACTCATGTGATCTGCCAACTCTCTTATATAGATGACAACAGGCTCAACCTTGCAGCCTTTTTATTTTTTCAGTAAATGATTATGACTGGAAGCTGCCACTCCCATTCAGAGGAGGCAAGAAAAACGTTTATAACCCTTCTCTGGCATAACTGGAAAGTCAGACAGCTGTACTGCAGTTTAAGTTACAGCAATTATGCTTATATGTGCTAAAACTTACTTGAGGCCTTTTGGCATTCTGTATGTCTGAATGAATTACAGAACTGCAGCCACTCCCTACTGCACTGTCAGGCAGAATTTCAATACCCACAATCCTCTGCCCTTCCCTGAGCACTTCTATTGCCCTTCTAGCAAAAAAATAAATACAATCTGAAAATAATACATAAATATTAAAACATAAATAGTTTGAAAACATAATCAGCCGACTCTGACAGAATTTAGGTGTATTTACCTGAGAGAAACTACCTTGACGTACACCCTTAAAAGTATGTCAAGTATGAATGTAGGTCTCATCTGTCTGTGTCCGCACACACAATTGCTACAGATGTAATAATGTGTTTATAACTCTCTCAACAGGAAAAAAACTGAACGTATGTACACACACAAAATTACCACAAATATACAAACAGCACGTTCGAACATAGCTTCCTCTTAAGGAGGACACCTCTCACGCTGTACATCCATCTAGTGTGGTAAACCATACACTTTCACCTCATGCGTGTTAAAGAGTCATGTCAGCTGCCCGATCAAAGCACAACCAAAAACAATGCTAGTTTAGTTCACAGCAAACCAACTCAACCAGCTTTAAAGCCAAACTTGTTCAACAGAACACTAACCCAGCTAGCACAACAACAAGCATATGATTTTTTTCCAGTTGTAAAAACGTTTTGATCCTAAATACTTAACATGACAGATAATGTATTCAAGTATGTAAATAAAGGTACTGTATATATGCAAATGTTTCTTAAGATATTTTGGCTGTATGAAGCTATGTTTGCAACTTAATTTTTTTCTCTCAAAGTTGCTGTTTGGTAATTATATTTTTTATAATCCAAATACATAAAATGCACATCATGATTTGGTTGCACTGTTTTTCTCATTTTCCTTTTTAAATGCCACTAAAATTCAACACTTTTCGAAATGTAAAAACGTTTTGTGCTTACTGAAGGAAACTCCATTTACACAGCACACATCACACCCAGAACACAAAATGGAGGAAAAGAGATCTCACCAAAATCTATTACATGAAACATGAATACAGTTTGGCCGATTTACCAATGTCTGTCTCTTATGCTGTAACAGACTGGTATCTCTCTGTCTCCATTTTAATAATTCCTCTATTACCTCTTCATGAGGCCCACTACTGGTGGACTGGCCTCCACGTAGTGCTCTAGGCCTGCCAGCAGAGGGTTGGCAGTGCCACCCAGTGCCACAGCCTCACTCTTCATTTCTCCCAAGCTCCCCTGCTCACAACTATACACACACATACACAAATAAATACCTGTGAATATGAGCCTCGTAACATCTAGACTCATTAACAGGAAGATTCAATTACTAATCAAGCTGAAAAATAAATCTAAGAAGATAACAATTTTAGAACAAACATTTTGTCCACTAACAGGCTATGGTAATGCATTATAAAATCACAACATTCACAGATTCTGTCCTTTTATTCCTAGAACTTACACTTGTCAGCAGTGGCGGCTGGTGCTAAAAAAATGTGTGTGGGGCGCAAACAAGCTTAATCGCACTGTTAATGCAACAGCATATGACTGAATGCCATTGTTAAATCAAGTGACATAATAATGAATCATTACTGCTTAAAAATGTGATGAAAGATGAAAATTAAACTGTTAAAGTGTAAAATAAGAATAAGATACTAAATCAATAAATTGAGTTGAATGGGTGTATATTATCTGTAAGTATTTGTAATCATTCAAAAAATATTATCAATTTATATAAACTTAATTCAGACATAATTGTCCACACAAAGGAACCACTGAATTGCAAATAATTCATGATAAGAACTGAAAATGGTTCAATAAAATTGACTTTTATTTTAAAAAATTGCATACAAATGAATTATATTTCCATAAGGTTTAATAAAGTCAAATGTAATAAGTATGCAAAAACTGTAATCTCCTAGAGACTTTTAGACCTTTATGTTTTTTATCTTAATTATAATGTTATTGACAATATATTATTCAAGTTGTCAGACATATATGTCAGACTGAATATGGGACACGATATTATTTATATACTTGCATAATAATCCTTACACAAAAACTCATAATTTACTTGAAAGAGACAACCATTATATAACTACATTATCTACACAACCCAATTGTGCTTGGATCTCGATGATCGTTTAAACTGCATCGTTCTAATTACCTTCCATGTCATTGCCAACGCTTCGGTGACAGGACTTTTAAATAACAATCAGAAAAACAATAAAAGGCACAACTTACATCGCATCCTGCTCACTAACTCCATCCAATCTCCATGATCTGTATTTGTATTTAATTTTTTTCTTCATTTGAATGTCTTATGAACTAATTTTTGTAAAGTTAAAATCGAATTTACTTTCATCTCAGAAGAGAGATTGCGCCTATTTGAAAGTCAAGAACGGTCCAATCGCATGAGGCCAAAATATATAAAAACAATATTTA
Organism: Gymnocypris eckloni scoliostomus; assembly: GCA_027564155.1. NCBI lineage: Eukaryota > Metazoa > Chordata > Actinopteri > Cypriniformes > Cyprinidae > Gymnocypris > Gymnocypris eckloni. The sequence goes on from CM050429.1 coordinate 6,077,455, forward strand.
TTTGCTTAGATCAAAAGTGGGAGGGTCTTGAGCGCAGCGATCTGCACCTCGACAATAGTCTGAAACAAGCCAACTAGAGCTCAGCCTCAAGTCACATGTGATTCAAAAGTGTACAGACCTTATAGACACCCATTAGTCCGGCGCCCCGCACACACACAAATGAAATACAACACAAAAGTTTTAATTTTTAATTTTATTTTTTGAATAGGTGCTAAAATGATTACCAGTCGAATAATACGACTAAATGCAATTTCGTGATTCATTTGCAATATATATTTAACTTATTTTTAACATGTTGGACTCGGCTTCTTCCCTGGCTAATTTGATGGGGGGGCAGTGCCCCAGCGCCCCCTATTGACCAGCCGCCCCTGCTTGTCAGATGTCTAGTAGGTAGAAACCTAGTCTTGCATAGCTAGACCTTATGTGAATATAATATATGGCTACATTCATTGGTCAAGGCCCGCCCATGAGGCCGTTTGACCGACATATCAAACAACCAATCACATTTCGTTTCGTTCAGCGTCACGTTTCGGGGCGTGGAAATGCCGCCACTATAACAAACCAGTGTGTGAAACTCTCGGATGTATTTTAAAGATTCTATGGTGCAAACATTAAATATTTCACATAATTTTGAAAATCCAGCATTCAATCTACCCTGATAAGCGTTCACCGTCACATTTGTAAACGACGGCTTTCTTCTTTCGCAAGGGAGTTTGGCTCCACGCCATCTTTGTTTCCAGGCTGAGACAAATAGAAACCTAACAGCAGAAATTCCTTGGAGAAACTCTTGATGTAATATGCACTACATACAGTACTACCACATATTATACTTAATATATATGTATAAAAATAGTAATGTCTTCAAACAAGCCTTTCATTTTAATTAGCATTACCTACATGACATCATGTAAAATAAAAGTCATTGGAGTGTGTCTGGGTCCTACCACCTTAACAGCTGGCAAGGTTTGCGGCTTTTTTGTAGACCTGCCAATTGTCTATTCAGTCAAGTTTTCCATAGGAATGAGTCATAGATTAATGGAAATTCATTCTGTGTTTATCCAGCCAAGCAAGTACAAGGAAGGATCTTCGTATAAGAAGTCCTGTGTTTTGCTTTGATTGTGAAACATAGTAAGACTTGTTGACATAAACGAGTGAGCAAGTATCAGAGTCCAATCTAATCTTTGGCTTCCAGTTTCAAGACTAATATGAACTTGCGTCATTCTTTGCGTCCTCAACTCCCAGGTAAGTTCACCATTTTAAGGCAACTTCCATAGAAATTAAAGTTCTGTCATCATGTTGTTTCAAATCTGTATGAGACATTTTTCAAAATATCTGCTCTTGAAAGTCATTTACGATTGGTATGATATAATGAGTCAAATGATGACAGAAAATCCCTTTTTGAATACCATACCTTTAATTACAGAAGACACATTAACCATTATCACCTTTTTAATCTCTCTATTTTTGTTTACAGAATGCAAAATCGTTTTTTAGTTTACCGGTGTGCAAAACATAACCGAAAGGTGGAAAAATTTGCATCAGATGCATGTGAATCAAAAATAATTTCAAAAGAATCAGGCCTCCTGTTGAAGCTTGCCCCTTGCTAAGTGACAAATGACAGGTCTATTCCTCAGCGTAGTTCCCTGAGGTCATCAATGTGTTTGCTTGAAAGAGAGAAATTGTTGAGACCTACCCAAACGAGGTTCCCCAGGTGAGATTGAGCTCAGTGCTGAGGTCGAGGTCTATGCTGGGCAGCAGATCATGAGGAAACTCTAGCTCCTCTTTATCCTCCTCTTCCCGTCTTCTCAGCTTTTCTTCCTCGTCAGCAGACACCTGTGGCTCTGCTTTGACTGAATCAGTGTGGACAGATCCGTTCTCTTCAGCTGCAGACCTCTCCTTCAGTGTGCTCACCTTGTCAGTGTGTACTGCAGCCTGAGAAACACAACAAAAGTAGTTAGAGCACAGAACGGTGCAATCTGTTTTTAATTAGACATCCGTGAATCACAGACCAGCTGCGTACACCTAAAATGGCTTACTTGCCACTTTGATAACAAGTTAGTTGTTCAAACCAAGACTACGTTCCTTCAAACGTACAGAGTTTTACATTTTAATCAAAGAAAACACACCCACCATGTCAATCAAATTAAAATGCTGAGGGGGGATTTCAGACTAGGCTACACTCCCTGATCATTTATCATTGTGCCATTAGCACTTTTAGACAAATCTTTAAAGAATAAACATGTTTTCAATGAATCCACAACACCAGCTGGGTCTTAAGGCTCAGTTCAGGCATGTTCATAGCCTATGCCCTTTTGCACACATATGATTAAACAATGTTACAAAAAAACCAGCATATGGTTGCAAACTAAAAATGTAATTCTAGGTTCATGGTGAATTTCCACAGAAATAATTACTTATTGTTTTACTGAAAATGAGGCTAAATAAAATGATTGTTCTGACTGTACTGGTTTTACCACTACTACTCCAGAGGAAATACGATGAGCTACATTAACCACAGAGAACTTTAAACACAGATCAAATGCATTCTGAAGAATTTTGTAAAAGGTCAGGCCAAACAAACACAAGTAAATCCATATACATTGATTATTTACTACATATAATGTTTAAATACATTCCATTTCATTTATAAATGATTTTATAATCACATTGCTAGCCTATTTATTTTACCAGGTGATTAATATGGTGAAAATGTAAAACTGTTGAAAACTGTAAAACGCTTTATTTTCCTGCTCACATCAGGGGTCGCAACAGCGGATCATCCACATATAAAGAAAGGTAAAATCAAATAAAATATTATCCAACTGTTTTAAAATCGGAGGAAACACAATTAACATAATTATAAATATTTGATAATTTTAGACTCTCATATGCATAATTAGCACTATGATTTAATACAAGAGATTATCTCCCCCAAAAAAAAAAAAAAAACAACACACACTCATTGATCAACGGTATGGTTCACAGGCAAGTCTTTGTGCCGCAACAGAGGATCATGTGGCAGGCTCACTGGAACACAGGCCATATTAGAGATGCATTACACAGAAGCCTCAAATCCATTAACCATTTTTTTATCATCTTTGACTCCTGTACATCACATGCACTTGATACACATGGGTGCATTGCATTCCCACTTCTGCTGTAGGTTGTGTTGTACACTCTCAGAGCTTTAAGACTTTAAGAGTGAATTCATGCATTGATCTACATTCCCAGGCCTGAGCACGAACACCACTCAATTTGAATCAGGTCAGAGTATCAAATGAAATGCCCTGATCTAAGTCCAGACAAATGCAAGGGTTAGCTTATTCAGAGTTTTAATTTGTTACCCAAGCCTGGAATAAACACAAGGGTTTCAAATATCAGTAACAGTTAGTAGTGACAGATGGCTGGATTTTCCACAAAAAAACAGCAAAACCCCTGAAGAACAGGATGCACTTCACACACCGGCGAACAATCACTGTTCTGTATCACTGTATCCCTAAATCTCTCTCCCTCAGCCCTTCATATAAAAACAACCCAGTGTCTGCTACACTACTCCAAAAGTCCTGTCATCAACCTGAGAATCTGTTTACACACCCGCAGACAAGTCAAGGCCTTAGTATGTTATTTGAATGGGGTACAGAAGTGTGAGACCACTAATAAAAATGCTAGTTTAAAAAAATCTTTATTATTTTATTTTATTTATCTTAAAAGTATTAATCAAAACTAACGTTTATATGAATTTAAACTTTTTATGAAAAGTTTACATGAAAAAGCCTCTTTTAAAAAGCAAAATATTTTTTTTTTTGAAAAGTGGTTAAAGAGGTGAACACAAATTTTCTTACATATGCTTACCTAGAAATTTTTAATAATTAATATTTACATTTCAAAATTTGAAACATTTCACAATGACATTTAGAATCTGAGTTTGTATCTATTTTAACTTTAATAACATAATAAAGCCATAATGCTTTACAAGTACACCCAAACCATTAGCATGCATCAAATACTTAAATCTTTGATCATAAGAAAGGACTTTTTAAACTTCCTAATGACAGAATAATAGCACACTTTATCTTCTTATTATCTTGTTTCTCATGCTTGGTTTCAAGTTCCACAACTTCCTGTTTCCTGTCTATGCTGTGAACCTATATCTGAGCCCTAGACAACTTAATTGACTCACTGAGCTACATTTATCTGTAGGTTTAGAATTTAAACTGATATAAGCTACATTGGGGAATCTCTTACCAAGATATGCTGATCCATATATACAGCACACATTGGCCTTTTGAGAATGAAACAGGTAACCTCAAATCACTGCTGTCATTTAAATAAAGGGACACTGTCTTCCTTTGTCCTTTGACCTACAGCATGAGTGGTCCTGAAAAGCAGACCCCATATGGTCTCTTTTGCCCTGCCCCTTTAACAGTCCACATTGTCCTTCACTACAGTAAATCCCTGCATTTACCTACCATGCACCCTTGCTGTGCAGTGTTACCGGTTGCCATGGCAAGTGTATAAGCCCAACACAGCAGACTGACCTCTAAATAGTTGTGGGATAGACACACAACCCATAAATTATATGAAATGCAGTCCAGTTATGAATAACTATATGAAACAGACCAAAGTATTATCCCTACTTAGGACACACAATACTAGTGTATTCAGCTAACATGCAACAGTTCACTCTATACAAAACAAATAAACATTTTACACTGCAAAAAATGACTAGACAATACATTTTTAATCAATCATTTTCACTTGTTTTCAACTGAAAAAAAATCTAAAATATTTGTAAAAAATGAAAACTTTTTTACTGCCATTTCAGTGAGACAAACTACAATTGTATCAGAAAAACACATTGCTCACACTTTAGTTTGGGAACCAGATCTCACTATTTACCAACTATAACCTCATAATATGCTTAGGTATGGAGTAGTATTAAGGAATTAACAATATGGTCATGCACAATAAGACATTCCATTATGTGCTTTATAAGTACTTAAACAGCCCTATGTATTCTAATAAGCAACTAGTTAGTTGGTCCTAAACTAAAGTGTTACCTTCTTTTTGTCTTAAGGATTTGAGAGATTTTAACTGGAAAATAAGAATATATATATTCTTATATAGTATGCAGTGTAAAACTCACATTTGCTACAAGCCACTAAATAAATCCCAAACTCACCTTCTCTAAGGAGGCACACACATTCACAAAAGAGACTGCTGCGGTTTGACAGTGCAGCACTCCTGCGCTGAACTCCCCGTGAGAGCAAGCAGAGATGTGTGCGTGTTATGGTTCAGCCAGGCAAAAACACAAACAAGCTGCAACACATGCTGACGGTCGTGCCTCTGTTCCAGTCTCCTCTCCACACTGCTGACTCAGCTCCCTTCACCTCTCCTGTTATAGATCCATGCCCTTCACTGGAGAACTCTGCTAGTCCCTGGAAATGTGTGACAGACTGTTCCTCCTGAGAAGCTGTACTACAAAATCTCAAGCTAGAACACTCACAGAGCAACTTGAGAAGTGATCCTTCCCCCTCCTCTGTGTAACTCTTTGAGCATGACGCTTCTGCCCTCTGATCCCTCCCTCTCGAGCTACCTCCTGCCTCTTATGTCTGCTGCTGTTCTGTCACTTCCTGCTGGGGGACTGAGGACTGCACTCTGATGCACACGCTGCAGGTGAATATTGGGAAACGGGCCAAAGGTCAATCTCATTGTAACCCACAGGGGGAGATCATGTTATACATAAACTTTTTGAGGCTTCTTATCTAGGGCCCCTATAATAATACTCTATTTTAAACAGTAAGACTGACCCTAAAGATTTTTAAGATTTAAAAGAAATAAAAAGATTCTTACAGTTTCTACCCAATAAAATATTTTTGAGCTTGGAATAACCAGTAGAGAGAGAGAGAGAGAGAGAGTGTGTGAGTGTGAGTGTGAGTGTGAGTGTGTGTGTGTGTGAGAGAAATGAATTTGTCCTGAATTTGCAAGACTATTTAAATGCAAAAAACTAAAATAGCGCGCGCATAGACACACACACACATATATATATATATGTATATATTAGTGCTGTCAAATGATTAATCTTGTTTACTGTGTATTTTTATTATGTATATATAAAGACACACACATACAGCATGTATTGAAAATATTTACATGTACATATTTATATTCATATAATTTATATTATATATATATATATATATATATATATATGTGTGTGTGACATATTTTTCTTAAATATATAAATCTATCCATGCATGCGAATGTATTTATATATACATAATAAATATACACAGTACACACATATATAGACTTATATGTAAACAAAAACTTTTATTTTGGATGTGATTAATCATTTATTTAATCGCTTGTTTTGTCTTGTGGCCCCCTAGTGGACCCTTATGTGCATTTTTGAGAACCACCCATGCATCCACAGACATTTGGTTCTGCAAAGTAGACTTTAATAGGGAATCTGGGCACTTTTCAGCTTGTCAGCTATTGGGGAATGTAGAAATACCTTGCACACTCCCAGTGCAACTTCACACACACATGCTGAAACCCTACAGTACCTCATTTACCATGTCAGACAGTGTTTCTTCTGGAGGAAATAGCACCACGTTATCTGAAGCGTCCTCCTGTGGCAGAGACAAATATGTGTAATGCAAAAGAACAGAAGAGATAGATTCAAGTTGTGGTAAAAGCAACATACTTTGGAGAGATGCATGGCATATAGGAGTCACTATATGCCTCAATCAGTCTCCGGGGACGTTCTCCAAGAGTAGGCCTAATTAAAATGTAGTTCTAGGAAACCTACCAAACTGGTTGGAGTCATCCATGAAAAAGCACTGAGCCAAACAGGTTGATCCTATTAAGATAAACCCTGAATTCCAAGTTGAGTAGCCTTTTCAATGTAGCATAACGTCACCATAATTATTCCTTTCAGGGTCCATTGAATATCAAACCACAGTTGAATGCACAAACACATAAATTGTAAAATCACATCAGCAGCAAAAGGTCATGCACAGCGAAATATTTAAATTATGATGAATGTTTTGGGTGTAAACTATTTTAAAACTGACTTATACATTTAAGTTACTGTTTGAAACTAATTATCTATGCTAAGCAGAACGTATGGTTACTTAAGAGAGAAATATACTTTTATTAATATAAAAAATGATATTCAGAAATGACTTATTTTTATATTTATATTAATAAGAATTAACCAATTTGGTGAATGTATCAAAAGTACAGGTAAGTTTATACTAAATACAACAACTAATCTGCATAATTAACTGAGTCATAAACAAAGTAGCCTATAGGCCTACCATAGCCCTGCGTGAACTCGTAAATGTGAAACTGTTTTTATCTGTTAAGTTACATGAACAGTGCAAACAATCAAAACTAGAGTAAAACTGACATTACAGTGCTAAATATCCTGAGAGAGGGTAGTTTTAAGAACAAGCCAATTCACTAGAATTAATGATTTGGACATTTTAGCGATATAGCTATGAGTAAATAAAACAGTTTTGAACTATCTGATTCATTAGAATGAATTAATTGGACAGTCTAGCGATAGTCTACATATGAGAAAATACCTTTTAGAAATAACTGATACATTCGAATGAATCAGACATTCCACCGCAAGGTGTGTGAGGACCGTTTAGAATGAACCGATTCTCTTGAATGAACTGAACTTTCCAACGCTACAAAGAGAGAGGAACGTTGATGTGAGCGCGTTTGCTATTATTATTCCCTCTGCAGAGTGCACACATAAAAAACAACAAACCACTACTCATTGGAAAATGTAGCTCATACTGGAAAAGATGCGCTTTGAAAGCAGCCGAGCTACTGAAAAATGTAGTTAATATAGTAGCATCTCTACTTTTATTTAGTCACTCTCTAGCACCGATGGGAACAGCATAGGCCTATTCGTTAAGATTGAACAAAATCCCACACAGAATGAGCTCATTGACCATCTGCACTCTTTCAAAACAAAATTCAGTCAGAATGTTTGACAACACCGTGAAAACAATGTTGCATGTTTTTTACCACAGCACACTCTCTTTCTCTATCTGAGCTGTTATCTCAAGCCCAGGTTGTCACAAACAGTATGTCAGTTGATGGGGAATGCTAACAGATGTCACCAAAAGTCATAACAGCTCTAAACATTCATTCTAGTTTTCAGGCACACACAAGCATTGCAGTCCAAGCGTTTCAGAAGAGATAAACACTGCAGTGCTGAGCCAGGCAGCAAGTCCCAATTGAAACCGTCTTACCGGAAGCTCTGAAGTGCTGGTCTCATTGCCCATCTTGTTAAGCGGGGCTGGTAGATGACCCCTTCACATCAGACCAACAATGGCACAAGCCACCTCTGGAACTGAGGGACCGATGTAAAGAAAGCAGACACTGTCAAGTAATTACAAACACTATCGTCAAACATCCAGAGAAACACTGAGCTTTGAGCGATCAGGGAGTGAAATGTGTGTGCAAGTATGTCATGTGTTGAGATTAAGAGGCTCTGATGAAAGCAGAACAAAGTTCAGAGATGCTGTCCAGTTGAACAGCTTTCTCAGGATGGTAAAAAAACTGTTAGAGTCATGGCCCTCAGGCAGTTTCACAGAATTTAAGAGTTATACAATAATTGATATAATACCTATCACGTAATGGCCCAAATGAATCATACAGCGAGTTTAAAACAAAAAATTCTTCAAACTGAAAAAGATCAGATTTCAAGTGCAGATCTGTAATTCAAATGTAAAGATCCCGGACACGAACATGATAAATCAGATTGAACCGGCCAAAGCAGACAATCCAGGAGAAACAGTAGCCATTCAATTTGATTCTGAAAAAAGAGGAACAATACAGCTAAAATCACAACCTGGCCGTAACAGAGAGTTTAGTGTTAGTATTCTTTGATTTAGTTTTAATTTACTGCTCCAGTTTACTGCATTTTATAAAACAATACAAAAATGGCTGGTCTGTCAGCTCAAACCGTTAATACTTTTATTAATCCTGGGAGCATTAAATTGATCAAAAGGGACAGTAAAGGCATTACATGTCACAAAAGATTTATAATCCGAATAAATGCAATTCTACTGAACTTTCTATTCATCAAAGAATCCTGAAAAAAGTATCACACTTCCAAAAATATATAATAAACAGTATAACTGAAGGATCATTTCCAAAGCATCATGTGACACTAAAGACTGGAATAATGTCTGCTGAAAATTCAGCTTTGTTATCACAGGAATAAATTACATTTTAAACTATATAAAAACAGAAAACTGTTATTTTAAATTCACAATATTAGTGTTGTACTGTAATCCTGACCAAATAAATGCAGGCTTTTTGAGCATAAGAGACCTCTTACAAAAGCATATATAAACTACCTTTATGAATATATAATTTAAATGCACTTTTTGTTTTACCATTAAGCCCAGTCATTAAAAATGTGTGTCATTTCTTGATTTTTACTTGTCTGGTGACTTGCAAGCATGAGAACGACATTTTAATAGCATCCTTGATTTAAACTTCCATTATCAAAAAATGGTAAGTTCAATTAACATCCATGAATCATTTCAAAATGTCCACTTTTTTACCGTGCCACATTAAGAGAGCAATGTTTTCTGGCCCATTGCACATTTGGCTTGAGTCGCTCACTGTGTGAAGGTTAGCAAAAGTGAGTGGAGGAGTATGTCTTATTAGCCCATAAAAAAGCTCTTCTAGATGGGTCTAACAGACCTCTGGCCAGAACCTCTTAAGAACACCACAAGCTCATTAGAAACATAAATCAGCTTCCTGGAGCATTTCGCACACACTGTTGACCTGCAGCCAGCACACTGCAGAAAGCTCCAGGGCCAATCAGTCATGCTGCCGCCCCCTCAAACAACCACAACTACAGCACGCTCTAATGTGAGGAAACTCAGTACACGGGATCCCATCTATCTAAACCATCAGTGAAACACCATCTTATCTACCTAGTGCTGTGAGGATTCACTGAGGGTGTCAGCTGAAATTCAGACAGCAGAAATATTAGTTCTAGATGCATAATAATACTAGATTTTTCCAATTTATATACTTTTTTCCAGTGTGCACAAGAGATATATTGTATGGCACAGTGGCACAGTTTTACAGTATCATTTAGTAGGAGTCTATTTTTGACCATTAGTGGTGTTAGTGGGTTAATCTGGTGCAGTAAGCTCATCATTTGACAGATTGTGCTAGTGACTGAGGGTTTGGAGATTACTGCCAAAATCAACTAGTCAACAGCAGCTGCCCTCTGTCTCCCCCTGCTGTGAGCCAATACTCTGGAAAATAATGGGTTGTGAAAATTAGGATGTTTTCTCACCTATCTTGTTTGGTTCGATTAAATCAAACTCAAGTTCATTTCCCCCTTTGGTGCGGACCTTTTGGGCAGGTGTGAATACAGCAATCGCACTCAGGTGCACACCAAACAACCGTACCGAGACCCAGCTGAAGAGGTGGTCTCGGTCATCTTCCAAATGAACTCTAGTACGGTTGAATGGATGAACCAATGAATGGATGACCCGAAGCACACGTGTGGTTTTGTTTACAGTTTCTGGTTCACTTGCAAAAAGAGCAGTGTGAAAGCAAACTACACCAAACAAACTAAAAAATCTACATTGTATTTGGTCCGGACCAAAGCAAGTGAACTAGCGGACTTTCCTGGTGTGAATACACCCTTAGACATGGCCTAAGACTTAAAACAGTATAACCTACTAAATGGACTGTAATTTTATCCCTTACAGCCTCAGTTTTGGTTACATTTGTGTTTGGAAGGAAGTTGAGTGAATGGGTATTTAACTTTTAAAAGGTTCATATGAAATATTATATAATTTTGTGGACCACACAAGCTAAATTGAGCATAATGGGACAATACAAATTAAAAGTTATGCAGCTTCTCTTCAATTCAAGAACCTGGACTCTGCGGAGTATAATATAAAAAAAGGTTATAATGAGATATTTTTGTTTAAAATAAGAAATAAAAACCACATTGTGAGATGTAAAGTCGCATTGTCAGAGATAAGTTACAATCACAATACAAAGTGGCAGTAAAGTCATATTATAAAATATAAAATCACAATTTTAAGAAAAAATAGTCAAAAGTTGGAGATATAAAGTCATAAGTTGGATATATAAAAATGTAATGCCATAATTACAGGCTTCCATAAGAAACAAATAAAAGACTAATACATGGTTCACAGAATTATCTCCAACAAACCATGTGGAGAAAGACTGTAAACATGACCTTTATAATCAATATAGCAGGTCCTAAACATGCAGATCATCTTGCCAGGCTATACCAGACTGCTGTGCTTCTGAAGTGTTTGTGTGTCCATGTGACTCTGCTGGGTGATGATCAGCCTGCTCTGTATTTTGGCAGGAAGTGCAAACCTGAATATGAAACTTGTTATAAATAGATACTGTTCCTGTCTGTCAATCGTTATTTAAGTCTTCCCATCAAGCCATGAGTCATGTGCACCAGTCTCCCTTCAAAACAAACTGTGCCATGTAGCAGGCTTATACAATGACTTTCATGCAAATAATGTCTGAAGAGTCAAGTTTAGATGATCCCAGCTTCTCATGGACCCAGACTGAGACTTTCAGAAACAGCTAATCAATAAGATAAACAAGAGAGTAAATGATGGCACTGCCTCTCATGTTTGTGTTTTGTTTGTCATCCAACAAATTTAGATTTTAGATCTAAATACTGCAGACCCATATCTCCCACTAATAATAGACATAAGTACCTTCCTTTAGTGTGGCTAAATCACTTGCAAACATGACTACATGACTGTCTGCTGACATAGGAACACTTCTGAAGCGGAACAGGAACATGTCTTCTCTATTCTCTAAGACTACCAGCTTATCAGTGAGAGAGAAAATAAAAATATGTTTTCACACAGCACAGAATTTGATGTGCTACGATGCTGCATAATATAACCATAAAACAAATTAAATGTTATTTTTCACACAATGCCATGAACTTCTGGTAAAACAAGACACTTGTAAACTCACACTAACACCTAAAGTGAACCAAATGGAAATCTAGTGAATATTTACTAATATTACATTACTATCAACTGATTTGAACTCCTTATGTTAACTGTGTTAACTTCAAAAGCAATAACAACAAAGTAAAGTCAAACTCACTCACCCAGCTCACAGACGCAGAGGCAGGGCAATTATCCAAGCTCACAATGCCACAATGTAGAGCTTTAGATTTTGTTCATTGCAGCTACACCGTAGTTAATAAGTTTGTCCCCTCTTGAGACGACTGGCACATGGGTTTGCTATATCTGAGCAGGCAAGAGGGGGTAAGCTGACAGGGAGATCATGGGGGGGCACTGATTCTGACATGGTAGAGATTGCAGGGTCAGCTGGACGGTGCATGGATCTTGGTAACACGTGTAAACAAACACAATGCCATAACCTAAGCAGAAAGGATTTTACCCTTCCCATAACCCCCTTTGCCTGTCAACAGGGCCCCATAACAATTACACAGCACTTTTCTCTGAGTGGTATCCTCCATCTCTTTCTTAAAGGTGCACTCATTCATTTTTTTTTTTATCATTGAAAATAGTTTTGTATTAAAATACTGGAAGACTTCATTCATATCAATGACCTAATAATAGATGTTTATTTTTTTAGATAGAGCAGGTTGCCTCATGGAGGTAGACACATTGAAATGACATTACCGCCAATAATACTTTTCTCAGTAACCTTATTATTGGACACTTTTACTCACAGAAAACATTAATAATGAGTGAATACAGCATTTATACAATGGTATTGATCACTGAAAACTTTTTGGATGAAAGAAAGAAAGAAAGAAAGAAAGAAAGAAAGAAAGAAAGAAAGAAAGAAAGAAAGAAAGAAAGAAAGAAAGAAAGAAAGAAAGAAAGAAAGAAAGAAAAGGCACACTTCTATAGAGTAGTAAAGTGGACTAAAATGTGAAAACATTTTTCTACTGTTTACTTTAGTGTAACCGAAAGCAGTCAGGTTGATCCAGTTATATTACTAGCTTTTCTAACTAATACAACTATTTAGTGAAGCACATGTTTTACAATATAACTTGGAAAAAGGGTTAATAGGGCACAAGAATATAACTTACCAAACCTGTGTTTTCAGCTCTGTCAGGCATCCTGCGATCTTTTATTCAATGACTACTGCAACCGTTCTTGTTAAACCACCTTCCCTTCCCTTCCAATTCCAACTTCAATTCAAGTTTCCTATTGGAAAACCTTACAGCGCATAATACATATATGCATTATTTATGTATCATCCATTGTCTCCTACCTGTTCACCTCACCTGTTTACACTTTTACACACACACCCCATACCATTTCACTTACTCACTAAATTATTCTTCTCACCTTTCGCTACATAATAATACAGAAACCTGACCTCCTAAATGCATCAAGCACAGAAAGTATTTTATTGGTGACTGAAATACATACGTTTTAATAGGTGACACTCATGCAACACACCTCTTGTCCTCCTTGATATCATTATACAGTATTAAAATATTAACTTTATTATATAATTATAATTTGGTTATGATTAACCAAATATTCCGATCCTTAATGCCTTTTAAAACAAGTATAAAATGACCGTATTGCAAAACCACTTCAACTGCATAGACAAGGAATGGTGAATAATAATATCAATAAATCAGCACTTATTGTCTATGAACAATCAAGGCTGATTTCCTATTCAGTTATGGATAATTTTGTATTCACTTAATAGCATATTGAATGCACAAATATTGGTTGTTGTCAAGAAAACTTTCATTTTTTGACATCCATATTTAATTCTCTCAAACTATGTCTATTTTCAGCACAATCTAGACTTCATTTGCTTGTTGCCAGTGTCTCCTGCCTTTCATTTATCCATGTCTGTCATTCCTTTCCGTCACTGTACAGATATTATCAGGCATCTTTTTGCACCTCCCCCACTTTTTTCCCTTCCATTCCCGTCTCCTTTCATGCTCTTCATCTCCCAAGCTCCGACCACTACAGGCCAGTATGGGAAGAGACAGCCAAAAATACATGCATTTTCTTTCATATCCCCCTGACGTCAGCCCTGTCCAACACAAATACTCCCCCCTCATCCCCTTCTTCTGCCTGCACTGACAACCAGTGAACAGCCGGCGATGTCTTCCCACTCCTTCTCATTTAGCCCTTCTGTCTGCAGTGCCTGAGATGCAGTGTTACCTGACTGCGTGCGACTCCGATGCAGCCTCCCATCCTGTATTCCATGTCCTCCTGAGGAGAGGCGACAGAAGCACTACAAGGCTTGCAAAAATAGTCTCTCCAGGATTGCATCCCCACTACAAAGAAATGGCATCGCTGAGCAATGCAAGTAGGGTGTGAGCAAGTGAGTGCAAGCGTGCGATGATACCCTCATATGTGTGTGTGAGAGTATGTGTGTGAATAAGCCTCATCTACTGCAATGCCCAGGGTATAACTATGACATACATGCTCATTCTCTGTTATATAACAACGCAATTATATAAATAGCACAGCCAAAGGTTCAAAAAAGTGTCTTGGCATTTTTTTCCTTTCTTCCTTCGTTGGCTTTTGCAGCGATGCTAAGATGCTGCTCTGCAAGTGGGTAAAAAGCCCCTCTGTTATGGACAGAGACCGTCACACAAGCAGGAAGAGGAGAGGGGGAGGACAGAAAATACAGAAGCCGGATGAGAACGAGAAAATAAAAGAACAGAGCATCTGCAAGTTTAAAAGAACAACACCTGCAGGCATGACGACATGGTACTGAGCATCAAAAGAAAAACTGCCAGAGGAAAAGTGATGGAGCCACTCAAGTGAAATGGGACAGTGGCAGAAAATAAAAGGAATTTACAAAAGGAGAGTCAGGATGAGATAGATTAAGCTTTATGAATATTGATGGACTGAATTTTTAAATATGTATTTATTAATTGCCATTAAAGTCAGTATGAAAATAAAATTGCCCATTGCTATTTTCTTAATGCATGTAGTGGTCCAATCTATCTATCTATCAAGAATAATAAGCCCATAAAAAATGTATACTATAAAAATGTCATAACTTGTTCTTATTGAGCCAATCATGTTCAGATCTGCCTCCATTCAACACAATCCAATCAACAACCAGTGGATAAGATTGAGCTCGCCACACATTTTTTATTGTTCAATAGGAGTTAAACTGTGTCACAATACTGTAACTTCAGTTTCATGTTGACTCGTTTGCATCACAAACAATCAACGTAAGATATGGATAAATGTGTTCCAGTGGCTCAGTGGTTAGAGCATTGCGTTAGCAGCGCAAAAGGTTGTGGGTTCAATTCCCAGAGAACACATACTGACAATAAAAATGTATAGCCTGAATGCACTGTAAGTCGCTTTGGATAAAAGCATCTGCATTAATGTAAATAAATTGGCCAATACTGGATATTTAATCGTAGAAAATCATTTCTGCTGGGTTTTTATATTTTTAAGAAATTGTCTAGTGCTAACAAAGTGTTGATAGGGGATCAAATACTTATTTCAGTCATTAAAATACAAATCAATTTATATATTTTTTAAATGCGTGTTTCTGCATTTTTAGTTGTTGTTATTCTGTCTCTCACTGTTCAAATAAACCTACCATTAAAATTATAGACAGGTCGTTTCTTTGTCAGTGGGCAAACTTACAAAATCAGCAGGGGATCAAATACTGTTTTTCCCAACTAGTATTAAAGACTAAATAGTATTACATTTTAATATCACTTGACTCATAAAATTAAAATAATTAACAGTACTTGCCAGAATTCCACCCCTATGGAAAATGAGCTTTTAACAACCTTTACTTCTAAAAAAACTTAGCTAAATCCTTCATTTCTCAAGAATACACATGCATTTATTTTGATGCATGTCTTATTAATTCTAACTAAAAATGGACACCAGGAAACGATACTACAGTTCCCTAAAATTAAAGGATAAAGTGTTTAATAAAGACAAACTTAACAATACCACATAAAAGATGAGAAACAAGGTAAGAACATTTGAGTAAATCTGACAAAAAGAAATGGTAAATGGCAAATAAAAGCTACATAATAAATGATATATTTTTGCTTATGCTCCCATTTTCTTTAAAGTGAGACAAGATTTTAGCCACTTTGAAATACAATGATGTAGAACTTTCCACCACAGTGACCCAAACATTTCTGCACAGTGAGGCATAAAACAGCACATTCCCCGATTAAACAAAGCACACCGACAAGCACAAAAGACTATTAACACATTTGAACCAAGGATCAAAAAATATGGAAAATAAACACAACTGCTGTAAAAAATCAACAACTGCCCAATACTACACTAAAATCACAACTTCAACCACTGACCTGGATGCAGATTTACACCACTACACCATCCAAAAAGTCCCTGCAGCGTAGAGAAGCGTCTTGTGAGCAAGTGTTACTCAGACAGCAGGCAGATCCCTCCAAAAGGCTTCAGATGTCAGTGGGATCAAACTACAGGGCAGTTAATCCAATCTGTGCGCATAAACAATCTCTCTCTGAATGTGGAGAAGACGAAGGAGATTGTTGTTGATTTCAGGAGAGTACTCAGCATGCTCCTCTGACCATCAACGGTGACTGTGGAGAGCGAGCAGCACCAAGTTTCTGGGTGTGCACATCAGAGGACCTCTCCTGGACTAACACACTGCAGCACTGGCCAAGAAAGCACAGCAACGTCTCTACTTCCTCCAAACTCAGAAGAGCCAGAGCCCCCATCATGTGCACTTTCTACAGAGGCACCATCGAGTATCCTGACTAGCTGCATCACTGTGTGTGGTATGGCGCCTGCAACGCGTCCTGCAGAGTCCTTCAACGGATAGTGAGAGCAGCTGAGAAGATCGTTGGTGTCCTCTCTCCCATCCCTCACAGCACCGTCTCACCCAAAGCCCTCAGCATTGCAGGTGATCCCACCCACCGACACACAGCTTCTTCAGTCTGCTGCCATCAGGAGGAGACTGGAGTCTCAGGCGAGGACCAGCTGAAGGACAGCAGGACAGCTTTCCATCAGGCTGTCAGGAAGCTGAACTCCCTCCCGTCCTTGCCTCTTCCCTCACCCCACGAACACTGAACTCTACAACCCATGTGACCCGCACCAGTCACTTTATGCAGCACTGGCATGATCTCTACCTCATCCAGCATTGACTATAATCTACCTCTTCTGTCAGTCTGATAAAGACATCTGCACAGTTTTTGTTTTATTTAACTGGTTTGCACTCTATCTGCCATGTACCTTATGCCACTTTACTTTATCTATCTCTTTTATTGTCTATTTATTTTTATTTTTCTCAATTCTGTATATTTTGTACAGTTTGTATGTACATATAGTTAAACTGTATTTATCTGTATTTGAACGCGTCTACTGTCAGTGTTTAATGTTAACTGTATGCACCAAGGGTCTGAGTAAGCAATTTCAATTCTCTGTATGTATGTACTGTACATGTGGAAGAATTGACAATAAAAAACTTGACTTGACTTGACTTGACTTGATATGGAGGGCACCACTGCACATATGGACAGCTCTCTATCGCCTCCCTGTATAAGCATTTTACACCACTTCATATGAACATGCAACAGACAACAAAGCTCAAGAAAATACAAATATTGCCATATGGTCATGCAAATAAACTTGACTAAAGGCAGCAGTCAAGATTATGTATTCATTAAGAATTGTTTAAAGGGTAGTTTTAAATCACATTCAGATTTGTCCAGTAATAAAAATGTTCCTTTACCACTAGGTGGTAGTGTTCAGCTAACTTTAACTACTGACAGGAAAGAAAGAATATGGCAAACTTTGAGGATCATCTAACTACATACTTTTGTGACCATATTAATGATTACCTGAGGGTTGTATTTTATTCATTATTGTAAGATTTATGTTTAATCTCCAGTTACTATTAGGAAAACAAAACAATTAATACACTGTGCAGTTTAGTTAATCTCCATTACGGAGCAGCTTAGTTAAATGACACTCTTGCAAATAGTACAATATCTTTACATGATGGTTTACAAAGCAAACCTGTTTTGATATATTGATGCCATGTGAGCAGTGAGACACATTTTCAAGCAGACAGACACCGTCTACTTGCACACAATTGACCAGCTACTCTGAATATTTCAAATGAAGAGAAAGAGAACAGCGATGTACATCTACAGACAGTGAAGAGCTATGAACCTTGCATGTTTCCATCAAATTATAATATTTCTTTAGTTACTTGGAGCCCAACACTTAATATAATGTGTACAGTACACTTTACATTTATTGCATTAGACACAATTATTACACTTTATACAGAATTCAAAGACATAACTCTTAAAACTGAGATACCAAATATTAAAAAATATTAAAAGAAGAAAAACTATTTTATTTTATAAGCATTTTGGCAGCTGTGGCTAACTATCCTTCAACTTAGCTTTACTGAGACAAAACTTCTGGAGCTGGGATCAAAGCATCCTTAATATCAAAGGCATCAATGATTTCCTGCAAGACACAGATCATAGACACAAGTTATTTCATGTAAAGAACAGACTGTTAAGCTATAAAACGTCTTCATTGCCATTGTAAACTGATTCAGAGGTTTAGTGTTAAGTAAAGTCTATCCAATAAATATCATGAACAATTTGATTTACTCATTACACAGGCTTACACTAAAGTTAAACATTTTAGTTAAGTTTTTTTAATGTTCCTGAAAAGTCTCGTATGCTCATCAAGACTGCATTTATTTGAAACAGAGTAAATACAGTAATACTGTTATTTATTACATTATTATTATTACAATTTAAAATACCGGCTTTGTATTTTCAACAGCCATTTCTCCAGTCCACAGTGTCACACATGACACTATCCTTTATTAAGAATCATACTAATATGCTAATTTTGTGCTCAGGAAACTTTCAATTATCATCAATGTGGAAAAAGTTGTGCTATTTAATACTTTTGTGGAAACTGTGATAAAAAGAAATGTCAGGATTCTTTGATAAATATAAAGTTTAAAATAACAGCATTTATTTCAAAGAAACAATTTGAAACATTACAAAAGTCACTTTTTATCAATTTAATGTGTCCTTGCTGAGAAAAAAAAATTCTGAGGGATAACACAAATTTGGCTTTCAACTGATTCACGTATATCAACAGTTTTAACTGATTTAAGATTATTTACTACAGATGTGGGCCACAAAGACATCAGTTCAATATATCAGTACATGGGCGAGAAGGGACTCACAAAACTAGCCTAATAAACTTAATAGCAAAAAAATAATTTAAAAGAAATCACGAAAAAAATGTACAATTACCTGCTAAATAATTTCAAGTTCTATGTGAATTTCCAATATATCCCCTTGTCTTAAACACTTACACTAATCGCCTTCAGTTTCATTTTACTTCCCTTACTACGGACATACTCACATGTAGTGGAATGAAGGGGCTGTTTTGAAGCAGTTCTCGGATCTCTTTGCAAGCCTCTGCCAGGCGCCTTGTGGTAAATATCCCTCCAAGTTCCCATCCTGACCACTTTCATCCTCCAAACGATTCAGACCCATGAAGGACAACTAGAATTAGCAATATGAGAAATCAATAAAGAAGAAAAATCATTTCAGTGAATCTGAACATAATTGTCTAAATACAAGATCTGGGCTGCGTTTCTCAAAAGCATTGTGAGCTAAGCTGATAGCAGAGAATGGTTATATGATCTACTTAGGCTTACGATGCTTTTAGGAAATGCAGTCATTGCTTTTCCTCTCACGGTAAATTACCAAATGTTCTGCAAATGCAGAAGGGTCAAACGCAGAGCCTTCAGCATGTAGCTGGCAGGCCTTTTCCTTCCCTAGATCAGTGGCTAGTACCAGGAGTTGAGCATCCAGCGCTGCTTCACGAGCCTGCCTCACTGAAAGTAGACAGGACATAACAAACTAGTAGGAGACGATCGTGAAGACATAATACATGACAGGCCATGCATCCTACTAATTGACTGAATTGCATTAGTACTGTAGGTAGATACCAGGATATGTAGTGTAGAAATATAATACCATTGGCAAATAGTTTGTTGGCCTCTTCTAAAACATCGGTGAGTTTATTGTTAGCGGGGTTCAGCATGTCCTCACGATTTTCTGTAAACAAAAAAGCATACACAACAATACGGTACTTTATAACTGAAACTGTATCATTGAAGCCAACTTTAACATTAGCAATACTCACGCTGGACTTGATTGATCAGATCCCGGTACTTGCTCCTGATCTCTCTCCTGTGTGTTGGATCATCTTCTTCCTCACTAATACCTGAGGGTCCCGCACCAATATCATCTTCATCACCCATATCACCACCAGGTCTCTCTGGCCTGTTCCGCCCACCCAATCCATTGGATGGTCCTGCAGCCTCCTCTTGATTCCCTCTAGACCTTCTCCTCGAATCAGACATCTTCAAGGTTTCTACTTGATTTTCTATTCAGAGACACATATGTCTGAATAATAGTATTATAGAAACGTAAATACCTAGATCTATAAAAGTCATTGTAACATTGCAATGACAGTTGCACACTGGGAACAGTGGGACCTGTTTTAAAAATGTATGTAGGTTTCACCCAAGTATTTAAAAATAACATATAACAGAACATAATATAATAAAGCATAGTAAGCAGCATAATTTATTAAAGCATCCCATAGCAGTTCCCTGCTAATCACATGGTTAGTACACACAGTACAAACTGGTACACATACACAGATTGTCGCAAGACTTTTTATTTAATCAAATTTGTTTTCAAAACAATTCCATCCTGTGTGGAAGCAATCCATAAAAATAAACTGTTAGACATTGTTTTACACATCAATATTTCCTGACAGTGATCATATTTGCGATCCACTGCAGCTGACCAACAAATGCGATGAGACATCGGAAAATTATAACAGAGAATAATTAATAAACACTGATGTACAAAAACTAGCCAATTAGAATGTATTATGAAAACTTACAACTTTCAAAAACTGCAGGGTTCATATCTTTCATTTGCATCGACGTGAAATCTTCGCGGGAGTAGAAGGAAGTGCGTTTACGTCATTTCCGATGTATTCTGTAACACAACTTGAGACTGTAGTATCATACTTGTATTTTATATGATTTAATGTATTATTTCTTACCCTGGTTTATATTTTTATACTATGTGTAAAAGTATTGTTTAATCATTAACAATTGCCATTTACGAACTACAACTTATGTCCGATTCGTCACTTACATAATCGCACGTCCTTGTGGTAGTTGTGGTCCCTAATAAGCAACTTGTCAATTTACCTTAAAAAACACACACAGTATGTAACGCGAGTTGTTAAACGAACCTGAAAGTGTTGTTAACCAGAGATCTGAATTTACCAATACATCGAACCCCATTCTAAACACTAATAAGACATTTCTAAATGTATCTATGGCGAATTAGCGTCCCTTGTTAGCCTACAAATTGACGTCATGACAGATGGGTTCCGTTTATATATATTTGAGGTTTTACAGGTTTGTATTCTTTAAATTATAATACATTTATTTCAGAAATTTAAGTGCATTTAGGAGTAACTGTAGTTGTCAGTTAGGGAAAAGTTGTGTCTGATAGTTTAGAGAACAGAGTAATGAATTAAACTCCTCCTTCCAACAGAACAAAATAAACCAAAAACACCGCATAGGGCGTGTTTCAAAACTCAGTAAGCTGCCTGCCTAGACAGGATTTCTGGCTGTCGTAGTGACGAGCGTTGTTGCACAATAATGCTCTCCGTGTGCGCTCCTCAGTGGGTATTGAAACACAGCCATAAGAATCCGGAAATTAACAAACTCGTGATGTCAGGAGGAGTGGGAGAGAAACAGATAGCACAGGATACATTTACGTGTATTTCCTAGGATTTACGGATTGTAGAGATATGACATCGCCATATGATGGAGTTAAAGCGTGAAACGAGCACTGGACATGTTTCAGGGAGATTGTGGATGATCGCTGGTCCAAACTGAAAGTGTTTTCACGCGCATCGTGTCCTTCCTATTCCAGGTCGACTTTTCAGCAAACATGACGCGACTCGCATTAGAACAAGTGACTGATTTCGGCGATTTCACAAAAGGAAAGGATCTAAAAGAGTTTTTCAAGCAGGCATACTCCAACATCTCATCTGAAAACTGCCTGTCTGATGTGCGTCTGAGTCCAGATGGACGTCACATTCATATCATTGTCCGTCAGCCCAAGAGTGGTCTTATGACACATGACAAATATCAGCGACCTCATCTCATGCAGGGTCAGAAACACGTTGATTTAGTGCTAACTGGAAATGTGCCTATAGTGGATGTCATTTATATCCCTCAAATCAAACCAGAAGATGGAGCCTGTGCTGGGAGTAATATTTGAGAATGGAAGAGTGGAATTCTGGAAATTCCTAGAGTGCAGATCAGGCTGGCATTTACTCCAGACTGTGGATCTGTGTAACAGCCCTCGTGCTAAAGTCATTTCTGTGTGTGTGTGTCAGAATTTCATCATATGGTGTGAGGAGCGACCACCATCTGAGAACTCCAATAGTGTTTGCAGCAACTTCAGGTTCTGCATTTGCAAAAAGACTATAGAAGTTAATGAGGGAGGTGTCAATTTGGGAAACGTGAAAATTGCATTGCACAATAATCCTCGATACACAACCATCAGTTCTGGGGATTTTGTCTATCTGCTCCCAGACATGAGGGAAAACTCTTCGATGGGTGTTTCGAAAGTGTTTCTTGCATGGTCTCCTGAACATGACACCTTTAACGTGCATAGTGCCTGTAGTTGCACACTTATGAAAAGCTCAAGCAAGGAATCTGACTTCAAGAGACTTGTTACAGACTGCATTGGCCTTCTATCCACCATAAATCCTCCTGATATCTGTGGATTCTCTCCCACTGGATGTGGAGACCTCCTTCTCCTTCTCAGCACTGGTTGGGTATGCATTATGAAGAGAGACGGCAGTCTTTGCAACATATACAAACTTCCTGATAATTGCCTAAGTGCTAGAGGGACTCAGAATAGCCTGAAAATATATAATGAAATCCTAGCACTAACAATAGGCAAGACCTTCTTCTTAATTGACACTAAATGTGGTCTGGAATTAGAAAGAATAAGTCTGAAAACAGAAGGTCTTCTCTTCGTAAACACTTTGGACAGTCACTCTCCACAAATGCTGTCAAAAACAGGGCTGTTTGTGGTCACACAAAAACCGAAGCCTTTTCCGACACTTTCAGAAGACTTGAGTGCACTCTTGGTTGAGACTGTCTTTGAGGAGGCATGCAAATACTATCAGCAAAGAAGTCTAAGCAGCACGCAGCTCACGGTGGAGAAGCTCAAAAAAGGTGGGATGTTTCAAGCGCCCATATCGCTGGCTGCCATCCTAAAGGATTACCTCAGCAGCCAGAAGACCAAAACTGGTGAGAAACATTCCACAGGTCAAGAAAGGCTCATGAGCTCACTCGAATCAGAGCTTAGGAGTCTCGTTTTGTTGGAGGACATCAAAACATCAATGGTGAAGGCTTCAGAGAAAGATCTAGAGAACTATTGTGAAAGCTTGGTGCAGCAGGAGATCTGCCGGCTGCTTAGCGGTGAGCTAGAGAGGGAGAATCTTCAATATCTAAACGGCATCTTCCATCTCTTTCCCACTTACTCCTGGCACGCCATTCAAGCGGTTCTGCATCTGAGGTGCAACGGTGAGGGTTTGTTGTCGTCTAAAGCTCCTGCTGAGTTATGGAAAATCATCCTCAGCCCTGTGCAACCCACAGCAAACTTTGCTCACTGTAACGGTCAGCAGAAACACACTACAGTGCCTGTTTTTGAGCTCTTGTGCCACTCTATCTTCAAATTCCAGCCCAGCTGGCTCCCTAGGTTTCTCGAACTGGCACAACAACAATCCGGTGGGTCCTCCAAGTCTTCGTGGGGTTACAGCATGAAGGAGAGTTCTGAGAGCTTGCCGCTCTATAAACGGGCCTTGACGGTGCTCCCTTGCAAAGGGACCTACCAACATCTGGAAGTGGAGCTGCTTTTGTGCAGCGAGCGGCCTAAAGCGATAATGCAAGCGTTGCGGATTCTCATCAAGCAAGGGCAGTGGGAACGGGTTGCACAAGTAGCTGAGAGGTTCTGCCGGCTGAGCCCGCTTCTGAACAAAGAGATTTTCAGTGCTCTGCTGTGCGAAGTGTCCCAACATAGAGACCTGGATCCTTATTTGGACCTGCTATGGACTCTTTGTCCAGAGGACATGACCGTGACAAGCATACTTAATATTGTATTGAAAAACCTGCCTGATTCGACACAGAACTCTGGACCTTTCGAGGCTCATGGCAGCCAAGTCACCATCGGCCTTTTGAAACCGCTGCTCAGAAAAGTTCTCCAAAGGAAGACCAAACCGGGCCAAAGGTATGCAGATATCCTTCAATCACCCACAGTTCCTCCGCTCACTCCTCCACGTCAACCGAAGGGACTTTTTAGAGATGCAGAGCAGCAGGAAACCAAGCAGAGGACTTCCTCTGGATCTCAAGTGACTTCTCAAGCCAAGCTGGTCTGACTTTCCCACTCTCAAATCATGTCTGATCCTTTCCATAGACGGTTTTAAAGGGGTCTTAGAGCTACAGGTTAACTCAAAATGAAATTGTCATTTACTCCTTTTTATGTCATTCCAAACATAAATGTATGGCTTATGACTTTCTTCTTTGGAGTACTTGAGAATAGATTCTAATAAACAGTTTAACAGTTTTTATTCATACAATTAAAGACAATTTCACCCAAAACAATCTTTGGACCCCATTGACTTTCACTGTATTTTGTGTTCTACAAAACAAAGTAAATCATACTGGTTTTATAGCATTGGGGTGAATAAATAATGACACAATTTCATTTTGGGGTCAGCTGTCCCTTTAAAAAGTACTATTTACCTTGCATGGTCTGAACAAAATTACGGAGCTTCGGATCGAACAATATTTCATTAACTATTAAAATAATAACTCGCAATGATGTTTAACTACTGCTTAATTATTTCTAATATTTAATTTAATATACCATGTTGTTTTAATGTTTACTTGGTTTGCTGCATTTCATCTTGCGTTTTTGGTGTCCTTTAAACAGTATTTTCTCTTTCGTAACTTTCAGTTGTGTCTTTTTTAGCCATCACATGAAGGCATGCTGTCACACTGATCCTAGTGCAAGGTCAGAGATGACTAAGCATTATCCACATTTCATGTTCTAGATCATTTATTGTATAAACTCTTAGAACAACAATGCATTTTCTTCTGTTGACACTACCGTTTTATCATATGCTGGTGTAATTATTATTTTAAGTAAACATGTGGAAGATGTAAGCTAAGAATTGTATTTGTCATTAATAAAAATGTACAGTAACATAAAGTGTAATGTGCATGCTGATGCATTGGACATTTAAGATCTTGGCTCTTGTATTTAGTGCCATCACAGGGATTTTAACTCTGTATAAAGCCATTAAATATGTTGCCAACTTATTTTCAAGTGTCTTTTTGAACTGAAGTGTCACAGCCATCATTAGTGATTTCTGGTTTTGTGGTCAGAGAGGGGAATTCTGATGTTTCTAATGCAAAGCTTTATAAACTCTCTAGGTCTGTACAGCCCCACCCTCTGCATTCCTACTGACATCAGCAGCATTCACAGCACTGCTTTAAATTCAATTCAACAAAATTCTATTATACAGTGACCAGCTTCAAACTCAATCACATTGGACAGGCTTGTGTTGCCCTGAATTGACTCTTCATGGCTAACTGTATTCGGAGAGCTGAAACACTTCTATTTTCTCTCTGTGATACAAGTGTGTATCAAGTATTGGTTTGACTGCGTATTCTGCACGATTTATTTGAAATGTTGAAATTTAATTTTATGATCTGAAGCAATTACCTAAAGGCACTAAAAATGTACATTTAAAAATATTTAGTAAAACTGTCTAAACTATCTCTCTGTGTGCTATTGTTAACGGCATGCTACTGTTAGACAAAACTGTGCCGCTTTCTGTCTGCTGAGGAAAAAGTGAATTGTTTGACAGCTACATGTTTGAGGATTCTTGAGACATGGGACAAAACATTCATTTAAAAAAAAAGTTTCCAGTTTGATTAGTAGAGATATGATTGCAAGAATGGGTTTACACAAATGTAAATCTTATGTATTTACATCTTATTTATTTTTATAATTGGCCTAATTTTAAGGGTTTTTTATGCTTACAACACCACAAAAACAAAATGCCTACAGTATATGTGAAACAAATAGTTATGTTGTCAAAAGCAAAATATTTTCTGTCTGATAGTGTGGACAATTAAATAGATGGAGCTGAATTTTTTTTTTAAGTGTATATATATAAATATGTATATATATTTATATATGTATATGTATATATATATATATATATATATATATATATATATATATATATATTACTCCAGTCTTGATTTGTGCTTAAAAAACATTTTTACAACATTAAAACAAATACTTTATATTTTTGGAATCCGTTTTTTATATATGTATATAAAGTTCAAAAGAACAGCAGTTAAATATATTTTATAACATTCTAAATGTCTTTATTATATCCCTTTTGATCAATTTGATTTCTTTAAAAAATGATTGACCCCAAACTTTTGAATGGTAGTCATAACATTAATGTGCATACATCTTAGATGTATATGATTTCAAGACCAGTTGCATGGTTTTCCAGTTCTGCCCTAATTGTAGTGCATGTCTATTAAGTACCTCTGGTATTTAGTAATCTGAATACTAAGTGGTAGCTCTAATATTGAGAAATGGGTATACTTTTAAATTAACATTTTTCCTGCTGTATAATCTCAGTGCTCTTGAAAAGTGCTACACTACAATATTTTCTGGATATTTAATGTTTTGGTCAGAATGTCAAATAGTGAATAAATCTTGGTGTATGATTTCTGTTTAGTTTTTTCTCTCTCTAAGCAGCACAGATATGTGTGGAATGTGTGCTCTAGTGCTTCATCCTGATTGGCTCACTGTTGCAATGGCAGTTGTACCATGAGCCCTCAGTCACAGGATGTATAGGGTGTACTGGGGGAGGGGTTCTCGACGGGTCATCTGGACAGACAGCAAGCAGCTCTTTACACCAAACAAACAGGTTCAGCATGGTAGTGTCAGCACCTTTTATTAGGATTGTAATTAATACATGACACAATAGAGAAATGTTTAGCAGGCCTCAAATTTCACCTATCAGACCACACCACTTCAAAAAGAGTGCACTTGTTTGTTTATACAGTCACAGTCTCCACGGTTATTCATGAGCTAATTTCAATATTAAAACTCTAATAGAAATGGTTTTTTATAAAATATATGCCAGCAGTATATCTATAACATTTGAAAAATTGGCATAAATAAATCTCAATGTCTAAAGGACCACATAAAGTGCGTTCTAAAACTTAAACTCCCATTAATGCCTCATAATACAAAAATATATTACAGTTGTAACAATAAAGTTGTGCTTTTCATTGAAATATTAAGTGCTAAAATCATTTGACACAAAGTTCATTTCTGATAAAAATAACGAAATAGGTACTCAGAAGCTACTTTGGCATTATTTTGACTACAATCATTATCTACTTGTCAATTCATTGATCTGTGGGTCAGTGTGTAACTTAACAGTCCTTTTTAATGATGTGCTTATGCAAAAGGTGGTTGTTTGCCATTCTCCAATAATTCAGGTTTGAGTTGGGCCTTTGGGAAAAGATTCATCCTGAAGTTATTGTTCCTTTAAAGAGAGAAATCAGAAGGAAACCATTTGAATTGATCATGACAGTAGGTAAACAGTAGATTTTCAATGAACCGCTTCTACATTTAGAAAACAAATAAGATAATTTACTCATAAACATCTGAATACTTCATCCTGCGGTAGTACTTGGCCAGTTTAACTGAGAAAATGATGCTGGGGATCAGGAACATCATACACCAGCCCAAACTCAACCAAAAGGCATTCTGGAGAACAGACAGGGTATTATGTTTTATTATGTGCACTTACAAATCTCTCAGTGCTGTAATAAGAAGAAAAGCAGCTAGAGCTGATGATGGATTCTTACCAAAGATTCTACCAAGTGTTTACAGACGAGTTCTTCTGATCTGTCTACTGCTGCAGCTGCAGGCCCACAACGACCCACCTTCTCTGTGATCTGATACAGAACGCAACACCATTATATTAATAATTCACCATTAAGATAGTCGGCACCTTGAATATAAACAAAGACATAAACATACCGTTTGATTTACCCAGTGCAGAAATGTCTGGAAGACTTTTAGCTGACAGTCTAAGAATGCCCTGCTCTCCTGCAGAAAAGAAGCATAGAGTTACTATAAAATACACAGTAGATTTTCTTCATCATCACTGTAATACAGTAATCATCCTGACAGATCATTTATCTAAATATAGCGTTGATTGTGCAACACTCACAGTTTTCACTATTTGTGATATATTGTAGTTCAGGACGTCCTGAGCGTAGCCAACTTTTTTGAAAACATTTTCCACAGCTGCCTATAAAATGAAAGAGAAGAAATTTGAAGATACTGTTAGTGCATTTTTAATTAGGGCAATAAAGATTAGAGTTTATTATTTTTTATTATTTTTTCTAAAATAATTGAATGAAATTAAAAAGATAATATTGTACAATAAATAAATAAAATAATTTTCAGGTGATGGCAAAGCTGAACTTTTTTCATCATCATTACTCTAGTCTTTAGTGTCACGTGATCCTTCAGAAATAATTCTAATATGCTGATTTTGTATATTACAATAATTTTATGGAAACATTTTCAAGATTCTGTGATGAACATAAAGCTCAAAAGAACAGCATTTGTTTGAAACAGAAATTCTGGTAACAATATAAAAGTCTTGACTGTCACTTTTGATCAGTTTAATGCATTCTGGCTGAAAGGTACTGTATGCTAGTGAATCTTTACACAATGACAATATTTCAAATGCTCCGTAATACAACCTGCAATAACTGCAAGTAGCAAATTCATAGCGTCTATAATTCAATTCTTTTAAAAACTGATATACTGTAATTTAGGCTACAGTATTATATATACGGACACTCTCGTGCACTTATGATGGCTAGTGTTTACTTACAGTGATTTGTGATGCTACTACACTGAGATTCTTAACAGTGCTGTTCAGTTCCAGCTGCAAAGAGGAAAAGGATGTAGAGATCATGGTAAACCAAACTGATTCAAAGAAAATCAAGAACACTTTGTGATTAATACTCGTTCAATGAATATGATAATGATGTCACATTCAGTTGAAATTTAAATTCTGAGAAGTGTCTTTTGTGTTGTGTTGACACACCAGCAAAGGCATAATGTCAGATGTAATGTCAGTCTGAATGTCTCGCAGATCTTTTGCTTCCTCACGCAGTTCGTCTTTCATAGCTTGGTTACTCTGAAAGACACATATAAGTGTACGTGTTCCGTCTCAGTCATTCATTACAGCAGGGAGTGTTAATAAGACAAGTAAACAAGAGAAACTTTCACCTGTTTGTCAGCCAAGATAT
This sequence comes from Gymnocypris eckloni scoliostomus, assembly GCA_027564155.1. NCBI lineage: Eukaryota > Metazoa > Chordata > Actinopteri > Cypriniformes > Cyprinidae > Gymnocypris > Gymnocypris eckloni. Next base: position 6,107,044 of record CM050429.1, read on the forward strand.
CCAGACTTTCTGCTACTGAGCTCAGATTAGTCTCTGACACGTCATTAATCTGAAATCAAAAAACTTATTGCTAATATAGATTTCAAAATATATTTATATAAATATATTCTCAATAAGTGCTTCCTCAAATATATTTTGCCATTTTGGCAGAAATATATTTTCAGCATAAATACATGTATATTGTCCATAATATATTTTAAAGATTTGTATTGCATTTAAACATTTTGCATTTGCCCCAAAACATATTGTTCAGGACGAAAATAAATAAATTGTATATATATATATATATATATGTGAGTTTATGTGTGTAATGCTTTATAAAAGAAAAGCATATATGTATCAAATGACATATAATTTAATAACGGGTACATATGAGTCTTTTTCATAAAGCACACACACACAAAATATTTTTTGTCCAATTTGGACATTTTCACTCAGGGGTGTGCTCACGTTTGTGGCCAGCGGTTTACACATGAATGGCTGTGTGTTGAGTTATTTTGAGGGGACAGTAAATTTACACTATTATACAGGATGTACACTCATACTTTACATTGTAGCAAAGTGTCATTTCTTCAGTGTTGTCACATGAAAAGATATAATAATTTTTTTTGCCATATGGATAATGTTCATATATACCCATTATTAAATTATATGTAATTTGATAACACAAACAGTGTGTGCTAGTGTGCTTTTGAGAATGAAGTATACAGTGTACCTGCTGTATGATGTTGTTGAAGTTCATACTGCTGGTGCTGCTGGAGAAGTTGTTTAGCTGGGACTTTACCTCTGGACTGAGGATGGTGATGTTTGCTATGTTGATTTGTGCCCCCTCAAAGGTCTGATCAATCTCATGGGTGTACTATAGAGAGAACCAGTCATTAGTGTCCAATAAGTGATGCATCAATCATAGGAAAATAAAGAAAGAGTAATAAGATATCACCTGTGAAACATTTAATTTACTATTTAAGTCAAAGATCTCATTCAGATGAAATGTGGTCCACAAGGGCTTATTCTTTTGACAGTCACTAGAAATAATAAAAAGTGGATTTATTGATTTATATTGGATGTAAATAATGTAAGTATGACATCCATCCATCCTGCTGTCTTGTGTGACGTACCTGTACACATTAATAATATTTAGGTTTGTATTCAGATTCAGAGCCCTGGACAGGTTGAAATCTGGAATCAGCCCTGGAGTGTCAATAAGCTATGAAACACAATATTATAATCAAATTAACTGGAATATATATTTCCTGGAAACCAATAGTCAATGTCATATGATTAAACACAATGAGTCAATGTAATACCTGGATGAGTTCCTTGTTTTGCCATGGTTTACAGACCATGGTATAGGTATTTCCTCCCACTATGAAAAGTATCAACACTACTAACATGAAGATCCAGGAGACCAGGAAGCTGAAACCAACTCCCCTAAAATGACACAAGAGTAATTACTGTACATTTTATATAACAAAGCAGACTGCAAACTGACAACTGTTTTCTGTTACACAAGCACAAATCCAAAGGGGAATGTATACTCACGCCATGAAAAATATTCCTCCACAGTTGGATGTGCCGGAACGTTCAGTGGGATTGTATTTAGGATTTAGTCCAGCTACACCCAGCAGCAGACCCAGAAAATTACAGATCACCACCAGCAAAATCAGACAGCTCAGGACCAATCCAACAGCCCGGCTATTGCAAAAAAGAGATTGTTTGAGATTATTATACAAATACATTGTATTTGAACACAGAGAATCATGCTTAATTAGCATAAGATCTGTTTAGGTACCTGATTTGACTTGATCTCTCTATATCAGGAGAAACATCTTTGATTGATTTCTGCACATTCGTTAGTGATGCTGAGATAGTCTCCAATACATCAAGAGGAAGGCCTTTGGTCACACCTGAGATCTGGGTTTTTAATGTTTCAAGCTGCAATAGAGCCACTTTAAAGGACACAAAGCACAAAACCACTTAACAACTAGACTGATCAGCAACTTCAAGTACATCACACTACTTAACTCTTAAGTGAACAAACTTTGGAGAATTAAGATAGATCCCAAGAAAGGGGACTCATTAAGGACACTTAAAACAACACAAACTTACACTGCACACTTAGTCCGGTCTCATTTTTCACCTTTTCTGGAATGCTGTCAAAAAAGCTTCTCCCCTGGGATTCAAACATGTACATTGAACATTAAACAATAGCTCGTAATCAATAATAGAAATCATCGCAACCATTAAATATATATAGGAAACTGAAGTTATTAAAAAATAATTCAAGAAAAAAAAACGTTTCACCAAATCAGCGGTAGTATAGAGAGAAAGAATGTACTGAAGTGAAAATTTTAGCTGTGAAATACGGCACTAACCTTATTCGCCTGTCCAATGACATCAGCATTTATAGCCTTGTCTACAGCAGACCCCAGGCCGTTTTGATCAGGAAACTACCAAATTGTGAGACAGACAAAGCACATGCAAAAGTTTATTTTTATTAAAAACTATATTTTAAGCTCATTTTGCTTTCATGGCAGCAGCACTGAATGAACTCCACATATTAAAGTCAATAAGACAAAAATAGTATTTTTCATACAGTCGTGTGAACTCTTTTATTAAACAACTTATATAACTGTATTCTGAATGTGCATTATTTGTAATATACTTTTCAAAAATACTTTTAATCTTTTATGGGCTAAACCTTTTAATGAGGAAAAAATACTAAGTGCATCTTTAATATTTATTATAAATATTATAATTTATATTATAAATAATTCTTATAATTAGCATTTTAAATAGATATTTAGTTGTTTCATGTTTTAATCCTATATTTTCAGTGTGGTCTCAGACCCCATTGTAAGTTTCAAGCAGAGCACATTTAGCACTAGAGGGCAGTACTAGCTGTATATAAATGCACTACGTACACATCCACGACAGTGACACGTTCTTATTTTTCTCTACAACAGTATTTACAGATATGTCTTTCAAACGGGTAAGAGTTTGGTTTCCAAGAGAAACCACTTGCAAGTATTGACATGTTAACAATAACTTCTTGTGTTGCTCCTTTGTTCCTGTCTCCCTGCTTTCCTTCAATGACAGTGTTTAAGCCTTTGTGTGCACAGATGACTAGTAAGGCAACTTGGTCATGTGTACTTCTAGAGAATTGCTGTATAATAGTCATGTAATCTAAGCCAAAACATTGTGTGGATATTACAGTAATGCCTATGTTCTCCCCAGAAGAATCAGAATTCGCTCTGCTCCAATCCACCCACATTTTTGCAGGTATTTCCTCTTAATGCTCAACCTGAAACTACTGCAAATCTTAAAGTGGAATCAAGATATAATCAGGACTCCACAAGCTTCGCTGGACAGCCATAACACAATTCCCCGATGAGCTGTTCACTGGTTTATCCCCATGACAGCTATGGTTTAGCTTACGTCAAGGCTTCCTTCCAGTGATAGTTTGTCCAGTTCTGATTGCTTGGAAGTGCAGGTTACACAGTCTGGCATTTGCAAAGTGTTGTTAATCCGCTGCCTTACAGCAGATAAATTAGCGTTCAGCACATCCACCTTTGGTTTCAATAGCTCCAAGGTTTTATTAAGCTTCAGCAGATTGTTGCTAGTGCTGTTTATCACTGTATCACACATAAAGAAGAAAATGTATTTAAAATCAATGGATTCATTAATGCTGCAAAGGTGTGTCAACAAACATAGGTTTGATCACAGAACGAGTTTCCCAAAGGGGCTACTTTATCACCTGATGAGTAAATGCTTGCATACCTTGGGCTATTTCAGTAATGGAGTTGAATGCTGGGTCAAGGGGACCTTTAAGACCATTTTGGATTAATTTACCAAGCAGAGGACCTATTTCTGGGAGACAAACGGGAATTCAATGTGAGATTAAAAGAAAAACAAATGGATCAATAAAGAAATTAACTCTTTATTGTGGCAACATTCATGGTTGCAATCTTTAGATAAAAAGGAAAATGTTTTCCCTTGCATTTCCAATTTGAGTGCAATTTGTCACTTTCAATGGTCTTGCCTCCATTCATTTGTGAACCTTGTCTTAAGAGATACGAGACGGACGTACCATTTAAGTTTTTTTTGACGGTATCCACAGACCCGTTGCCCTCATTCGCAACTTGATAGATTTGCTGTTGAGGAATAAAAAGTTGTATACATTTTCCATTATGTTTCAGTTATCTTCAGTGTAATTCAGAATTGTTATAATTTGTATTTAATTTCAGTTGTTGATATAAATCAACCTTGCACAGAGTTTAAACACAATACTTCAAAATATTTATATTTTAAATAAGTTATGTTCTTTTTATATTTCTATTCACCAAGAATCCTGAAATAAATCACGGCTTTCACAGAAATATTAAGCAGCACAACTGTTTTTAACACTGATAACAATAAAATATGTTTCTCAAGACTGGAAAATTCAGCTTTGTATCACAGGAATAAATGACATTTTAAATAATATAGTAAATAGGTATTTTACATTGTAATAGTTCTGTTCTTACTGTATTTTTGATCAAAAACCTCTTAAAACAAACAAAAAATTAAAACATAAACATTTGAAACGCATGAGGTTTTAATCTCACTTATTCTCTCTGAATAGTGTACCTTAGGAATAGAGTTAAGATAGCCTTTGACATTCTCCAAGATGTCGGTGACTTCTGTGGGGCTGCGCAACACCGTCTCTGAAGTGTTTGTACTGCTCAGGAACATGCAAACATTCCCTGCCCTGCACAGCAATTGATATTCATTTAGCTAACTATATAAATATAAAATGTCAAAAATATAATTACAATAACATTACACTCCAACCAGTGCTCACAGAATTAGTACAGTGATGACAAACGTGGCTAAGTAAAAGCTTCGTCGCTTGCAGTGGATGTTCGTTGTTTGCTTCTGCTCCATGCGGCCCCCGCAGTTACCACAGCAACGACAGCAAGCAAAGATTAGGCCAATTAGAGGCATCAGGACAATGTAGAGGATCCCAATAGCCACACAGACCAGGAAACCTATCTCGTATAGCAAAACCTGGTCAAAAGGGGAAAGAGGATAGACCGGTTGGTTGCTGTAGGCTGTTGGTCTTGATGACATGATATAGGTGTACGTATGTGTGTCCAAAACATGTCTGACGCTGTGTAATCAGATCAGCCAATCGAAACGGGCAAACAGTCAGTGTTTATACAACTAAATAATGGTGTTGGCATGATTCACTTATGTAAAAAAAACTAAACAAAAACCTGATAAACTTGTCCTACAGCACACACACACATGGCCTCATTTATATCTGGATGAGACTGTATCAAGGACATTCTTCTTTTTTTTTATAAAAAAAAGTCAAACCATTAATTTACATGCAGGTGTGACATACCTCTTTAATCCTCTCTGTGTTGAAATCCTTATCTTTGATCATTTTAATCAGCAAATCTACGGGAAAAACATGCCAAGACATACATTCTTTTTAATATATATTTACACAATACAGAATAACAGTATAACCAGTGTCCCAGCATTCTGCTTGTGCTAAAATAAGTCTCGGAGGTAAACGGCGATGAAGAGGCCAAGGTCAAAGCTATAGCAACTCTCTGCTGTATGATTTTTTATACTTTTTCTAAATAGCCATTGATGTCAGCAAGTATACCAAAAAAATCCAAGTAGAAAGGACTATGAACAATACTCTATTGATGGGTAACCATGAATAGAATTTCCTCATTGTAACCTGAACAACTTCATGAGGTTTCAATGGAGTCAGATTTCTGTAAAGTAATGCTTCATTCTATTGTTAGATTAAATCATATTTATCTGCAGGAAGAGATGTATAAATGTAATAGTTAATGTTTGATCCAATAATTATAGGTCAAAGGGACATTGTTAACATTTTATGAACAGATTTGAACTTTATGAGATCATGCAATATGAGAAGTAATTTTCTTTTAGCAGACAATGAATTTGCAGGTAATAATTAACTTTAAAGTTTGCCTTTCCATTTGTGATGCCGACTGCAACTTTACAGGCTGCTTGAAGAGTACACCAATAAACATATTTTAGTGGTAAACAAAGCTCTTGGAAAGGGGAGGGGAGATGATTCAAATCGCATGTACATTTGCATGGTTATTTGTGCAGTAGTTCTGCTTCTGGCAATTAACTGAGTACATTTATCCCAACTGAATAAGCATCATCTAACCATGTGCACCAACAAGCCCAGCCTAATAACATCCTCTAATGAGTCTACAGCCATGACAGTCTCAGATCAAGTGGATTCATCTGTGCCACATAGAGCATGTTGTTTGCATAGGTAATCCCATTGTAACCAAACTGTTAAATTAGCCGGTATCAAAATAACTTTTTCTGTTTGTGCTGAATATGCCCTTGTCAAACACAGAGATCAAAACTACATCACATAAACTCACCTTTAGGGAATGCTTTGGGCTGGACAGAGCCCAGGAATGAATGTACAATTGGAGACATAAAGGCACTGTTTAAGGTCAGCTCGGTTGGTATTTCAGAAGGAGTTTGTAGCTCTGTTCTGTTGGTCTCGATAGGGCAGGACGGTTGTCCGCTCACAAACGTCCAGAGAAATAGAGGCAAAATGCCCCTCCAAACAGCTCCTTTCATTCTGGACCTCATGTTCAGCATTAGTCAGTGGGTTTTAGGTAATTTCTCGATTCTTGTGAGCATCAAACGTCACCTATGGCATGATAAATGTGAATATATTACAGTCACCGTATGACTAGTGTTCTATAATTGCAGCAATTATTGTGCTAAGTAGAGAAAGAGGAACCGTAGGCTATACTTACGTCCTAAAACGCATCTTCCCGACTAAAATATAAAAACAAAAACACTGAATGAAAACGCTCTGAAAACTAACGTTACTAAAAATATTTTAGATAAATAAAATAATCTTACAAATCTATAGTTGTACAATTTCTTACATATTAATACAGACTGAAGCGAAACTCGATTTTCTTGTCAGTGTGTCAGACCAATTAAATAAACAGGTTGGGTTGACATTAAACGCATCCGCATTAAGCAAATACAATACTGAACTATTTACCGAAAACAGTAACCTGAGAACAAAGAAAAGGAGAAGCTAGAAAGACAGCACCTTTTACCGTTCAGGGCAAAGTCATAAACAACCTGTTATCATTTAAAGTCCTCCAGCGATTGTTGAGCGTGTTCCTCTTAACGTTACTTCAGTTAAAACGAGCCTAAAACCCGCTATAGATCCGATGTCTGTATCCCTCTGAGAGGAATCTGATGTCAACACTTAAGTTTAGCTGCATTGAGTGAAGCGATTAAAGAGTGAGTTGGCAGTTAAAGAATAAAAGACTAGAACAAACTGAAATGGGAGGGAGAGAAAGAGGGAGGGAGGCTCTGAGTTTATAAAGACGGTCAGTTTCAGAAATAAATATTTAAAACTGAGGGTGACCGCATTTTTCTATTAAAGTTGTTTCTAAAAGTAGATTTAAATTAGTTTGTTGAATTTTGTTGTTGTTTTTAATTTACATAAAATAATTAGCAAAGAACATTGTATAAAATTACTATTAATGACAACGGACACTGATCAATTGCAATAACAAAATTACAACAAAAACAATTATTTTCATAGATTAATTAAATTATAGCCCTAGTTTTATTAAAAATAAGAGAACGAAATGAGAATGAGTAAATTGACAGAATTTTCATATTTGCGTGAACTAACAATTCAAGAATATCCAAAAACTTTTGATTTGTTAATTGAAAATATTAATAGGTGCATTTAAATTATTTTTGGTTAGAAAAGCATTTATTAATGTCGTAATAGATCTGAGCAAAGTGTGTCATTTATTTTACCCAAAACACTATACGCACATGTGGACGCTTAATGAAAATATAAGTTGGATTTAAAACTAATAATATTGCTAAGCATTCAAAATATTTAATACCAATGTTCCTGCGCTGTAACTTATTCAAAGAACAAAAACATTTGTCATGGGACCTTTTAAATAGTTTCCTTGATGTTCCTGTTGACTGCCTTAGCAAGTTAACAGTTCTGTTAAAAAGTAGAACATGAATGCTTCCTGGTGGCCTTCGGTTGATTATTCACTTACAAACGACCAGGTCAGCAAACACAGCACTAACCTTAAAATACAACAAAAACTCTTCCAGATCTGGATCTGTTTGCAGAGGATCTACCTGGAAATATGAAGCGTCAATAACACTAGTATTGGCTATTAAGAGTTGTTCACATTTCTTATCAGAAACCCAGTGTTGAGGAAGCGTCTCAGTTTTTAATGTTGTTGATGTGTATATTGTAACCACACACCAGGCATGATAGCTTGTGAAAATGTGATTTATTGGTACCATATATCAACTGTCAATGGCAGACACGAGGCAAAAAAATATATCTGTAAAACAACCACAAAGGTGCTCTGAAAACAGAAAAGAGCACACCTGCTTTATGGATGATTTGAGAAATGAACTGGAAACAACACTGTATTTCACAAATGTTAAATACTTTGGATTTGTATGCCTTAGAATGGTTACATTTAACTACAGTATAGTCTGAGACCATTTTTATAAATCAGCGGAAGCCTTACAATGGAGTGCCCTCTGGTGTTTTTAAAACCTAATACACTGTAACCTCAAAGGGGCTTCTTGGAATTATTGATCTGATTATGTTTAATTATCCAAATTTAAAAATAATTAATTCAAAGACTTACATATAATCTTAGGTTAAGGGAAAAAAAACATATGTGAAATAATGTACAAAAGCAACATCAAATACACAGCAACATGTATCATCTCGATATATAATGCAATGGCAAAGACTTTAAAAAAATAAATACATTGTACATTGACTTACTATAATCTACCTTCTCGTGTGAAAGGTAGTTGTACCTTTTAATGCATCTAGAAACAATTTGAAATGAGAGGTTCAGCTTTACTTTTGACATATGAAGGGGTGAAGGGCACAGGGGTCCTAGAATGAGTAAATAGAATTACACTTATACAGAACTTGGCTACAATCTTAAATATACAATCACAAATACACAAACAAAATGATGAGAAAAAAACATTATATAAATGTGTCGATTAAAGGATCTTGGTCTGTAGCATCGGGTAAGAAAATACAATGGCTGGTATACTAATTTGTTGTTTCCATTAACTTTCAAAGCAAACAAATAATCAGTGTGAGCGACAGGCATTGAGCTCGGCCTGTTCTTTTCAATAGGCTCAAAATCTTCAGGAAACAAAATGTTTACAGCTACGGTCTCTGGACAAAGAGTGCCACCAGCCGTTGTACTAACTGTAGGATTTAGATCCTGCAAACAAGGAGACTGTTACAGCTGCGATAGCTAATGTCTGACACATGCTGTTCAGACATACATGCTATGATCATGTAATCTCATTATCAAAGATGATTAAAACAGAAAGACAGATAGGTGGTAAAGCTTAGAGCAAAGTAGCTTCTACTTACAATAATATTGATAACAGTAACAATACAAAATGTGTTATTTTACATTGAGATTGACAGCGTTTTCCAGTTAAAGATATCATTTTTTGTTTTAATAAGAACAAAATTCATCAATCTTTTTTTTTAAGAAAAATAGATCCAAAATACAGTGACAAGAGTGCAAAGGATATTTAGAGTTTTTGTTTGCTTGCTTATTTTGTGACTTTAGAAATCGTTATAAAAAATTTAAAAAGAACAAGAAACTAAACAGAATGCAAACAATAAAAAAATTAACAATTTAAACATTTATTTTGAGTCTGGTGTAATGGTCAGGCAAGCTCTCAGTGACCATTCCGGGCATGACCAAACTCAAGAACCTCGATGCTTTACACTTTATTTAGTTTTACTTAAAGGACTTTACGTAGTGGTTCTCAACTCCGGTCCTCAAGCTCCGGAACTGTACAGGTTTTTGTTCCAACCAGGTCCTACAAAACAAATAATTGAGTTTTTAAAAATGGAGCTTTGGGTTTGAATCTGAGGTGCACACAATGGTCATATCACTAAACGGTCAGATAAAAAGTGATCCTTTCCTGTCAAGTGAGCACAACAGAAACGGCCATGCGTGTCAAAGCACAGCACGCACAGAGACCCGAGGTTGGAACAATAACCCACAGCCTGATCGCTAAACCTGATCGAGACACAGAAACGGACGGTGTTGGAAAACGACTCTCAAAGAAACAAAAGAATCAACAAAACGGAATGTCTGCAGCGAAAGAAGAGGAGAGCCAATTTCTCGCATGGCCAATTACGGACTCGTCAAGGACCGGGTCTTGCGAGCGAGGGGTCCTCGAGTCTTTCGCTAGCCCCTAACACTTCTACTGCGATGACTGTGAGGCGGGGTTGTCATTTTTGCTCTCCTGGCTGGAGGGAGCTTTGCTGTTCCAGGGGCTGTTGGTGCCCAGGGCGGGGGAACTGTTGAAACTGTCCTCGTCGTCGATGCCATTGGCCGCATCAAACTGTGTGTTCTCCAGCCGCGTGATGAGCCGCTCATCCTCGTCCCCGAACTCCCCTCCCATCAGAGTGGGCTCTCCCACCATCATCACATCCTGCAGGGGACAGGAAGGGGCGCAAACATTATCCCCACAACCCGGGGGTGCTCCGTAGGGGGACGCGGTGGCTTTCTACACCACATCGCAACTGCGGAAGGCACTGAGGAACTACACCTCCACTATTCTGCCAACTACAAGCCCAAATCAGCACGGGAACTTAAACCAGCAATGCTGTATGTGAAAAGGCTACGTTCACTATGCTGAACAATAAATAGCTCTGCCATGGTGGGCATCCCGGATCCTTGAGTGCTGCACGGGTTCATTCCACCTCGGGTCTCTAGTGTTGGCTGCGTCTCTGGAGCTCAAAACACCCAACAGACTAACAAAATCACAAATAACCCACAGACCTGCGGCCCTAAAGGACCAGGGACTGCCCAGCATTGGATCATGTCCACTTGTCTCTATATTGGGTCTGTCTTCCTAATATGAGGCATAACTTGAATACAAGCATTGGTCCACCCTCCTCCCGGCTAACCCGACTCCCATAGCTCAAAATTGACATCAAAATGAGATGCTTACAGGTACCTGGCTGGAGAGCGCAAAACTGCTGGCTGGACTTTTCTTTTTACTGTTGCTGTTGTTGTTGTTGTTGTTCCCTCCGGAACTCATTGTGCTGCCGCCAGACATTTTTCGTTTCCTTCTCTTGTTGGGGGCTTGTCTTGCTGGCTCGGCTGGACAAAGAGCAAAGGGATATATGCGAGACTTGTGTGGGACCCTGCTGGACGTTTGACTTTGAGATGAAAGTCGCCCTATTCTCACCTGGTGGGGCCACCATCCGCTGCCATTTCTGAAACAGACAGGTTTTGAGACAGTCTCGTGGGCTGAGACTGTACGTCTTGTGTCTGGACATCAGCTCCTGCATGGGCTCTAGGATTACACAAAGCTGTGGGAGAGAAAAAAACCTGTTAGTAAAGTTTTTTAATTCACATCAACCGTTCTGTAGACTGATGGAAATGAACTTACTCGGAGGTAGTTCAGCGTAGAGTTAGATAAGCCACATCGTGTGATGTTTTTTGAGAGCTGGTCAAGCATTTGGGGGTCTTGGGCCTGTTGAGGAAGACATTTTGTAAATCAACTAAATTGTATGTAGACATGGTTTTTGAGCATGATTTACCAAAGACAAATTAAAATTCTGCTAAAGACATCTATTGAAACTACAAGGTGGGTCTTTTCTTAACCAAAAAAAAGCAAACAGTTAAAAGGTAAGAAACCTTTTCTTAAAATGTCTTTACAATTATAAAGTAAAACTAAACAAAAAACAGCACATAGCTGAAATTATCTAGAAAATAGTCTGAATTAATGGCAGAAGTTGTGTTTAAAAGTTTTCAGTAGAATTTTGAAAGTCTCTTATCTTCACCTATGCCACATTACTTAATTAAAAACACTAAAACCAATAATATTGTGAATATAATTACAACTTTTCAAAAAAAAGTCTTTAGTGTCACATGATTCTTCAGAAATCATTCTAATATGCTGATTGGTGCTCATGAAACATCATCAATGTTGAAAACAATTATGCTGCTTAATATTTTTGTGGAAACCATGATACCATTTTTAATCAGGATTTCTTGATGAATTGAAACAGAATTTATTTGAACCATAAATCATTTGTGAACATTATGCATGTTTACTGTTACTTTTGATCAATTTAATGTGTCCTTGGTGAATAAACACTTCAACAAAAAAACATTCACACCCTCCTGACCCCAGACTTTTAAACAGTTGTGTAAATATACACGTGGGTAGGGGGTTTAGGACAAATGCATAAGGATTGTCAATATTAAAAGTACTACAATTATGTGAATAGATGCTGTAGCAACAAATGATTAAAAACAGTACAAACAGATATCCCAAACTCACATGCATTGCCAGGATGCTCCTCGGCACGACCTCTCTGTGCTGTCTGATGCTGAAGTGCCACGTCTTTATACGCATCATGTCATCAAACATAAACTCGAGGTACAGTCTGCCCTCCACACACACCTGAGGAGATGAAAGACTTCTCAGTTACATCAAAAAATGGTGGAGGTGGCCTGCTATAAGCTTGATTGTTATGTTCTTCTTGCAGAGCTTATTTAATGGAAGTACACAATTCCATTTAAGATCACAACAAGAGTTAATGTATGCCTTTCTCTGACACCACATTCACTTTGAAAAGGAAATGAATGGGCAACACATGAAGGCTGTTTTTAGGATTTATTTCTGATAAACTTTGTATAAATTGTGGTGTGGGGTACAACGGGGTTCATTCCAAAGGATATGCTAAGTTAATGTTTTAAAACCGTGGCAATAAACGCAAAGGAAAACGATACCTGTGTGAACATGGGTTTGCCGTTCTGTGTAACCATGGTGCACTGATCGCAGTCCAGGGACACAAAGTTATTGTGGAAAGACTCCTTGGGATGTTTCAGCACATAGAAGAGTTCAGTGGCCCCACCCTCAAAAATGCTCCTGAAGTACCGAGGGATCAACGTCCTACCAATAGCTGGAAAGAGGATTCAAATTTTGGATTCAGATACAGTGGGGAAAACCAGAATTTGAATGCATTTTCTCATGTCTCTGTCTAGATTTGATTATTCAGGGTCAAATTTTAACACAAACATTAAAATCACTGAAGTGACTTTACAAAACAGGACATTACTATATCGTTTAGGCCCATCTTCCAGACAGAAAGTGATCGTCAGCATTGCGTCGTCTTCGAAAAACTCTGTAGTGAATGCATCCCACCACAAATTGTCACAGTCCTGCTGAGAAAGCACAACAAACACTATTCACCTACAATCTTAATTAAAATAAACTTACATTTGTTAAACAGGCAGCATTTAAATTCCATGATTTTGCATGATTGGCATGCATGCCAACAACTCCCAATAAGATTTACGTTACTCCCTTTTTAAATTTGCGTACCATGAATGTTGATGAATGCTATTTTTATACATATATTTTTACCTCTGTCCAATTCTGTAGTCTTTTGTTGAGCTCAAATATCCTGTAGTCTGTTTGATTTCCATACGGTGTGTGCCTCCTGTAACATGACATTATCATGAAGCTATTGAGCATACACCACTCTCAAATATTAAAAAATATAAGAAAACAGCTATTATATTGTAATAATAGTTCACAGTAAATGGATAGCATAGGAAACGACTTTCAAAAACAAAAAAACGTATTGACCACAAACCTTTGAACAGTAGTGTACAGTATCTCAGAAGTGATTACACCTCTCACATTTTTGTAAATATGTTATTATATATTTTCATGTGACAACACTGAAGAAATGACACTTTGCTAAGTGAAAATGTGTTAGGGGTGTATTCACTTTTGTGGCCAGCGGTTTAGACATTAATGGCTGTGTGTTGAGTTATTTTGAGGGGACAGCAAATTTACACTGTTATACAAGCTGTACACTCATTACATTGTAGTACACAAAGTGTAATTTCTTCGGTGTTGTCACATTAAAAGATATAATAAAATATTTACAAAAATGTGAGGGGTGTACTCACTTCTGTGAGATATTGTATGTGTGCATGAATGCAATACATTTATATGTTTTTCAAGAAAATAACCAAACAATGAGTGAACAGGCAGAACAGAGTCTGAAAAGGCTTGTGATAGTTTAAAATATTCAGTGAAACCAAAAGCTTTTTGTTTAAGTACATCTACTTTGTATTACACCCTGTTGTCTGTCTCCTGATAATAAACTGCTGTAGACAAAAATGTCAACGCCAAATAAGTACTTACCCTATTCCAGGCTCCATGTAAGAGGGGGGATACATTGGTGTCGGACTGCAATATAAAGAGCATTATGAAGACCTTAAAATTAACAACTTTCAATATCTAGTGTATTATCAGTTTACTTTAGATGTTAGCTAGATGCCAAACAACTACTACTTTAAAACTAGAAAATGGTCACACACACACACATTAGGCAAACACATTATATCTTCTTCACCATGTAAAACAATAATCACAAGTCTCACCCCACATCTCTATCCAGCATTGCGCCTGGGTGAAACGGAGGAAAGGCACTACCGTTGGGGGGCTCCTTTGGGGAGTACAGCTTGAATGATTTGGACGAACAGCCTAGATAATGAGAGAGAACACCATTCAGACATAACAGGCTGTACATTTAGAGTCCATTCACAGAAAACAGACAGGCTTACAAACACATCCAGTACAATACTGATGCATTTAGTGCAGCTGTAGGTAAACAAGACATGTCTATTTTAAAAATAGTATTTTATGGCCTGACTTCTCTATAAGTTATAACGTCATTTTTGATATATATATATAAGAAGGCTTGAGTTATTCATGTCCACTGTCTAGCCTTGCAATTAGCTTAGTGAAAATGCATGGTAATCTGAGACTGAAGTAAATGGTATCTTTAATATTTAATATCGCTCTGATATGATAAATATACATTTTTAAGATTGATAGTCTCCCCACACCCTGGTCAGCAAACACCATTATGTGATCACGTGACATTGTGGTGATTTCCCTGTAGCTTATGACAGCCCATCCCCCATCCCATCTGGAGGATTCACATAACTCCACTTAGCCCTGCTGCTGTGTGATTCATTTAAACTGAAACAGCCAGCTAAAAGCACCTACCCCAAAACATGTTGAACAAATCAGTCAATTATTAGAATGCAACATTATTCATAAAGTGCACTTCATGATTCGTGCACATTTGTCACAATACATAAACGCTAGCCTATACAATAATAGTAAATAGGAATGCAATAAAGAATAATTTTATAAATTGAATTAGCATAACAACAAACATTTATATTCATATCCTACCCCAAATATCCATAACCTTTCACAATATTACATTTCCCTGATATTTCCTAATTTTGCGTGACAGTCAATCAGAAACACGGGGAAACTATGCAAGGTCACACAGATCTGCCATTCTACTTGTCTGATGCACCATCCTGTCAATGTTGTGTTTCTGTGAGTTATAGATATCAGCATAGTTAAAATAAACTAAGTAAATAAATCAACTACACTCTTTACACCAGAGCTGCATTTTATAGTGTATCTGAGAAACGTAATGCATGCATTCATCTCATGTTAAATCATAAATCAAGTCATGTTCTAAGAATTGCACACACTGTTTGACTAAAGATCACTGAATTTAGCAGAAAATCTATGTGTTATGCTATTTACACACAAAGTAAAAAAAACACTATTTTAATCCCAAATGATTCTAATTTAAAACAACTAAAACTCATATTGCAAAGAACTGCATTGAATACATTTTATCACAGATTAATAGCAATAATAATACATTCTTCTCTGTTGTTGGGGAAACATTTGTGCTAAGCTAACGTTAACTGTTACAACTAAATTGTAGTCACGCTACTTAATACATTTATATAATAAAGTGCACTGAACTACTTTTAAAAGACACATCACTTAATTCAAAACACGTATCAATTATTTATTTTTAGCACATGATTCCTAGCGAGTTGCGATATTTGTGTAACCATTACTATAACGACAAACTTGATAGCCTAGCTTAGCCAGGCCTGGCTCGCAAAACAGCCGAGGCCCAAACAGGTTCTTATCCCAACAGCGTAAACGGTATCACCATGGCGACGCAATTCAACGCATTTATTTTCACGTTTTCTCGGTTTAAAACTCGACGTTGCTCTGAATTATCGTTGCACTGAAGCTCAAGCGCACCTGCAGGAATCCAAGTTGGAATGCGACGTTCTCTCTCCCCGGTGCTCCCTGACTATAATCCCGCTCTGTCGGTCGCTGTTCTTAAAGTGAGGTGAGCTTAAACATCAGCCCGTTCAAACCATGGTGAGGTGCAAAAAGCAGTTACAAAAATGCAGCTTCAGCGCTGGTAGTTGTAGACCGTGTTAAACGGGAACCGGACTCAAGGGGGTAACGAGGAACAGTGCCCGTGCGCCCCTTTGTTCCTGCTTATGAACAATGGAGCAGGCCCTTCTTTCCGTCCGTGCAACCCCCCTCAACAACACTCCCTGCTCTGATGGAGCATCAACCCCTCGCGTTCCCCTCCGATCAAACCACCCCTCCCCCAGACACACTCTACTACTGCCTTAATCCTGCTTGCTTACACTTCACGTCGAAAGCCTATACTGTAAATGTGTCGAAAGAAAACACAGAGTTGACTACAGTTAAACTTTAATAAACAAATAAGTAAATAACTAGCACATGACTTCAATGAGTGCAGAGAGGGTGCTTTGTTTACAGCAGCTACACATCTTTCGAAGACCCTGCTGGTGATATGCTCTCTAAAGTCATTTATTTAAAGTTAGTTTGTAGCATTTAACTAGTAATTTTGACTTTTTTTAAATAAATAAACAAGACTGCATAAAAAATCTGAATCTTTGCAAGTAAAATTTTTATGTATATAATACGCAATAAAAAAAATTTACCACTAAAAACAATAGAATATAGTTATATTTAAATATTTTATAAAATATACAAGAAATAAACATTTTATATACATTATATAAAATTAGTATATTTACATTTATATGTAAAATAATCATATAAATCTGTCTTATATTTATATTTTTGAATTTGCCCATGATCATTTCATTTCTTAATGTCACAACTGAAGTCATTTGGACCTTTCAGTAAAATCGAGAGCTGTGGATCTTTCAAAAAACCTAATTGTCAGAATTTATGAGTTTTAACTTATTTGCTACAATAAACTATTATAACCTAAATTTGACTGTGGAATCTCTACAGGCTTCATCTTCTCCTACAGCAAATTACAATAACTACAAAATAACGAGCTCATACTGTAATGTGGGACAGTGGAAATACCCATAAGCCCTTGTGTTTGAATAACTATGTATGCTCAGACAAGCAATTGGAGACTTACAGAATGTGTGGGAAACTTGTTATTTAGAATTAATAGATGTTTAAGGTGTATGTACACTGGTTTGGGTGGTTTATACCATTATACACAAATTTGTATAATGATAGTTAGTACAATGTGAAAGAGGTTTATGAGGACACTGCCTATGTCCCCATAATTCAAAAGGCTTAAACAACATAAATTGTGTGTTTTTTATTTAAAATGCACAACATTTTCTGTAGGGGGTAGGTGTAAGGCGATAGAAAATACAGTTTGTACATTATAAAACCATTACATCTATGGAGATTCCCCGTAAACCACCAATACAAGTGTGTGAGAGAGAGAGTGTGTGTGTGTTTTAAAGACACTATTATGATGATTAGTGAGAGCTAAGATCTAGACTACATTTTAAATAGATTGTATTAATTTAAGAGTTATATGGAATATAAGCAATAGATGACTGGCTCGGTTTGATCAAAACGTGTAATCTATAAATGCCAAAATGTAACAGAGTGATGTGTTGCTTAAAGCAAAAGATCTGGGCTGGAAGCTGTCTAAAAGGCAGCTGGATCAGATGTGGAGATCCAGTTCCAACTCTAATAAAACATTCAAAACTAAAGACAGGTGTTCGAGCGGTTATGGAAATAAACTCTGCAGAATGGGATCTTCAGGAACAGCATTAATCACCTTTACCGCAAAATGACTGTTCCTGTAATTTGGTGCTATTGGTTGGCGATGTCACGAAAACAAATTCCACTGTCCACTCTTCACAGGCAATTTAATATGCAAATAAATATGCTAATTCGATCATGCTGAACTTTTGGCCTTGTGATATCAGTACTTTCTCAGAAAAAGGTCAGCATGTTTTTTAAAAAGAGGAGCATAAACCTAATGAAATACGGATAAGGCTGCACTCTAAACAATGGTTCTTTATAGGCGCTTTATCTATTTAGGACCATGGCATGCTGAAGAATCCTTTCATGGTGGAATTTTCTATTTGTTGGAGTTCAGGGTTCTTTATTCCCACCTTTTTGTTCTTCAAATCTGCAGCTGTCAAAGCACCTCATTACTGATTTTCTGCAGTTCAGTAATCCAACTCCTCAGCCTGTCACACTTTCAACAGGTAAATGATTTTATTTGTAAATTTAAATACAAATTTAACTGGTTTCCAAACAAACATGTTCTTTCTCGGTTTAGTTTTTTTATATTTGTGAGCAGCTCTGATAGCGGAGTATACATTTCTCATCTTATGTAACTTAAGTAACAGAGACTTTGAATTTATAATTCATATTGCTAGAATTTTTTTAATTATTACTTGGGTTTATGCATAAACATACCCAGCCACAACAAATATATATTCAAAATATTTTGAATATTTTGTTACATTACACACTAAATCAATCAAATAAAATTAATAATTTCTTCATTTCATTTTTTCCTAATTATATAAAAACAATGTCACTGGGATCAAAATGCCAGTTTTGTTAAAGGAAGAATGTTGAGTTTCATTGCAAAATTTTCAAAATATCTTCTTTTATGTTCCACAAAAGAAAGAAAGACGTACAAGTTTAGAATGACATGAGGGTGAGTAAATGATTACATCAAATTCATTTTTGGGTCAACGGTCTCTTTCAGAATGATTAAGAGCATTCAAGCCAGAGACTTTACTGGCCATGGGCCAAATCAGCACATAATACATTCATAATACATTCCTGTGGGTCACATAAGCACGTATGATGGGTCAAACACCCTCAGATAGAACAACATCGCCACCTAGTGTCACGAACGTGCACAAACTCCAAATCTTCTTAAGTCCAAGCACACATTTAACAAAGAAACTACAGGCCAACTTCACAATTGCACATGAGTGTTAAGGGATCCAATGAAGATTATATAAATTAGCATGCGAAATCAGGATGACAGGTACCTCGACATGGGTCTGATAACTTATGGATCTAATAAGCTGCTTGGTTAAATGGCACATCCAGACACGCTGAACAAGAAAACGATTATAGCTAAACTTCCACTGGGGGCTCTAGCTGAATTCATTTATGAAGCTTTATGAACGTTCTCATTTTAACTCCTCTGGTTTGAATGAAGGATTGCCTCTGTGGGAAAAAACTCCATCCTCCACCGACATGGCTGACAAACTCTCTCTCCCTGATGAGGCCTCTGCTTGCCTCTCAGTGCTCCAGGCAGGGTCTCTTTGTTATGCTACTGCCTCATCTCTTCCAAACACAAGCACAGGAGGAGCCATGTGCCTCACACTCACCCAGGCTGCTCTCAGCTACACGGCTGGCAGAGCACGATAATGCTCTGGCGACAGACGACATATGTGAGGGCCATACTAACTACTGTGGGGGAATGACTGCAGTACAAATCATATCTAATGTCTGTCCTCTACTCGGAGGAATGTGCAGGAGAGGAATCTCGTGTGCTGTTCACAAAAGCTGGTCTACACGTTTTTCATAAATTTTTATGAAATCGTGTAATAAATCCCTAGATCCAGATTAAGCATTTATATACTGCATGCATGAATATTTTGTTTAGGTCTTGGAAAACCTGTAGATTTAAGGAATTTTAAAAGTAGATTTTTTGAATGTTTTGATGAATAAAAAGTCCAAAAGAGCTGTATTTATTTTAAATAAAAACATTCTGATCAGTAAAATTAAAATAAAGAACTTCTGATCAATTGAATGCACCCTTTATTGACTAAAAGTATTCATTTCTTTTTTTTAATCTTATTGACCCCAATCACTAGCAACAGATGCACTT
The DNA here is from genome assembly GCA_027564155.1 of Gymnocypris eckloni scoliostomus. Taxonomy (NCBI): domain Eukaryota; kingdom Metazoa; phylum Chordata; class Actinopteri; order Cypriniformes; family Cyprinidae; genus Gymnocypris; species Gymnocypris eckloni. Next base: position 6,127,226 of record CM050429.1, read on the forward strand.
TAAAAGCCTGCCTCTAGTTTTCCAGATGATGATGCTCTTATGACCCAGCAGGGATCAAACTGTCTCGCAGGCTTTTCTAAAGCTTGTGCTCTACAGGTGATTCCTTTCTTTTCATGCCAAAACACTCATTACCACCTAAAAGTCTTACACGCATTTGATTGCCAGAGACGTATGCAAAGCTAAGTGAACCCACTGGTGGATTAAATTGACTGGCTTTTTTTGTAGCAAGCATCTCTTTAAGCCGTTAAATCACTCGGAAACATGCGTTACGCTGCTGTGAGAGGAAATAAGACGAGGGCTCGGAAATGCCCACGCTTAAATACACTGTGAATATTCTGCCTCCTGCTGCACTGCAGTGGCGGCTTAGTGGTTAAAGATTTGGCAAAGCACTTAACCTCAGGTCACTCCATGGGGACTGGACCTGTGATAAATATGCTGTTAGTCAATTTGGATATGAAAGCGTCTGATAAATGACTAATAAGCAACTGTGGTATTGGTTGACTTTGTTGGCAAACACTCTATGTCATCAAACACCAGTGTCAGACCTCAAAAAGCAGTGGGAGAAATACTTGATGAGAATGCAGAGGAAAATCAATGTGCAGTAAAACATGCCAAGGAAAACACATTTGTTGTCATTGGGAATAAATCAGATCTGGCACTTTTTGGTGTTTCCTACATAAAACACACACTTCAGGTATACAGAGAGCGTGTGGGGTCTGTTGTAATCATACTCTGTGTGTTTCCATTGGCAACAGCAGCTGCAGGGTCAGGTCATGAGAGTTTATTGAGGTCTCAGGGCAGGAGCCACTGAGCTGGAAATCATAGAGAAGCAAACAGCTGATCCTCATCACTACAGGATACAGATGCCTTTGCTTACTTCTCAGTTTATTACTGCAGTTCCACAATACACATCTTACATTTACAATTGCACAACTATACAATTATTCGGGTCCAACTAAAGCAGCTGTTCTTTATCATGGTTGCAAAATTACATTCTTCCATTTTCTGAACTAAGTATTTGCCCATGCAAAAGTCATCACCATGAAGTCAGGGTGTTGCTATGCAGTTGCTAGAACGTTTTGGGTAGATGTAAAGCAGTTTATTGGCCCAAGTAAAGAGTCAAGCCCTAGCAAAAAAAGTCTCCATTATATTCTGGTTTCTAGATTGCTTGGCTTCTACCTTCAGAGTAAGTCTAGTCTAATGAATCGATTTCTTAACCAATCAATCATACTACAAATTACTTAATAATTACACCAGCAGGTGGCGACATAAGTGAGTATAAGTGAGTCATTTGATCATCTATTAAATCATTTGTTCAAAAACACAATTCGATCAAGAATGAGACATGGAATTACGAGTAGCTTAATAGCACAGGTCTATTACTTTTTCTACAATATAGTGTACTATTTCGAATTCAAGTGTTTTCAGGAGTCATTGATTCATTCACTCAAACGATTCGTTCAAAAACATTGATTCATTCAGGAATGAATCAAACAATACTGCTGTGTGTTTCTGGCTTCGTTTGGCAAGTATGGTGGTACAAGAGTAGGCAAAGTAACTGGTTATATTGGGTCTAAAAGGTAAATTACTCAATATGTTATCTTATTAACTATTCTATCTTTTAAAAACTATTTTTTAAACCGTTTATTAAATTAACAGCTTATATAATAGCAATATCACATTTACGTGGAGTATTGGGGTGTAATTTCCTGCAGAATAATTTTAAAGTTTCACCCATTTAAACTGTGTAAGAACTTTTTTTTTTTTTAACTAAGAAACTACAAAAGTGCAGATTTTGACTGCCCTAAAATGAAATGTTTACATTAACATTGTCAAATTCTGTAAATGTGGTAAAAAATGATTTCATATTTGTTTATATTGCAGACCCCTTGCACCCTTTTGTGGCTCTTTGGTCCCCAGAAGGATAAGAATTTGAAAACACATGGAAAAGTAACCGCACACCTTTCATCATCAATCCGCACAATTTAAGGAATCATTCATATCCACAGCACAATCAGTGAGTCAAATGCCAAATCTTAATATAAACAGAGGTAAAAATATAAGCAATAGTTATGATTATCCTACCAAGCACCACTAATAAATCTTCATTCAGTCTGTAAAATCATGTGTCCTTTTTGTTCAGACAGCGCATTGAATCTTGCTGTGGCGGAGTCATGCAGCTGGTAAATGCCAGCTCTCATCTAATATTCCCTCACCATCGCTGACACGTGACATAACGAGTTCTAACATCCCCATCTAACACTGACAAGTTGAGGGGAGCTGATTTTCTGCACAGGAAGCCATTTTGTTCTAGCTCTGTGTAATGAGACAGATCTGTGAGCCACGGGCTGGAGAAGGGGGAGATGTTGCACACGCGCACACAAATGCACGCTAAACGCACCATGCACAGACATTTCCAATCCAGCAGTGAGACAATAAATCAGCACAACTTCTCCTAACTTGACAGGCACACCCTAACCCTTTTGTCGTTGTGCAACTTGAAACAGGCTTGCTTTGTGACCGAGGTTACTATTTTAGCTTTGCTTAAAGTCATTTCCTTCTAATCAAGGGGCCATGTGACTTTCTGCATGAGGTAACAGGACACATGCTGATATTGAGTGCCTTGTGGGTGAGAGGTAGAGAGTCGAGTGGCAGAGAGCAGCTGGATGGAGCTTAGTATCATTTAAAAGCATTGGTAAGGGCTGTTACCTAGCTCAAACAAAGCTATAAAAGAGGCCATTAAAAGAGTGCAATCCACGCTCAGCGATATATCCGCGAATCCAGACAGGAAGATCACGGCGGCCCACTGTACGTGCAGCCCACATGAGCATAGGAATGTAAACAAACCAGACTTCAAACGAAACCTGTGTCGAGGGGAGAGGCGTGCGCTGTAAGGACAGACTGAATCGTGTTTCTGACAGAGGTGAACATCACAAGCACTTTTTACGGTGCTCTTCTGCCTTTTATGAAACGGCGCAGTGGGACTCCACACAAAAGCAAGAAAGAGCCATCTCGTGCTCCGAGCCTCTGTTTCAGTCTCGCCCCGTCTCCTTCTTTCTTCCCTTCACCCTCTTTCCCGCCTCTCACCTCACAAAAAGGAAAGCAATCAGACAGGACACATGTCTGTGGAAATTTCCATGACTACGCTTGTAAAAATGTACCCTTCTGACTTGATTTTAAACAAATGCAACGTGCCAAATCTGGGCTTGTTTATCAATGGGTTGCCAGAAAGGCTTTTGTGGCCGCCTCTGAGATAAAAATCTGACTTGAGAACATCTGAAGAAACTGCTTCCCTTGTGTTTATGGCACAGAAACAATCCCCACACTGGTCCAAACTTGCCTTGGTGCCATTCACCCTGTTTTTAATCTTTATCGCAGTGAGGGAGAGGACAGACATTATGTGCCTTTTAATAGTGATTGTCTTTCCATGATGCCATAGATCTTAAGAACATGAAGTTTGGTGCTTGGAAAGTCCTATAGACCGAACATATGGACTCAATTAAAACGTATTTAAGTGATTTAGAGACTCGAACTTGTGAGAGAAAAGGACTGGGTCAGAAACAAGGGTGCCTTGTGTCTAATGGTGTAAATTTGTCCTCTCTGTTTAGGTGATGGCGCACACTGGGCTGCACAGCAAAGTCAACATATGCTACATCACTGCTTCCAGCATATTTGACCACACTCAACCCAGCTACGCTCTTTCCATTATTGAGCCAACAGGTAATATTCATACACATAAGGTTTCCAAGTCTTAGCAGCTTTAAATCATCGCTATGTCACTTAACACATTTACAAACGGTGTATGGCCAAACATTTCATTCCCTATGAGGACACTTGCTGTCAGATCACCAACATAAAGCAAAGTCTTTAAACATCACTTGATTTTTATGGAGATTCTGTCCCATAGTAGATTCGAACTGATCAAGTGTATACTTTAAATGCAAGTGAGTAAATACAAATACTATAAATATAAAACAAATCATCTAAATATAAAATATGGAGGTTTATAAATACACATTTGTATAAATATTTATAAAACAAATGATGAATATAGATGCATAAATATAAAAAAGTATTGTTTATAAATATGATTAAACCATTATAAATTGTAATTGTAATTGTAAATACTAAAACAACTATAAATATTTATAAAAGTTAAAAGTAAAATAAGGCTAATTTGTATACAACGTTTACTGTGATTTATGCTTGTGACTGATTGTGTAATTCCTATATAAATTAGTCAAGACAGATGTTTAAGATGTCTCTATTCAACAGCCTCAAAGCAAGAACAGCTGCCAAAAAGTTAATGTCTTTGATTTCAAATGCCATGTGAAAAATGTTTGCAATGCAGATGAACGAATGGGTGTCGGAAGTTTTTTCTTTATATTATTTCCTGCCATTTGCACAAATGACCAACCAATGGTTAAAAAATTTTCAGAACATGCTTCATGAAGGAAAAACAAAGAGAAGGTTTTTCATAACCGTCAGAAGTTAAACTGCCAGTGTCCTGCTCAATCAAAAGCCTTTACTTGTTTCTCTATGCAAAGCACTTTAAGATGTGAGCGATGGCTGACGTCATTTGACAAAAGGACAGCACAACTATACACACCAGTCAGAGAGAGGTTAGTCAAGTCACAGCAAAGTCCAGGAAGTCTCTGCTCCGAGACCACAGACACATTTCTTGCACAAAAAATGCTTGCCATTACATGCAGAAATAAATAATGCAAATTAACTTCTAAAACAAATGTCACCCTCCAGGAATGCTGATTTATTTAATGCTCCTTTCCAGTTCAAATAAACAGGCCATAGATACAGTGCACAATGCAACATATGACCTAAGTGGCCCACAGTAATGGAGCAAGAGAGATGTGAAATCTTCCAGGTATAGTGCTCTTCCTATCATTCCCCAAAACCCCATGCTGTTTCACAACTCCTGCCTGAAGCTGCCCAAGCAGAAGAGAAGGAATTCAAGCTCTTACCTGGGCAAGCACAACCTCCAACAGACATCTTCTCACATGTTTGGCACTGCTCTTAATGAAATGGTGTTGTTCAGTCCACGCACTGTTAGCATGGGCTGGCTTCTTCTGAGAAATAGAAACAGGCAGAAAGGGGTGGGGAGTCAGCAGGAGGAGGGCACAAAAAAAAAATGTAGAAACAAGAGCTCAGCGAGAAGCAGGAAGTAGGAATTACACTCCTGCTCGACACTGCGCCCAGGTTCATTAATATGCAAATTGCAATACTTGTGGGAGGGAGAAAATATGAGAGTGAGAGTGTGTGTGTGTGTGTGTGTGTGTGTGCGTGTGTGTGAGACACAGGAGCGGATCAGAGAGGGAGGGAGAGGGAAAGCGAGAGCCATCATTGTCAAAGTGACCTGAGAGGCACATTTTAGAGCACACTGGCCATGTGATGCTGTTCTTTTTTTCTCTCCATGTATTCTGCCTATTTTTGCCTTGTGCTGCTAACGGAGATAAACAGAGGCAGCCAGAGCCCAGGGGCACGGAGTCATTACCGCCTAGTGGAGCTACGACACACTGCATAAACACACACACACACACACACACACAGCACACGTACAGCCTGCCCTCCTGATGCTCCCTGGGGTCTGCTGTACAGCTCACCCCTGCCAGAGTGAGACACACACACACACACACACACAATCTGCTGCATGACTGATCTGCCTTCTCCTCATACATGCGTCCTTCTATGTTCTGTACATTTTAGTAAGCTATGCATTATTCACTCTTTGATACATCCACAAAAAAGTACTGTGGGGGAGACATGCACAATATATTTAATTTATCAGTATCGATAAATATTAGATTTTCAATTGTTCATGCTTTTTGCCCCTTTGTTCATTTAAATGACCTTTGCCATCATTTAACAAATGTTAATGTTTGTATAATATATATTATTATAATTTTTTATAGTAAACATTTACCTAGAAATGATTAGCAAACAGCAAATATAATTAATATTAATATAGTAAATATTAATATAAAAGACACTTATTTAATAAATTAAATCTCAATCTTTATACTGCATATTGTAATATTGTGATGCCTAAATTCACTTATAGAATTGAAAATAACTGATTATAGTTTGTTTTATTTGGAATATTATATTGGTAAATTTATATTATTGTAATTTTTAATATTCATAATTTTAATATCAGCGCCTGTGAGAGAACAATAATTCGATGGAAAAACAATCTTATCTACATGATAACTTTTTATGGTACAAAAAAACATGATTTTGCAAGTGCAATAAGTGTGGTTTATTCATAGTGACAAAAATATTTTTTTATATCCTGAAATATATTCTATATATGTATATCACATTTAGTAAGTCACATTTTACTTCGATTTAAGTCACATTTAGTATATTTACACACACACACAAAATATTGGAGAGAGAGAGAGAGAGAGAGAGAGAGAGAGAGAGAGAGAGAGAGAGAGAGAGAGAGAGAGAATGTTTGTGTGTGAGAATATACTAAATGCAATTTATTTGTACTGATATCTACAAAATAAATGGCTTTATTAATGGTTATAATATCATTATTATCTACCTGGTACATCAAGTTATCTTGGCATTTCCCATTATACATGGTAACTTTTTCTGTTAGTATAATAACAGTGATTTATTCATAATGACAAGATAATAGTACTGTTAATGCTTACCATATTCATATAGCATTGCATTTTACTTGGTACTATAAGAATACTATGGTCAGAAACAGTAATATCTTTTTCAGTGAGTATAGTAATGATTTTGTTACCATATTCATATAGCATGATGTCTAAATGGCACATCAAAGTATTTTTAAGAATACCATGGTATTTCCATGCAACTGGTCCAAAAACATAGAAATACCTTGTTCTATAAATGTGGCAACTGCCATTTATTTGTACAGACAAGAAAATGGTTCAGTTAATGGCTACAGACAGTTCAGATTAAAAATGCAAACGTACCTGAAGTACTGGGACATTGAAGAAACAGCCTCCTTCAGTGTGTGCTCAGGTGTCTAATTTCTTCAAGGAATCAGTATCTAAACCCGGCTGAGCACTCACACCAAACAATGCACAGTAGAAGTTATTCACTTTGCAAGTATAAAAAGCTCAGCATTCGTCTTTGTCTAAGTGCACATTCACATCTTCAGCCCTCCCTGTTTTAAAGACTCATTGGCTTTCTCATAGTCCCAAAGGACAGACAGAGGTCCCTGTCCACATGGCACCCGCTCCGTGTCAGTCCCGCGATCGATCCGACGCCTCCCTCGCTCTCCCTTCTCAAAGCCTCTCCCTCCAGTGGGCTGTGCTTCTAACTACCGAATCTCACACACCACTGGTCCTTCACGTCCCCCTGTCAAAGCCGCCTGACAACTCCAGAGAGGGGGGAGTGAGAGAGCACTCAGCAACCTCTTGATTTCACAGACTCTCATCCGGCGTATCTAGGGAACAGGGCACTGCTTTCATCGCACCGCTGTTATTACATGTCACCTGTCACTCAAAATCAATATGCTGACACAGAGACAACACTCTCAATCCCACGCACACATGAACGACCCGCCAGTCGGATGTAAAATCAGACAAGTCTCTGCTATTATTTACTCCTAAAATGCCTTTAATTAGCTCATTTGATTTACTTTCAGCCGAGAGGAGCTGTGGTCCAAAACACAGCGAGCAAAGAACAAAGAGAGCCACTCCACTGAGAATAATTTCACACTGAAGGGTTTCTTTGCGCTGCTGTAGGAAATGGCTTTTTGTTTTCAGAGCCACAGATTGGCTTTGAAGCCCCGAGCCTCGGGAGATGCTCTTCACCACAGACTGCACAATCAGGTCCCGCTCTCCCTCCCTCCCTCTCCTTCATCCTCAGTCACACGCTCTCACACTCCGACTCTGCTGAAAACAAAGATGATCCCTCCTCTGTCTTTCCTCTGACACCACCATTGTGGAAGCTTAGATGTTTACCTGTGTGCGCTGGCACTCACTCACCTTCCCTCGCAGTCACGCTGGTGTTCCCGGACACGCTGTCGAGAAACAGAGAGGAAGGATCTACAATCAACTCTTGATTCAATTAAGGGCATGAAACAACACAAAATGCAGTGTGTTTATTACACTAAAACAGCTTGAGTTCAATAAAAGCAATTGAATCTAGTCAAGTTCCACATTATTTGCCTCACCACATTTTACCTTTTCGGAGTCTGTGCTGTTTGTGGTAGTCGAAGCTCAGCGTATTGATGATCTGGAGCTGGGTCAATTAGCCCTAAAAAGCATGGACAGAGAGAAAGAGAGAGAGAGAACGTAGAGGAGAGCAAAAGGAGGAGGCGGGAGAGAGAGCACGGATCCACTGGAATAAATATGACGCAGAGCCAGAGCAACTTCTCCAGCCCGCTGTACCCAGCGAGGGCACTGTCACCATGGCAACGGCAGAGCAGTGATAGCTCGCCGGGGCACACAAGGCACGGCATTATTCTGTCTCTCGCTCACTGCAAATGCACAGTTCCACTCAGGCAGCGAGCACGTAGGCAGGCGGACGGGCGCCTTGTGTTCAATTAACTCTACTCATTCTGGGCCCCAGGAGCCCAGCCACCTGTGACCTATGATGAGGACGGACGCCGCTTAATGTGAAGGTTATTTGAGAACACGCCAAGTGGGTTACAAATCCATGTTTGGAGACGGATCCTTACAGGCAATATGTTAAACAAAGCAAATAGTCTGCCTAGTTAAATTGAATGTGAAGAGTTTATATGGCATTGTTGAATAAATCCTTCTGGTGCTCTAATGAAAAAAAAATTTTGTATTTTAAAAAAAAATCGCAGCTTCATCGGAACTTGGTGAATTTTACGACACTTGGAATGTGAACACACAAAACATTTGAGGCTTATTCGTGCAGGCTAAGTGCTCATTAAAAAAAGTCACACTTGTGCTCTTTGGTCAAAATTGACCGACCATAGGAAATGAATGGAAAATGGACAAAAACACGAAAATTCAGCAAATATTTGTGTGTACAATCTACAAATCTGCCACAATGCATAAAAAGTACACAGCAATGACGGGGTGAAACTCTAAAACATCAAGAGAGCAAAACCAACACATCCACTCACAAATATACACATTCAAATGAATTGGTATGGTTATAACCATACAGCCATAACAACTCAGAAAACTGAAATAAGAGGTTGAAATCAGATCCGACCCAGAAGGATTAAGCTCTGATAAAACATTCCTGTTCATTTTTGTTACTTTTTATAGAATTTGAATATTTTGTGTAACAAAATGCTTTCTCTTTGTTCAGGTTTGACTGTAATAATAATTCAAAAACTGATAATCGACATCAGCTCTATTTTAACATGAAATAGTGCCATAATTGAAAAGTAATAGAAAAGATTAGATTTTTTTGTATTATTATTTTCAATGGGAAAATGTGATCATAATTATTGCATAAATATGAATTAGTACCATAAAATTCTCTCAAAATACAAAATCGAATTAAACAAAAATATGTTACAATGATTTTACTGAGGGGGGGTTTACATTTTAGGTGTCCGGTCACTTTTAACCGTGAATATCACAAATGTGACTCCCAAATAAGGGGCACCAGAGAGATAAGAGAGGTTTATTGGCTTGCTGAAAAAAAAACTTGGGGAAATTTATATGACAAAAATGTACAAAACACGGTGAAGTTTCTTCTTTCTCCATACAGATCTACGAAAACGACCAAAAAATGCTGTAATAAGCATGTCAGGCCAGTAGATGGTGATGTCCCTTTGTGATTTTTGTAGTTTACATGAAGACGATAAAGGTAACTAGAACTTTGAAACACGTTTTCAAAAGCTTTCGTCTTCAGGTCAACTAAACACTGTTGTCGTGTAAAGGAACATCCAAAACTCATAAAATATTTTTAGTTTTTAGTTGAAAGCTGTTGTGAAAGCTCCCTTGGGTTGTTAGTCTGAGCTGGTTTAAGGTGGATTCCCAGCTATTTGGTCTTCAGGCCTGACCAAGTGCCTGAAAGACCTCTAAAACCTGCCTAATCTGGTATGCTGGTCTCGCAGCCTGGTCAGACTGACCTGGAGACTGATTTTAAAGGGGTTTTAGTTCTCTTCAACTGGTTAGGCTGGGACATCTACTTAAGCTCAGAATAGTTTAAGAGGGTTTTTTTCATCAGAGTTACCAGCTGTCTGGTGAAAAGGTTAGTTTGCTAGTCTTAGATGGTTTCAACTGGTCCCAAGCCTGGCTAGGCTCTTTTTAGCTGGACGAACAACAGGTCTTCTGGCCTGACAAGTTGAAAAAATGTCTTCTTTAAACAAGCCAATAAAACATTGTAACATCTTAAACCAGCCTAATCTGGTTTGCTGATCTCCCAGCCTGGCGACTATAGTTTTAAAGAGTTTGGGGCACTTTTTATCTGGCCAGGCTGGTGGACTTGCTGAAGAACAGGTTGACCAGACTGGGAGACTAGCCCAAACCAGCTAAGACCAACTTAAACCAACATAGGGTGGTTAAAGCAGGTTTATTCAGTAGAGAATAAAGATATTCAAGCGTTTCATTTTCCCATTGAAAAAACCTAATGTGGTTTAATCTGGTCCTGGTCAAGATGTTTTTTATCTGGCGCCCAGCCTGACAAACCTGGAAGATAAGCAAATCAGTTTAGGCTGGTTTAAGCAAGCTTTTTCAGCAAGGTAGGTCTTTGAGAATGTCAAAATCAGTTAATATATTTGCATTGAACTTCCACTATACCATTCATGTCAAGATTGAGACATTATTTGACCCAAGCTGAATTCAAAAGCAATTTGTTTTATTAGAAATGGAAAACTGAAGTAGTCAGGAAAAACAGTAATTCCAGACAGTCAAAAACATAATAAGCTTTATCTTAATGAGCTGTCAAGCTGTGTTAAAGAAAATTCCACCCAGTGAGCCGAGGAACTGGGAGATCCCTTCCCCATAATTTGCTTGCTTAGGAAAGTACAGTATGTTTTATAAACAACAGCTTTAGCCAACAAGGATATGAGAATTTTCTTCTGTCTTTTTATGCTTTTAGTGGTGTCTGCTGCTTGCCAAGAGCAAAGCTGAGTAATGAGACAGGAATGGAGAGGAATGGAGAGTGCCAAGTGACTCCAGTCTCAACCAGTCTCAGCAGAACCGTTCCAGTGATGAGAGACACACAATGGAAGGTGACCCACTTATTGTGCCGCTTCCCTCTGTGATTCACCATCTCCAAAGACACCCTGGCCCAATTTCAACATGTACACATTGTGTGCGATTATGTATTTGCTTGTGGGTTATGGGTGGGCGGGTATTTGGTTGAATATAGCTCAAGATGATCTACTGCAGACGTTGTGCCTAACCATAATAATATGCCAAAATGTGACATGAAAAGGCAGAATGAATGTACGGAAATAGCAAATAACTTCTCCTGTCGAGCTCAACAAAAGGAATTAGATGCAAAATGAAGTATCTGGATCTTGCATAAATCAGGATGAACTTCATCAGGTGCTCTGGTGTTTGTATCATCCAGCGAGAAAAATCCGGATTTCATACATAATGCTTTCATTGTGCTGACTCCAGCCCTCATTGTGCCAAACAATGCCCTACAGCCTAAACGTAAAGCTACTTTAGACACATCTGCCTTTAGCAACAGCAGCATATGCTGGACATTAGCTCTTGTAATTCAGTCAGCATGTTTGTATGCAACTCAAAGCAGACAGGAACCTCAGCATGTGCACTTTAAAAGCACTGATAGCAAATAATCATTACATGCCTGCTATGAGGGATGATCTGTATAAAAATACAGGGATTTTCAAGATGGAAACTATCCAAGCAAGTACAAAAAAAAAAACTCTCACTGAGTTCACCGAACTGAACACGAAGGCTAATTTTCAGATTGATTGCCTCCATCACCATTCCTTCCAAGATGCGGCGTTTGATTTCATTGATAGAGAGCAGAGCTGGCAGGCAAAATAAAACTGGATGCTCAGACCTTTTTTTTCTTAGTGGAAACTATGACGATGGATGATTTAAAGAAACGGAAACAAATATCTAGTATATGTATGCAAAGAGTAATGGCTTGACCAGTAACATTACATTGTTATTCTAACAGTTCTTATAAATATTAGGAAGTTTGAAATGACTTTAGCAATGGAAGCAAAGCAATGGTGGGTGGTCAAACTGACTAAGTGGATTCAATACAATTCACCCATAACAATTATACTGTGAAAAAATAACCTGGTAAAAACGGCAAAAACTTTAACATTCTTACTTCTCATAAATTACAATAATAATAATAATATAATTATTTTAACTAAAAGAAAATTGTAACAAAGGATGGGGAAGCACTTTTGTGTGCATTCCTGAAGCTAGAACAGAGCATGGCACTAACAATGCCAAGATCATGAGTTTGATTCCAAGCAGACTGAACATTAACTAATACAAATGTACACCTTCAATGCAGTGTAGGTTTCTTCAGATTAAAAGATCTGCCAAATCTAAATACCCCTAGGGTAGTCAAGAAACAAACATAAAATCAAATATAATCGAATTAGTCAAACTGACTAAACATCATAATTGTAATAGAACTTTTGTTTGCACATTCGACAGCACATCAGCGTCTAGACATGTCCATGACCCTAAATGAGAATAAGTCACATTTCAAGAAAAACTGTAAAGATTGACAACTTAAAGATTAAAGTGTGTCAAATTGACCAACAAAATAATGTAGTGCTTTGTTCAGATGTTCACTACAGAGATACAAATTCATAGACAATTGGTCATTTTGTCAACAGCAAAAGTTTAATATACATGGAAAAACATAAATGTCACAAAATGCGTTGTCTCAAATATGTGACTTACATTATGTTTTGCAATAGCTGGACATCTCAAACAAAACAGATTAACTTGGCTAAAAAGAAACAAAAAAAAACTTGAATGTCAAGAAATGTCCAGAATGCTCTTACGGCCTTAAGTGGCTCACTGGAATTTGTATAAATTCACACTTGTGAAAGGAGGACTTTAGCTAAAGCTTTAAAAGCTATGTACAGTGTAATAAACCAATCCCATGACTTCCTCCAAATTCATAGGATGAGTGTGACTGGCCTTGTTTTCTTCCATCTAGTCCATTTCTGCCGCATCAAGCTCTGTGAGAAACTTCTGGCACTTAGAGATGAGGACTTTAATGGCCTCAGTAACCAGGACATCAGCAGGGAGGATCCCCGTGGACTCAACTGAGACTAAAGACACAACACAGAAGGGAGATTTGACAATGCATTTGGTAAATCATCTAACAAACCTAACTCAATGCTTTTAGTTGCAAACGTACATATGAAATGATCCCGCACTCTGCCCAGTTTCACCAAGTTCTTCAAGTCATCATGCCGAAGAACTTCTCTGCTGCATGTGTCTAAACGACTGTTGACAACTTTAGCCACCTTCCTCCCTGAAATTCACCATTATTAGATTATAATACAACAACAAAGTACCAAATATCAAGACTACATGAATACAGCGAAACAGTCCTACCGTTCACATTCTGTATCTCAATAACGCCTGGTGAGAAGCAGCTCTTTAACCTCTCTGCTTGTTCTCCCTCGATGGTCTGTAATAATGTGATGTCAGGAAGAAGTCTGTAGCTTGCAGTGGCCACAGGAGAAAACTTGGCATGATCTTTGCCTGTGAGGTGCAAAAAAGATTAAGTTAATCACACAGTTTATAAATATACAAGAAACTAGGGACTGTACACATTGGAGTTATATAATAACTAACTGAAATACATATGGCTAGCTGGAAATCAAATATCTCTTTGGTCAGGAGCCTCTTATAATACTTACCTATTCCTTTGACACAGTGCATGACTATATCAAGTTCCTGCCCAGGTCGAAGCTGTGCCAGGAGAATGTCCCCATGCACAGGAGCAATCTTGGCATCTGCAAACACATCGGCTTGGTTTCCAATTGGGAGCCATTTTAAGTCACCTGAGTAGACTGAAACCAAACACAAGACTTCAGTGACATACTGTAAACTGGACAGTGATAATCAGAATGTTTGTCATGGTTAGAAAATTATATGCATGTTGTATTAAACTTGTACTTTTTCATTTGAACACAAAATTAGATGGTAGGCAGTCTAAGCCACCTCACCTTTTAATTTCATTGCATCTTTTTTTCCACACAAGGAAAGTGAATGCTGACTGAAACTGTCATTCTGCCTTACATCTTTTGTACGAATAATTTTAAATGGATTAAGCTGTGAAACCGTTTATTGTGATGATCAAATTTCAAAAGCTGTGATTTAATAAGAGAGAGGTTTCAGAGAGAAGTGCAGCTCTGCATTCATTTAAACGCAAGTAGCTCATGATCCAGCATTTTAGTTTGAGTTTGGGTCACTTGTAACATTTGGGAACACAGTATATGGCAAAACAATTCCCAAACTTGTAATGAGAAGCGGTTATAAAACAGATTGTTGTAAACAAAAATGAGAAGCTTTAAGGGCCCTGTTCGGTTTTATGCTTAATAGTTTAACATCTAAGAATAATTTTTAAGACTTTGTCATTTTTGTCACAACATTTTTGTTATATTTTAAAGTATTATTATTAATTCAATAAAATTATTTTGATAGCCATAAATATACTTTTTGGCCAAATTATGCAGCCTTATGAAAATCCACAGCAAATCTGGAGATTTTTTATTGAATTTGTGGACCAGAGAAAGAGTGGATCATTTATCAAAAAAACTAATAAAAGGATGATTGTAAAGTAAACGTAATGGGACATTTTTGACATTTAAAAAAGCTTAATTAAAACAAGTAAACCATACTTTACTCACCCATGTGATTGAGATATAACTCCTTGGGATCTGAGGAGTCTTTAGGGGCTCTAGGATTCCTGGTGCATTTTAACTTCAGCTGAAGTTGAATTGTGTCAATTTCAGTGCCTTCCTGATCCTCTGACAAACACAACACACATTATCATTTACATTAGTATGTGAAAACAAAGAATAATAAACTTAAGTCAGTGTTGGCATAAACTACTTTCCTCATGACAAGTTACATTTGTCTAATTACATTTATGCATTTAGCAGACGCTTTAATCCAAAGTGACTTCCAGTGCATTCAGGAAATACATTTTTTGTCTGTATATGTGTTCCCTGGGAATTGAACCCACAATCTTTTGCGCTAATTAATTGTTGTTTTAAATTAAAACAAGCATTTTGTGAGTCCAGAATGTACTTACCCGGATTCCTGTACTCAAAAAGACGAGGATCTGCTTTAATGGGGACAAGACCGAGTCTATGAGCTAGAATCTCATCCTGAACGATCGATGTGTTATTGTAAATGAAGGCTTTTTCGATGGCCATTGTTGGGACCTTCATTTTCAAATGAGATGAGGGTGAAAAACACAAGATGACTATTAGATCCCGTTTAAAAAACAGCTCATGATGATGGTAATATAACATGTATACAAGCAAACACCACGGACAAAAGAAACATCAAACCTACCTCCGCCAGTAATATACGGCGAAACGCATTGGCGATGGCAGCGTCTATTCCAATCATATCAAACTCCAACATGTTCTCATCCGATTGAACTATATCGATCCTGAAATTCTACAAGAATAAAGTTACACATTTTTGTCAATCACGTAAAAAAAAGTGAGATTTAGCAGCGACAACATTCATTTTAATAAAAGACATCTTGCGCATTTCACACACCTTTTTGAATTTTTCCAAATCCCATGAGTCATCGTAACCTGGGTAATTTCCTGGATAATCTGTAGTATGGACCTGTAAATATATTATATATAGCTTACAGGAATACATTTTAATAAACAATAATTATTTTATAATACAAAGTTAATAAACAACAATCACTGCAGTTTGTGTACGAAGAAACCTGCACGACGTGCAACGTTATATTATTAAATAATTTACATTTATATGGGCAATGAACACTATATAAACACACTGAACACTATATAAATATCCCACACAGGTCATAACTTACATTTTTTAAGCCAAATTCACCCAATATTACTCTATCACGAATTTCATCCACGTTGCTCATAGGCGCCGCCATCTTTGCTCTCGTGTCTCTCTCGTGCCAGCAGAGGGCAGACTACTTCCATTCAAAACTCCACTCGAAAAGAAATTTCACCATTGTCATATTAATACAGCTTTATAAATACACATTATAAAATAAGAAAGACAAAACCTTAACATCAACATAGATTTAAAAAATATATATACAGCTATATAATAAAAGTTTGGATGAAGGTTTGCTTTGCCGTTCTTTACGCCATCCAATATTTCTTATTAATAAAACTCTTATAAACTGTTCACGGTTCTATAATGAGGGATCGACATATGCGAACATGTCGACTTTGTGGTGTTTGTTTTCACCAGAGCCATTAAAACAATGTTTTTTGTTTTTCCAACATGTTCTATTTTAACTACAATGAAAAATGTCATTTTTATTATTTTTCAAAATATTGTGTGTTTATGCAGTTCATTAAAACAAATTGTATACTAGCTAAAGCGTATAGTTAAAGATTTTCTAATGATTATTATTTATTTACTATTTAGTTTTTACTTAATAGTCAATTTCATAAAGTAGTCTATGTAATGTCAGATGCCACCAGCATATCTAATTCTGTGGTCTGGATGAGTCAAGTAGATGAGCGAACGACTTATATACATATATTTTATAATACTTTTTACAGTAATCATTTGTGTTATATTATTATATATTATATTTGTTAACCATTTATTTATTCGTTCCTGTGAGGACTTTTATTCTAGCCTCATTAAACTGCGTCACTGGAGAATTGCGCGCTTACCGTGAAGGTGCACAAGTAGATTTAAGTGTTTCTAAACTTGTGCCTGAAATTTACTATTCGCGTTTGATCTTGAATGAAGTCACCCACCCACTCCACAGAAAGCAGACAGGCATCTGTAGCAGTTCTCCTGCAGTTGTTTTGAGCGCTTCGCTCTTATGGACGGAACTGTGGGCAGAGTTGTGGAGGAGGGATCCACGCGTGTTTCCCTCAGCGGAGAGGATAAGCCCCGTGACCCGGACCACAGCCAGAGAACTCCCGAAACACATCCTGACGACGAGGTACAACACTAAATCAACAAATGAATCCAGTTTTTATTTCTAAAGTACTAGTAGGCTATAAGTTGTTATATCGCATGTAAGGAATAATCGACTAATAAATAATATCTGTGTATTTTTTTTATATGTAACGTTAACGTTAAATAAAATTAAACTGCGTAGCCAATATAAATATTACTTGTAGCGTTACTTATATACTTAAGCTTACTCATTGTCAGTGTTGGGCTAGTTACTCAAATAATGTAATATATAACATACTCATTACTAGTTACTCTTTCAAAAGTAATATTGCTACTTTACTTATTACATTCTGGCAACAGTAACGCTAATAACGTTAGTTATATTAGTTTTTCTTCACACCCCACATAAGTTGTAACTCTGTATCTTCCACATACAATTAGTCTAGATTGTTACTAACAACATATTTCTTCATCATTTGACCAAAATCACATTGGATCGCAGTCGGCAGTTATTACAAACACTCGATAGTGATCGATAGTGACGTTCAAGTAGAAGTGTTGAATTCATTTTCATTAATTGTCATGTGTAGCTTGAAGCTAATTGTATTTTCTAATTGTATCGTTACCCATTTACGATTATATTTCATTAAGTAGTTTATTAAATCACATACGTTTGTAAGAAACTGTTTAATTTTCCAAAACGATTTTTAATTAGTAATATAATGTAGCACATGCTGATCAGAGGGAAGTAATGCCAGAGTAAAGTAAAGCCACAACTTGCTCAACAGTGTTCAGATCATCTTTTCTCCAGACAAAATCAATATGTTGCAATATTTCTATCTGCTGAATGTAAGTTTTAACATATTCCCAGCTTGCCTGCTGCACTGGGGACATCACATGGATGCGCGAGTCCTGAAAATTATGAAAATAAATCTAGGAATTATTTGATTTTTGGATTTTAAATCAGCGGGGTTGAGGCAAAAGTAACTAAGCTGTTTTATGGATGGTAACTGTAATATTACTGAAATCTTATTAGTAATTAGTTACACTACTAGTTACTACAAAAGTACTATTATTATGGTAACTAAGTTACTAGTAAATAGTTACTGCCCAACACTGCTCACTGTGACTATATATATTTACATTTAGTCATTTAGCAGACGCTTTTATCCAAAGCGACTTACAATTTGGGAATACATGAAGCGGTTCATCTTAAAGAGGCAAACAGACAGAGGAAGTGCTCGTAATACCAAGTCTCAGGCATTGTTCAAATAAGTACAAGCTAGCAAGGGAAGGAGAGAAAGATGAAGATTTTGAAAAAGTGAAAGAAGTTTTTATATATATAAAAATTTTTTATGAAATTAAACGTATTTTTGAACGAATTATATGCAGTAGGCTAATAAACAACATGTAAACTAGAGCTGCACGATTCAGAGAATCGCTTTTTTTATAAATTGGAGATCACAATTCTCTCACAAAATAACGTAATTTACTAGTGGTTCTGACAAAATGTTCATTGCTTATGTCTCTTAAAAAAATATATATATATATATATTAATTTGAACAAATGTAAAAAAAAAAAAATGGATTCAGCGTCTCGCTTCATAAAGACTTGTGTCACTGTTGGAATCTCCTGAATGAATGATTCAATGTCAAATATATTTTTTAAACGGGTTGAGAAAATGTAGAGCTGTTAAACTGGCAAATGGAGGTTTCAAAAACTATTGAGTAAAAGGGTGCTGTTAATTGTGGCCAGTGTGTATTAGAGAAAAACGTTTATTTCATAATGATATTTCCCCCCATTTTAAATTCTTATTATACAATGAAAGGTTAGATTTGTGTGAATTTTTAAAATAAAAGATCAAAAGGATTAACAATGCAGATTAATTTTCACAGCCTTCTTTGATCATATTTACCAAGGGTGCTGATATTTTTGGCCATGACTGTATATATAATGTTTAAAAATTATATTTAATTTATTTTAATTTAATGTTAATTAATGTTTGTTTTGTTTAAAGCTCCTTGCCTCTTAGGGAATTTTATCCCTATATTCGTTGTGCCCTCTGCAATGGATTTTTCATTGATGCCACCACCATCACTGAGTGTCTTCACACTTGTAAGTGCACATTTCCCACCAGTGTAGTGGTATAAATTGATTTAGTTTTCTCATATTTTCACGTAATCTGTGATTTGTACAGTGTTTGGCATCACACCTGTTTATTTCCACTTCACAGTTTGTAAGAGCTGCATTGTCAAGCACTTTTTCTACAGCAACAGGTGTCCTAACTGCTCCATTGTTGTGCACCAGACACAGCCACTGTACAATATCAGGTAACTTTAGTTTTATACATGTCTTTTGAATTAATATTGTTCTTGTCAATTTCAACTTTGACAAACTGTGCATATAGAGCGTTGTGTTGTTTACTGGTTTTGGTCTGTCACTAGAGATTTAGTCTAGCTGTTATGTTTGACACATCTCTAATTTTCTAATGTCTAATTACTGCTGCCTAGCAACAACAGCCTCACATATGTCCCAGGGTCTTTAGGGATTCTTATATGCTTTAGTGTTTAATTACTGATCATGTTTTAGCATGGGAGTCAAATTTCATCCCTTTGTCTCTTTTAGACCTGACAGGCAATTACAAGACATTGTTTTCAAGATGGTTCCATATTTGGAAGAAGGTTGGTGGAGTTTAGGTTGAACTCTTTCTTGTTATGCTTTTGTTGTCCCATTCTGATTTTTTTAAATATATATTTGAGGAGCATTTCACCAAATATTTTATTTTTTTCTTCATCAGATGAAAAGTCACGAATATATGCATTTTATAAACAAAGAGGGCTTGACGTTCCTAAGCCAGGTTTGTTCATGCGATCACTCTCCTGAAGTTTATTCTTTGAACATATGTGCATTTTAGTACATAGGTGATGCTTAGTAATATTATTTGAATGTAGTTATGATGCAATCTTTTCTCTTTTTTTCCCTCAGTGTCATCTCCAGCTACATACCCAGTGAAGCTACCTCAGAGACCGAAGAAAGACTTGCTGCCTCAGTCTGTTTTTGCTATTCCCTCAGAGCTAGATGTGTCTCTGATGTTGGAGTTTGTGGGGTCAGTAATGTTGATTTGTGATTATACTTATATCAGTGATGTCATTCGGTTTCTAGACCACCAACGTGGTGCCCGCGGGCACCTGGTAGCCCGCATGGAGTCTCTGAGTCACCCGCCAAGCACGTTCTATAAATAGCCTGAATCAGTGCCGGACAATATCATATCTAGATTGATAAAAATTATGTTAATAATGATGATAAGCTCTGGACATTTTTACTCAATATGGGTTAATCTAACATCCTATCACACAACAGAAATAGATGTTACAGCAGCCAGGCATGTTGCCAATAAGTCATTATTTTAATGCATGTTCTGTGTGTCTCTGTGTGAATGCGTGGAGTAGTTTCGTCTGATACACAAACTCAAACACACATGACTCGCTGTGTTTTCACCATCTGTGTCTCAATATATGAGGACACGGACACATGCACATCCAGAGCTGCTCTGAGAGTCACTTCACCAGCTTTATGCAGTTTCATTTGAGAAAATTACCTCAAATACACGCTGAAACTAAAAATAAAACTTAAAGACCTTCACGACAAACCGCCAAAATAAAACTTTTAAATTTTAAATTAACTTTTGTATTGATTATACATCTCATATATTTGACTTTTGTAATATGTACTGACCGGTTATATTACTACTGTATACTAAAATGCAATTCTCATAGTAATAATAATATAATTTTAAGGAATATCATACAATCAATTTTTTTGCACTGTTCTTAAAACACAGAATCCATAAAAATCTAAAAGAAAACACAGAATTTAGGAAAAAAAATAATGTATTTATTGGGGCCCTAAATTAAAAGGTAGGTCCTCTGTGGAATTGAATTGTGAACAAAGTTATGCTTCCCTTCATTCTCAAGGTCTAACAAACACGTGGAAAGCATTTTCTTCTCCATTAATGGTAAATGAATATCATGATAAATATCAATAATAAATAAATAAATAAATAATAATATTATTTATAATAATAAATAATAATAGGGGAAAAAAATTATTGTGATTTGTGAATTAGATTTTTATCAATATTTCGGGAATATCTTCCTGGATTGATAAAAACATTGAAAATGCTTGTGAGAAAACATTAATGGTATGTATGTGCACTGAACAAAATTATAAACGCAACACTTGTTTTTGCCCCCATTTTTCATGAGCTGAACTCAAAGATCTAAGACATTTTTTGTCTATGTACACAAAAGGCATATTTCTCTCAAATATTGACTTTTTAATAAAAATAAAAAAGCAAACCACATGTTTATTTTTTGCAATAACACACCACTGAATCTTTCAAATTGACATGGAGAATGCATTAGGAAGTAAATAGTGTAAATGTTGATTTAATGTTGAATTGAAGCTTTCTGAATGCTAGATGAGTTATGTTGTGGCTCATCACTAGATGGAGCTAAACCCTCAAAAATCAAAAGACGGATAAAGTCTAAATGATTTTCAGCCTTTTTGATTAAAAGGCCTCCCTCCCATTGTCCAATGTGATTTATTTTGTGTTTTCAGAATATTCTGTATTGTCTTCAGTAAAAACAATAGTTAGTTTTTGTATCTTGATGATCCCCCTGGTTCAAAGCCATTTGCCATGTGCTTTTTTTGGGTTGAAATAGATTTTGCACAATTGTAAATATAAATAATTAGATTTTGTTGCAGAAACACAGAATATGTAATCTTTCAATGTTTCATCTAATCTTTATTTTTTAAATATCTTTGATTTACAGAGCTGAAAAGGGAATTCAGAACTATAAGGTAATGTTCATATGTTGTCAGTATTGCAATGTTGTATGTTGTTCACACAAAACATAGTACTTTACATTCAGGAAACACATTGCAATATTATTTGTACTCAATATATGCAATCATTGTGTAGAATTGAGCTGAAATTGTGTTGTAGGCCTGGCTGTTCTTTCATTTTTAATCTCCTGATTCTATTTTCACCCTCAAGCCCCTTGAGAGGAAGTATGTGCGTGTGTCAGGGGAAGCCACTGTCCGTCATGTGGAGCTTTTTATCAGGAGGAAGATGGAACTGAGTCAAAACTGCAAGGTGAAATATAGATTTTCTCCCCTTAATCGTTCTCACCCACAGTTTTTTGTGTATTGTGATTCATAAACAACATTTATGTATAAGGGTAAGGTCTTGGCCTTAAACGGCTTGTTTTCATGAAACCAGACACATAAATCCTGCCTCAGACGGTCAGCAGTGTCAGAGGTCTGAAAGATATGTGGAGTGAGCACCCCCCCGCTGTGTCAGTCGCTCAATAATTCATACCGACAGGATGGGCAGAATGAATCAGACACCATCCTTCACATAGTGCACAGATATGCGGAGTCATTTGATGCAAAACGTTTCTTTTTTTCACTTCTTAGCAGACTAAATTCAGCAAAATCATTCCTCGTCTTTAGGGTTTCTACAACTAGGTCATCATGTAAAAGTGTGATTAAAGAAATGATGTTATTAGGATGTTCCCGTTACCTCTCAACACTTCAGCGACTCTTGTCACACTTGACAGTCCTGCCATGTTGCCGTTTAATTAGTTTCCTCCTAATCCCAATTCTGGATAAGGATTTGAGTCCTTGAAAAGAACCACAGCTCAGTCAACCATAGAAATGACTGTCTGTGGTTGTGAATAGCAGTGATTATGTTTGAAAAGAAGATCTAGTGCTGTTTTATATATATTTCTGCTGTCATTTATGCAGACTGACACAGACATCTCCAATTCGAGAGCTATGTTTTTAACTGGTAACACTTTATTCTTTATTTTAGTGTCCTTGTTACATACTGTATGTTACATGTTCCTACTATAGTAATAAGAGTTAAGTATGCATAATTACAAGCATCTAATCATAACTCTAAAGCAAGTATATGTTGGTAATTAATATTTCCCAGTACTTAACTGTATTAATTACACTGTTACAAGGACACCTTAAAATAAAGTGTAACATTACACTTTAAGAGCTTCACAGAAATATACTTATGTGTTTACATAATTTTTATTGTTGATTGTTTATAGTATATATACATGTGATTTGGGGCATTTTAAATATATATTATGCATTCAATTCGGGTTAAGCATAATGTTATTTAATTACCACAAATATGAATTTCCATTTGTCCCTCCTTAGTTGATTACTGTGAGGCAAAAATTGTAATTTTACAATTTTTTGCCATGATGGCTCAATTTTTTACTCCGAATTGATATACTAATATAAAATATACCATAAAGCTTCTCATTGTTGCTTTTTATGGTCACATGCAGCAGTTGTTAGTAAAGGCTTCTTGCATGTTGTAAGGCTAACCGTCCTATCTGGATTACTGGCTTAAGGGTTTTTCCTGGCGTCCAGGCGCTCAGTGTTGATTAGTTAAGACTGATCTGGCCCAGTGAGGAACACCTCATCGTGACAGGGAAATCTACTGGGATAGAGGAGGAAAAGGAGACACCAGGGTTTGTGTGCCTCGCTCCAGGACAGCCCGCTGTGCCCTGCTCCACATACTAGACTCTAAAAATTGTCTAATCATTCTGGGAATACACTGAGGCGGTATTGTATATTCATATGGAGGCTTGAAATGCATTTCCATCTGGCATTTTAGGGTCACTGTGAAAAAGCACTCTAAAAACTTTGCACTCACTTGAATCCAACCTCTAACTTTTATCAGTAGTGTTTGCTAAGGCAAGAATCTCTATTTCTATTGCTCATATTACTTGTTATATTTTTGTGAAGGTTTTTTCCTCAGTATTCAACTTTGATATTGTGCTATGGTCAGGAATGATGCTTCAAAACATGCAGTGTTTTGTGGGGAGGTCTGCTATTACTTTTCTAAAGTGATTAAGCTAACAGCTTTGGCATAGATGATATGACAGAAACAGACTTTGCATCACCTTCATGAAGATTTACATTCTGCTTTATTTGGCAGGTTGATGTTGTGTGTGGAGAGCATCTTCTTGAGCAATGGCAGTCTTTGAGAGAGGTTTGTAACACCATGGGGAAAAATGCATTGCAGGTGGGTGTCTGATATAATGTACCTTTCATATTTCTGCTTTTTGTCTTTTTTTGTGCAAACAATAAAACAGCTGGAGGCACAAACAATTTCTTAAAGGGTTAGTTCATCCAAAAATAAAAAATCTGTAATTTACTCATTGTCACGTATTTCCAAGCCTGTATGAGTTTATAGTCTGTTGAACACAAAAGAAGAGATTTTAAATAATGTGGATAACAAAGAGTTTCTGTTCCCCATTACAATGTTTTTACTTTACTTTGTAAATTCAAAATGTAAGTAAATGACAATGTTATTTTTGGGTGAACTATCCCTTTAAGGGTTGTTCAGTCAGTATGCAGTATCATTGAGATGTTTTTTAGAGAGAATGAGCCTTGTGTAAGCTGTTAATAAGTGTGAAAAAACAGCGCCTTACACAGTTCCTGTCTCGCCCTTCTCACAGCATTACATTAGAGTCTTACCTGCAGTTTCAAGTGCTGCTGTCTCTCAAAATAGCTTTTCACAGTAAAAGACAAAATGTACAATCTTTGACAGTCTCTTGCTTTATGTTTACATTTTAGAGGCATCAATAACAACATTGTGATAATCCATTGTGGTTAATCTGGCATCTAGATGTAATTTCATTATTTTCCTTATACTTCAGAAATCATTCTAAAATGCTGATTTGCTACTTAAGAAACATTTCTTATTATTTTCAGTTGTGCTGCTTAAGTGAAAGCTGCTTTAGTGAAAACGGATTCACTACTTTCAGGATCCTTTTGAATACGTTCCTAAAAATAACATTTATTTGAAATAGTAATCATCACTGACAATATAAAAATCTTACTTTTTATCTTTTGATTAATGTTCTTCCTGAACACAGGTATTAATTTCTTAAAAAATATATATATTGACTCCGAGCTTTTAAACAGTAATGTAAATGCTGCATTCCTTAATAATACCCACATTTCTTATTTTCCCTCTTTAGGATGGCATGCTGGTTCTGCAGTTTGGACTCGTTCTACCTGCTCAGTAAAGAGGGAAGACACAGAAAGACCAGCTACTGTGAAAACTACATTGTGTAGTGATTTATTTCAAGGGCTAAACTGAATTTGATCATAAGTTATCCTATGCAGTGATCCTTTATCTTCCTGGTTACCTTCTGCTCAAAATGCTTAAAAATATGTCCGCATTATTTGAGCAAATGCATTAAGAAACATTAGAGCTGATTAGTATTTTCAGGAAATACTGTTTGTTTGATTGAGTGATTTATTTTTTGTTACAATTTCCTTACCTGTAAAGGTTCTGTAATACCTTTGCTAAGATAAACAGAGAGCAACTAATTACACCTTTTTTCTGAGAATATTGTTTTGACATGAATTGTATTGCTTGGTTTAGTTGTGCCTCTAGTTTAGCTGACAAAAAGTAAATCGGTACTTTGAAAGAAATAATTCACTTAAGTACCTGGACAGTACCTAAAGTGTAAAGTGTTTAATTCTGTACAGCTATGAAGATGGTCATTGGGTTTACAGTCTTTCTCTCCTCAACTCTTCCAGGGTGTTAAGTGTTTCTCTTTGTCTTTGTTCATTTTAGATTGAAATATTTATTTATTTGTTGAGCCATATTGTCTTACAACAAGGCCTTTGGGGAGAAAGATCTTTCATAAATTTGTATGCAATATAGTAATTGAAGTGTTCTTCATTTTTAAAACCGCGTTCAAAATGAAATGCTAAACTGCATGGCCAGACACACGTTGCATATAAACACTATGAAAATATTGTGTCCCTTTTCCATTTAGTCATTGTTTTAGTTTTGGGAAATATTTTAGGACCCACTCTGATTTTGTGTTTGTGCTGCAGATTACAAATTTAGATGCTGAAATTATTTACACACAAAATAATAGATTCCTAAATGTTAGGAAGCGTCTCTCACCTCATGTAATATTAGTCACCTGTATGGTTAAAGCCATCATCACAAACGACTCCGGAGAGTCAGGCTCAGTGTAACAGAAAGAGGAGCGATAGAGAGGCGCTTCTCACTAACCCACAGGGACTGTTGAAAATGGTTTCCAAGGAAACCGCCTCAATCAACCTGCATGATTTCACCTGTCTGCATGCTACATCATATTAAGGTTCAGAATCGGAAATCTAAGCCTAGTTTGAGTTCAGTTGGTGTTGCTTTTAAAAAAATGTCAAGTGGGAATATAATACTAACCGCTGATATGTCTAATTTAATGTATCTATGGCTCTCTTGGCCTACTCATTAATTTATTTAGATCCAGTTCTGTCTTGGTGATGATAAAGGGAATTTACTGACCTTTGTGTAACAGGACAGTGACTCTTGAAAGGGCATCTGCCAGATGTGGGGGGGAGGATATAATCAATCATATTTTTAAATTATCCCTCATTTTTGTGGAGAGAGATGGAATCCATTAGCCTTTAGATAGGAGGTCATTTTCCTGCCATGGAACAAGGTAATGCAATTTAGAGTATTACATAAACACTATTTTTTTTTTTTTTGTTTGGGGCCAATAAGATTTTTCTGAAACAAATTAATTTTTTCAAGAGCTCCTTCCATTTCAAATGAATGCTCTTCTTATGGTTTAATCAAATAAACCTGGAAACATGTATTCCACAGATTCCACAAAAAAGTAAGGCAGCACATCTGTTTTCATTTTTAATAGTAATAATAATAAATGTTACTTTAGCACCACATAAGAATGATTTCTGAAGGATTGTGTGACACTGAAGACTTGGCGTTGTCATCGCAGGAATAAATTGCACTTTTAAATACTGAATTAAAACAGTTATTTTAAATTAACATCATTAAAAGCAGTGTAGTGATATTAAACTCATGCACTTTTTATGTTATGGCACTGATAAGATTAGTGATGTTGAGAGTATTTATGAATAAAAACAACTAAAACAATTAAATTATTGACTTTATTGTGGTTAAGGCATACATGTGTAACAGTTAATTCAGGGTTTGGTCCCTTATTCGTAATATGCCATAGTGCTTTCCTTTCATAAATGTGAATTTATCCATAATCATTGTATCAGTGCTAATGCTGGCTATATCTTAGTCATTAAATTGAAGTTCATATGTATACTCCTAAAACCATCAACAGGACTAAAATACTCTCTGAAACTACAATTAAGAAACAGGAAATATTTGAAGCCTAAGTTCTGAAATATTGAACCAGCATATTTAGATATAGTTTTTGAAACATGATATCACCATTACAATATCTTAAACATGTTACCAATTACTATAAACAACAACTGGCCGTTTTTAGCTAATAGCAGTGATTACTGTGCCAAACACTCAAAAGACTGCTGGGAAAATATCTAGAAGCATAGGTTTAATAACCATAACCTTTTAGTTTAAGTTAACATCAATATTATCACTCTTTTCTGCTTTCTTAATCACAGCGGTTTCGGCCGTGGTTTCCTCCCGCTTGTCTCCTGCCTTGGATTTGCCGTGTCCCTCTTCTTCCTTCTCTTTTTTGGGATTGCGGGGTGAGGTGAAAGCGGAGCGGCTCTGATACCCATACGTGATGCTGGGTGTGCTGGAGAAAGTCACCCCAGAGCTGAAGTGGGTTTCTTCACCTTCCAGTAGCTTTCTATGAGAACATCAATGATGACTGTCAGTTCTTATTCATTGTCATTCTCATTGCATTAGTTCTTTTTAATGTGCAATTAATGTGGAGTTATTGGTGCTTTACCTGTATGCTGCAATTTCAATGTCTAATGCCATCTTGACGTTCAGAAGATCCTGATACTCCCGGAGGTGACGGGCCATTTCACTCTTAGTATTTCTAAGGTCAAGGTCCATCTGTCCAATTGTTTCCTGGTTAATGGGATTTTAAATATATATAAATAAATCAATATTAGCCTTAGCACAAAAATATTCTGCAGTGCCTGTCATAAAATACAATTCTTATAAATAAATGCAATACATTGAAACCAGCTTGTACTTTTCTCATTCACATGACCATTAGTTAATTTGGCTCAGCACCTAAATTAGATATTTCTATTAAAACGCTGATGTGAACCGTTATCTCTTGGCATTGACTGGCTGTCTCAGCACAAAGTTCAAAGAAGCTAATCTGATTTACACTGGCACTTCTTTCGCTTTCAAAAGATGAAAGGTCATAAATCATGTCTCTGAAAAACCTCAAGCCAAAATGATTTGGATACTTTATATGGAGGCGTGCTTAAAAATCACATTTGAAAATCATCTAACTCATCAAGAAGTTCTAAAACATCGATATAAACATAAACTGAGGTTATCATTCGGATTTCTTTCACCAAGTGAACATGACCTTGCAGAAACCTCCCGTGTAAAATCCTCTTTATCAAGAGACTCTTAGTGGAATTAACCTCGGCCACCTCTCGTGTGCGATTAGTTCAGCACCATGGACAGAGCACTCGGATACTTGGCATGGCATTTCAACCCGCTTCAGTCCTGTCCTGTGCTATAATTCAGTTCTTCTCATTATTACATTTACATTTTTCATGAGCTCCTAATATAAATTGGCTGATTACATTAAATATTTATACTTTTAAACATCTACAAGTCATGCTGCAGGACTATTCAAAATAACTAATGAAGGCAAAACGTTGATTAAAGATTTTGAAAATCAGCCAGAGCACATGCTTTCCTTTATTTATTAATATAGATACAAAATAAATGTAAATACATAATATATAATATAATTGTAAAATAAGTAAAAAGATAAAAAAAACTCGAAGGGGATTCCTTAAGAATAATACATTATTGGTTAAATAAGATGATAGATGGATGGATGGATGGATGGATGGATGGATAGATAGTAGATAGATAGATGGATGGATGGATGGATGGATGGATGGATGGATGGATGGATGGATGGATGGATGGATGGATGGATGGATGGATGGATAGATAGATAGATAGATAGATAGATAGATAGATAGATAGATAGATAGATAGATAGATAGATAGATAGATAGATAGATAGATAGATACATTTTTCTCCCTTTTCCCTCTTTAAATAAATACTATTATTTTTAATATTAAATTGTGTTATATTCTCATAATATTGTATGTGATGATTTGTATGTCTACCTGATAACCTGCGACCTCGACATTGTGTGCATCTTCCATCTCGTGGATCTGTCGTTCAAGAGACTCGTTTGTGCCTCGCAGGGTTTCGATGTCAATGGTTTTGGACTGTAGTTGTCTCCTGTAGTCGTTGATCTCCTCTCTCGTGGCTCTCATGGCCTCGTTGGTTCTGGTGGCCTGTTCATTGAGGCTAACGAACTTTGATTTGTACCATTCTTCAGCAGACTGCAGGTTCTTAGACGCGAGGGTTTCATACTGCCCACGGATCTCTTTGAGGGCCGAGGTCAGGTCCGGCTTGGATAACTCCACTTCCACAGATATCTGGGCTGCCTGGATCATACTAGTCAACTCCGTCACCTCTTCATCATGCACTTTCCTCAGAAAATTGATCTCGTCCAAGAACGACTCGACCTTTCTCTCCAGGTCCACGCGCACCATGGTGGCATCATCCACATCTTTCTTGTAGGATCTGAGCGTCTGCTCTGCCTCCTCGCGCACTCGGATCTCATCCTCAAACTTGCCTCGAAGTTTCAGCAAGTCTTCCTCGATATTATCTCGTTCAATGAGAATGTGGGATTTTTCATTGTTCAGCTCGTCCACCTGGGCTCGCAGATCCCGGATCTCTTGCTGATAGAGGTCAGCGAGTCTGGACGGCTCGTTCTGCCTCTGGCGCAGACTCACCAGTTCGGTCTCCAGCACTTTATTGTGCTGCTCCAGATTGCGCACCTTCTCGATAAACATCGCGAAACGGTCATTGAGACCCTGCAGTTGTTCCTTTTCATTGGTTCGGACGATTTTAAACTCGTTGTTTAACACAGCTGTTTGAGAGAAATCCACGCTGTCGAAATGCACCGGTGAGAAGGACGATGACCGGCCCGATCTCTTGTAGAAGCCCGCTGGAGAGGCGCTGCTGCGGGAGAGAGAGTGGGACCTGAAGCCGCTGGAAGACGTGGAGCTCCGTGAGGAGACATTGCTCATCCTAGAGGTGGAACCGGGGAAACGAGGGGTTTCCCCGAATATCTTTCTATAGGATGAGGACATGTAGTTGTCTGATCCGTAACTCATCTTCGTCACAACTAAAGGAGTCTAAAATGGGTGTGCTTGTGATTATATACCCGGCGGACTGTCCCATTCAACAGCCTGTCATGTTCCCTCTGGTGGTGACAGTTAAGATGAGAATAAGCCCTTTCAGACCATTAAAACATCCATTTAGCCTAATTGTAATGTTTATAATAGGATTGTTTGACATTTGCACACATAGGGCGGTTTTTGGATTCGTTTAAACTGTTATTTGTCGATGGAACTGTCCAGGTTTGCGCAGTGTTGAATGGACCCGACAATTAACAGTTAAATCGATTTAAGCTTGATTTAAGATCTTGTTTGGATCCTGAATTTTTTGTTTTTCTTTGTGCTACGTTAAAGGTTATTAAATAGGCTATAGCACTATAAAACTATGTTAAATTACCCGTGCAATTTTAGACTGCATTACAAGAAATAAATAAAATCTTCAGCCCAGTAGATTAAACTATCTAAATCCAGCAAACAATTCTGTTGATGCTGCTTTGTTTCGACAGTGTAAGGA
This sequence comes from Gymnocypris eckloni scoliostomus, assembly GCA_027564155.1. NCBI lineage: Eukaryota > Metazoa > Chordata > Actinopteri > Cypriniformes > Cyprinidae > Gymnocypris > Gymnocypris eckloni. The sequence continues at coordinate 6,158,056 of CM050429.1, forward strand.
CAATGTCTATTCATTTTATGCATTTCTTTATTTTAATGAAATTATTGTATTAAAAATATGTTTTGGGCACTTGTGATCTGGCCATTCTCGGAGACCAATTGATTTGTATGTTTTTTTGTATGAAAGCTATTGCCTTCTAAAAACAGCAAACGGACAAATGTTTTGGAAACTGTCTGAGAGCCAGGGTTTTTATATATATATATATAGGCTAAACTATTCTCATAATATGCACAACATCATTTCCAGTCATTTTTAGAATCGTTTTCATGAATAAACATTGTACATATAATATAATAGACCTATATTATAAATTGTCTTCAGTCCCCACCCTCAATTTCTACTTCTAAAAAGGAAGGATGATTTGTTTCATTAGATGAACGTTAGATGAATTTCATTCAAAAAATTTATTTTGCAATTTGTGTTTTTTTAGTTCTGATATGTAAGTTAATGTTCTGAACGCAGTCTAAAGTTGACAACCAGCAGATGGCGATATTTCTCTTCAAATTATATAAAAAAAATTGTAACAGGTCTGTTTACTAAATACGCATTACTGATGGAATTCAAATACATAATTTTACGATGATTTTATTAATGTCACTCTCGACAGACATTAAATATGATAAATAGGAAACAAAATTAATGATTCACTGTGTTGCTTTTGGATTCATGAATAATTTCTGATTAGATTATGTAGCCTAATCTATTATATGACATTACTTCCACACAGACTATCAGCCACTAAGCATTCATATGAATTGTATTGTAATGAGGTTTAATATTGTTTTGAATCTCATCGTGTAGTTGCTGGAAGGACATCTAGTGGCTGGATGGCTTGCGCATGCGCAGTAGGCAGATGCCGCAGTTGTTGGTCACAGAAGGACGTGGGGTGAGTAACGTTAACGTTAGCCTACTGACACTGAGCGGAGGTATAACGCGTTTCAAGAAGCAGTAGATATGTCATTAAAATGATGCAGAATAACTGTGTGTATGAGCGTTATAGCGACTATCGTTAAGGCAGTTTTCATCCATCTTATGCGTTAGTTTCTGGTTGATCAAAACTAAAGGAACGTTAGTTAGCTGTGGTGCTAACTTTACCATGACGGAACTGCATGAACAAGAGCAAAGATCTGCTCGCATGTTTGCCTTGATATTCTTAATAAATCATCAAAGTTATTCTGAGGCATAATTTGAAAACTTATTATGGTCATTATATAAATAAAACAGCAGGTGCTTTGAATTCAAAGCTCAATTGAGTCTAATATAAATGCATAAGACAGCGGGTAACGTATAAGTTATACTAACGTTATATGAATTGTCTTGTATATGCAACGTCAGGCAAAGATGAAAATAATATGCATATTTTTGTGCGTATATATTTATACACTTTTTTATAATTTGTACATTATTAGGTAATTCGTTGATGGTATTTTATAAATGTCACTATTTTTGTATTATTGGCAAACCTATAGAGAATGAGAAAAGCACATTTATTTTGGTATTTGAGAAAAAAATTATACAAAAATTAATGGTTTCAAAATATTGTGTGGCTTTTGTGAGCTGTCCTTCAGTGTTAAGTTAGACAAGTATTTCCTTAAGGGGTACCTAGAGAACAGAGATGTATTATAAACATGGTATTTTGTAATTGGTTTAAACATTGTTTCAGGCTGTTTTCTGTAGCTTTGTGTTCTTCCTCTTCATGGCTATTTCTCTTTGATACAGGAAATACTGTTACACTGACTTAACATTATTATTAAAGGTGTAGCATTAGAATATATGTGATGTATATTTTGAGATTCTGTTTAAACTAGTTTGAATGTGTCTGGTATTTTATTGTTAAGGTTTGCATATCATTTTGTGCAACCATTAAATGCGGTGGAAATTTAACCTCTGAGAAACTAAACCAGTGCTGTGTATATTCAAATTCATTGTGTTCTGCTGTCTGCCTGCAATGCATTATAGAACAAGTGTTGCTTTCATTCTCAGACTTATAACGGTTTATGATGACAACCTCTTGGAGTGATAGACTCCAGAATCACGCAGATCTTCCTGCCAACATGGACGGTTTATCCATGAAGAAGTACAGAAGAGATGTGCATCACAGGTGCTTATACATTTCACTAATGCTTTCAGCTTTGAAGGCCGTTGCTGTTATATTGGTTAAATCAGAGTGTGTGCTATCTTGAAAACAAACAACTTGAAAACAAATCCATTGTCATATACCTACATTTAAACAAGACAAAATAATATATTTTTCTTGTAGCAACAGTTTTAGAAAATTACCTTAAATGACCTGGTCTGCACTTCAGTTGAGTTTATGGTCAATAATGAAGACCTGTCTTCATTGGGATATTAAAATTGTATGTGCACAATGCTTTTGAGTACATAGAAAAAATTACTTTAAGTCTCTAAAAGAAATTGTAGGCTCATAATTATCTTTTTTAAATGTAATATGACAAGTAGCATGTTTTCTGTTGTTGTGCCACCATTATGTTGTTCTGAGGATGCACCTGTTTATATGTCTGTTTGTCTGTCAAAGTCTGTCAGCTTGCATGTGATTTGAACAAAAGTTATGTATTGTAATCTATTTTTGCTCAATCAAAAGAATGAATTGTTTTCTCACTGTTCCCAATTATTAAATATTTTGAAGTATTGAAAAAAAAAACATTTTAAATTATCATTGTAACAGTGCATATGCACATAATGATTCTCATATCCCATGTTTTAGTAGGCTATATTTACTAAGCTTGCAAGTTCTTAAAATACTACGTTTGTAATGGCAAACAGTCATTTAATAAGAGCAGTCCTTATATTACATGACACTATGTTATGAATGTGTTGACTTATAGTTTTCTGCAGAAAAACCATCATGGCAGTCACAAAGTGCAATATGTATAGAAATCAAAAAGTGAATCGAATGGTAAGAAGACCTGAAGTGCCATTTATAAGCATACTGGACACAGTTCAACTTCTTAATGTAGTGGCATTCGCCATTATGTACTGATATAATATTTAGTCCATGTATTCCTTTATTACAAAGCTTACCACAGGAACTGGCCCACAGTCATCCTTCTATGAGGTATGCCAACGTTTTGTTGTTAACCTGCAGCGCTGACTGATCATCTGTTTTGTAATTTATGTTTTTTTTCTTCAATGTACTCATCACAGCACAGCACTAAAAATACAAGATGAACAAAACCATCACTGTGCTGTGACTGCACGTAGGTGTACATAGGAAGACCTGTGATGGGATTTGAATCTTTAGGATAATTCCTTCATTCTCCCTTCCCTAGCTTCCCCTTCCTTCATGCTCTTAACACATCATAACAGCTTATTTGTTCCTAGCTACATTTTATGTCTTGCTGCAAATGTATTGTTGAATAAAGATGTTCTAGCATCAGGTGAATTAAAAGAAAAATAATTTTTAACATAATTAAGAAAATAACTGACCATAGCACAATTTTAAACCATTTGGAAGACAATGACTTAAAATGTAAACTTTAAACTTAAAAATACTTTCTATTATGTAGCAAGCTTTTTGCCGTTTTATCTCTTTACTGTAATTTAAAATTCTCAAAGGTATTATAGTGCATCTTTTGGTTGATAATAACTGTTTATATACTGCTATTATTTCCATGTATCAGTTTACATATACAATGGGGGGAAAATCATTTGATCCCCTGCTGCTTTTGTACGTTTGCCCACTGACAAAGAAATGATCAGTCTATAATTTTAATGGTAGGTTTATTTGAACAGAGAGAGACAGAATATCAACAAAAAAAATCCAGAAAAACTTATTTAATTTTATTTATAAATTGATTTGCATTTTAATGAGTGAAATAAGTATTTGATCCCCTATCAATCAGGAAGATTTCTGGCTCCCAGGTATCTTTTATACAGGTGAGAAGCTGAGATTAGAGCACTCTCTTAAAGAAATCTCAGCTTGTTGCCTGTATAAAAGACATCTGTCCACAGAAGCAATTGATCAGATTCCAAACTCTCCACCATGGCCAAGACCAAAGAGCTGTCCAAGGATGTCAGGGATAAGATTGTAGACCTACACGAGGCTGGAATGGGCTACAAGACCATCTCCAAGCAGCTTGGTGAGAAGGTGACAACGGTTGGTGCCATTATTCGCAAATGGAAGAAACACAAAATAACTGTCAATCTCCCTCGGACTGTAGCTCCATGGAAGATCTCACCTCGTGGAGTTTCAATGATCATGAGAACGGTGAGGAATCAGCGCAGAACTACATGGGAGGATCTTGACAATGATCTCAAGGCAGCTGGGACCATAGTCACCAAAGAAAACAATTGGTAACACACTACGTCATGAAGGACTGAAATCCTACAGCGCCCGCAGTGGTCCCCTGCTCAAGAAAGCACAGCATGTACAGCGCTCTCTCCACCTTCAATATCACCACTGAGGTGCCCTTGAGCAAGGCACCGAACCCCCAGCTGCTCCCGGGCGCCACAGTATAAATGACACACTGCTCCGGGTGTGTGTTCACGGTGTGTGTGTTCATTGCTGTGTGTGTGTGTGTGCACGTAGGATGGGTAAATGCAGAGCACGAATTCCGAGTATGGGTCACCATACTTGACTGTATGTATGTCGCCTCACTTTAAAAAGCAAATCAATTTATAACTTTTTTGAAATGCTTTTTTATGGATTTTGTTTGTTGTTATTCTGTCTCTCACTGTTCAAATAAACCTACCATTAAAATTATAGACTGATGATTTCTTTAAAATCAGCAGGGATCAAATATTTTTTCCCTCATTGTATTAACCAGATGAGTGGTGTCATTGTTTTCAGAAAAGAAAAAATCATGTTTGTGAAACAGATGTGTTCAGTAGACTATGTATGAAGTTGTTTTTCCTGATTTTTTTTTATTATTTATGTACTTTATTTACCATTCTGTTTTTGGTTTGTCTTGAAACAGTGTCAGTCATTACCACCCAAAAAGGTTGATTTAACTGGAAATCAAGGAATATTACCATACCATTTGCTTCACATTATACTTTGCTGCTGTTGGCCGAAATAGGAATAGATATAATTTAACTTAAATGTATTAATTCTGATTTATTTATTTGACAGGTCACAATACGTCAAAGTAACTCATTATCTAAACTAACATAAACTCCTTTAGAGTTTCACGGGTTGTGCGCAAGTCAATGGAATAATACAGTCTGCTGAATTTAACACAGTTTGTAACTGAGAGAATATTAAATATCAATCACATTTGTCTAAAATTGGCTGTTTTTATCTCTGCAGAATTTTTGTCAATAGAAGTCTGGCAATGGAGAAGATAAAATGCTTTGGCTTTGATATGGACTACACTCTAGCAGGTAAGATGAAGTATGTGCTGCCTCTGAAACTCTGCATGGTGCCTTGTTGTGCAGTGTCAGGAAGTAAGTTCAAAAGAATTGTAAAGCATTGCGAAATGGCAATACCATAGCACGGTGCTGTAAGGTAATACTTGGTGTCATGGCTCTGTAAATAGCACCCTGTCTTCAGCTGGCTCATGTCAGGCACATGATTTATTGCACATAAATCTCTAAACAAGATAAATGGGTGCATTGACATCCATGATATAAAATGTGGTCATTTTGATTGGTTATCTTCCTCTTTATGGATCTGTATTGATAAACGAGTGATAATCTTCACAGGACAAGGGTTTAAGTTATTTTGCCAGCACACAGCCTAATATTAACACCAAGGCTTAGTCTGCTAGATCAAAGTACATGTGCTGTGTAACTCCCTTCTAATTGCAGAGCAGTGAATGTGCTTACTTTGGCTAAGTATTTCAGCAGAAAAAATGAAGAGTGCACAACAATTTTGACTCCATTTAGATTCACTTTTATATAAGACCATGTTGCTCAGTAAAATATTTGGCTAAACGTGGTCTCCCTTTTATTTGGTGATATGGTGACAGGTCAGACAGTTTGGGATATTTGTAAAGCTTGATCATGAGGTCAACTCCGTTTCAGCAATTTCGTTCCTCTCTTTCAAGCAGAAGTTTGTGGTATCTTTGGGGAAATGTTCATTCAGCTGATCTGGCTTATTTTGTGTTGTGGTCCAAAGGGGTTTATTGAAACATACAACATATTAATACAGAGGTTTTGCTGATAAAGGTCCTGAAAACATTTTTGCTTCTATGGAAAATTAAGCAGTTTAGCTCTGGTTTATTAGGCTCCTTGAGATGGTTGTCTCTTGAACAACAAGCCACAGTTACTCAGTCGTTCAATTTTTTTAATAATAAGTCCATTTTGACTTGGGAATTGAAATGGCTTCTAACCAGTGTCTCATATTTCACCACCAAATTAAGGAAATGTATAATTTGGCAACAATAATACCATTTGTCAGTTCATTTTGATATACACTACGATACACTACTTGATATAAACTATACAAAAGTTTGAGGTCAGTAAGTTTTTGTTATCGAAAGAAATGAACAGTTATACAGGCACATCTAAAAAAAAATTGAATATCACGAAAAAGGTCAATATTTTTTGTCACTCGTTTCAGAAAGTGAAACCCATATATTATATAGGTTCATTACACAGAGTGAAATATTTCAAGCCTTTATTTCTTGAAATGTTGATGATTATGGCTTACAGATAATGAAAACCTAAAATTCAGTGTCTCAGAAAATTAGAATATTACATAAGATCAATAAAAAATATATATATTTTAAACAGAAATGTCTGGCTTCTGAAAAGTATGTTCATTACTATGCACTCAATACTTGGTTGGGCCTCCTTTTAAATGAATTACTGCATCAATGTGGCGTGGCATGGAGGCAATCAGCCTGTGGCACTGCTCAGGTGTAATGGAAGCCCAGGTTGCTTTGATAGCGGCCTTCAGGTCATCTGCATTGTTGGGTCTGGTGTCTCATCTTCCTCTTGACAATACCCCATAGATTCTCTATGGGGTTCAGGTCAGGAGAGTTTGCTGGCCAATCAAGCACAGTAACACCATGGTCATTGAACCAGCTTTTGGTACCTTTGGCAGTGTGGGCAGGTGCCAAGTCCTGCTGGAAAATGAAATCAGCATCTCCATAAAGCTTGTCAGCAGAAGGAAGCATGAAGTGCTCTAAAACTTCCTGGTAGATGGCTGAGTTGACTGTGGACTTCAGAAAACACAGTGGACCAACACCAGCAGATGACATGGCAGCCCAAATCATCACTGACTGTGGAAACTTCACACTGGACTTCAAGCAGCTTGGATTCTGTGCCTCTCCACTCTTCCTCCAGACTCTGAGACCTTGATTTCCAAATGAAATGCAAAATGTACTTTCATCTGAAAAGAGGACTTTGGACCACTGAGCAACAGTCAAGTTATTTTTTTTTCTTAGCCCAGGTAAGATGCTTCTGACGATGTTTCTGTTTCAGAAGTGGCTTGGTAGCCCTTTTCCTGAAGATGTCTGAGCGTGGTGACTCTTGATGCACTGACTCCTGTTTCAGTTCACTCCGTGTGAAGCTCTCCCAAGTGTTTGAATCGGCTTTGCTTGACAGTATTCTCAAGCTTGCGTTCATCCCTGTTGCTTGTGCACATTTTCCTACCCAATTTCTTCCTTCCAGTCAACTTTGCATTTAATATGCTTTGATACAGCACTCCTTTAACAGCCACCCCTTTCAGTAATGACCCTCTGTGACTTACCCTCTTTGTGGAGGGTGTCAATGATCATCTTCTGGACCATTGCCAAGTCAGCAGTGTTCCCCATTATTGAGGATAAAGAGATACCCAGAATTTATACTGTATGGATGGTAATTTATTGAAACTCAAATTTAAATATTCTAATATTTTGAGATACTGATTTTTGACTTTCATCAGCTGTAAGCTCTAATCATCAAAATTAAAAAATTTTTTTTGAAGTGTTTTACTTTACATGTAATGAATCTAAAATATATGAAAGTTTAACTTTTTGAAATAAGTTACAAGAAAACATTAACTTTTTCTGTACCTGTTACCTGTATTCAGCAAGCACACACTTGCTCAAAAAAATTGAGCAAAAGTGAAAGTAAAGACATTTACTATGTTACAAATATTAATTTTTCAAATAAATGCTGTTCTTTTTAACTTTTTGTTCACCGGGAAAATGGTTTCCACGAAACTATTAAGCAACATTAAGAAAATTCAGCTTTTCCATCACAGGGTTAATTATCTAAATTTATTCAAATAGAAAGCAACTATTTTAAATTATAATAATGTTGAAAATGTTGCTGTTTTTACTATATTTTTGATCAAATAAATGCAACCTTGTTGATTATAAGATAATTCTTTCAAAAACATACAAAAATACTTACAGACCCTAAACTTTTGAATGACAGTGTATATGATAACATTTTCATCTCTCTGTTTTCTTCCTTGTTAATAGTGTATAAGTCTCCGGAGTATGAATCTCTTGGCTTCGATCTGACTGTGGAAAGACTGGTTTCCATTGGTTACCCACAAGAGCTGCTAAACTTTGTCTATGACCCTGCTTTTCCCACAAGGTGATTTGAAAGATCATTTTTTTACATGTTGTTCTAAGATCCTTTTCTAACTGTATTTTGTCTACATATTTTGATTCACACAAATTCTGTACATCTTTTAGAGGCTTGGTGTTTGATACATTGTATGGAAACCTGCTGAAAGTAGATGGGTATGGAAACATCCTTGTGTGCGCTCATGGTTTCAACTTCCTGCGTGGGTGAGTCTGCACTGATCATTTAAGAGCAACCGATGCCCTGGATAGTGCTCACTTTGTTTGTGCATTCATTCTACTGCTTTAAAAACTTCATTTGTAGGATTTTTTTAATGCTAGTAAAGCAAAACAAAATGTATGAAAAAAATATTTGGATTTTTTTTGGCCCTTTTTGAATCATTAACAATAAGACAATAACAGTGCATTAAGGAAGTAAATAGTGTCACTTATCATTTTATGTAGATACAGGGTTAGTCATAATTTGTGTTTTTTCAATTGTATTTGTTTAGTCCGGAGACAAGAGAGCTGTACCCAAACAAGTTCATTCAACGTGGAGATACTGAGCGATTCTACATCCTCAACACACTTTTCAACCTCCCAGGTTCAAATCTTCTATCAACTAATAACAAAATCCAAAAGAATATATGGAATCTATAGTCCATATGTAAGTTAACAGTTTGTTTTTGTGCTTTATTAGAGACATACCTCTTTGCCTGCCTGGTTGACTTCTTCAGTAGCTGCTCCAGATATACAAGGTTTGTTTTTGTGCCCTCATTTGAACGCGTATGTGGTTCCTCAGGAATGAAAGTACAGTAGAATATCTGAATTGACATTTTGTGTGACCTTTTACATTTTTGTCTCCACAGTTGTGAGATGGGCTTTAAAGATCGAGATCTTTTCATTTCTTTCAAGAGCATGTTTCAAGATGTCCGAGATGCTGTGGATTGGGTCCATTTCAAGGTAAAGGCTGTTTTTATGTGCCAAAATATACTTTTCTTTGAAAGAAACAGCTTTTCTTGACTCATACTATGGGTAACTGCTTCTGTATGACATTTCAGGGCTCACTAAAAGTGAAAACAGTTGAAAACCTGGAGAAATATGTGGTGAAGGATGTAAGTAAACCAGATTATTGAACAACTTCTTGCTGACCAGCGTTTTTGTTACATTATTTCACTTTGTATGTTTATTAATTGTAGTTTATAGTTTACAGACATCATTTTTGTTTCTCTGTCTTCAACTAGGCCAAATTACCATTGCTTCTAAGCCGAATGAACGAAGTTGCCAAAGTGTTCCTTGTTACCAACAGTGACTGCAAGTACACAGATGTGAGTTATTCTAGCTCTAGCAGCACAGACAATAGCCCATAACCATCTGACAAAATCTGTTGGATTTTCATTAGAAACAAATGCAAGATGTAATTTCCTTTCCTTTTCTCTTTCAGAAAATCATGACATACTTGTTTGATTTTCCACATGGTCCAAAAGTAAGTATTCTTCAGTATTGTTGTTAACTAGAATAACAGTGGTACTTAGTAGTTTTTATTTGTCTCAGATCCCTAATGAAAATGTCCAGTGACGAAGGACAGTACATTTTTGACGAAAACATGAACCAGGAAGCTGCACTGTATAAAAGAACACTCCGAGGATTCATTTGCCAGTTATGATGTGTCTGTAATATCACAGTTTTCATTAAAAAGTGTTCGAATAACAAATGGGTATGAACAGAAAGACAAGGAGTATCATGGGCCATATAAGAACTCATTTTACTGCAGTTTTATCACATACACGAAGACAGTGACAGACTGAATCTATTATTTCTTTATTACAGGCTGGTATGCCTCATCGGCCTTGGCAGTCCTACTTTGACCTTATTCTGGTGGACGCCAGGAAGCCAGTGTTCTTCGGGGAGGGCACAGTCCTGAGACAGGTGGACACGGTAAGATCAGCTAGACTTACATGAGCAGCTTAATGCGACAGATTCATTGATGTAGCCATGTTTCTGTTCTGTAGACCACTGGGAGACTGAAGATTGGAACATATACAGGTCCATTGCAGCATGGCATAGTGTATTCTGGTGGTAAGATAAAAATAAATATCATTCTTCATATTTTTGTTTTAATTATGGTCTAAAAGGCCTGATTGAATATGCTTTTTCTCCACAGGTTCCTCGGACATAGTTTGTGACCTATTGGGAGCAAAAGGAAAGGACATCTTGTACATCGGTGACCACATCTTTGGAGACATCCTGAAGTCTAAGAAGCGTCAGGGCTGGAGAACGTTCCTGGTGATTCCTGAGCTGGCCCAGGAGCTGCATGTGTGGACCGACAAGAGCAGTGAGTCTCTGACAGGGCTATTGTAGTTAATGCTCATTAATAAAAACAACAAAAACATTTTTCATTTAGTTCAGCCAGTTGGCAAAGCTACATTTCTGAAATAACAACGAATAAAAGCTATATAGAAATAACAAAAGCTAATAAAAAAAGAGAATAATTCACCCAGGAAATGACAAGTTGCTGAAAATGTAATCACCCTCAGGCCCTCCAAGATGTAGTTTGTTTCTTCATTGGAAAATATTTGTATACATTTAGCATTACAATACTTTCAAGATTCATCAATGAGACAGAATGAGAGTTCAAACTGCTGTCAAAAACATCACAATAATCCACAACGAATCCATCTAATTATTCTACGTCTTGGATGGCCTGAGGGTGAGGTTTTTGTTGTTGTTGAACTGTTCCTTTAACTAAATTTAAAATGAAAATAGAAAAATAAAAACGAATTCAAAATATATCTTGAAAAAAATCTTACTGGTACTAAAATAACAGTGATCCAGTCAGCCTTCAAACACACATTAAGTTCCTATTTTATGGCCACGGGAGCAGATGAGGACAGTTCACTGTGTTCTCTTTTTTTGCAGCTCTGTTTGAGGAACTACAGAGTCTGGATATTTTCCTGGCAGAGCTCTATAAGTAGGTATCATCCATGAACTCACTTGCTCAGATGTTTGCACCGCTGCCATCCAGTGCCAGTGCGTGATCTCAGTCATGCTCTCGTTTACTCGGAAAAGGCCCGTTGCCTCCCGGCTGTCTGCAGCCATTTGACATGCAGATAAAGGGGCGATCATTCCTTTCTATTTTAAGACTGGTGGTTCACGTCTTCTATTACTTGAACTCGTTCGACACTGTTCTCACCACATATCTCTCTATTTCTCCTGCCATTTTCTCCATCCTTTCTTTCTTTTGTCCACAGGCATTTGGACAGCAGCAGCAATGAGAGACCTGATATCAGCTCTCTTCAGAAGAGGATTAAGGTATATTTCTTGGAAGATAGGAAAGAAGTACACTGTGTAGTGAGAATATTGTCTGTGATGTCACATTACTGTGAAGAAAAAGTAATTTTAATGTATTTTCAAGTTTTCCACATATTAAATTGGCGGGAAAAGTGCATGAAAGTTTTTGCAGTTTTTGTATTTCTGATTTTCTCAGAAAGTGACCCATGACATGGACATGTGCTATGGGATGATGGGAAGTCTGTTCCGCAGCGGTTCTCGTCAGACTCTCTTTGCGTCTCAAGTGATGCGTTATGCTGACCTGTACGCTGCGTCCTTCATCAATCTACTGTACTACCCTTTCAGCTACATGTTCAGAGCCGCCCACGTCCAGGTAAACTCAACAAATACACTACAGTTGATTCATTGGTCATAACAATCAGGAAGCCTTCAGTAACCTGTTTCTGTCTGTGGTTTACATTTAGATGCCTCACGAGTCCACCGTGGAGCACACTCATGTGGACATCAATGACACAGAGTCGCCCATGGCCACACGCAACCGCCACTCCATCGACCGTGAATGCAAGAGACACCAGCTGACCCGCTCAGTAAGCGAGATCAATCCGCCACACCTCTTCCCCCAGACGCCACAGGAGATCACGCACTGCCACGATGAGGATGACGATGAGGAAGAATAAGTCTGCGGCATTGGCGTTAACTGGATTCGGGGTTCTTAGAGATGTGTCTGCGGATTTAAATAAGTATAATCATTGCATTCACACTCAGCCATATTTTTTATAGAGAAACAAGAGAGGATGATTATTTCTTGCAAAGTGTATTACATATTTTAGAGTTTATGGTCTGATGAGTATGAAGCTAAAACTGGGTTTTGATAGTTCTAGCTTCTTATTTTTGAATGAGGTTTACAGATGCCTCACTTTAAAACATTGAAATGTTAAGAGAGAGTAAAGATCCCTGTTTAAACTGAATTACAGAATCATTTACAATGATATTCGCATGATATCGAGGGAACAAAAAACAGGTACAAGGTACGTCATTGACTTAAGCTTGGAAATGCATGAATACTTATTTAGTGGCTCTATTAAGTATTACATTGCCTTTGGATAAGAGCCATGTAGCATGCTGGGAAATATCACACCAGCAATGCAACTTGCTCTGTATCTGTCTGACTGCCTGTTAAGTGCTGTAACATCGCCATCTTTTCAAAACTGGTTGTATGCAAACAGCTGTTATATTATTGGGTGAAAAATGGACACATGCAGCTATTGCAGTTTTATGCAGAGTGAGATACAGGGTTTCAGGTTACTAGATACTGAAGTGTAGTAACGGTTTGGGAGACTGAAATCTCCCTGTATTTCTTATGCATTCACCATGAGCACTGTGTTAATATTATACCTTGAATCTAGAGATTAGATTCATTATTTACTATTTATATCCACTGATATAAAAGCTAATTCAACCAGATATACTGAAACATCTAACTTGTGTGAAATAATTTAGTTTGTAGCGTAACAGTTATTTTGTTTGGCAGTTGACTGTGATTTCATATTGAGAGCTGGTCTGAATGTTTGACACAAAGCCTTGTGGGTGACAGTGGACCAAAAGAAAGCTCGTCCATGAATCACGCTCTGTCATAATGAATATTTGTAATTCATACAGTACCAGTCCAGATCCTGAAACGTTGTTTTTGACTGACATAGTGCTCTGTTTAGCATCAGAAGTGGTTTTGGCTTTTGTTCTTGTTTTAAATCAAAAAGGGAATTTATGATGGGTCCAAGTTGCTTTGGAATACCATACCATGTACACTCATATATACTGTATTGGTTTATTTTGAGCAGTGTTTTGGACTTCAATCAAAGTCATCTTGCCAATATGAAGGGACACTTTCATAAACAAAGACTGTTATTATTAGTGTCCTTCATTTAAAATTCACAGATGCTGCTGAAGATTATTAATGTTGTGCCTGTATTGCGTGATAGTGATATATTTGAGTTTTCTTTAACCTAATCCAACACCCCTCTGTTTATTTTTAGTCCTTTTCATTCAGGTTAAATCTGCTGTATATGTGGGGTGTGTTTTTGATTCTTCTGTACTTTCTATTGTTTAAAATCTCTGTATTTGTTTCATTTTTAAGCCCAAGGCCTGTGAATCCCTTTTTTTTAAATGTCCTTTTATTATCGTTTCATCAGCATGTTTTGCAGGATTTCTTTTGTTTGTATTAAGTTTATGTTGTGCTTTACTGTAAAACGAACTCTTATGACAAAAGTGTGGGAGTATTAGATCTTACTGTAGTTTTAATGTAGAAGTATATCAGAATGCTTTCATTTATTTTCATTTTTATGATTTGCATTGTTTGCTACACAGGACTGGTTTTCAGTGCTTCGGCTTGTTGCGTATGAAGAGAATAAAGTTCCTGTCATGCAGCACCCCCTTGTGGTCATTCAGCAATAGATGTCTTTGCATCTGCAAAAAACAACATGGAAAAGTTGTACTCACTAGCCCTTGTATTATGCTTAAAACCTGGGAACTTTAACTTTATGGGCCAGTTGTTCAAAAAAACGTAATCTGGATCAGAATGATGTGGATTTGGAATTACAATAATCCAGATACACTCTTTCACATTACCATATCTGGATTACTTAGCGCTCAATGGAGCCCTTGGGGCCAAGTTGTTCAAAAGTAATCTGATGTGATTTCTGCTGTTGGATAAAATGGGTTGTTCAAAAGAAAAACACATTCTGAAATCAGATTAATCACAAAATCCAATCTTGCTTTTGATCTGGATTAAATTGTCAGTTTGTGTTGTTCAAAACTTTTTAATAAGATTGGAATACCTTTGATCCCCCAAAAATCTGGATTATATTGATCCCAGCAAAAGTGTGGATTTCAGCAACAAACTTTTACAAGATTTACTACAAAAATATAATAAAACTGATCCAAATAGAAAACATTTGTAACTAAATATGCAAACGCACATTATATATACACAGTATAAATAAACCTCAGACTGTTAGACATTAGGCTAGCTCTTAAGATTTCTGTACCATACAGTAAAGTAAAAAAGAGTTTTTGGTGCTACACAATCACCAAACAGCTGTCAATATCGAATAGAAATATCATTTTAAATTAAATGTTGTTTTTTATCACTGTTTGTAAACTACCAATGGCACAATCATCAGAGATGGACCAGTTAAAAGTAGTTATCTGTGAGCGAATGCAAAGTTTCTTGTGTGAATGCAATGCTATACTTTTCTGAAAGAATGCAAAAGCATTGACGGTCTCCCCCCCCCCCACCACCACCATGTCCCTTTAAAGGCTCCATAGAGCACTAGAAATTCAGATTTGGCAATCAGAAATAGTGTGCATCTGGATCATTTTGATCCAATCCAATTTGTCTTTGAAAAATGGATTACCTGATCCTGGATAGCTAAACATGGGATTTCCAAATCCAGATACTTCGAATCCAGATTAAGCTTTTTGAACAACTGGCCCTAGAGCATGGCACAAGATTCTTCTGATAAAAGCATCTGCCAAATGCATAAATACCCTCAAATTTTGTATGCACATTCCACAACATAGTTGTCAACACTTTGCAGGCATTTTCATTACCCTACATGAGAACAAGTCACACACAAAAATGGGTTAATCAGAATTTCCACTAACCAAAAAAATTGAATGGGTCTAATTGGCCCCCAAGTTGCTCAACATAATATAAGGGCTGGTAATTGCTCCAAAACAGTTCAGGGCTATTTTTGTTTAAAAAAATCTTAGTCAATATTATTAAGAGTAAAATATTGTGTAAAAAGTGTTCATTTATTTGCATATATTTTTAGGTAGATTTATTTGCTGTTTAAATTGCATTCTATATTATACACCTGAACCAGCGTTATATCTGTCACCATATGATCAATTTTATTAGAAACATTAAATAAATATTAAAAACAAATCAAAATCCAGGCAACCATAAAGTTGTCAAACAGTTTTATTATAGCAATTTCCATCTCCATTATATATATATAATATGTATATTTATCTGATATAGCATTTTCTGGTTTATGGTATGTAAGCATACAATAGTACTCTCTGAATTATGACTGTACAGTATCTCTATACACATTCAAAATAGCAGCAATGTATGACAGACTCAAACCACATGTTAGAGCACCCCATTTTTAAGACGTTTCCTCTTTTCTAAGGCAGGCGATCCAACGTGAAAACACTGATCTGATCTGTAGGACATCACCGAATGCTTTAAGTGAAATGAACGAGCGTTCCTCTTTAGCACAGAGTGAAAAACTGGAATAAGCGGTCGATGTAAGAGAAGAACAGGAATGCTGACCGAAGCCTTTGTTAGTGTTCAACAATCACAATTCCACATCTCAAGCCCCTAAACAGTAGTTGTGTTAATCTAACAGACTTACTCTACCTCTCAGTCTCATTACATTAAATTCTGCTAGTTTACTTTCGGATATTTTGTCCTACCTATGAGCACATTAATTGGTCATGATTGTCCCTGCATAGCTATTGCACTGAGAGGTTACTACATAAACTCTTGAGACGTGAATGTCCTGATATCCAGCGGCTTTACGCATCTGACAGAAGCATCTCAGGAGGTTCTGATAAAACAAATAGTCAGCGGATAAAAACATCAGCCAGAGATTCGTTCCCCTTTGTATCAAGAGCGTTAATGTAATATTAAACCAAATAAATACATATTTTCCTTTTTCATCCTTATAAATTCAATAAATCAAGTACCTATTTTACAATCCCATGACATTGAGTCCTACATGAATAGCTTTTCTAAAAATAATAATAAAAAAGAGCAATAGTGGAATCTGAAGATGAGATAAGTTAGTGTAAGTTCCTGAAATAGTGTCTTTGAGGTCCTAAACGCAGCGAGCAACTATCTGATAAAAGGTAGTTGTGACATACAAAATGGTTCTTTTAAAAATTAAAGAGTTATGTGATTACAACAAAAACTCAAATCAAAAACGTATCGTTAATAAAGAGTGGTCCAACGTACGTAAAAATGGAACCAGTCATGAGACGTATACTCTATTCACCTTAAAATAGGTGACGCTGTACCTCAGCATAATCAGGATTGACTTAAAAAAATCTCTTCTATATATATTTATATATAGATTAAAAAGGCCCTCATATGTAAACACATTTGATTTCTTTGTACTGCGAGTGCTGTATGTAGCACACCTGCACGTGACGTGGATTAACCTGGGCAGAAGAAATCGCTGAAATCGTTGTTGGTGTTATTTGGCACAGTCCAGACAAACACCATTTTTGCCTGCTTATGTGTCGTGTCCGAAGTTGCTGTTTTTATAAATTCTCGCAAAGGACCCACAATTATGCTGCCTGTTTTATCCTGTCTATGCCAAATGTCTTTGGTCGTGAGGCCTCTTCTGATAGGCTGAGATGTATTCTGGCTTTTCTCGAAGGGCTTGGGGATATTGATATCCGTCGAGTGTTTACAAGCCTCACGGTCGCTGAGATCTCATCTGTGGCTGCATCTGCTCAGGCTTCCTGGGTCGAATGGAAGATTTTGGAGAGCTACGTGTGGCCTGGGCCCTCGGGGGCCTCCTTTGTTGACAGTAACCGAGCGCTGTCTAAAGGCACCGCTATTTCTTTGTCCTTCTGGTATCATGTCTGGTCGAGGTGTGGTGTGGGTCGTCACCTTGCTCCTCTGATGTGAATGTGTGTATTTCAAGTGTGTCCGTCCTCGATCGAATGAGCGAGCAAGAATGATGTGGTGGTCCCTGACTGATCCGCTGCCTACAAAAAGTGTTAAGGTCATTAGTGCATGCATTGTGGCATATGCGGCCCTTCACATTGTAGTCTTTGCGTAAGTTCCCTTTGAAATCGACCGTGATGAGAGGAAGTGAAGCTGCCCAGTGTACGAGAAGGCCTCTCGCTCAGTATGTGGAAAGGGAGAGGCTAACGGAGCCGTTTGCGCTCTTTTGTCATCTCTCTTCACTGAGGGTGGTTAAATTACCCCGTCGTTAGGACTGGTGTGGTTGGGTTTGTGTGCGTTGGTGGTCAAAAGAGTGGCTGACTCGTCCAGTGGTCCATCCTGATGCTCTGTGAAGGTCAGCTCGATGTCTGTGGATTGGGGCGTCTTGTCCATGCGAGATGCCATTAAGGGCGTTCTGATATTGCTGGCGGGTCACCTGACAGAAGGGGAAGAAGAATTAATGAGACAATTATACTGGTCTATTTTGGACTTTTTGTAATGTGGTACAGCTAATATCTGTAATTAATCACATACGGTTGTATTTCTATATCATTTTAAGTTGCTTTGAATAGAAGCATTCTGGAAATCCACACTGATATTTTCAGATTCAGATTTTTAGAGCCAAGTGGATTTCAAATGCACTGAACTATATGTGACCCTCGCTGTAAAAAACAGGCTAAAATCTAATTCTGAGATAACGAGCATCAAAGTTAGATTACAAGGATTCATTTCACTATGATTTCAATCTTTGACATGGCCTTACTAAGTCAATAATAAAGATATCAAGAATGGTGACATGCCAATCAGCTGATCAACTCAAAACACCTGCAAAGGTTTCCTGAGCCTTCAAAATGGTCTCTCAGTTTTGGTTCACTAGGCTACACAATCATGGGGAAGACTGCTGATCTGACAGTTGTCCAGAAGACAATCATTGACACCCTTCACAAGGAGGGTAAGCCACAAACATTCATTGCCAAAGAAGCTGGCTGTTCACAGAGTGCTGTATCCAAGCATGTTAACAAAGTTGAGTGGAAGGAAAAAGTGTGGAAGAAAAAGATGCACAACCAACTGAGAGAACTGCAGCCTTATGAGGATTTTCAAGCAAAATCGATTCAAGAATTTGGGTGAACTTCACAAGGAATGGACTGAGGCTGGGGTCAAGGCATCAAGAGCCACCACACACAGACGTGTCAAGGAATTTGGCTACAGTTGTCGTCAGAGGCGTCTTACCTGGGCTAAGGAGAAGAAGAACTGGACTGTTGCCCAGTGGTCCAAAGTCCTCTTTTCAGATGAGAGCAAGTTTTGTATTTCATTTGGAAACCAAGGTCCTAGAGTCTGAAGGAAGGGTGGAGAAGCTCATAGCCCAAGTTGCTTGAAGTCCAGTGTTAAGTTTGCACAGTCTGTGATGATTTCGGGTGCAATGTCATCTGCTGGTGTTGGTCCATTGTGTTTTTTGAAAACCAACGTCACTGCACCCGTTTACTAATAATTGTTTGAGCACTTCATGCTTTCTTCTGCTGACCACCTTTTAAAGATGCTGATTTAATTTTCCAGCAGGATTTGGTACCTGCCCACACTGCCAAAAGCACTAAAAGCTGGTTAAATGACCATGGTGTTGGTGTGCTTGACTGACCAGCAAACTCACCAGACCTGAACCCCATTGAGAATCTATGGGGTATTGTCAAGAGGAAAATTAGAAACAAGAGACCAACAGAATGCTGATGAGCTGAAGGCCACTGTCAAAGAAACCTGGGCTTCCATACCACCTCAGCAGTGCCACAAACTGATCACCTCCATGCCACGCCGAATTGAGGCAGTAATTAAAGCAAAAGGAGCCCCTACCAAGTATTGAGTACAAATACAGTAAATGAACATACTTTCCAGAAGGCCAACAAATCACTAAAAAAGCTTTTTTTATTGGTCTTATGAAGTATTCTAGTTTGTTGAGATAGTGAATTTGTGGGTTTTTGTTAAATTTGAGCCAAAATTATTAAAGAACCAAATTATTAAAAGAACCAAAGACTTAAACTACTTCAGTCTGTGTGCATTGAATTTATTTAACACACAAGTTTTACAATTTGAGTTGAATTACTGAAATAAATGAACTTTTCCACGACATTCTATTTTATTGAGATGCACCTGTATGTCCAGAAATCTTTCAGCGGTTGATAACAAGTAAATCATTTCCAGAAAATATTTTAATAATAATTGCTTAGCTCTTAGTTTTGGTTAGGATTCCCTAACCAAACCCTTCTCACATCAAATATTTACTTGAAATAAATATAATATATTACAAAATTGCATGTTCACAGGTTCTCTGATATCAGTTAATTGTCACAAGATATACAAGTATACAAATTAAATATTTCTTCTTTTTAAGTGTTTTATTTTGATTGTATTTATTTTTAAGATTGAATTGCTTTTAATCAACGTACAAACCCAAAACCCAGTATTTTGGAATCTCAGTTCTATAGTGCAATGACAATATTAAGGCCAGTTTTTTATTTTGGAAATTTATAATATTACACTTAATATTTTTATCACACAGTATAAATGAGACTTTATTCAGGAAAATACAGCTGTCTTTAGATTTCAGTTAGTAGGATCATCATATTTGGGAATCATATTAAACCATCTACACTAAACGATAACATGCAAGTTGCATGACGCCATTAATTTGAATAGAGCTTCTGCTTAATGTGGAAATACAATATGATTTTTCAGTTTTCTGCTAACATATTTCAGGACAAGACAAAGAATGGTCAAACTGCAAGTTTCAGCAATTTCATGTTCAAGCAACATAAATTTCAGCAGCGTTCAGGCAAGACCTGCAGGGAGGTTGTTGAATGGAGGCTGAGTGACCTTTACACCTCATCATTCAGGGAACAGTCTCACGCTTAGTCTGTACGTCGAAGTTGCGGTGGCTGGTGACTTATTGCTGCCCATCGTGGGAAGTGACCTGTCCGGTAAAATAAAGGGTAACATGCAGGTAAAGGCAGGTCAAGTTGCTGGTGTTGCTGTGATGTAAACAAACGAAACACAAGATTCTTGTCTGATGTTCCATTCATTTTTCCATGTATTTTGGATGCCCTGTCTCATCTCATGAACCGTGCTGTGGAATTCTTTTGTGTGTTTAGACAAAAGTTGAGCTTCATTATTTACAATCCAAATTTGTGATGTAGCAGCCATTTAATGTGAGACTTTGATCTTCCTCTGCTATAAATCCAGTGAGGATTTGCTTACATAATTAACATTAAAAAATGCACATAAATAAGGAAAGACAACCATTAACAAATGACTTCTAACATTCTTTTGGCACTACCTTTTGTTTTACTTATAAAACAATGGATATAATCCACAATAAATGCAAATGTAAATATAATCCATTCCCTCAAGGAACATTTCTTATTATTATCAATTTTGAAAACGGTTAATCAGTTCATCGGATCATTGCTTATAGGCTCCCATAACCATTATCAGACTACTGACAGTTACTTTGTAAAAGAAAATGAGACCTTGAACAGGGAAAACTCTTAATGCACCATTCCAATCTTCAGATTCTAATGTGAAAGAGAGGATTCAGTGGAAGGAATAAAATGGGGTGAAGAAACGAGTGCGATACCTGGAGATCCCGCCAGCGATTCTGCCCTGCTCACCACAAAGGTTCGAGACAAGGAGAGAGGAACTGGAGAGCAAGAGGAAGGGAGGGAAAAATAAAGGGAAAGACAAAAGGAAATCATGGAGAAGAAAGTATGATTTACACAGAATTCCATCAAGAATCAAAAGAGTAATCATTTGCACAGTGTGCATACATAATGTGATTGATTAAAGAGAGTCGGAAGCATGTGTAATAAATCTGAGAGCAAACAGAATCATGCATGATTTGGTAGAAAGAGTTGTATAAAATGAAGAAAATCAACCACACGAAAAACTTCAGAGATGAGATTCTTTCTTTCATGACCAAATACTGTATATTTCATAATAAAATCATCCGATATATTCATAAAAATCCTGACATTTTGGGGTGTGTGCAAGAGGTGAGAAAATCCATCATCAGACCTGGTAAAGAGGTTAAAGCCAACACTCCATAATAAGAGAAGGCACCAGCTTCAAACTTCATCCCTTCCTTTCCAGCCTCAACCTCCACCTTCCCCTGTGGGCCAACAGTTACAAGAATGTATGATAAAACTCAGTAAAGTGGTTGATTTCAATCCTGTGCACCTCACAAGCCTTTGTGACTTTTCAATCAGAACTCATACCTGTAAGATGAGGATGAAGTAGTCCACAGGCTTGTTGCGGTGAAAGAGATAGTGCTCTGACATCTTCTTGTTCTTGTCATCATATTTGAGCTCCTGGATGACGTTAGGATGTTTCAGCAAGCGCAGGAGGATTTTCTCTGACATTTGAGCCGTACTGAAAGACTCCACCTCTGGGGGGAGAATTAAAAAGATGGGGTTAAGAATCCTTTACAAGTTTGTGATTGCATTCTTAATCATAAAAAACAGAGACACATGTAGTTACATGCTGGACATCAGTACCAGTTGCCAGGAAACGCAGTGCGGCCAGAAGAAGCTGTGGTGATATTTTCACGCTCATCTCATTTTCTGTGGGTTTGAAAGCGGAGAAGTCCTGTTTCTTCTCTCTGTGAGCTATCCTCTTTTTCGTCTTGTTGTCAGCTTTCGTTTGGGAATAACAAGACGACATGGTTAGATGGTTTTACTTACATTGCATTAAAGAAAGAAAAAATCTCTTTGAAATCTAGTTTAAAAGTCTTGTGCCAGGTTCTCAGATTAGGTCTGTATTTATATGGGTTTGAAAAATGTGTATTCTATTTTCAAGAAAAGTTCCAATTTAATGAATCTAAATAAAACGTAATATGGCGTATCCATCAAGTGAATTACCTTGAATACATGCAAGAATAAACATCTTTAAAAATAAATCTGTGTAAAGTATTTTTAATAAAATAATCATTAATTATTCATGATTAGATATTAGGTGATACAATTTTCTGATATTTTTAAAGACTTGTTGACATTTGACCCAAACATTTTTTATCATGGCATCTTTCTGCTCCCCTTAAAAATACATTAAAAAAATGTTTTTAAATTAAATTAAAAACTTGCTCATGATAGAAGAAGTGCATTCATATGTGTAAGCTATGTATTTTGAGCGCAAGTTAATCACCCATAGGCTGAATAGAATAGAATAGAATCAACTTATATGTTTGGATAATAGGGTGTTCAATATTTATAAATGTAAATGGTACTCACTGTACAAGTCAGTCTCATCAAGAATCTCAGATTTGATGATTTCCTCAATGACGTCTTCTAGTGTAACGATGCCCAGAACTTCATAGAATGGGTCTCCTTCTCCTTCGTTATTCACTCTTTGGACAATGGCCAGATGGGATTTACCTGCCATGGCAAAAACCAAATACAGTTACACTATTAGTTTAGGAGGCATCTCTCAAGATCATTTCGGACACGGTGGTCCCCCTCTACCCTAAACAACCATAAATGCACTAAACCCCACAGAATCACAGTTCTGTTGGTTTATGATTAAAATATGTCACGCATGCTTACTAAGAACCATGAGAGAGTTCTTATTTGACAGTTGTGACCGTTCAAACATGAGGTTCTTGGAAACAGCCAGACAACGATCCATCGCGTTTTCTTAGCAAATCTCTCATGGTTCCACATCTGTTTTCCCAGGACCTCCTTGATAAGCTGCTTAAAAATTCCTGCCCAGCACTGTCAACCAAAACGTTAAAGAAAATCATTTTCCTGTTTCTCAGCTAGTGATCATTTAAAAGGAATTTTCCGGAGCCAGAGCTAATATTAGATCTGAAACGAAGTTTCCATTCCACTTGGGCAATGCTCTCACCGGCGTGGCAGTGTAGCAATCCATTATGTAGGGTGTCCGTATAAAACTCTTCCATAAATACCAGTATATAGCAGCAAAAAAGAAGAAGCGGTTTCTTTAAAAAACTACTGGGTGGCAGAGAGACCCGAGTTAAGCACCAATACTGACCTGAGGAAATGGAAGTTTGTTTTCATTTAAAACCAGTATGATTTGAAATCAGTGGGAAAATAAGATTATTTTGGAAATAAAAAAACTGTTTAATTAACAGCCCCTCTTTGTTACAGTCCACATCTCTCACCCCTTATCTTAAGAGAGATTTAGACAGTCAGTCCTCAACACATGAACCAAATTAGACACAGTAAATGATCTTTCATTGGTTCAGTCCAGTTACAGCCAACTCCAAAGACTCTAGAGATGAAGAGCCATTGTTTTGAGTCTCCAAGAAATGCCCACACAGTGTCACAGAGGCTTTAACAGCAAATAATAAAAAGTCTGACTGTTTAATTTTGACCACTTTGAGAAGATATTCTGAAGTGTTTTCAAATAAATGTTCTTTCACATTTCTAACTGTTATGAGCTATAACACTTGTGTTCAGAATTATGTTGCTTTTATCTGATCAAAAATACAGTAGAAACTGTAATATTGCAAAATATTATTAATTTGTTTTTAATTGTTTACTATTTTAATATATTCCAAACTTTAATTTATTCTTATGATGGCAACACTGAATTTTTAGCAGCCATTACTCCAGTCTTTAGTATCACACGATCCTTCAGAAATAAATTAATATGCCGATTTTTTTCTTTCTTATTATTATCATAGTTTAAAAACAGCTGTGTTTCTTAATGTTTTATTTTGTTTTATTTATTTTTTGAAACAGTGATATACACTATATTGCCAAAAGTATTGGGTCACCCCCTTCAGTTTGGAAGTTTATTTTTCTCTTCTAAAGAAGGGGGGTATTGTCCCAGTACTTTTATCCATATAATGAATGTACAAGTCATTGGTGTTTGGTCTGAATTTAAAGTCACACCAGAGGTGCTCAGTCCTGTCCTAGAATCATTCCCTAGAATATCATTATATGCTTAAACATTAAGATTTGTACTCATGGAAATGACTAAAGTAGTCAAACCTTTCATTAAAAGGGAGTGACCCAATACTTTTGGCAATATTGTGTATATATCAAAAACATTTATTTGAAAAAGAAATCTCCTATGACAATGTAAAAGTTATTTTTGACCAATTTGATGCAAAAATAAATCTCACTGAAAACAAACAATTCAGTGGTAATTTATAAATGTAGTCTATAGACAGAGCAAAAAATTCTCCCACACTTCCCAAGGCATACAAATAAGACCTCTGGCATGTAAGAATAAGACACTTCCTTTCTATATCAAGACATGGCTGTCGAGCATAAAGCATTCTTTTGAGGGAAAAAAACTCCAAGTTGGATTGATGGAATGCTTTCTAGAAATGCCTTACATTAAACATTGAGATCAAGTGAACAGAACACATGGTTACTAGACATCACACAAAGACACATTTTGTACATTCCCACCTTATTTATGGAATGAGGTTTTTCCTTAGATATTTTCCATAATGGAATTTCCCTATAAATAGTCGATGGGACTGTGGGTGGCACATCTGTGATGCTTTTCTGGAACATCTTACTAATGTTGCAGGCACTTATCAAGGCTGATGTGCCTTTTTAAAACAGTAAAATTACTTTTAGGTTCCCAAGGAAAAGACTAAATATTTCACCCCGGAAATGGAAATTTCAGTGCAGTAAATTCACCCCCAGTTCTTCTCCCCTGTGGCAGGCCTATGACTCCCAGCAACATAAACTGTATAATGGTGCATGCACAGTTATTTCCAACACAAAATATAATTAACATTAGCTTTTCTTCAATTACAAATCTTCCCTTCAGACCTCTGTGTTAGTCTCACTTACATTAAAGTCATCATATCAATTCTTCTAGGTATTGATAAAGTTATATGTTTTTTAACATTTTAATTAAAGTAAAATAGTTTGAGCACTGAAGTGTTCAGTATGTTGGGAAGCTTTAATATCTTGACATGTGACATTAATGTAAGTGAGACTAACACAGAGGTCTGAAGGGAAGATTTGTAATTTATAATTACATTAGAATTTCGACTAAAACTGGTGAAAATGAAAACTACTGACATTTAAGCATTTATTACAACCTATATTATCAACATTAATATATGAGCTACAGAATAGGATATTTGTAGTTTAATGTTTTTGTAAGAAAAACTGAGTATAAATCAAAATGAAAATAGATTTTGCTTAATAATTTAAACATTTTGTATTATTATTATTAATTTTGCTTACTCCAGTCAAGTATTCAGTGTCATATTATATTTCAGAAATCATTATTTTAACTTGGTGTTCATGAAACATTTCTTTCTTTTTTTTTTATCCATGTATGTTTTTTAGGGGAGATTCTTTGATGAATAGACAGTTCAAAAGAACAGAATTTATTTGAAATAACCTTCTTCACACTAGTCACTTTTGATCACTTTAATGCATCCTTACCAAATAACAGTACAGCCCTCCGTTTTTTCAAACTCAAATTTTATTTTGCTAATAATTTTTCTGAAGAAAGATAAACATGTATAGAAATGATAGCCAAAACTTTAAATGTCATGGATGAATATTTACTGAGTAATCCACTATTTTGTAGAAGGGGGTCAAAATGGCAATTTTCACCTAAGATTCAGAGCCAAATTACAGGAGGTGCGGGGTGACTTCAGATTTGTCTTAACAAATGTTGCCTTTGACATATTTATTTTGAAGGCCCTATATGGTTCGGTTCTATAGATATTGGAATTTCAATATGGCTTCATGAGTAAATGGTCTAAAACCAAATGTGGGTCAATTTGCAAAAATATGATACTTCTTTTTTTTAAAGAGGAATGTATGAAGAACAAACAATGTTTAAACTAGAGATGTATCTCGTTTAGTTCTGTCAAAGCAACTGTACTGAAAATACCTGTCTGAGTGCCATAAATATTCTTTTTCCAAAGTTTGCATGCCTATAACTCAAGAAGAAGTATTAAAGAGGTCATATGATGCGTTTTCCATTTTTCCTTTCTCTTTGGAGTGTTACAAGCTGATTGTGCATAGATGCATATGCTGATTGTGGTAAAACGGCTTGTTCAAACACGCACCCACATGTCTATGTCACGATGTGGAAATATTTTCATAAGGCGTGGTTTCAGTAAGCGCAGAAGTGTTGATGCAGCCGTGTCAGGGAGAAGCTGTGTGTTTCTATGTGAAAGCAAAAGCACTTTATTTGGCCTTCTGAAAGTAGATGCATTTAGGAATAATTAAGATTATATACAACAGAACAGCAACGCATTTTATGGACAACCGTTTCGTGAACCTAGGAGAAGAGGTAATTCTAACTTTGCTATGACAATCTGCCGCTTCTGAATCAGCAACTGTATGTTTTGTTATTAGTTTAAATATTTGCTATTGACTGCTCAAATGTGGAGTTTTGTGCATTGTGTGTGTGTAGTCTTTCCTAACTTCAAATTTACAAGTGTTTGCAGGACTTTTAAGAGAGGAGGAGGTGTAGCTGCTCTATTTAAAGATGTTTACCAATGCAAACAAGTGTGATTTGGTACTTGTCTTTTGAATACCTAGGTATTGTGCTGAAAGGTGCTCCACGCATTCTGTTTATTATTATTTACAGGCCTCCCAAATACTCTCCTGACTTTGTTGAAGAGTTTACAGAACTGTTATCAATGATTTCCTCAGAGTTCAACTGTTTTACTATTGCAGGAGATTTTAATATTCACATAGATAATGCAGAAATCAAAACTACAAAATAAATTATAACTGTTTTAAACACCTTTGACCTGATTCAGCATGTGCATGGACCCACGCACTATTGAGGACACACTCTAGATTTACTCATCAGTAGAGGTCTAAACATTTCATCCATTGTTATTAAGGATGTAGCATTATCTGATCACTTCTGTATTTTCTTTGATATATTGACTTCTGTAACCACTAAATCTAGATCTTTCTCTGTCAGAAAGAGATGCATTAACGAGAACACTAGTGCGCTATTTATGAAGGCTATATCTTTAACACTATGCATTTCTGCAGACTCTGTTGATCTTTTCCTGGATTAATTTAACTCAAATGTTATGATATTGCTCCCGTGAAATTCTGCAAGAAGAATGGAAGACAAAAATCGTGTTGGAGAAAATCAACAGCAGACAATGCAGAAAGGCTGAGCGGATGTGGCGGAAGAAGAAAATCGAAATTCACAATAGCATCTATAAAGACAGCCTTCATGCTTTCAATGTAGAACTAGACACAGCTAGACATACCTTCTTCTCAAACCTTATAAACAGTAACTTAAACAACACTCGCACTCTTTTTGCTACTGTTCAGATTCCCAGTGAAATGCTCTCCGACAGCTAATGCAACGAGTTTGCTTCCTTCTTTTCTGAGAAGATCAATAATATCAGAAAGGAGATTAGCACATCTTCTAGTTATGCAGAGGTCACACAGATTCGACCGCAATTTCAAAAATAAGTAACTATATCTGTTTTTGAAGAAATTGATAGCAAAATGTTGGAAGAAATAGTACTGCACTTTAAATCGTGGAACTTTGCACTTTGCACTTTGAACGCCTCACATCTTTCTGGGACTTTTCCAAACTCCCTGAAAACTGGTGTTGTTAACCCCCTTCTGAAAAAGAGCAATCTTGATAACACCATGTTGAGCAACTTTAGACCAATATTAAATCTTCCTTTCATAGGTAATATTATTGAAATAGCAGTTTTTAATCAGCTGAACAAATACTTAAATTCAAATGGATACCTGGACAATTTTCAATCTGGTTTGTGAGCGCATCACAGCACAGAGACACGCTTATTAAGATAATAAATGATATTTGCCTTAATTCTGATTCTGGCAAAATATAAGAGCTGGTAGTACTAGATCTTAGTGCTGCGTTTGACACTGTCGATCATAACATACTTCTACAGAGACTGGAAAACTGGGTCAGGCTTTCTGGGATGGTACACAAATGGTTCAGCTCATACTTAGAAGGGAGAGGTTATTATGGGAGTATAGGAGAACATAAGTCTCAGTGGACGTCCATGACATGCGGACTCCCACAAGGCTCAATTCTTGCACAGCTCTTGTTTAGCCTGTATATGCTAAATATGTCAAATAATGAGAAAGAACCTACTTGCCTATCACATTCACAGCTATGCTGATGATACCCAGAATTACCTAGCCTTATCTCCCAATGACTATAGCCCCATTGACTCACTCTGCCAATGCATTGATGAAATTAACAGTTGGATGTGCCAGAACTTTCTTCAGTTAAACAAGGAGAAAACTGAATTCATTGCATTTGGAAACAAAGATGAAGTTCTCAAGATGAATGCACACCTTGACTCTAGGGGTAAAACAACTATGTGGCGAGGGGGGCGTGGTTCAGCGAAGTCTGAGAGAGAGTTGGGAGAAAAGCGGTGTGTAAGTGGGTCAAGTGCACATGACAAATACCCGTGTCTTGTTCCAGTAAGTGGCATGGAGAGAACGCATAAAGGGACCGGGAAAAGGAGAAGCAAGGAGAGAGAGACAGATTGCTGACTGGCGACTGTGGAACTCGTTTTGCTCTGGAGAGCCCAAGTTTATATTGCTCATGCACCAGTGTTATATTGAGCACTGGTAACGTGACTTTTTGTTTTTAGAAAAGAAGCTAAATAAACGCCAGTAGCAGTCATGCCTTTATCACCAGCAGTGTGGATTGTTGTAATGTTCTCCTGACCGGCCTTCCAAAGAAGACCATTAGACAGCTGCAGCTCATCCAGAACGCTGCTGCCAGGATTCTGACTAGAACCAGAAAATCTGAGCATATCACACCAGTCCTCAGGTCCTTACACTGGCTTCCAGTTACATTTAGAATTGATTTTATAGTGCTTTTACTCGTTTATAAATCACTCAATGGCCTAGGACCTAAATACATTGCAGATATGCTCACTGAACATAAACCTAACAGACCACTCAGATCAGTAGGATCGAGTCAGTTGTAAATATCAAGGGTTCACACAAAACAAGGGGATTCCGCTTTTAGCTATTTTGCCATCTGCAGTTGGAATCAGCTTCCAGAGGAGATCAGATGTGCTAAAACATTATCCACATTTAAAGCCAGACTCAAAACTCATCTGTTTAGCTGTGTGTTTGTTGAATGAACACTGTGCTACGTCCAAACTGATTGCACTATGTATAATAATTTTCTATTTTTAACTGTTTTAAATTCATTTAAAATACTTTTTATAATTTAGTTTTTACTGTTGTGATTACTATTTTTTTATTAGTTTTTTATATAGTTTTTAATTATTGTTATGTCTATTTCACTTCCTTTTATGTAAATCACTTTGAATTACCACTGTGTATGAAATGCGCTATATAAATAAACTTGCCTTGCCTGTATGTGTGCGCACGCATGTGAGAAACACAGAGGGTCACATCACAGTGGAGTCAACTTTCTTAATCGTGGCTTGTGAGTGGTGGTGAGTGGTGAGTGAGTGAGTGAGACAGAGAGAGAGAGAGAGAGAGAGGGTCACATCACAGTGGAGTCAGCTTTCTTAATCGTGGCTTGTGTGTGTGTGTGTGAGTGAGTGGTGAGTGGTGGTGAGTGAGTGGTGAGTGAGTGAGACAGAGAGAGAGAGAGAGAGAGTGAGTGAGTGAGACAGAGAGAGTCACATCACAGTGGAGTCAGCTTTCTTAATCGTGGCTTGTGTGTGTGGTGAGTGAGTGGTGAGTGAGGAGTGAGTGAGTGAGACAGAGAGAGAGAGAGAGAGTGAGTGAGTGAGACAGAGAGTCACATCACAGTGGAGTCAGCTTTCTTAATCGTGGCTTGTGTGTGTGGTGAGTGAGTGAGTGAGTGAGTGAGTGAGTGAGACAGAGAAAGTCACATCACAGTGGAGTCAGCTTTCTTAATCGTGGCTTGTGTGTGTGTGTGTGTGTGTGTGTGTGTGTGTGTGTGTGTGTGAGAGAGAGAGCGAGAGAGAGAGAGCGAGAGCGAGAGAGAGAGAGCGAGAGAGAGGGTCACATCACAGTGGAGTCAGCTTTCTTAATCGCGGCTTGTTTGCAAACACATACGAGCATCATCACTTTGTGTGTCATGCGACTCTGTTCCCCCTCAGGCTTGAGCTGATGGTAAAACTTAGGACATTATTAACTTTACTTTCATTTTGAAAGCTGAAGCTCACGATTATGGAAAGTGGAGTTACATTTCTGACGCGGCTTTTGATGTTCGGCCAATCACAATACACTGTGCCAGTTGGCCAATCAGAATTGTTGGAAGGAGGGACTTTGTAGAAAACTAAGCGTTTGAGAGAGGCAGGGCATAGAGGACCTACAATAATATACAGTATTTGAAAACGTATGTGTTTTTGGAACATTAAAGCATGTCAACATATTCTGTTACACCAAATAATGATCTTTAAAAAGCATCATATGATCCCTTTAAAGAGATCGCAATATAATTGTAGCTTCTAGTTCTCGATAAACTTTTCTTTTGCAATCTTCATTTTCAAGGTCTTGCATCGTTCATTCACATAGATATGGGGACCTCAATGAGGCTCCATTTTCAGATTGTTGAATATTACATTTCAGTGCTTGAAAACCAAGTGTTGGTCATGGTCACCTTGTATACAGCTGATCCTTAGTGTATTTAAAGCAGATTGTCTGAATAATAAGTAATGTCGAGAATCAAAACAGTTGTATGACATACCTGTTTGAGTATCATAAATATTATTTTTCCAAAATGTGTTTGCCTGTAACTCAAGATGTATTAAAGTTATCTTAATATGTTTTTAGATTCTTGTTCCTAAGGATGTTTTCAGATTTTCGTTTTAAGGCCCTGTATGGTTTAATCCTACATCTTGGTGCAGCTCTCATATCCAAATTATTGTATCTTACCAATTTCCAATGTGGTTTTGTGTTTATCTAGTCATCACTAACAATGTACAGTGTGACACATAAGATTATGAATGACCAGGATTAATTGTTCACTCTAAGTATGAACACTGTGAATGTGAAATGTAAAATAAGATTACCCAGGATCCCATTTACCTGGGGTTTAGAATCACCCAGTGTTAATTATTTCAAGTGTGAGAGACCTTAAATGTTTGCGGTACAATCAGTGATTATGCCAAATATGCCTATTAGCATTATGACTATGCTCACATTATATTACAATAAAATATTAAAATAAATAATAATTAATCCAGGTTAGGCAAATCTTGGTTTATTGGTTTGAATGCTAAGTGTGGCAAAAGCAACCACTTTTCCCACCTCAAAAATGAGGTGTGAGATTTGATTCAAACATGTAACAATACTGTGTATTTGAACTCTTGGTAGCTTCAGAAGCTGTTAAAATGAACAAAGTCCCTTCATTCAAATATCCCTGAAACGGATTCAAATATAGAATCTTATGAATAGACTACTGAGAGAAAGATAATGTCCCTCAACTTGACAATGTCAGTGCATTTTTAGCACTCCGATAGGTATGTTCTGTGCATATTGTTTTGATAAGAGGAAACAAGATGCATTCCTAGTTTCAACATTAATTATTCTTCAGATATTCTGTTTTAAATACAATAATTATCAGCTGTATACAAAGTGAACAACATTTGCTTTTCAGCCACTAAATAGGTAATATTCAACAATCTGAAAATGGAGCCTCATTGAGGTCCTCATATATCTGTGACTGAACGATGAAGGGCCTTGAAAATGAAGATTCCAAAAAAAAGTTTATTAAGAACTAGAATCTAAAATCATATTGTGAAAGCTTTAACACTTCTTGAGTTATAGGCATGCAAACTTTGTAGAAATGTTCAACGAAATTGTTTTGACAGAACTAAACGAGACCTCTCTAGTTTCAAAATTATTTGTTCTTCAGACATTCCTCTTTAAAAAAAAAGTATTATATTTTTGCAAATAGACCAACATTTGGTTTTTGACCACTGAAAATGTCAATTTTAACTATTTACTCCTGAAGCCATATTTAAATTACAATATCTCTAGAACCGAACCATATAGGGCCTTAAAATGAAGATTCCAATAGGAATGTTTGTTAAGACCCAATATCTAAAAGGTCATTAAGATATCTTTAATACTTTCTGAGTAACAGGCAAGTAAACTGAGAGAAAACTTGAAAAGTGCTGTATCCCCATTTTTGAATGGTCACCATTGGCACATAATGCAACAAACACTGCTAAAGTCAACAGATTTTACTAATAGATCTAGAAGGCTCAGTAAAAATAACATTATGATGCTGCCATATTTCTGAAGTCATTTTTACCCCCTTGTAATTTGGCTCTGAATCTCAGGTGAACATTGCAATTTTGACCCCTCTACAAAACAGTGGATTACTCAGCAAATATTAATCT
This sequence comes from Gymnocypris eckloni scoliostomus, assembly GCA_027564155.1. Classification (NCBI taxonomy): domain Eukaryota; kingdom Metazoa; phylum Chordata; class Actinopteri; order Cypriniformes; family Cyprinidae; genus Gymnocypris; species Gymnocypris eckloni. The sequence goes on from CM050429.1 coordinate 6,190,865, forward strand.
ATAACATTTAATATATTGGCTTTCATCACTATACATGTCTGTCTTTCTTCAGAAGAAATATTAGCAAAATCTCAAATTTGAGCCGGGGACCTCTGGTTGAGTTGACATGGTAGAAATGTCTTAAAAAAAAAGGCAGTCTTAATAACCTCTAACTTTTGAGCAGCATTGTATATTATTCATAATGTAATATACATTATAAAATCCCTTTTCCCGTATCAGTTTACTGCTCAGCTATAACTGTAACTACAACGCATAATTCTTATAAGAGTTTTTACTGGAAACAAGAGGCTTCATCTTATTTATGACACGATTTAAGTTTAAGTCTACCAAATGCGCTTTGCTTTGTCAAAATAAACATCAATTAACCCTGTGAATTCCTAACCCTGCTTACAGGATTAAGCATTCCAACTCCACAACATTTTGAATGCAAATACCTCTCATTCCCGTGAAGAGTCGTTTTATAACACTAGAAAAGCCAAGAGTAAAAAGCCACAATCAAAGCTGCTTACATAACAAACAACAACCTGAAATCGAACAATAAAGATAATGAAATAAACATAAAAATAAACAGCGGAGAACAAAACGTTACAACAGCCAGAAATAAATAACCTGGAAATTAAAATAATTTAACAAACACTACCAGTATTGGGCAGTAACTAATTACTAGTAACTTAGTTACTATAATAATATTACGTTTTGCAGTAACTAGTAGTGTAACTAATTACCAATAAGATTTTGGTAATATTACAGTTACCATCCATAAAACAGCTTAGTTACTCTTGATGCCTGAACCGCTGATTTAAAATCCAAAAATCAAATAATTCCTAGATTTATTTTCATAATTTTCATGACTCGCACATGCATGTGATGTCCCCAGTGCAGCAGGCAAGCTTGGAATATGTTAAAGCTTACGTTCAGCAGATAGAAATATTGCAACATATTGATTTTGTCTGGAGAAAAGATGATCTGAACACTGTTGAGCAAGTTGTGGCTTTACTTTACTCTGGCATTACTTCCCTCTGATCAGCATGTGCTACATTATATTACTAATTAAAAATATTTTTGGAAAACTAAACAGTTTCACAAATTCATGTGATTTCATAAAATACATAATCAAATATAATCGTAAATGGGTAACGGAGAAATTACAATTAGCTTCAAGCTACACATGACAATTAATGAAAATGAATTCAACACTTCTACTTGAACGTCACTATCGATCACTATCGAGTGTTTGTAATAACTGCCGACTGCGATCCAATGTGATTTTGGTCAAATGATGAGGAAGAAATATGTTGTTAGTAACAATCTAGAAGAATTTTATGTGGAAAATACACAGTTACAACTTCTGTGGGTGTGAAGAAAAACTAATGTAACTAGTAGTGTAACTAATTACTGTTGCCAGAATGTAATAAGTAAAGTAACGACATTACTTTGGAAAGGAGTAACTAGTAATATATTACATTCTTTGCGTAACTAGCCCAACACTGAACAGTACAGATGCATAATATCCAAGAGGAACCTTGAATAAGGATATAGATAATATACAGATATAGAGCCATCAGAGACCAGCAGCTTAATGGTCACTTGCCCTTTGACACGTCAACATGACAACATGCTTTGACCATAACAACATATCACTACTTTTGTGTTGAGTAAACACAGTTTGAAAGCTATGCCAAGTCACAACAAAGACATGGAGAGAAAGGCTTATGTGGGTGATATGGAGTCCTTTACATAGGTGATGTGGGGGCTTCTAAGACAGGCTTTGTTGAAGGACTCAAGCTCAACACTGTACTACACATACCTCAATTGTTGCCCAAATATGGTTAAGTCCATTTCCTGTTCAGCCACAATTTGTGGAATGTTGGGCCACGGTCCTACTATGGTCTGCGTCCACAAATGGGTGACAGCGTGTTTATAAATGACCATTGAACGCAGAATACTTCAACCCAAATTGGCTTCTACTTTTAAACAACTGACTACTAATTCGATTAAGACACACTTTAAACAAAATTAATTAAAATAATTTACCCATTTAAATACATATGTTACAGCTGCATTCTTACAAAAACAAATGGCATAACTTAACCCACTCATATTGTTGTTTGGTATTTCTGTGATAAAATAATTAACTGGTTCAGACGTCATGTTCTGATTGCTCCAGGCACCGATGAAAATGACAAGCCAGAATGATTACTCCATGCCTGTTGAAGGAATGATTCACTAAACAGCAATCATAAAACACAGCTTTATGGGATGTGATGTTGTAAAATAAATACTTGGGTTATATGCAAGTCTAAGTTAGCAGTGGATATGGCCTTTTCCTGAACTCTGCTCTAGAGATCAATGTTATATCTGAGCCAGAGACCCGTTTGTATCACTGACAGTGAAGTTTAATTCACATTGAACCCCACACCTCAGAGAGAAACAGGTCATCAACAAATACCATCATAACATTTTATATTACATCCAATAATAATATTATTAATATTAACGAGTCTGTTATGTATGTTACTTAGTTTAGAGCAATGCTTAAAATCTTTACTGACCAAAGACCCCCAAAGCCCTGCATCATGGGGGAAATTTTTCTCTGCAAAGCTTTATAAAAACATTAATTAGCTAAATATTAACTAACATTTATAAATAATACATAAATTATTTTGAAATGCTTTACTTACAAATTCATGTGAAACCAAACTGTCGCCCTGCAACAGTTTGCCAAATTTCTTTAAGACGTTTTTAATAAAACACTTTTTTGTGATATAGTGATGATATATAAATATATAACAAATACCAGTGGTAACAAAGCGATACATAGTAACGCTGGGATACTTTTTTTCCCCGTTGTTTTTTATTCGACGTACTGTTGCTATGGTTACCTCATCAGGCGAATGAGACTTCTGTTTGCTAGCGACTCTCTAAAACAATAACATTATAACTTTAATACATTTAAATCCCCCAACTATACAGGTAAATTCTTCAACCATGAAATAACTCAACTGTATATAACTGTTTTTTTAAGTCCTCAAGCGTACTTGTATTATTATCTGAATTCCTCATCAATTGAAGGTGTAGTTCTAAAAGAAAAAATCTATTCACTGTATAAGCCTAAAAACTCACCTTTTTTAAACTCCTCGAGCATGGCATCCAGCTTTGTATCATTGAAGACAAAATGCAGAGGGTGGCTGTAGAACTTGGTGATGGTTTTCAACGGCGTGCAGTCATCTGGATCCACAAAGGCCAAGTCCTTGACAAACAGCAAGTCCACAATATGACATCTCTCGCCCTCATACACAGGTATTCGCGTGTAGCCGCTCTCCATGATCTCAGACATGGTGTTGAAGTCCAGGATGGCATCGGCGGCAATCATGAAGCAGTCTCGCAAAGGCGTCATGACATCCTCCACAGTTTTAGTCCTGAGCTCCAGAGCGCCCTGGATGATGTTGAGCTCCTCTTTCACCAGGTCATTATACGGATCTGTCACCCTGAGCATCTCCAGAAGCTTCTCCCTGTTGTACACAGTGCGGATCTCCTGCCCCAGCACATGGTCCAGGAGTTTACTGACGGGAAATGATGCAGGGAAAGTGAGGATCATAAAGAATTTAGTCAGGATTATAGTGTTTGCGCCCACGGCGAGTCCATGCCTGGAGCAGATGGCTTGTGGCACGATTTCCCCAAAAATCACGATCCCTATAGTGGACACCACTACAGCGATCAGCCCTGATCCTGCGATGTCATCGAGCAGGATAGTCAAAGTGGTATTGACCAAGACATTTCCCAGGAGCAAAGAACACAGAAGGTAGTTTCCTTGGCTTCGGACTGGCTCGATCTTCTTCGCGTAATTCTTCTCCTTCTCAGTCCCGCAGTTTTGGACAATCCGGAGCTCCATGGGATCCAGCGCCATCAGCCCAAGATTCAGCCCGCTGAACATGCCGGACAAACACAACAACATGGCAATAAAAATCACCTGCAGCCAGAAAGGCAGTAGGAACTTCTTCTCCTCCACCACGATCACTTTAGTGTCATGCCCCTCGTGATAGATCCAGGTGCTCTCGGACCACGAGTCATGCGCGCCAGGTGTGGCGGTGGCGATGCACAGGTAATACACTTTGCTCTTCTCAGTTTTTCGCAGAGGTTTCACCTCTATTTCAATAATCCCAGATGTCTTTCTGTTTACCTCCACGTTGGGAAGGATGATGATATCGGAGGTTCGGATGCCGCAGGGATGCGAGGCAGGTGCGTCTCCAGGGCTCTGGCTCTCCGCAGGTGCGCTGCCGAATCTATGCTCCGTAAAGGCGAGTTTGGACCACGTCTCGTTGTTGATGTTTTGCCCATAGACCCTTAACCTGACACGCGAGCGCTCGCTGACGCGCAAAAAGCCTCCGTCCATAAACGACACCTCGTCGGTGTCCTCGAGCCGGAGGCCAATGATGACAGTCTCTTCTGGCGCGTCTTTGCCATCAATGCTACTGATCAGACAACTGCTGACAATTAAGAATATAACAGTCAATGATCTAGCCCGGTTCAGCGCCGCCATATTAGAAGTGGGCACTGCGGTCCATTGCTCTGCCATGTTGACAATGGGCAGACTTTAGTTAATGCATGTAGAATGCCAAGGTCAGAGGGAATCCTCGTCCGCCTTCATCCTCTCTATAGCTGTCCTGACATGAAGCACCAAGGGCGGCATTACTCACCGCGTATCGCTGCCTCTCTGCACCACGATGACACACTAGCACGCTCTGTGAACTACTGTGAATACAGATGCCTAATGACGGACGTTCGATCTGACCAATCCGGTCGCGTATGCAAATTAAGACCAATGGTGTCCAATGACATCTCGCGGAATGTCGGAGGGGAGGCAGTGCTATTGGGCTTAAACGCGGTAGTGGGTGTATCCAAAGACCAATCAAAATGAGCGGTACCTAAAAGGTGGGCGTGGTCGCCGACGGCCAACGGTATGACACCATTGAAACTACTTGCCAATACATTGCATTAACATATTACAATTTCTGGGTTAATTCTGAAAACTGAGAAAAACAGTATGAAAATTGCAGTGGGTGGATGATACATAAGGAAATGCGTGATAAAATTACGAAGCACAGATGAAAAGGATTCGCTTTCTATTTGCTTGTAAGCGCGTGTGCGTCTCTTTGCCAGATAAACAAACTTAATGCGTTCAAATTCATGCCTTCGTCATGTCAATTTCCATAATACATCCAAAACGTCTCTTCATTTCTTCATAGAACCACTCAATTGAATGTCAAACCAAACAGATTGTGATGTTTCAGAAAATCAAAGAAAGAGGAACATTTGGATAATAATATACATCATGACAGTGATTTCAAATGGCACATATTTTGTCACCTTTTGGAGAGATTTTGAATTAAAAAGACAAAACGATTTTAATAAAACATATGTATAGCCATCTATATAATATACATAATGAGACATTCTAAATGTGGGCTATTTTATAGGCCTATTTAAATAGTTTGAGAATTGTAATAATAATTCATTCACAAAATAAAAAATATTAGATTTTTGACTATTGAAAGGTAAAGGCTTTTCTACTCATGCACATAAACGCACACACACACACACACACACACACACACACACAGAGAGAGAGAGAGAGAGAGCGAGAGAGAGAGTTGTTATTTTTATTTTATTGTATTTATCCACTTATTTTCTCTCATTTACTACTCATTTATTGTCTTCTTTTTTACTTTGATGGTGTAATTATATTCTGTATTTTATTCTGCATTCAAATGCTTTGGCAATACTGTAACACAAATGTCATGTCAATTAAGCAACTTGAACTTGAGAGAGAGAGAGAGAGAGAGAGAGAGAGAGATTATAGTCCTCCTTGCATGATTGCATCCTTGTAGTCACTAAAGCCTATTGACCTGTAATCTTCCGCCTTTTAAAAATTAATACACTTGTACATAACTGACATAGTCAAACAGGGCGATATAAAATGTGCAAGATGATTTTGCAGATCTGAAGAGCAAAAGACCATTACAACCATTCTTATCTCTGTAAACATTTCTAGTGTGTTTTGTTATACATTATATGCACATGGTACATGTACCGTATCATAAAGCAAACTAGAAATGTCTTTTTTGCTTAGATTCATAAATTAAATAATAATGATATAGAAGCTAAAATGGCATATTCTTAAGCGGGGGTCATTATGTGAGAAAGCACTCAATGTTGCTTTGAGCGATTGCTGTGAACATTCCACATAATTGATTTATACCCCCAACAACATAGTGTGTATATATTAAGTTGTAAGACATCATTCTTTTGAATAAACGTCCTAATAGTAATGATTAACTCGAGACTCTTGGCAGATTGTAAGACTTTATTATATTAGACCTTGAGTACTGATAAGTTGAACTAGGGAGGTACAGAACATTCTTTCCAATTCAAGGTCTCCCATGGTTCTGTGAATGTGAATGGGCAGATGTGCATATAGTGCAATACCTTTTACCAAGCACTTCAAGTTAATTTTTGTTATTTATTAGCTGTTGATATTGCATAACTGATATTTTTCTCAGTATGTTCTATTTCTTTTATTATTCATTATTTTATATTTTTCGAAAATAAAAACAGTATGTACGTGCATATTAACATATTATTAATGCAGTTGTTACCATCCAATGTATTGTGACGTTGAAACTAGATGTTGATTCTCAATTATATTTTGACTGTAACAAAAAGATACATGCACAAGTCTTGCAGACACGAGTCAAAACTTAGTTGAAGTGAATAGTTATGCTCAAGGCCTTGCTCTAGGTCTAGGACATCCATCTGCTTGCCCTTGCAGAGGAGCTGCTGATATTGCATGTGGGATAAACGTTGTGCACGTAGCCGTGTTGGGCTTTAAACAAAGGACACGTTTCATTCATTTGCTTTTCCACATACATTTAATAAAGTTGCTCCAAGCATAGACCTAAAAATGAATTAGCAAAATGTGCAGAAATAATTCTGAGTGACATTTTATACAAATATATTCAAGTAAATTTGGCACAACAACAACACCATAAAAAATACATAAATGAATGTACAAGAAAGTACAATTTGGTGTACAGTGAATTGGGAAATTGTGACTACGCAAGATCTAAAAGCCTAAAAGCAAACGTTCTTACACAATCTTAGGCTTAAAAGATGAGACAAAAACAGTATATTGTTTTGACATTGTACTATCATTTCAAAAAGACATATGAATACTGGAAACAATCTCCCACAGAAAAGCCTTCACTTGAAGGTCTTATGCATGTTTTTCATGACCATCCATAATCAGGTGTTTGAAAATAGGAGGATGTTGGGATGTGCCTTTAAAAAAACAAAAAACTATCTGTTATACAATAAGCCATTATCTGCAGTCTCAAAAAGTGATGGGATCTAATGAAAAGAATCAATGAAAAACTAGAGAATGCGATATCCACAGCATGTTATTAGAAGGGCTCCGTTATTTCATCAAGTGTTTGAGCTGGTCCTGCAGGTTTTTGGAGTGTTCCACACTGTGAAAGACATTACAGATGAAGAGTTACCAAAGGTTTAGACAAATTCACAAAAAATAACATGCGGTTATTTAAATAATGTAAATGACCTAAACATAAGGACTTACTTCTTTTGAATGGCCTCTTGCCTGGATTTAAAAGATAAAGAAATATATCAGATTTCAGTTTTGTTTTATTTAGTCTAAACTATGAAATAACAAATTCAAGTATGGGAATTATGTAGTAACCAAAAAAGGTTAAAGTCAAGTAAAGTTCAGTCATGTTTATTTATATAGTGCTTTATACAATACAAATGAATAAAAGTTTATTTGTAAAGGAACTCAAACAAAGGCAATTTATTTTTAAATACACTAAATTAAATTACAATTGTTTTTACAAAAAGTGTTTAAGGTTATGAGGTATATGAGTGTTTCCTTTGACTAGTAATGTACAATATGCTAATGTAGATAAAGGCAGTGTGGATGTATACTTGTCTACTTACTGATACTGCAAGTGGGTTGTTATAATAGACATCTTCCGTAGACTCTGCAAGAATAAAGATACACGGAGAAGTTACATCTGCTTTATTAAACATTAAATAGCCAACACGTAACCTACTGTATCATATTCGATACATGGAATTCTAAAGCCTCTAAATTATCAACATGATAAAAGCTGCTGAAGAATCAATTGTACACAATCTACTACATGCCTTCTGTCCTCTGATAGTTCATGTTTTTTAGAAAGTTAAATGCCTTGTAGTATAAGCAACTTAATAGGTTCACTTGATTATCAATACACTATTTTTTAATCATAAATCCAAAAAGCATAAAAGATGATACAACAGTGTTTTGAGGACAGTATAACTGTATAACTCTCAATCATATCGATGCATTGCATTATTTGCCCCCCAAAATAAAAACTAGCTTGATCATAAAATTAAAGATTTTAATATCATAAAGAAATATTACTGGAAGAAATAAAGTGATAACTATTCTTTATACGCATTTTATGTAGTCTGTTACATCTTATAAAGAAAATAATGTTGCCTTTGCACTTACATCTTCAGAATGCAGAATTGCATCTTCTTGAATTACCATATTTCTCGCTGCCTGGCTGAGTAGCTGTAAAGTAGAAGAGACCACTGATCATTTTATAAGTTAACTGGATTCATCTTTATCTTAAAACCAAGTGAAACTCCTGTCTGTAACGTTACATAGCATGTCTGGACATCATGACCGGTGTTGTGCCCATTTTCGACCCCTGCCAAATTATTACCCCCTCTCGTTGAAATCGCTACCTGATTGCCTAAACCTAACCCCATCCCCACACCTAACTCTAACCTACCAATACTAGGGGGCAGTAATCTGGCGGGGGTCAGAGTTCAGCACAACATCTGAAACAGATAGCCGGGCAAATATCTCGCCTTATATTTATTTATATAACAATATAACGTTTCGTATATTTACTTCTTGGCTCTTGGATCCTTTCAACACTTGACGGGTTAAAGCGATCACATCTCCGCTACAAGAAGTGACTTTATCAGACAATAAACCTTTAACAGATTGACCGAAGCGAGGCTGCGTCTCGGAGGAAGCCATCACTGTTTACTACGGCACCAGGCGAGGGACAATTTCAAATATGAACGCGAATGACACAGACGAGAAGATGGGGAAGATGTTTAGATAGGCTACTTATATAACTTATGAAATGTGCAATAAACTTGCCTTCCCATAGGAAATCTATTAAATATAAATACATATTTAACATAACATAGATGACTTCTATTGGTCTCATTTGTAAGTCGCTTTGGATAAAAGCGTAAAATTAATTGAAATCCTCTTATTGTAAGATAAAACAGATTACTTGTCTGTATGTTTAAAATACTATTAGTGACTACAAACAAACATTTGTTGTGCATTTTATTTTTATAAAAAAAATGGACAATGGACATTTCATTTTTCTATGTAATTTTTACATTTATTGTGTTATTATTTGATGTTTTATGTAATTATTTCTAGAAAACCACACAAAACAGGGTTATAATGAGTGTAAAAAAATCCTGTAGAAAATTTTACAGACTATGGAATTTTCTTAATGACAAGACAATAATTGTTAGTTCGACCTATTAATTATCATAATTTTCCAAAGGTTAAGCACCTCCTTAATATGATAATTTATCAAAATGGACTATTTGTTTTTAAGATTTTCAAGGTTAATTCTGTATTCCAATTGTAGAAAGTGGCATTTTATCAAATGCAAAGCACTTAGTGTATGTAGTGCATGCAGTAGTGATTGCTTCTGTATGCTCCAAAAGAAGTACAGGTGCATCTCAAACAATTTGAATGTCAAGAAAAAGTACATTTTTCTTGTAACTTATTTCAAAAAGTGAAACTTTCATATATTCTAGATTCATTACATCTAAAGTAAAACATTTCAAAAGTTTTTTTTCATGTTGATGATTAGAGCTTGCAGCTCATGAAAGTCAAAAATACAGTATCTCAAAATAGTAGAATATTTCCTAAGATCAATAAAAAAAAAGGATTTGCAAAACAGAAACGTTCAAGTTCTTTAAAGTATGTTAATTTATGCACTCAATACATGGTCGGGGCTCCTTTAGCACAAACTCCAGCATCAGTGAGGTGTGGCATGGAAGCGTTCAGTGTGGCATTGCCAAGGCACTATTGAGTCTTCAGCTCTTTCTCTTAAAAACATCCCATAGGTTCAGGTCAGGAGTGTTGGCTGGCCAATCAAGCACAGTAATATCATTGTCAGGTGAAGTAAAAAGGATTTAAGTGCAGCAGGAGTAGTAGAGGCAGTCTTTAATGAAGATGCAAAACAAGGCAGTCTGTCGTACGTAGACACAGAACTGGATGAAAAAAAAAACAGTAGGTGGTCTGGTCCAGGGGACCCCAGTCTTGATTATGGGCATAATCAGCCCAGGATAGTTGGTCGCACCACGACGCGGAAGTGCACGAGGTTAAGCTACGCAACATGCGACCAAGAATCTGATTGGTCCTTTCGGCTTGCCCATTGGTCTGTGGATGGAATCCTGACGACAGAGCAGGGGAAGCCCCTATCTGACGACAGAATTCCCTCCAGAACTGAGAGGCGAATTGAGGCCCTCTGTCAGAAACAATGTCCGAAGGAAGGCCATGTATCTTGAACACATGATCTACCATGACTTGAGCGGTCTCACAGGCGGACGGTAATTTGGGAAGAGGGATGAAATGGGCAGCTTTAGAAAAACGGTTCACCACAGTGAGGATAACAGTATTACCTGCCGAAAGCGGAAGACCGGTCACAAGATCCAACGCAATGTGAGACCACGAACGTGATGGAATGGGGAGGGGTCTAAGAAGGCCTGCCGGTGGAGTGTTACTTGGCTTGGTCTGGGCACAAACATGACACGAAGCAACAAAGCGCCGAATGTCGCGTTCTCTAGTGGGCCACCAAAAACGTTGACTAATAGCGGCCAATGTACCCATAACTCCCGGGTGTGCCATCAATTTAGACGAGTGTCCCTAGCGAAGAACAGTAGGAGGAACGACCTCAGGAACAAATAACGTTCCCTCAGGCGTGCGGGCTGGTCTGGTAACATGAAAAAGGGCTCCTCTCACAGCCTGTTCCACTCCCCAGATGGCAGCCCCGACCACACAATGCTTAGGTAAAATACTCTCGGTGGTAGAGGGCCCCCCTGAGGAGCAGAACTGGTGTGAGAAAGTGTCAGGCTTCAGATTCTTAGAGCCGGGTCTAAACGAGATCTAAAATTCAAAACGTCCGAAGAAAAGAGCCCAACGAGCCTGACGGCTGTTAAGTCTCTTAGCGGAGCGGATGTCCTCCAAATTTTGATGATCCGTCCAGACAATGAATGGCACGCTGGCTCCCTTGATCCAGTGTCGCCATTCACCAAGAGCCAGACGGATCGCCAAAAGCTCTTGGTTACCGACGTCATAGTTGCGCTCAGCGGACAAAAGGTGATGGGAGTAGAAGGCGCACGGATGTACCTTGTCATTAAGGGATGAGCGTTGCGATAAGATGGCTCCCACCCCGACGTCGGAAGCATCAACTTCAACAATAAATTGTTTCTCGGGGTCAGGAGTGATGAGGATGGAGCGGAGGTAAATAACCCCTTGAGCCGATCAAACGCTTCCTGTGCAGCCCCGGACCAAGCAAAGCAAGTCTTGGACGAGGTGAGGCTAGTAAGCGGGGCGGCGACACGACTAAAGTCTCGGATAAAACGACGGTAAAAATTGGCAAACCCCAGAAACTGCTGAAGCGTGTCTCGAGAATCTGGAACAGGCAAATCAATGACAGCACGAACCTTGTCAGGGTCAATGCTGATCCCCTCCGCCGAAACTACCGAACCGAGAAATGTGACAGACTGGGCATGAAACATGCACTTATCTGCCTTGACAAACAGGCGGTTCTCTAGTAAACGTTGCAAAACTCAGCGGACATGCTGTACGTGTACCTGGAGAGAGGGTGAGAAGAGGAGAATGTCGTCCAAATACACAAACACAAAGATATTGAGCATATCTCTCAAGACATCGTTAACTAAGGCCTGAAAAACAGCGGGAGCGTTGACCAGCCCGAACAGTAAAACCCGGTACTCAAAGTGGCCAATGGGAGTGTTAAATGCGGTCTTCCACTCGTCTCCTTCCTTAATTTGTACCAAGTGGTAGGCATTGCGTAAGTCTAGCTTCGTGAAGACCCATACGCCCTGTAGGATCTCGAAGGCCGACGACATAAGAGGCAAGGGATAGCGATTCTTGACTTATGTCGTTCAACCCCCGATAATCAATACAGGGGCGCAAGGACCCACCCTTCTTCTTCACAAAGAAGAACCCCGCCCCGGCAGGAGAGGAGGTGGGAACAATAATCCCCGCGGCGAGGGACTCTGTGAGGTAATTCTCCAGAGCTCCCCGCTAGGGCGCCGAGAGCAAGTATAATCGACCGTGGGGTGGCATGGTGCCGGAAGGAGCTCAATGCTTCAGTCATAAGGGCGATGAGGCGGTAAGGAGGTGGCCCGGGAAAGGCTGAAGACCGCCCGCAGATCGTGGTACTCCTCCGGAACTCCAGACAAATCACCAGGCTCCTCCTGAGACACAGAGGAAACAGCAGAAACTAAACAGTTAACATGACACGACAAATTCCATGAATGAATAGAGCCCTTCTGAGGGTTCTTCTGGGTCAGCCAGGGATGCCCTATGAAGAACAATCGGGGATTAAGGGACTAGAAAACAAAAATAAATAGTCTCTCAGTGATTTCCTGAGATGGTAAGGCTCACCAAACAGCTGATGCAATGAACAGAAGAAAGTGCCCTGCCATCCAGGGCAAAGACGGTGGTGATGTCATCCAGGTCCAGTAGGGGGATCCCCTGTTCAATGGCCCATCTCTCGTCCAAAAAACTGCCCTCTGCCCCCAAATTGATGAGCGCTAGACCAGTGTCAGGAAAGCCAGCCCATCGGAGAACAGCAGAGATAGTCGTACGAGACCTGGGTGATGGGGGAATGACAGTGGCGCTTGCCAGTACTCCTCCGTCTACTGGCGAGCTCTGGCTTTTAACAGGCACGAAGAAGCAAAATGTCCAGCCTCGCCACAGTAAAGGCAGGCGGTTCAGAATCCACCGCTGTCGTTCCTCCACAGAGATTCGAACCCCCCCCAGCTGCATGGGTTCCGGAACAGAACTGAGTCCAGAACTCGATGGCAAAGCCAGCGACAGACCTTCTGCCCTGATGAAGCTTTCTGAAAAGGCCGAAAACAGAACAATCGAAGATCTTGATCATCTCCTCCTTGAAGAGCTCGTAACAGCCACAGCAGGGAGTCCGTGCCTCCCAAGCAGAAGTTCCACATTCGAGCACACGTGTCGGCGGTGATCTGATGATGGTTCTTGGTAAAGCATTAGTAGCCGCGAAGATAAATCCGTCACTGTGTGATCAAGCTCTCAACAGCGTGACGGGCGGCGGACAACTCCTCCTCATGTCTGCTGAGCATGACTCCCTGAATCTCCATCGCTGACCGAAATGGTTCCTCCCAGGGGCGGCGCTTTGCTAAGGGCTGAAGCCCAATGTTTTCAGAAAAGCCCAATGTTTTATGACCATGCATTGTACGCATCATCATCACTGAGTTTTCATGAGCATTAAAATGATGAACCGCAGTTTACTTCCGTCAGGAACCGCCCTGACATATACCCTTTGCTGGATCCATGAGGTCTGGTTGAATTGTTCTGTCCGGTGAAGTATAAAGGATCCAAGTGCAGCAGGAGTAGTAGAGACAGTCTTTAATGAAGATGCAAAACAAGGCAGTCTGTCGACGTAGACACAGAACTGGATGAAAAAGCAAAACAAAACAGTAGGTTGTCTGGTCCAGGGGACTGCAGTCTTGAGGGAGCTCGTGGAAATGGGCTCACTGGAGGTAGCAACAGGACACCAAGAAAACAAGAAGCACATAGCAACTCTAGGTGAGACAAGACAAGGTGAGATCTCTAAAGTATTGCGACAAGTGGAGAGACCACATCCAACGCATGACACACAATAATCCGACAGCGGACAGCAAGCACAGCCGCTGTAAATAGAGGGAATGATTAGATAAGAGTGAGAACAGATGTCACTACAAAGCAGCGCGAGTGCTGATTGTGATGACAGACAAGTGGGGGAGAGAGCAGGTGTATGTGTCTGTGAGCATGTGTGTGTGCGTGTGTGTGTGTGTGTGTGTGTGTGTGTGTGTACAACAGAGTGTGTGAGAGAGAGACAGAGAAGCAAACCCAGCTCATGACAAACATGGTCAGCAAACCACTTGGAAGTAGTTTTGGCAGTGTGGGCAGGTGCTAAAGTCCTGCTGGAAAAGGAAATCAGCATCTTGTCAGCAGATGGAAGCATAAAATACTCTAAAATCTCCTGGTAGACGGCTGCATTGTCTTCAGACTTGATAAAACACAATGGACCAACACCAGCAGACGTCATGGCACCCCAAATAATCACTGACTTCGGAAACCTCGCACTGGACTTCAAGCAGCTTGGATTCTGTGCCTCTCCAGTCTTTCTCAGGACTCTGGGACCTTGATTTCCAAATGAAATGTAAAATTTACTTTCATCTGAAAAGAGGACTTTGGACCATTGAGCAACAGTACAGTTATCTTTCTCCTTAGCCCAGGTAAGATGCTTCTGACATTGTTTCTTTTTCAGAAGTGGCTTGGTAGCCCTTTTCCTGAAGATGTCTGAGCGTGGTGACTCCAGCTTCAATTCACTTCTTGTGACGCTCTCCCAAGTGTTTGAATCGGCTTTGCTTGAAAGTATTCTCAAGCTTGCGGTCATCCCTGTTGCTTGTGCACCTTTTCCTATCCAATTTCTTCCTTCCAGTCAACTTTGCATTTAATATGCTTTGATACAGCACTCTGTGAACAGCCACCCCTTTCAGTAATGACCCTCTGTGACTTACCCTCTTTGTGGAGGGTGTCAATGATCGTTTTCTGGACCATTACCAAGTCAGCATTCTTCCCCATTATTGTGGTTTCAAAGAACAAGAGATACCCACAATTTATACTGTATGGAAGGTCATTTATTGAAACTCAAATGTAAATATTCTAATATTTTGAGATACTGATAGAGCTCTAAGCTCTAATCATCAAAATTAAAACAAAAAAGTTTTGAAAAAGTGCATTTTTTGAATCTAGAATATATGAAAGTTTCACTTTTTTAAAGAAGTTACAAAAAGATAATGAACTTTTTTACAATGTTCAACATGTTTGAGATGCACCTGTATAAATCACAAAGTTGAAAAGAAATTCCCAAAAATAAAAGAAAAAATGAAAAATAAGATAAAAAATTGGGCTGTGCTCAGTGTTCTCTCATGCACTTTCATACATTTTGGGAATGTGGGGAACCAATCAACAGCTTTGTTTAAAACAGCCCTGATGACACTTAGATATTGAAGCTAAACTATTTCATGGTCAAGGAGGTGGCATTGAAGAATTCGTATAAATATCTCCCGTCACCTCGCTCATGCAGGCAGTGCTGATTTGATGAGCCGGTGAACACTTGGTTGAATGAAGAGGACAATGTCTGACCCACTCATCCTGCCATGGCTTCTCTGTTCATGCCTGTTCTCTGCAGTAACTCTAGCAGTGCTGTATCTCAAAAGAAAGATGAATGGATTTGTGCCAGGAGACAAATCTCCTCCAAGCCTCCCATCACTCCCCATCATCGGGAGTCTCCTCAGTCTCGTAACTGACAGTCCTCCACACATCTTCTTCCAACAACTGCAGAAGAAATACGGAGATCTTTATTCCCTCATGATGGGCTCCCACAAAGTCCTGATTGTGAACAACCACCATCATGCAAAAGAGATCCTGATCAAAAAAGGAAAAATATTTGCAGGAAGGCCACGAACTGTAAGTAAACTGCATCACTTTCATCAGCAGCTGAATTTCACTAAACTATTTACTTTACATGTTTGTCTTTAAGGTTACAACAGACTTATTGACTCGAGATGGGAAAGATATAGCGTTTGCTGACTACAGTTCCACATGGAAGTACCATCGGAAAATGGTGCATGGAGCTCTTTGCATGTTTGGTGAAGGTGCAGTTTCTATAGAGAAGATAAGTGAGTATCACTGCAGCCAGCATGACATAGTACAAATATATAAAAGCAATGCAAATTATAAAAAAATCCATACAAAAATATACAAATCAGAGCCTGCTACCTAATTCTTACTTTTCACCTAAAGTCTGCAGGGAGGCGAGCTCTATGTGTGACATGTTGACTGAATCTCAGAACATCGCTGTGGATCTGGCACCGGAACTGACGCGTGCCATCACAAATGTGGTGTGTGTCTTGTGTTTCAACTCCTCATACAAACGTGGAGATGCTGAGTTTGAGTCCATGCTCCAGTACAGTCAGGGAATCGTGGATACAGTCGCTAAAGACAGCTTGGTGGATGTTTTCCCATGGCTGCAGGTAAGCTTTAATATGTGATAATAATGTTTCTTACCCTGCAAGATTTCTTAATTGTTTTGGAAAGAGGTTTCACCTCGGCTGCATTTAATTGATATAAAATACAATAAAAACAGTCATTTTACAATTAAAAATATAAATTTTTCTCATTTCTAATTTTAGAATGAAATGTATTTCTGTAATGCAAAGCTAAATCAGCATTGTTTTACTCCAGTCTTCAAAAATTATTCTAAAATGTTAATTTGCTGCTCAAGAAACAGTTCTTCTTATTATAAGTGTTCAAAACAATTATACTGCTTTATATTTTTGAAAACAGCAATAAATTGGTTAAAGATTATTTGATGAACAGAAAGTTGCAAAAGGACAGCATTTATTTGAAATGAAAATATGACATTATTAATGTCTTTACTGTCACTTTTGATCAATTTAATGCATCCTTGCTGAATAAACGCATTGATTTCTTTCAAATGAATTTTACTTTTGAACAGCAATTCTTGGCTTTTCTAGTGGTTATTTACATAAAATATATTTTAAATTATTTTTGTCTAATGCTTTGATTTCTAATAGCCTACATATTATTTTCCTCCAAGATATTCCCAAACAAAGACCTCAAAATCTTAAGACAGTGTGTTTCAATCAGAGACAAACTGCTTCAAAGGAAATACGAGGAACACAAGGTAAACGTGCATCTCCACTATTACAAAAATACAAAAGAATGTTCTGAATATTCCCTGTTTGTAATCAACGTTCATAAAAGTTGTGTGAACAATTAACAGTTCTCGATGGAGTGTAACATTTCAAAGCAGGACGTGTCAACATATGTATAACTTATAGTGTAGACTAGACTGAACAAACAGCAGCTGTCACAGTGCACTCTGAGAAAAAGCCTGCGCTTTAATATGATTTCTCCCTCAATAACCTGGGATTTGTCTCCCTCTACAGCTGGATTACAGTGATAACGTCCAGCGGGATCTCATAGATGCACTTCTGAGGGCCAAACGCAACTCAGAGAATAATTACACCAGCACTCATGAAGTTGGTTTAACTGAAGACCACGTGCTCATGACTGTGGGGGACGTCTTTGGGGCAGGGGTGGAAACCACTACCACTGTACTCAAATGGTCAATAGCTTACCTTGTCCATAATCCACAGGTAAGCTGCTCACAACTGGCTTTTCGGAATCAGTTCTTGCAATGAAACTTAGTAGATGTTCTTTACATTTGGCATTAGGTGCAGAGAAAGATTCAGGAGGAGCTGGACAATAAGATTGGAAAAGACAGACACCCTCAGCTCAGTGACCGAGGGAATTTGCCGTATTTAGAGGCCACAATAAGAGAAGTTCTGAGAATCCGACCCGTCTCCCCACTTCTCATCCCTCATGTGGCGCTCCAAGACTCCACGTAATTAAAACAACTAATATATTTTTCCTTTATTTATCAAGGATGCATTCAATTGTTTTATAATGTTAGAAATAATTTTAATTTCTATATTTGATCAAATATGAGTGAACTTTGTATCACAGTTTTCACAAAAATATTTGGCAGCACAACTGTTTTCAATACTGACAAATAAAAAGAGATGTTTCTTGAGAAGAAAATCACTTATCATTTTCTGGAGGATCATTGTAATGCCGTCATAGAAATTAATTACTTTTTAAAATGTATTAAAATATAAAAAATATTTTAAATTGTTTTTGCTGTATTTTGGATCAAATAAATGCAACATTGATGAGCATTGAAGAGAAAGAAATGCTCAAATTGTTTCCCACCTCAAACTTTTGAATAGTGTATCATTACATTTAATTTATTCTTGATGCTTAATGTCCTTTGCTTGAAAATATGAAAATAACCAAATTATGGTTTTAAACTTCCCAATTTTTCTCTCAGGGTTGCAAAAACGTCAGTTGTTCATATCAAATACTGTCCAGTCGTGATGTCTGCTCTTCTCTCTTTAACAGTGTGGGAGAATACACTGTGCAGAAAGGAACCCGAGTCATTATTAATCTGTGGTCTTTACATCATGATGAGAAGGAATGGAAGAATCCTGAGCTGTTTGACCCAGGTGAGAATCTGCAGTGATAACACACATTCATGTAATCTGTGAAATACAACGAATCCTCTAATCTGACAGGACGATTTCTGAACGAGGAGGGTGATGGCTTGTGCTGCCCATCGGCCAGCTATCTGCCCTTCGGCGCAGGGGTTCGAGTTTGTCTCGGCGAAGCCCTGGCAAAGATGGAACTCTTCCTCTTCCTGTCATGGATTTTACAAAGGTTCACGCTGGAGATACTCGCTGGCCAGCCTCTGCCTGACCTCCAGGGCAAGTTTGGTGTGGTTCTTCAACCCAAGAAATTCAAAGTCGTTGCTAAACTAAGAGCCGACTGAGAAAAATTCCCACTAATGCAGCACTGCTGAGTAAATGTATTATCAAATGTCACAAAAAAGACATGAATATAATTAATATCTTGAGACAGTGTGACTCCATGATCAACAGTAATTGAACATTCTGGAGGTAAATGTCCCATTCATTTTCTTCATGGGGAACTGATTTTTAATTTCACTGTTATTGCTGGTATGTGCTTTTGTTGAAGTCATCAGTATGCGTTATTTCAACTTATTTTTAATCATGGAATTCCTGATGGAAAACTACATTCCCCATAATTCTGCAAAGAAATATCCACCAATCAAAACAAGCAAAAAGCTTTAGCTCCCGCCCACTCCCATGAAGCACTGTGATTGATGTCAATCTCTCTGCATTCACAAACACTTAAATATGTAAATATACATGCATATTTTACAATCAATGGAAAATATATATTGCTTTTATACACAATCATCTTTAAATCAAGTTATTTTCCCACCATTTATTTTGTAATGTCAATTTATTTTTTCCTTCAATAAAACTATTAAGTACACAGTCTTCTTTGTCTTATTGTCCAATTATCTATATGTTTTCTTTAGCAAAGACTTTTTAGAAATCCCTATAGGAAAATTAATAAGAAAAAATACTTTATGAGAACAAAGGCGGCTGAAAAAGGCAGACCATTTTGGATGCATAACTGAATCACTTCACAGAAATCATTGGCTTTCAATGCTGTTTTTTTATTATTCATATGGAACATTCTTTGATACTCTTTAATTTGGTTTAGTCTTATAAAATGCGGAAAATACAGTTTCATATATAAAAAGAAAGGGAATATGGATACAAAACTAAAACGTAGTACCAGGCTTAAATTAAAGCTTAAGAAGAAAAAAAAGCAATTGGCTTGCAAAGCCTTCGTCACCTTCAAGCACACACACTCACTGCTCAGTGTCAAAACAGTGCAATGACAACCTTTTCAGGCAAAACAAATGAACACATCTCATTCACACTGAGCTACCCAACATCAGATTTCCACTTTGAATCAACACCTTTGGTCTCAAACATCAAAGGACGACAGAAAACAAGAGCTACAGAAAGATCGTCATGAGCACCATTGCTGCAACATGTGACTTCATCTCCTCACTGACCCTTGCTTCATTTAATCGGTCAAATAATTTTGATGCTACGATGCTATAACTGGTCCAAATCATTCAGAATTCTCAATATCAGGTTTAGCCAAACAATACTGCTACAAAAATATTTCCAAAGGCACCACGTCAATGTTGTAATCTGCCTCCCAAACCATGTTTTTTCCAGCCAACACACTAGGAACCTAATTTACCGGCCACATCACTTTTTAAGAAAATTAGCCACCATTTACACAGGAACACTCTTATCTGAAGATAAACAGGGTCAGAAAGCCATCTGTGCCCAAGCTAAGACTCCATTATAGGTCACCTAACTGCTAATCTAAACCAAAGGTCAAACAATCACAGTGGCCTGAAGAATGATCCACTTAAAGGATCCTACAATGACTGACACACACAGAAAAACAAATCTTAATCTCATCATGAACCCGACTTAAGTGCTATACTAACATGACAGTAATCTTACCTGATCTGATACAATAAAACGCACATTAAAGACCTGTACATCAGTTACTGTTAGTGGTGCAAGAGTTCCCTTACAGTGTTAAGATACAAAAACAATTTAAAAGCACTATGGGCGAATACAGAAATTCAATTAAGGCAAAAAAAACAACATTTAAATGATATGTTTGGATGGAAGGCTTATTTAGTGATCCTTTCAAACAAGACGTTACCACTAAGCAAAATCTTCACTCATACTGGCCCTTGTTTTAAATTCTACAACACACTCTTCTCTTTAAGGCATATGAAGACTACTCAAATCAACAAAGGCACCTAGTGTACATGTACAAGCGGAGTTCAATCTATATACAAAAGTATTTTCAGCCTTCATTTGAAGAGTCTTTGCATAATGAACTTCAAAATGTACTACTATATAGCATGTGAATGTATTCAGTTTCTGCTCATGAATCTATTCAGTTTATGCAAATAATCATGCAAATTATTGGATAAAGCCCGAAAACATGTTATACAATGAAACAAAACAAGCAAAATGGCAACCATATATATTTGAGATAATTACTTTCCTTCATTTCTCTGAATAGCACAATGCATATACTCCGTATCAAACGCCTTCAGAAAAAAAGACTAGAAATAAAAACAAGAAACAATAACTGAATAGTAAAGCTCTGAAGTATTGACAGATTGCTCTGTGGCAGGCTTTCCCATTTTCTTTGTGCACAATATAATCTTGAATTGATAATTCACCAAAAAAATTTAAATTCTGTTATTAATTACTCACCCTCATATCATTACAAAAGCATAGGACTTTTATTTTTAAATCAAGATACTTTTAATCAAACCTGCTAAATGTTGGTACCTCTTCTGAAATTCCACTTTCATTCCACCTAAATATTGAAGCTTCAACAAGTTCATAAAAAGATCATAAATGTAATCCATATGAATCAAGTGGTTTAATCCAAGTCTTCTAAAGAGAGATATTTGGTTTATATAATTAACAGATTTAATTCAAGCTTTATTCACATTTAAACACCGAACAAGTAACATAGAAACAAGTTTAACTGTACTTGCTTGATGCGCAACAAGAAACTTCACTAATTCTTGTGCATCATGTTTGTTTCATCTTTTATTTATCATATTTGATGTTCTCTATGTATGTGCATATGGATTTATTTTACAATCTTGAACTTTTTAAAGTAGGAACAGACTTTTTTTTAAACAGATCTCTCTTATATTTCTTTTATCAAAAATATCTTAATTTGTGTTTTTAAGAACACAAGAACAAAAGTCTTGTGTACTTGGAACGCCATGAGATTCACTAAATAAAGACAGATCTTTCATTTTTGGTTGAATTTTCCCTTTAAGTATTTTAAAATGACATTAAAGATACCCTGACCGTGTGTGCCATCTTCATCTCAGAAAGGAGGCAATAAGCCCCCAAAAAACAACAAAAAGCCTCCAAATCTACAGGCATGTCACCCAGAGCTCGATAAGGCTATAAACTGAGGAGAATTTCCCCTGTGGCTTTGATCGTGACCTCTCTGTGAGGCAACAGACCTATTAACGTCTTAACTAGATTACCCTATTAATCCATAAAAACCATTAGGACTCACACATTAACGCCCTTTTAAAACTCCCTCTCTCTCAACTCACTCACACACACAAAAGTACACCCAAAGTGACACTGCTGACAGTACAAACTGATGTATCTCAAGAAAGTAAAGGGAGACAGCAGTCTAAAGTAAGTCTCTGCTGGAACCGGTTGTGCTCAACTCTGGGGGTCCGTGTTGTTGGCGTGATGCGAACCGTCCTGTTCATTGATGGTGTGCAGATGGAGGCAGACTGAAGGTCGCTGATCCTCTCTGTGCTCTAGAGGCACGTCTGAGGCAGCCAGGCCCTGTTCCTCATCCCCCGGACCACGAGGAGGGCTGCTGCCGCGGGGGTTGCAGCTATCACAGAAGTCTTGCTCCTCGAGCACCCCTCCATCCATGTAGCCTACAAGCTCTTTCATCTCCTCCTCTTCCTCTCCATCCTCGGGCCCCTGGTTACAAACGCATACCTCAATCCCAGAGTCGCCTGTGAAGCGCCGGTGGCGTCCTGGAGTCTTGTCTTTGCTGTCGGGAGAACAGTCTTCTATGGGTTCGGTCAGATCCTCGCCGGAGCTGCCCTGTTTGACCGGGCTGTGTGAGGTAGCGCACGCCACCTGCTGGGGCTGCCCGTCCTCTTCTCGGCTGAGGTACAGTGGTTTGTGGGTGTTTCTGACAGGGCGGTGTGCAGTGGGAGTATGTGGCTCCTCCACGCAGGGTCCCACGGAACAGTTCTCAGATGCAGATGGGACGACGGGGCTGGACTGCAGTGGAGGGCAGAGCTCATCTGGTTGTTCAGAGCACAGGGGGTCAATGCTAGTGGACTGGCCTGGCTGAGAGGCACTGTACGGGGGCGGGGGTGTCGGAGGTCTGTTCTCGACTTCCTCGTATGCCGGTAATAGGTAGCCAGGCAGGAACCCTGGAGAAGAGGACAAAGAAATGCATTTATTGACTGACCGTGAGTAAAGCATGCATTTCTTCTAAGAGGCAATGAACAGATCTCCAGTCAAACTGAAATTTATTCAGACAATAGATATAATCTAATTCGATTAGTTTTTTTTTACTAGTGGGTGCAGGACAATGTAGTTAATTTATACAAGCGAGGATAGCAAAATACAGTAAACTGTGACCTATTATACCCAAAAATTCTTCATACAGTGGACTTCCAGTAAAATTCATAAAAATGTAAGACCAAAAATTATTCAGACACTTTGACCTGAACATGTTTTGCTTAAGTGTTTTTCTTTAATTGCTAATGGGACCTTTTTACTCCACAGACTGAACAAAATGAAGCATTGCTTTACATTGTGAGTGGGATCTCCTCATTCACCACCAGCTGAAAGCTATTAAACCTAATTCCTTACATTCATTTCTGTCAAAGTTATCAGACATTATCAAGATGAATTTGTTCTGACACAGTTTAACTCTTGATTTTGTCATATTTTATTACCATTTTCTAAACTACAGTGAATGAACTGTGATAATGTGAAAGGTGTCTGAATAAATGTTGGTTTGACTGTAGAAGTTCTTCTTCCAAGCTGTTAATAACTTGATTCAGATATTATTGTTAGTTATTTACAGATAGTTATCACTGATCTGTATACTTGCATTGTATCCAACTTGTACTGCTTTTTTGGGCGATCTATAAAAACTCATAAATGTACCCAATCTATCTCTGTTTACTTTTCCACTTACATTATTGTATATTTCATATGTTGTATATTTCTAAATATATTTCATTGCACTCTTAGAAAGCGGTTACAGAACCTTTCTTCTAGAGTTTACATTGCACATAACCATAACCTTCCCAATCATCCTATTTCTTCACCTGTACATTACATCTGATCCAATCTCAGAGGCCAAAACTAAATTGCACATTGGGAGATAAATTGATATTGCATTGTATTGATTAGAGTTAGAATGACAGGAGAATGAAGCGGGTACTGACTGAAATAGAAGGGTAGAGAGGTGTAATTATGGGCTTCTCTGTAAGCGATGAGGTTGATCTCATGCTGCCGCTGCTGTTGTTGCAGTCTGTGTTTGGCTCGACGGTGGTGGCAAAAACAGCAGCAGGCCAGAATGATGATGAGAGTCAGGACCAACCAAAACCCTGGTGAAAGAGCACACACATAACACAGCACTGCTAATGAGTGAAGAGAACATCACGTCCGAACCAGACACAGCACACCATAAATCACAAGTCTTCCATGTTAATCTGAGTCAATGTCACCAGTGAAGCCGAACAAGACGTTTTGTTAGTTGCTTGGTTTCTATTTTCATTGCATATTGTCCACCAACAGCCAAATTTTTAGCCGAACATTTTGATTGGCTGCATACTGTGTACATGCTATTATTTAAAAGTTTGGAGTTTGGTATGATTTAAAAAACATTTTTGGAAGAAAATGTGCTCATGAATATTGCATTTATTTGATCAAAAACATAGTAAAATGTGAAATAGTATTACAATAACTTACATATTTTAATACATTTTAAAGTGCAATTTTTTCCTGTGATGGCAAAGATTAATTGTCATCATCCATTACTCCAGTCCTCACGGTCACATGATCCTTTAGAAATCATTCTAATATGCTGATTTGGTCTTCAATAACCATACATTGATGCATTTTTTTTTTCAGACAGTGATACTTTTTTCAGGATTGTCTGAAGGATAGAAAGTTTAACACAACAGCATTTATTTGAAAAATAAATATTTTGTAGCACTGTTATTGTCACTGTAGTGACATAAATAGCTGTTTTGTCACTTGAGGTGTTGTAGGGTGGTTTCTGACGCATGAGATCCAAACTAAGAAAATCGTCCTTCAAATACTACTGTTTTCATCACACAGCTCGAACAGGTCATCTTAACTCACATTTCCTCTGCACAATGCACAAAAAATCCCATCAGATGCCTTCACATATTTAGACACGGTCAAAAAATGTAGTGCTTTCCTCCAATTACACACCTGACTTTCTTACTCTTTGCCTACCTATATACTCAACAAGGCACACACTCCACCCAGTGGTCAAGAAACAAAATTACAGGAGACATAATGGCTTTTACAGTCACTTTTGATCAATTTTAAGCATCTGTGCTTAAAGTATTCATTTCTTCACAAAAACAAAAGGTCTATAAAATACTTTCATATTGGTACAGAAATGTCTTCTCCCAAAACAACCTAAAAATCTGGCACCAGATCACAAGAGAAGAATGTGCTGGACATTAGGGTGTGACGCTCATCAGCCACGGTAAGAGTCGTGTGGGTCAATGTCATGTGAGATCCAAGTGTGTGCAACTTTTCCCCAAATAAAGCAGAGACATTTTTCTGGCAGACAGGGGGGGTCAACTTTTCCTAAGAGAGAAATTTAAGGCAGCTGTTTACAGGGGCTGGTCTGATCCGGTTACACTGGATTTGTGTCTGTCCGGGTCGCATGTATTTGGCACGCTATACAAAACCCAAAGCACAGCCCCTCGACTCAGCAGACGACGTGCTGTAATTACCGTGGAGATGAGGTTAGTCCTCAGTTATTAATATAGATGGTACACCAGAGGGAGAGGGGTAATCTGATAACACAGGAACACCGCCAACGGGCGTGAACAGGGCAGAACAACAACTAGATCAGGGCCAGCCAATGGCATAAAAGTTAGCAGCAACACACACATATCATATCCATAATTAAAACCGAAGGATGTTTAAAAAAAGGACAAAAAACATTATATCCGTTTGTACTGTGAGGTCACTTACATTTGTGCTTGAAATTACAGCAAATCTAGTTCCAGTAAGCTGCCTGATTGAACACCTAAATCCCATTAGTGTTTACAGAAATAAAACAATTACAGTGTCAAACATGAGCCACGACTTGGATGTCTTTTCCCAAGTCATACCGCCTCCTGTTCAACCCATAGCTGGCATCAGAAGCTTGGGCTGCTTACTGCAAACAACTTGAGAACAAAAGCAGGCAGCACGTTATACCCCTAAATGCTATTGCAACTGTATTTAAATGCTGAATCATTTCAAAGTTGAATGTAATCTAACAAAACAAAAAATCTAGACAGCCTGCTCTTTCTGTCAGAGTTTACATTGTTCTGGAATTGCCACGACTGTATCATACACAACAAACATGCACTTGAAGTGACTTCACACATATCCAAAGCAACTGGATGATGTTTCAGTCACTATAGAGAACCATGGACTGTCCTCATCTTACAGCATGTGTAGGCAGGAAGGACTTAGATACTTACACCACACCTCGTAGTAATAACTGCAACACTGAGATTCCCCACAGCAGTGGCCCGAATCACAGAAGTAGCTCTGGTTGTTGGCTCCTACACAAGGCAGCCGGGTCTAGAAAACCAAACAGAAAATATAAGCATATTATCAGCACAGATACCAGAACAGCTCTCTGCACCAAAGGCTTTTTATGGTGATAAACTAAAATGAAATTACATTTCAGTGCAACATGTACAGTAATATACAAATTTAATAAATTAACAAATCCAAGCTGGGTGATACTGTAGTGTGTTTACATATAGGTGATAATAAACAACACATCAATAATTTGAGTGAGCAGACTCTATTATACTTGCATATAGTATCATTTGCCAATTAAATTAATAAATATTGCTGCCGATTCCTCTGCTCTCGTTTTACCTGTCTAAACCCCAGGAGAAAAGGCATGATAGGCGTCTGATAGGAAAATCAACACAGCAGAGACACAGAGTTTTGTTACACAGGACTGCAAAGACCAAGGGAGAGACAGAAGAGGAAGGTCTGGCTCGGGCCACCCACCGCCACACATGGTACAGTGGGACATGAACTACTCCGTTTATGAGCTGGAGGAGCTCGATTTAAAAACGCACGCACACATACATACACAGCCTCCCTCGTGGCATTTCAAACTCTGCGAGGGCTGCCAGGAAATGCAAGTAAACAGGATGAAGTGCTTCTCTCACATACACGCAGACATCGATGACAACTGCTGGCCTGACAGTTGTCTCGAGTGGTGTGCTAGATACAAAGGAAAGCAAAACTGAAATCTTGCCTGTTGAACAATAATCTCAACTTGACAGTAAAAAGCGATCACTATTGACTCATTTGAGATGATGATCAGTGATAACAAGCAGTGGAAAACAAAAGTTTGAGTGTTCAGTGCTGGACGTAATGCAAAAGAGTTTATAGATAGAATAGCAACTGGCAGCAAACAGCGGAGTTAAAGATTAATTAATTAATTATTACACTTATAAATTGGAACATCCAGAAGACAAAAATACCATTAAAATAATTTTTTGTGATAATTTATGAAGCAGATGAACCAACCAGGAGCTACAATGTTGTTAAGTGATGTTATATTAAAGATTAATGCATTTCCTGGGAATTAAAGCCATAAACACATCTGCTGTTTAAAGAGAAGCATAATTCACCCCAAATGACATTTCTATTATCATTTACCCCCCTTTCATGTCACTACAAACCTCTATGACTTTTTTTCTTCTGATGAACATAGAAGATTTTTTTGCAAAATGTTGGAAACAAAACAGTGTTGGTGACAACTGACATCCTTTGTGTGGAACGGATAAAAAACAACAACACTTGAGACATTTCCCAAGATATCTTCTTTTGTATTTTACAGAAGACAGAAATGTTTATGTTTTTGGGTGAACTATCCCGTTAAGTACACAATGTTTTGCATTTTCTATCTCCTAATTAATAACTGAAAACCTTTTTTTGAAATCCTAACATAGAAAATGAAAAAAAATGATTGTTGCGCTCAAAGAAAAACTAAAAGTTGATGTATAAATTTGTTCTCTTTTAAAGTTGGATTGATGTTGGAAGTTGATAATACCCTACTGTTCAAAAGATTGGGCTCAGTGAGGTTCTTCACTTTTTGAATGAAATTAATTAATATTCATCATGATGCATTAAACTGATCAAAAGTGACAGGAAAAACATTAAGAAAATTACAAAAGATTTATATTTCAAATAAAAGCAGTTCCTTTGAACTTTCCATTCCTCAGTGAAGAATCCTAACAAAACAACAACATTAAAAACATGCAGACTTCTCAACTTTTGAACCACCGTGTGTTGTAGGTGTAAAGCTTCTCATTATCCTATCCCAATTCTTCTCTCATCAAAAGTCCTGTTTGACTTCAGAAATGAGACTATTGAAGTAAAAGCTGTGAATGCCATTTCATAGGCACAAAGCATGAGGTTTTTGTAATGTTAGCAGATTGAAGATCACCTACATTCCCTCAGAGATAACACCTGTGGAGAGCAAACAGCTCACTCCCTGCTTTTTTCATTCCCTGACCTTGATCTACCACCTGTCACAACAGTGAGAAGAGCATCTTCTTCATACAAGCCTGTCACAGTCAAGGCCAGAATAAAAGCAGTCAAAACAGCCTTAGCCATTCATCGGTGAAATCTTTTAAATATGTGCTTTTTCTAGACAGCCAACATTAAAGTGTCAATCACAGTCAACTGTACAATTCAAACTGTCATTAAACTATTTATTAGATTCCAGAACCTTAATACCAATAAACCTTGCGCTGATTGAAAAATCCTTTTGTACACCCTTACTTCAGTGGCAGACAAAATAATAGACAGTTTTTTTACCCATCAGAAAAGATTACATTAGGGCCGAGAAAAAAATATTTATGAATCATTCATTTGGCTGTGTATGTAATCTCAGCAAGACTGAAATGGAACACTTTCCTATAATTGTATTGTGTTTACTGATTAACATTGGAAATAGGGTGGATTTTGTACATCTAAAACAAATTGAATATCATGAAAATGTCAATTTTTTGTCACCATTTCAGAAAGTGAAACCCATATATTATATAGATTCATTATGCATAGAGTGAAATATTTCAAGCCTTTATTTCTTTAAATTGTGATGTTTATGGCTTACAGATAATGAAAACCCAAAATTCAGTGTCTCAGAAGATTAGAATATTACATAAGATCAATAAAAATGATATTTTAAACAGAAATGTCAGAACAGTATGACATGATTCATTTCATGCACTCAATAGTTAATGATATTATACATATATATGGATTGCATTGTTAATTTAAATCTATATAATGAACAAAGCTAAAACTGTTCAGATCAGCCCTATAAGTTGTCACCTAAGTTCAATAAAACCAACTGATTGTGTTTAAAAGCGGACTATAAAGCTCACTTACGAACATTTTAAAATATGTTTGTGGCATGTCAGATTAAAAAATCTAAGCTTTGTTGTCAGTGCTGTGAACACAAACATACAGGTTGTGTTTCAAAACTTAATGAGCTGACTACGTAGACAGCATTTTGACCACTATGAGCAAAATGTTTAAATGCACCTAAGGTGCCTCAAAATGCTGTCTAGGTAGGCAGCTCACTAGGTTTTGAGACGCAGCTAAAATCCACCGGCTAGGCTAATGATGCTAACAGGGTTTTTACCTCGGTCAGCGCTGCCTCCACTGTCACCGAACCGATTGGTCCTCAAAATGCTGTCAGGTAGGCAGCTCACTAGGTTTTGAGACGCAGCTAAAATCCACCGGCTAGGCTAATGATGCTAACAGGGTTTTTACCTCGGTCAGCGCTGCCTCCACTGTCACCGAACCGATTGGTCCAATAACCGCGTTACTTACAAACAACCCCATTCCCAGTTTTATATATCCAACCACCCACATTCCGTCCTTTCCCGTGGCTTTCGACGCATTTGCGACACGGTAGGACATTAAGCTAGCCCGCGAGCTAGCTTCAGTTACGTCTCTTTTTTCTTTCTTTCAACTATCTCACAAACTCCGACAGTCTCCGCAAGCCCAGCCCCCTGCTGCTATTGGCCCGTTTAAGCGAACACTTCCTGGTTTGACAACTAAACGTAGCGACGATTGGATAATTTATCTGTTGTTTAAACAGGGTAGGGCGTGACTTTGTTTTTCTTAAACCAGCTGATATCAAGAAATCAGCTGACATTGAATTTAAAGGGGCAGGAAATTACATATTTCCCCTTTGCAATAAAGAAAGCAAGAAAAAACAAGAAAGAATGCGATAAATATATGTGCACCGGTGGACAGAGGGAGCTGGGGAGTATTAATATGATTAATTATACAAGTATATGATAAGTACACTGACGGAAAATATTTTCCTGCATGATATAATATAGTAATGTAAGTAGATAATACAAGTAAATATAACTAAAGTTATTTGTTGGGAAATGATGGGAAATATTGTAAGTATCTGCTAAATATTGTACATATTTTAATCACACGCTTTAAATACTCAGCAATGACACAACCAAAGAAATAGGGTGGATTGCGAAATGTTCTAATGTTTGGTATATACAGGTACATCTAAAAAAATTGAATATCATGAAAATGTCAATTTCTTTGTCACATTTCAGAAAGTGAAACCCATATATTATATAGATTCATTCATTATGCATAGAGTGAAATATTTCAAGCCTTTATTTCTTTAAATTGTAATGATATTTTAAACAGAAATGTCAGGCTTCTGAAAAGTATGTTGATTTCTATGCACTCAATACTTGGTTGGGCCTCCTTTTGCATGAATTACTGCATCAATGCGGCGTGGCATGGAGGTAATCAGCCTGTGGCACTGCTCAGGTGAAATGGAAGCCCAGGTTGCTTTGATAGCAGCCTTCAGGTCATCTGCATTGTTGGGTCTGGTGTCTCTCATCTTCCTCTTGACAATATCCCATAGATTCTCTATGGGGTTCAGGTCAGACGAGTTTGCTGGCCAATCAAGCACAGTAACACGGTCACTGAACCAGCTTTTGGTACCTTTGGCAGTGTGGGCAGGTGCCAAGTCCTGTGACTCTTGATGCACTGATTCCAGCTTCAGTTCACTCCTTGTGAAGCTCTCCCAAGTGTTTGAATCTGCTTTGCTTGACAGTATTCTCAAGCTTGCGTTCATCCCTGTTGCTTGTGCACATTGGCCTACTCAATTTCTTCCTTTCAGTCAACTTTGTGTTCAAAATGCTTTGATACAGCACTCCTTGAACAGCCACCTTTCAGTAATGACCCTCCGTGTCTTACACTCTTTGTGGAGGGTGTCAATGATCGTTTTCTGGACCATTGCCAAGTCAACCGTGTTCCCCATTATTGTGGTTTCAAAGAACAAGAGATACCCACAGTTTATACTGTATGGATGATCATTTATTCTTTTTGAAATAAGTTACAAGAAAAAATGAACTTTTTCACCATATTCAATTTTTTTAGATGTACCTGTATATATATATATATATATATATATATAGAGAGAGAGAGAGAGAGAGAGAGAGATATTAAGAATACCAGACAAGATAGGCCTACTTGGAATTAATCAATTAACCATTATTTAAAAGGGTGAAATATAAAACGAAATGCTAAATTCAGTTACCAAGGTTCTTCAGTATTTCAAGGATATAATGTATAAAGTCAACTGCTAAATAACTACTGTGATATTTTTTGTTAAAAATAGTAAAAATTGATTATTTATGAATGAACTTTTTTCACTATCACTCCAACAGATGCCAGTCCACACACACAGGGGATCCATTTAGTGCCTTTAAAAAAATCCCTGATGAAAGCATTTTAGTAGACAGGCTGTAGTGAAAACACTGGATTCAGACAGGCCTTGATGGCTTCCTAACCGTGAAGGCAGCATAGCTCAGGATTCGGACACAGCCTGGGTGTACGCTGTCATCGAGAAAGTGACAACCACTGATCCCGAGAAAATCAGTGTAATCTCTCAAGTCAACTTGTTTGTTTTGTGGTAAATGTTATTTTGACAGCCATATCTAAGGGCTCTTACTCGCTTTATTCCTGGGACATATCTTTCCGACTTGGGACCGTGGCTTCTTAGGTGAGACTCTTTGAACCGAGCCAAGTTAAAAGGAACAAAAGCAAACAAATCACATTGTTCTTTCAGGAATTTTTCTTGTTCACTGCCTTTCATTTCTCTCTTTTTTAGGCACTTCTCTCATTCAGAACAGTGAAGTCAATGGATCCTTACATCCCAGCTTGACAAGTTAGGAGGATACAAGCTAATCCCCTTAATCTGTCTTTTCTCCCGTGCAGTGCCAAAGGGGGAGAGGTACCCAGCACAAGTAATCCTATAGAAAAAACAATAGGATTAGACCCTAGCTCTTGGAGTGACAATCAGATATCTACTGACTGATTTGCAAAGTAGGGTCGAGTTTCTTCAAATTAGTTTTTTTTTCTCCTCTGGGGAAAAGGTGCCTTTCATTAACTGCTGGTGGGATTCCTTTAGGATAGATGCTGGAGGTCCGCATGAAAGGCATGTATTCTTTGCTTCCAGCACACAGGTCCTGGGCTTCTCCCACAGCAGAGGCTGAGAGGTGGGGACGCACCATTGGCCTGGGCGACCGCTCCACCCCTTTACCCTCCGTCAACCCCTTTATAATTCAAACTCTAATGCTTTTAAAAAGTGTTTGACAGATGGATCAGATTTCTTTTCTTACTGAGGATACATGTAGCAGATCAATGAGTCTAAATGAAGAGGGCAATGTGAGATATGCTGCCTGTTCTTTTCACTTGTATGCAGCCATGCAGCTTGTTTTCTGTAACATTTAAGGACACAAATGTCTTTCAGACTGTTGCTACACTTTGATCGGCTATTTTTAAGTTTGCTACATGTAAACCTTGAAAATCAGCGTTTACAGACAGATAGGTACTACCATCTCCACAGAAACACGTATCTACAAAACGAATTTAATTAAAAATAAATATTATAATAATATATAACAATTTATAATGTAAAAAGCTATCATAGAAATTTTATGAAATACATTTAGCAATGTGCGTGTGTGTCTGTGTATATACAGGCCTATATAAAAGTAAGAATAATTTTATTATTTTATGTATTTAATTTCTATATATTCATATATTAAAAAACATATTTTATTACAAATGTATTATTAAATTATATGATTATTTAATAGTTCAGATGACTGTCCTTTCCAATACAAAATATAAGTATCAAAGAATTGTTATAAAATGCAATTAGCAAAGCAATATATATATATTTTTAAATTTTCAATACATAAATTCATACATATTTATGAGTATGTGTGCATGTGTGTGCATGCTATTTTTGCTAATACTATTTATGCATTTATTATTATACTTTTCTGTAATGTTTCATTATTTTATATTATACTTACTTTCTATATTAAAATATATTTCATTAAATGATGTATTATTCAAATATTATTTTAATTGTTCAGATGCACATTTTCTTCAACAGTGTAATAATATGCCTGTGTCTTAAGTGGGTAATAATAAAATACTAGTTGTGTCTTCTTTGTGACCTTTAGATGGCACTATTGGTGTAAAATTAGCCCAGAATCCTGTTTGATGTGTATGTAGGTTGAAGCCTATTCCTGAGTGTGTGATTAGCAACTGTGACACTTGATACTTAACCACAAGCTAATGTAGCTTGGGAAAGGCATTGTCCTGTAGGAACAAGGGTCACCTGCACTGAAGGAAGTCCTTGATTCTATTTAAGCCCAGTGAACTTGGCCAAGCAAAACATAGTGTGACTCTTAAAATCTCAAATTACTTTTCCAGTCCAGTCTGTAAATAAAGACAACAGTTGTGGATTATTGGGCAAGTGAATAATGTGTGAAATTCACCTGAACCTACTACATGGTTTTGAGGTAAAATAGTCATTCCCATATTAATAAAAGTCAAGTCCATCCTGTGAAATGTGAACGGAGTGTGATGATATAAAGTCCTTGATCATGTATCTCCAAAATATAAAACGTTCAGAGTTGAATGACTAAAGACATGCTTTCACCCTCCTAAAGTCTAAGGTAACATGACAGATACTGTTTCACCTGCTAAACACTTTGCTCTGACAGCCAAATAGCTTGGCTTCCCGCTATTCTTCCAACATCTGCCGGGAGAATCACAGTGTAATTGAGGCTTTAAAAAGCCATGCCAGAAAGCTCTGCAGATGCATCATTACAGTCTTCGGCCTGTCTTTTGAAAGCTAAATTTATGAAGCGGTCTTTGCTCAGGTCTCTATCAGTGGTTTGCACTCTTTACTCTGAACGCTGTTGAGATGCTAGAGCATGTGTCCAGCATGGGAATATCTGCAAGTACAGACAAACAAAACAACCAGAGCTAGGAATGAAAACAAATTAGGTCAAAATGCTTTCAAAAATGCCATCAGCGGTTTCTCGTGAGTGCTACTTGCCATCCAGATGTTTCTTCCGAGATCAAAGCAGGAATGTGCTCTGATGGTGTAAATGTATTTTTTTGTGTAATACTGGTAGATAATGTAAACCCTTGTGCGGGAAAGTAGACCTTTTGTCTTTTAATTGCCAGCATGATTTTACAGTGATTAGTGCAGGTGCAAAGCGTGCAAAGTGGGTTTAATCCCACGTCTTTGTAATC
Source organism: Gymnocypris eckloni scoliostomus (assembly GCA_027564155.1). Lineage (NCBI taxonomy): Eukaryota > Metazoa > Chordata > Actinopteri > Cypriniformes > Cyprinidae > Gymnocypris > Gymnocypris eckloni. The sequence continues at coordinate 6,225,290 of CM050429.1, forward strand.
ATTGCCTTTTTATATACCAGCATTTCCAAATCTGTGCTGCGTGCACAGGCAAGTGTAAAGATACAGTGTAAATAATCATGTTACGCCAGACGTGACATTGGTTGCTCTGTGGACATTGTTTGTGTGTGTTCCTTTGTGTGCTGTAGGTTCCGAAAATGTAATCCTCAAATCCCCTTCCCATAAGGCGCCTCCAAACCCTCCTCACATCCTCTGAAGGTCTTCATTACCTTTGTCAGAAACTCTGAGCTTGTGGCTCACCCACAGTTCCCCAAGGGCCTTTTGGTAATGACCTTGTGCTTAGATAGATAGCTAGATAGCTAGATAGATAGATAGCTAGATAGCTAGATAGATAGATAGATAGATAGATAGATAGATAGATAGATAGATAGATAGATAGATAGATAGATAGATAAACTTATAACATGAAAGTAAGGTTAATAATATAACTTAGAGAACAACATTTTCAGTTTTACTCAAATTAGGGTGATGCAAAAATGAGTACACCCCACTGAAAGTCTCTGGAGCAAAGCTAAATTTTAGACTACAAATGTCTAATTTAACAAGAATTCAACCACAGGTGAGTCTAATTGATCATTACACAGGTGTTCAGCAGACAGTTGACTATATGGGTGTTACTTAAAGAAAACCCCTTCCCATTTCATGCTGTCAGCAATGGCACCACATGGAAGAGAAATGTCACAAGACCTGAGAAAGAAAATTATTTATTTACACAAGAAAGGTGAAGGCTACAAGAAGATCAGCAAAGCTTTACTTATCAGTCAGAATACTGTAGCAAAAGTGGTACAAACATTTAAAAAGATGGAACTGCAACCATCTCACAGAGACGTCCAGGTCGCCCACGGAAGTTAACACCTCGTCAGGAGCATCTTCTGATGAGAAGGGTTGAAGAAAATCGACATGCAAGTTCACTGCAGTTATCTAAAGAAGTAGAAAGCCAAACTGGGGTTGTGACGACTACCGTGACACTGCAGAGGAATGGCATGCATGGGTGCCGATCCACAAAGAAGCCTCTCTCCTAAAGCCCAGGCACAAAAAGCCCACCTAGAGTTTGCCAGGGCCCATGCTGACAAAGATGAAGACTACTGGGACTCTATACTCTGGAGTGATGAGACCAAGATAAATGTTTTGGAACTGATGGCTTCAAAACTGTATGGCGTCATAAGGTGAGGAATACAAAGAAAAATGCATGGTGCCTACAGTGAAACATGGTGGTGGCAGTGTCCTTATGTGGGGCTGCATGAGTGCTGCTGGTGTCGGCGAGCTGCATTTCATTGATGGCATCATGAATTCACAAATGTACTGCTCTATACTGAAAGAGAAGATGCTACCATCACTCCGTGCCCTTGGTAGTCGTGCACTTTTCCAACATGACAATGATCCTAAACACACATCTAAGGCCACTGTTGGATTTCTGAAGAAGAACAGGGTGAAAGTGATTCAGTGGCCAAGTATGTCTCCTGATCTGAACCCAATCGAACACCTATGGGGAATTCTGAAGAGACAAGTTGAGCATCACTCTCCATCCAGCATCCAATCTCTAAAAGAGGTCATTCTTGAAGAATGGAAAAAGATAGATCTGGCAAAATGTCGCCAACTTGTTCATTCCATGCCTAGAAGACTTGGTGCTGTCATTAAAAATCATGGAGGCCATACAAAGTACTAGATTTAGTAGTTTTTGTTGTGGGGTGTACTCATTTTTGCATCACCCTAATTTGAGTAAAACTAAAAAATGTGTAATCTAAGTTATATTATTAACCTTACTTTCATGTTATAAGTTAAACAGATGTTATATTAAACTTAGTCTTGTCAACATTTTGGAAATGGTTTTTGTGTTCATTGAGATATTCTTTAAAATTTTACTTTTCAAAGGGGGTGTACTCATTTACGCTGAGCACTGTACATCATACTATAAAAGGGAATGAGGTGCCAGAATTAAAACTAGAATCAGACATAGTAAATATTGTATTATGGCAATTATGCTTTTACTGAAGCCACACTGTGTAAAATGCACTGCGCTCATTTTAGAAATATCCACAATGTCATTCCCAATATGAGTGAGTGCCCATTTCCTGCTGAGCTCCAAACCTATGAATTATTATTTATTAAACTGACCAAGTCTTTGAGTCCCGGGAGGCCATATTTCCTGCATGATTGTACAATATCTGCACGGAGGTGTAGGCATTCCTTTTATCCTCAGTGACAAAATCAGCTAATGGATTGTCCCATATTGCATATGATCTAATTTATTCCGTGATTGACAATAAATCACCAATATGAGCCCCAGCTTTTAAGAATTACACCGAGGAGCAACTGTGCTGTGCGTTGTCTGGGATGTTCAACGTTTCTTCTCAGTAGTTTATCAACAAAGTATGTTTAGCATTTGTTAGATTAAATATTCCTATGATGATGTTAGATGTTAGTGTTCCTTTAAAATGATAGTTTGCCCAGAATTTAAAATGGTCATCATTTATTCATGTCCTTCATACAAGTTATGGCTTTAGAAGATTTGGAATATAGCATATGAGTCACATGGACCACTTTTATGATTCTCTTAAGGTACTTTTTATATCTTTTTAAAGCTTGACAGCCACAGTCCTCATTCAATTACATTGAAAAAGTAGACAAAATATTCTTAAATAACATAAGGGTGAACAAATTAGGCCAAAAATCTTCATTATGGGGTGAACTATTACACTAACTCCTATAATACAGATTTCTTTCTGCCAAAGATATTTTAAATAAATGCGACATATACTGTATGTTATAAACAGCACGAAAGATGCTGTTTATAATATCTTTTAAATGCCAAAAGATATTATAAAATGTAATTCAATGAGCAAGAAAATATATTTGCATTCTAAAAATATTCTGTAAAATATAATCTGAATATTGAATTAAAATTTTGGAAAATAAAAATATATTTACTAAATAAAACTTACAGGAAATATATGTAAATATATATTAGCAATATTTCTGTATATTTATTTAAATATTCCTAAAATATACTTGGTCTCATATCAAGTATGTGTATGACACATTTTATTTGTTTTTCTTTGACATCCCTGAGATGTTTTTAGGATAACATGGCTATATTAATATAAGAGTTATTATCACAGAGGAATCCCAAAGTAAATGAGACCAGCCTGGAGTGTGATGGGACAATACCTTTGCATTGTCATCCAGTGACTGCCAAATCCAAGTGGGCTTTAACATCAGATGAGGTATTTGTTTTGGGATGGCATGGATTAACCGTGTCAGTGCAGGCCTCCGCTAGCTCTGGATGCTAATGCGCTCAGCTACTTCTATGCTGTGAGTCATTGCTTTGAGGACTAGAGAAAGAAGAAGTGTGTGACTGTCTTCTTTAGTTGTTCTGTTTCCCTCTTTGCAGATGTCAGACACAGCAGCCACCCATAGCTTTTAAGGCCTAACCTTTGACCTCAAATTTCTCACTTTATGGTGTATAACACTGGTCGAAAACACTTACAGGGTCACCAAATGTCTTCCTTGCCTCTTTAGGAACACCAAAGAAATTATTAACACACATGTAAAAGAAAGTTATGATTGTTCAGTCTTAAAGGAATTGTTCACCCAAAAGTGAAAATGTACTGTAAGTGTACTCACCCTCAGGCCATACAAGATGTATGAGTTTGTTTCTTCATTTGGAATATATGTGTATTACATCACTTGTTCACCAGTGGATCCTCTGCAGTGAATGGGTGCCATCAAATGAAGAGTTCAAAAAGCTGATAAAGACATAATTAATCGGCATTTGCCCCAAGTTAATCAATTAACATCTTGTGAAGTGAAAAGCTGCAAACAAATCTATTATTAAGATGTTTTAGCCTCAGACTGTTGCTTATTGCTAAAATGTCCTCCATCCATAATATTGCATTCACACATACAGATATTTACAAAACAACTAGGAGTTACATATTTTCAATGATAGTTCAAAAATCCAGTGATTCGACTGGTTTATGCACCTTATGTAAATGAACAATGCAATGACTACCAACAGGAGTCAAGACACTGGTGCATGTGTCTCTTGTGGGATACCGTAGTGTTAGAAAGATCAAATATTTAATCATGGTAAAAAACGATGTCAAAAATTGTTTTTAGATACATGCATTGATAATGATGATGCATTATACACAAATGCCATTACTTTCACCTCCAGGATGTTGATTTTAGCAGTAAGAAAACTGATTTCTTGTCAAAACAGAAAGACATCCCATTTATGATGAGATTTTCTAAAGCTACGGCTAGTTACGTTAATATTAGGACATCTAGCAACACGAAACCAGCGACCAAATATAAGCAATAAAATGCTGTAAGTGTGAGTGAGGCATGGAATCAATATAAACAACCGACCAAGGAATTCAGAGCCAGCCTTGGCTAACAGGGGGAGAAAAAAAAGACAACGTACAAAGAAAACAAAACAAAACACGTTTATTTGGCTCATTGTTGGAAAAATATACGTTAAGTTACAATATATCTATTATCATATGTACTGTGGTTTAGCGTACATCCCCTCAGTGGATATTGGCAGCTCTGAGCACTGTTTGTTTTAGACATCTCAGAGGTCGCTGGCAATGTGTTAAGTCCGTTAAGACTCGGGCTACAGAAGGTCGTGAACCCTGCTTGGTCTCAGGAGCATGTGACAGGGGAAATATCCCCTAAGTCATAACTGTATCATTAGCTGCACTGATCATCCAAAGGCAAGATGGCTACTTCCCCATTTAAGGGTCTAAGACCATCACTAAGGGCTTGGAGGAGATGAAGAAAGAGTCTTAAAGTCACAAGCAACATTAACGGATGGTTATTTCCAGGACTAGGACACTGCAGTTCTGAAGTCAAGGGAGTAGAGGCCAGAGGCCAGGGCAGCGTACAGGTGAGTGGTGTTGAAGCACAGGCTGTACACTGGGCTGCTGGTGGTGGGTGCCAACTGGAACATCTGTCAACCAATTATTGCAACAATGAATATTACTATAGTAAAACACAAATGAAAAGGTGCTGAAGCATGCTCAAGTTACCTGTAAACAGCGGGTTTGCCGTTTGTCCCAAAGGCGGACTACTCCGTAGTATGATGAACCGCTGGCAATCATGTGATTCTTGTCTGTCTTTAAACAGTAAAGAGCGCTGTCATGAGGCTCCTCCCACTCCATCACACACTTCCTGTTAGAAAGATAAATCAAGGGCACATATTGATCCGCTGCTAAAAATATATTGCTTTATAGGGTACATCAAACAATAATGTTTTTAACTTGGCAAAATTATTAAATATGCAGAAGTGCATATGTGATTTAAGAGCTACAGCAGAGGAGAGCATTTACAGGGAACAGTCTAATTTTCACACAAAGCTCAATAGACTACCTTTACAATGCTTTGTCTTTTTTGGAACTTGACAGTACCTGGTCACTATATGCTTTCACTGTATGGAAAAGAGCAACGTGAAATTCTTCAAAATATATTCCTTTGTGTTCCACAGAATAAAGCAGAGTTATTTTAGTATCAGTGAGATAATATTACAGTTTTTAATCATGTTTTATTTTACGCCTATATAGTTATCAATTTGTATTTCAGTTCGAGTTGTTTTAGTACATCAAGTTAACCTAAATGAAAATGAGAAATGTTGCTTTGGCAACTAGCTGAAATAAAATAAGTTTAAGTTTGTTTATTTAAATGTATTTTTTATTTCAGTTAAGATTTATTTGATTTCAAGTAAACATTTTTGGGGTTTTAGTTTTAGAGTAAATCTTGTCAAAATGCACATTTTTGGATGAACTTTCCGTTTAAAGAACAATGGGTTATTTATGTTCCCTTATATAGCTAGGATTATCATAATGGACATCCCGCAATTTTTTTTTATCACTGAATCAATTTTCAATTGAAACGAACACATAGTGTACAGCTATGCATATTTGGACACATTCTGAAATACTGAAGTCCATAGTTACACCACAACTCCAGCCATTGTCACGCTATATTAGACCGGTCTTAAAGCAGAGGGCCAAAGCCACCATGGCTAGCTCTCCCTGCGCGGCTTAAGGACGAGTGTCTTATTTGCGCTGGCAGGCCACAAGGGTGAAACCTCATCCCTTGTTTACGGAAAGGAGCTTTCTTGTTTTAGAGCAGGTCGAGAAAAAAAAGAGGGAAGGACAGGGCAAGTGTCTGCGCGTGTGCTGAGCCAATAGAGATCAATTCTCCATTAATGGTGTGCTGAATAAATCATGGAGAGGGAGTGTGACTGGGCCGTGTGGCAGACAGCAGGGCAGCAGAAGAGTGCGAGAGATGTCTGGATTGCATCTTGCTGTGCTGCACATGTGTACACACATGCACTCACACAGAGGAACAAAAACCTTAAACGTGGGTTGAGTCATTCCTCTTACGCAGAGAATTTCATCATATTCAATCAACAATTTACAATACAGTTTAATACACTGTCAGAAAAAAGTGCAAAAACATTACCTTTGGAGGTGCAACAGCCTGTCACTTGGGGAAAACCATTACAGGGACATCTTTGTGCCTTATCCACCCATAAGAGGTGCATATTAGCACCTTGCTATATACCCTTAAATACATACATTATAGGGATAAATAAGGATGTCCTTTTCAGGGAAGTGCCCCATTGACAAGCAGTTGCATCTCTTAAGGTACAATTGTTGCACATTTTTGTGAGAGTGTACCCTAAAATTTAAATTACTTGTTACGTAAAAATGAAAACAACAACACTAGTGTCAAGTCTTGGTAATTCATTTTATAAATGTGGTAAGATTTTATGGTGTTGTCTGGTTTGTTTCATTTAAAAAACATTCATTATGTTTGATAAAAGTACAGAAATTAGTATGACAAAAAGAAGATTTTACAAACTGGCATGTAAGCTAATTCTCAATACTTTAGTGCAGCTCTTTATATATATGGTTTATATTTTATTTCCATCTCTTTATTTCCATCATGTTAGGAATCCTGTTCCTTTTCTTGTCACATAAATAATCAAATTATAATTGAAGTTATGAATATATTATATAATATTAAAGGAAAAATAAGTAGCCAAATATATTAAATATCAGGTATCTTTATTGGTGTTTAAGCATAAAGTTTGTACTTAAACTAATCCGCCATCTCATATCTCCCATTATTAACCCCTTGTATATGCAAGGTGCCAAGCAGTCAAATTCAGCCGAAGAGACATGCACACATCCTCCTCAATTATTCACAATTAATCTAACAATTAGTTTCACACATTTACCCATCATCTACAGTTTACTCTACAAGTGAATTGAAGAGCAGTCTGTTTATAGACGATGACGACTTTCAGATGACTAACCGCTTTGAATCAAGACGTACCACATATTGAGTCCTGACTGGTCTTACTGTGAATTATTGATATCTTAAGAGGGGACATTTGCCCCTCCCCAAACTCTCCAGGGCCCTCTTTCAATCACCTCTGATTTGTGTTACTTGACTGCCCATATGCGATTGTGAGGATCCCCAAAGCCCTACATAGAGCCCCAGTCCACCCGACAAGCGGCTCGCTGATCCCCAGCACCCACCCCGTTGTCCTGGAGACGTGCCGCGCCACATCAATATGGCCACCAACCGATGTGGACTTGGGTGGGTGAGAGTCCCGCCGCAAGAGCCTCTCTCGACGAGGGGGTCCTTTTCAATCTCTCAGAGGAACAATTGTGTCCACAGACCCAAGAGGAGGCTCAAGTCTGGCTTCTTTTTTATCTAAACGGTACTCTATGCACAGGAGGGCTTATTAGATTAACAGAGAACACTAATCTTCCTCACAGGCTCTCCGAGACGTACCGGCTAACTTTATTAGTCTCAGTAGACAAGGCCAAATCTGCTGACAGCACAGGTCAATATAAGAACTAAGCCTAATTTAACTCGAATCGTAACGGTAAGGTGCTGGAGGTTCCCAGAACTGGACAGTACCTGGAGCAGACGCGCAAATCCCAATAGCGGATGAAAGTGTCGTATCCACAGGTGAGGAGCTGGAAGGGAGACTCGTAGGCGATGTCCAACACACCTGCGCCACGGCGGAACTCTGTACCGATACACGACACCAGGTGACACCTGGGAGAAAGAGATAAGAGAAGAAGCTTGCAGATTATACCCTGTCAAACCTCATTGAGGAAGATTAACACATTAATAAAAACACAGACCACAACTTAAAAGCAGCCGAGACAGAATTACGCAAACTTGCTGGAGGCCAATCGTTCCAGAGAGCAACTGGACAAGTGAGGTCATCTGCGTCTCATCGTCTGAGTATCAGCTTTATCAAAGCGATTCAGTGACTGGCAGGCTCATAAAACAGGTCGTGTTTACTTGTTGAGATTGGAACATCTCCCAGTCTTCACATCTCGGAGTCAATAAAGATCTAATTTCAAACCAAACGCCTTCATTTGCTCGCTTAATCTTTTATTGCCATAAAATCCCGCTATACTTGCACGTTTCCAATGTCCATGGACCACACAAAAGCTAAATTAAGTCTTGGGATGAGGCGATAAAAAGCAAACACCTTTCTGACTTTGAATGGGCTGCTAAAGCAGCTTAGTTTGGCCATAGGGTACGTTCCCAGATACGCAAGGAGTGGAAGAAAGGAGATAGAGGGTAGAAGTGGGGGGTGTCGGGACTTGCACCACGCTCCTATGATCACAGACCCAACGGGTCCACAGCGCCCTCCGCCCCCACCTGCGCTGCAGAGGCCAGATTATTGTAGAATCACAATTTCTTTGTTGCTATTTAATTCCCTCCATGACCGTGACTGTGTGCAACTTGTGGACCTTTGATACCTGGTCCCTAGCAACCATTTAGGGGAGCCCAATGGTCATAGCGACCACCCCCCACGCTCGAGGTCTCCTGTGAGCTTGTTCACCGAGGGCAGACTGGTAATCCCCAACCTTCGCTCTGGGGGAGACAAGGGGGGTCTTTCTTAGACACAGGCTCTTTAAGAGATAGTCCCGCAGAACTAAAGGCCAAGACCCTGGTGGGCCTAAAGACAAACTCTCTTCTAGCCCCTCAGGCATCTGCATACCCATCATTTACCCCTTGCTGCTAAAATAACACACTGGCAACAACTTGAACTGATGACAGTGCTGAACAATGGGGACAATCAATTAAATGATGCAAAACATGCAATTTGCATCAGATATTTATTTTTTAAGTGCTTTAGGAAATTGTGTAAACTCAGGTCCCAGGTCGGGAGAGAAAGAGAGAGAGAGAGAGAGTCTGACGTCTGCCTGGGATGCTCTGCAAATGTCAAAGCGTGAAGTGAGAAAAACAAGCATCGTAAAAGAAGTCCTCACATCTGTGCTCTGATTTTAAAGCCAGTAATAGCACTGTTCCAAGTACAACAGCAAACACCCAGGATTCTTAAATTGTTAGGTCACTGGTTTTTTATGCGTCTCATGTTTTTTCTCCCATTTTAGAGAGAACCTGTGAAGATTACAGGATGGAGGATAACCATATAATCTTTTAAATTACTGCATCTGCATGGCAGGCGACCTTGTTCTTCCAGCGTCTGATCTGTTTGGGAACATGTGGCGAGACTATCCCTTTTTCAAACGTTATCTTGTCAAGGTTGGTTCGACGAGAGCTTCTGATTGAGTGAAAAAAGGTTAGAGGGTTGCTAAGGAAAAACTGATCTTCGATTTAAACTCAGAGTACAGGAGTCATTTAGCAGAGTGATGGCACGTGTTTTATTAAGGTCAGAAGGTGAAATGGACAGATTATTTAAGACATGAGAGCGACTGTCCCAGTGGAGTAATACATATACAGTGTGTCCGCCAGCATTCCCTCTCAAACGCAGTTCAAAGGCTGCCAAACAAAGGTGGTTTGCCTTCTCCTCCTTTAAGCAAGCAAAACTAGAAATTACATAACAATAAGTGGGGCCCTATCGTGGCTTTTTTCGCAGCTCTTGCCAAAGGAGACGTCTAATGTTCAGACATGTGGAAGCTGAGAGGTCACTAACAGACATGTCAGGGGCAACTGTGATATTTGCAATCTGCCAAAGTGATCAAATGAACAATGTAGCCACCAAATACAGACAGACAAACTAGAGGGAAAAAGCTTTATTTTCGACATCCTTTTAAAGTGTTCCTCAAACAGCAACTGACCTCAACCTAATCCTCTTTGACCCCTGGATATGTTTAAGCTCAAGCAAAAACAGCACTCAGTACTTGCAATACTTATCCACACACAGAATTTGTAGCTTTTTTTGCACTGATTCTACTTGAAGATCTGCAGAAAATTTTAATATAGCAAAATGCATTGGCAAAATATATCTCTTATTGGGAGTTCAAAAGTAGAATGACATGTTATTTAATAAACTATAAATTCATTCATAGAATATAAATTAATTAAAATTTTAATTATAATAAATTAGTAACCAAGTTAAAATTATATATATTATACATTTTAAATTATAAAAATAAATAAACAAATATTTAGTATATATTTAATCATTTAAAATGTATTTGTAGTCTTTATAGAAGCAAGATAAAAAAAAAAGGCTTTTACACTTTTTGCCAAAGGACCAACGACTACTTAACGCAGTTAAAACTTTATATTTGTTTAAAAACGAACATACTTTCCAATGGCCCTAAAGACAGTTGCAAATAAAGGTCCTCCTTTTTATGTTCTGATATTGCTTGGGAGTTTTTAAATCCCTATTCTGCACTATAAAGAATGGCATGTGTTCATAATTAGTCATGAGTTATGGTCTCGGGGCCATCAAGAAAAATGGTGGGGTTGGCCTCCTTAACAGTCCTCAGTCTCTGTTTGACCATTTGGCCCACACACACACACACTTTATAAAAGGGAACTTTAATGAATTGATGGATTTTGAAAAAGGGCAATGCTGAAGACATTTCTTTGGGTGTTAGATCCACAGGAAAAGGTCATTTTGAGCTAACGCTCTTGTAAGGTTAAGTGTAGAGGGTAAACTGGCACAGGGAAGCTATGGGAAACAGTCAGTGCCCTGAAAGGATGTGAGACAGGTACATAAAGAGCCCTGCTGAGGTTTTCAGGGCCTAAAACAAACAGAAATCGCATTGCGCCGTCTGCATGTCAGCCAATTTAGCCCACAGTCGAAATAACCACCAGCAAAGAGGAAAAGAAAAAAAAGAATGCCATGGAACAGGACAATGGAGACTTTTAAATGTCACACGCGTTCTCTTAAAAACAATGAGATTGCAATTTGTATAACACAGCTCTTGGTAGGATCCAGGCATTTAACCCCTTTCTTTGAGAGAAAAAATGTCAAGAATTTCTGCCCAATTGTGAGATTCTTTGATGGCAAGAGCCCCATGAAACTTAGGGGTCCTTTTAAAGAACCACTTGTGTGTCCCTGACTCCGGTTGATCATAGACCTTTTCCCTTTAAAGAGGAGAAAGACATTAAAGAAAGAACATAATTGCCATGTCCAGGGCAGAGTCAGAAATTCTGTGAAGCTGGAAATGTTTCCAATTTCATTATAATGAAAGTTGGCACAGACAACCTAATGCATATTCAAGGTCTAAATTTAACTTTTTGTTACTTAAAATTGAGCCATTCATTTGTCTCACCAATCATGAAACTGTCTTTTGCATGATATTTATAAAGAGCTGGAAAAAATAAAGGACTTATTTACTCACATTTTGTGCTTTGATAAATTTTGCACCCTTTGCATACAAAAAAAAGAGAAAATTTTCTAGTAAATATCACTTGATAAATTTAGATTAATGATACATTTAGGTTAAAACAATATTGCAATCCATTTTAGCAAAACAATAAAATGTCTGCTTGTTTGGTGACTGGGGATTGTCTGTCTTCAGCCTGATGATTATCAAGTATCTTTTCAAGCGCTTGACTTAAAAGACATCATAGAAGACAACATTAGACTAGAGTGCAGGCTAACAGTAGTGAAATCTCAATGTCCCTCATACTCAAACTCTCTTCTTACTTCCCTCATAATGCTGTAATTAGTTTAAGCAGCCGAGATATGAGGGTCTTAGTGATCTTGACCTGTACACATCCCCTCTATTATTCCTCCATCCAGTCAACAGGCCCTGCTAAAAAAAAAAAAAATACACCCAATCTTTCAAGAACATGTTAAGAAATGTCATCGGCTCTCGCCAGTTTCACTTGAAGTAGCCGGCTCAAAAAAACATCAGGAATTCTCTCTCTCTTAGGTGATGTGGTGTTTGAAGAATTATTTAAGTTTTTTATAACACTACTGTATATAAAAACAACATTTACAAGTGAAAATACAAGTGGTTTTGTGCTGAACATGACACCAATCTTGGCATTACAGAGTACAGTCAACACTCTTGTGGCAAACAGGTTGGATGTTTGTTCTGATGTCGTCTATGATTTAGGTAAATGTAAGCGCTCTAATGTGTCTCATGTTTGTGCTGGTCGTCTAAGGATTATGCTGGTGGCCCGTCTGGGAAATGTTAAAAAGGGAGACATAGGAACACACACACATACACACAGCCCTCATTCCCTGTCACCCCCCAGCCCCTCCACTCATCAGTCGGTTTCTCAGCCCCCTGTGACTGGCGGCTTTGTGCTCCTCACACAAGGTGCACCTGATTACTAGACGGGAACACATTATGGCAGGATACAACTGACCCTAGTGCAGCTACACAAAGACAGGAGGAAAGACAACACGACTCACTCCAGGACAGGTCACTGAACGCTCCTGAGACACTTAACACTCAGGTAATGCTCTCAGTGATAAAATGCACCTATTTTGCACGTAAAACTGATTCAATAATGTGTGACAAAATCTACTGAAACATCTTTATGCAAGTAAAACTAAATGTGATAAAATATTACCTGAAACTAATATTAAAATCAATCAATTAAATAAATATATATTTATTTATTTATTTAATTGATTGATATATATATACGGGGCAGTCGTGGCTCTAATGGATAGAGCGTTGGACTTGTATCCCGAGGTTGTGGGTTCGAATCTCGGCTCCGGCAGGAATTGTCCACGACTGAAGTGAGACCCTTGCTGGTTATACTCAATTATATATGTATAATTGTGTATGTGACAAATAAAGCTCATGTGAGCTTAATAATAATAATAATAATAATTATTATTATTATTATTATATATATATCCAAACGTTTTATTATTATTATTATATGTGATTTTAATGTTTTTTGAAAATCATATATAGTATGTACACAACGTTTGGGATATAACATGTTTTTCTTTTTAAGAAGTCTCTATGCTCAAGGCTAATAATATTTCACAATAAAGAAAAAAAAATAATCAAAGAAAAAACATTGTGAAATATTATTTTAGTTTGGGATCAACAATTTATGTTTTTATTTAGTAAGGATGCATTAAATTGTTCAACATAGTAAAGGCATTTATAATGTTACAAAAGATTTATATTAGGGATGTTAATTTCGGTTATTTTTCCTAACCGATAACCAACGCTCGTTAACCGTTTATTAACTGTTAACCGAAAAGATTATTTTAAATTATAATTTAATTAAATTAGAAAAGATAAGTGTCTGTGACCCGTTAAAAATAATTACATTTGTTTTCCGGGGATTATTTTACATGCACAAAAGTAGCAAAGAACATGAGGAGTTACATGGATTTACAAGTCATTGGTGTTTGTTGATGAATTATTGGCTCAAGGTCTGCATTTAAAGTCACACCAGAGGTGTTCAGCTGGGATTAGGACTTGGCTTCTGCAGATCAGTCAAGTTCTTCCACACTGACTGAATCATCATTTCTCTTTGATCCTTGCCTTATACACAGAGGCACTGTCATGTTAGAATAGAAAAGGGTTCTGTCCAAACTATTGCTATAAAATTCACAAGCACACAATTCCCTAGAATATCATTATATGCTTAAACATTAAGATTTCTAAATTACTAAAGTAGTCAAATCTGTTCATTAAAAGGGGTGACCTAATACTTTTGGCATATATATATATATATATATATAACAAATAAATAGGCCTATAGGAGAAATATATTTTTACTTCAATAATAAATTAAGAAAACAAAAGAATAACTGTGCAACAAGTAGCCTAGTCTGCAGAGTTTCGGTTAAGTTTTGAGATTGCGAGAAAGGAAACCATCAAGACAGCAGAAAGTGGCATCCTACTTTTCTTTAGGCCTATTTTACAAAAGCACAAAGATTTGTTTTATTGAGAATGTACACAAATAAAAGCAAACCTTTAAAATTACGATTATCTTTATGACCAAAATGAGTAGTTGCTTCCACTGTTAGAAGGAAAATATTCAAGTGATTGCGCCGGCGCCGCATGTGCGCACACAGTTAAGCATTGCTACCATGGCAATGCAGCCTGTTTATTATCAAAATAAAATACAGTCAGTCAAACATATGGAAAAAAAACACACTGCTCAGTCTAAATATGTAGTCAAATCTGTGCCGTTAAGCACAGTACCGCCATGATGTTATGCAAAACATTTTGTTTTACATGGATATTGGACCGCGAGTGAAGTACATAATAAACAATATTTTGGCATTCAAATATATCACAAAACGGAAACATTTGATTTTGTGTCGAATGAGAGACCCAGCATTGGTTTCAGTTTCATTTTAGCCTAAATTAATTCATTTTAGCTTGTCCGTTTATATAGCTATAGCTTCTTATCTTTTAATGCTTGTTCTTTTCTAAATACTGTTAAATTGAAAGGATTTGTTGTGGAGTGAGGGGAACTAAAATAGCCTAGTTATGTTTACAGTGTTTATTCTAATGTTTGTAAACATTTCGCATCGGCATTAGGTCTATTTCTGAATGAAATAATAAAATGCGACTTATACGCAACTTGTTTTTTTTCTCTAAAAAACTATTTTTCTATAGGCGTAGCGTATTTTAACCATGCAGCAAACCTTTTAAAATATTTTGATAAATTACTGAAAAAAAACCTTTTCAACTTTTTAAACCGTTTCACTGATTGTATTATCGGTCAAAATTCTTACGGTCGGTTAGCGGTTAACCAGTTAAAAAAGCATCCCTAATTTCTATTCATCATTGAATTTATCAAAAAGTTTACCGTTTTCGCACAAAAATATAAAGGAACACAATAATTTTCAATAATGATTGTAAGAGGAATTATTTATTGAGCACTAAATTAACACTAAATTAACACTTGAAGGATCAAGTGACACTAAAAACTGGAGTAATGACAAATTAAATTCAAATGACATTTTAAAACATACTGAAATAGAAAAGTTGTTTTAAATTGTAATAATATAGTTATTGCAGTTTAAATAAATGGAGCTTTGGTGAACATCATAAAATCATACAAAACTCACCAAGCCCAAACTTCTTGACGATATATATACAATTTCTGAAAAACTGCTGCGCTACATCAAAGCAACAAAGACTCTTGCCTGTTCACTGATTGTCACACCTCTGTGTAACCTTAATTGGTTCCTAGTTTAACAGGGTTGTAGTGAGTCTAACTTGATTCAATGGCCTGTTTACTTGTGCGTGCATCTGCATTCTGATAGCCGGGCAGTCCATCAAGCTGACACTGGCTACCCGTGCCTCACAGATCAAACGCAGCTACATCGGTGGGTCACATTAATCTTGGCTCAACTTTTGTGTTCCGGTGTTCCATAGAACATGTGATTCCCAGGGAAATCTGTCTGGAATCGCCTCTACTCCTTCTTCGCAATTTTTCCTGTCTCAAATGTCCTTGTCATTTGGTGCCGGAACTCACTGCCCCCCAACCACCACCTCCTCTTTTACTTTCCTTAGACTGACAACATACAAGCAGGCTGAATTCAGCAGGTAAAGCTGGGGAATTACGGAAACCAGTCAGGTTGTATCAGGTTTAAGCCTGGCCTTTCATGACAGGAATTTTTAAGTCAGCTTTGAACTTCCCAAAGAGAAAAGACTCAGTTGAAGGGATAATGGAGCAGCTTCCCTCATCATGATAAGGTTCTACTTTCACTTTGTGTGAAATTAACAGTTTCAAATAGTAACAGATTAGAATTCTATTCTAGAATTCATTATACATGTAGAAACCACATTATCTGAATGTTGCTATGGAAGCCTGTGCATTTAAACATAACTAAGATCTAACTTAAAATCTAATGGTAATTTCGATAGGGAGTGGAAAACACTGAACAACTTTATGGCTATAAATGTACACAACACGTAATTCCAATTAGTTATGTAAAATAATAACAATAATGATATTTATATATTTATACTTGGCACAGTGTCTCAAATATGTAAAAACTCTACACAATATGCTGACAAAACAAAAATGCATTACATCAAAAGTATAAAAAAATGGAACAGATGGAACATGTTCCAGCAACAGGTTATATAGAACAAATAAATATTACTACTAATTAATTATGAAAAATACAGAATATTTAAATAACCATGAAGAACAAAAATACCTTTCTGTGTCCCAGATTCGAAGAGGAGCAAAATTCTCACAGCAGGCTGTTCCTGTCACAAAGTTGCTGCAAAGATATAAAGATCTTTAGAAATGATGGCAAAAATAACGATTAAAAACAAAATTCAAAGCTACCATTCAACCATTTCATCATTTTTAGGCAAAATAATGCCAGATCTTTATACCAGATTTTGCAATGGTTTAGTAATATCAATAATTACAAACAGACTAATAATAATAATAATAATAGTATTTAAGTACTACAAAATCTATACAAATCTGTGATTAAGAGTCTTCAGTGCTTTCTAGAACATTTTCTCAAATAATCTTTATTCCAGCATTTAATGCTTTTAGCATTTAAATACTGAGCAGGTGACGTAACAGTGGAGTAATAGTTCAGCTCCTGGAGAGAATACACTCAGCGCATTAAAAACAAATTTTGAAAAGCGAATGGAGTGTAGCGAGATGTAAAGAGTGGCTGAAGGGTATGTTGAGACAGCGGATTTGTTCACAGATGTGTTTTCATTCATGAGACATCTAGGGGAAAAACATGGTGAAAAAAGAAAAAGAAACAAAAACACTCGCATCTCTTTTTAGTTGGGTGACAGGTTGAAATTAGTTGAGCAGGTACGGGGTGTGTGTGTGAGCACAGCAGTTTTGACCTGTGTGATAGTCAGGGATTAGAGCCCTCCTGGACAGCTGGGATTGGTGGGTGAGGCTCCAGGCTCTCCTGCTCCCTGCATTGTGTTCGGAGGTGAGCTGAACAATAGGGCCCTCACACTAGTGAACACACTGGAATGTGCCTGTTTTAGCACTCAGGTATTCCTACAATGCCCTGCTGGGATGGTCTCTTTCATTGACAGAATGCTTTCTCAGTCTCTGTGCCAACTATGTAAAGTGTGTGTGGCGTCAACGTGCCTCGCAGCGAATGCTTACTGACGTACCACGCGAGCGGCACGTAAAATTACACAAATCTCAAAGCATCTCCCTCTCTCGCATACTTTCATACCTCTACAGAAAACCCAGAGAAAGAGCAGGGGGCTCTATGCCCTCCCACTAACATCAACCAAAGAAACGGGCTTCACAATGGAATACCAGTGTGGCCTCAAATTAACAACCAGCCCGTGTGAATAAGCTCTGTAGCGCCTGGTGTCCAACTCCAAACCCCCAGCACAAAAACAGAGGGACAGTGACCCTTCATCTCACTCACACACAAACACACATTCAACATACAGAGAGTCGGCCTGTTAAGGCCCTTTCATACCAAGGATGATAACCATAATGATAAATCTTTCTACATTTAAAAGAATAACAGTGTCCATACCACAACTACACGAATGGAATGATATTGCTGGAATCACTTCAGAATTATTTTTCCACCTGATAAGCTATAAAAACGTTGATAGACAATCAGAATTAATCAGAACCAATCATTCATTCATCACAGCAAAACAGCAATTTCCAGGCCTGGAAAGTTTTGGAAAAATAAATAAACCCAGAAAGTTTTGGAAAAGTAATTTTTCACAATTCTCTGTACAATAGAATTATGTTTAACCAGGTCCTGATTTTCGGTGAGGGATTGCGCATATATTCCCGCAGGTTTCGACTTTATAATGAGGGAAATTACTGCAATTGAATTTATTCAATATAGCATATAGGTTAGATGAGTAAATAAATCCACACAAACCATCAGATCAAGTCAGTCATTTGAAAACAGTGTGAGTGATTCAGCTGTACCGCGTCTTCTCTTTGACCTTCTCTTCACATCGGTGCATCTAGAGCTGAACGCTGCGATACAAGACTTTAGCTTACGTTTCGGTACAGTTGACAATTGTCAATAGCCTAATTTGTCATTGTTGCATCGTCACAAAAATGTATTATTTGCACGTCTTTTTAAGCCTTTTGGTACACGTGCGCTCCAGAGGCGCATTTCTGTGTGCTCACAGTCACATCCAGAGCGGCTGAACAGCTTGTTGTGCTTAAGTGGCCAAATACACACAAAATAACGTCAAAATGGTCGTCTGGTGAGTATCCTCATAAGCACTGTCGATTTTGTCTTAGGTTAATGTAAACAGTTGCTCATGAAAACGCATCCATGAAATAGCTAGGTTTTGTGACAGCAGCCTAATAAAGCTGTGCCGTCTGTCATTAATGTTACTCAAACAACAAAACTGCTCTTGACTAAATAATGTTTTGTTGAATAACTTTAATATGTTAATTTGCAGTGTATAAAATTTCTGTAGCCTATTTAAAATACGTTCATATTTTAGAAAATGTAGTTAATATTTGCATGATTAATGATTTGTTTTATCCACCCGCACATAATCAGAATACAATTTTTATTACCCGACCCACACATCATCTGCGGATATAACCGCCATTCGCGCATCACTAATGTATAGGCTACTTTTAGTCGTACCCTGGAGTTGATTCACTCTCCGGCTATGGAAGTAAATAAGTAATTTGCAAGATAATATCGTGTATCGGCATATCTCACAGGCTAACAATAGGAAAATATGACTATTGACCATACCGCCCAACACTGGAATTCACCATAATTGATGATAAAACTGCAGTGTGAGCTTACTGTGTATTGGTGTGGACGCTAATATAGTTGTCATTTTCAATGTGAACAGGTCTTTAGATTTGAATGAAAAGGTGTGCTTGCTTTCAGTGCAGAAATTCAACATTTGATAAGGTAAAAACAATTAATCATAAAATTAGTACCAAACAAAAACCCAATAAGTTTTTGAAAATACAACATGATAACGCTGAGAAACTGAGATATGTGAGAAAAATGCGAAGCCATTTTTGGTGTGAAAAAGGCGGAAAGAAAGAGAGAGCGCGCACTAGTAAAGTTGAGGGAACATGCGCTCTCGTCTGTGATGGCTTCAGTTGGTTTGTTCATTGAGGGCCCAAGCATATTGGCAAAGACAGCCATGGCAGCTGTCAACCCAGTTAGCGGTGGCCCATCAACCATATTCAGCTCGCCTGGCCAGTGCTGGCATTTTAATTACTGTTGGGTAAACTCATTTGCCCCAATGAAGGCCGTGCGCCCTAATAGAATATGCAGGCTGCCTGACCTTTGAACCCATGTGACAAGATACAATAGGGGCAAGGCCAAAGCTCTCTCTTCCCAGCCCTTATTACTCTCTATTACTTCAATTACTTATCCCTCAGTGAGTCCGATTGTGAAAAGCACAAGGGAGGGAGCGAAAAGGAGAAAAATAGAACACCACAATTAAATACATTTTTGTCTCCCAGACAAGTTCTGATTGATCTGAAAGGAACTCCTAGTGATATTATAGCTGTAAAAGGTCAAAGCCTCTCTCTCGCCTAATGTGCCTCCACCTTCCCTCGACCTTATTCCCCCCTCTAAACCGAAGAGCACGGACAATCTCCCTCCAAAGCCCCCGACCCACTCTGCCCACCCCGAACCCCAACTCCTCTGCCCCAAAAAACCCAGCACGCCTCAGGATCATTAGAACATGTCAGGGGTTCACTGCCAACACAACCATTTTGGTAACCTAATCAGCTGACATCATTATTCGAGGAACTGTGCAGCATGAAATTAGTGCTGGGGTCACACAAACTTTAATTCAGCCCCTGCTGGGAGAAGAACTCCACAGTAACAACATTGTTAGGGCCAAACCAACATAAGCAACCACGTGTATTGGGTCAAGACCACCGCAAGCGCTTTTCGTACCAAACAGCACACATCACTGGAAATGTGCTGAGTGTATCACGGAGATATAATGGGATATTTTTTAAAAGATAGAAATAAATTATTGTTACATAATATACATTTTTGCGTATTTTTGCTTGTTTATTTGTATGTGGAATGCAAACTTCATGTACACTTTTGTTTAGTAAGATTTGTATTTCTGTATCATGGTTTCCACATACATATTAAACAGTGCAACTATATATTATTGTTGATAATAATAATAAATGTTTCTTTAGCACCAAATCAGTGCAATGAATGATTTCTAGAGGATCATGTAACACTGAAGACTGGAATAAAGGCTTTTGGAGAATTCAGCTTTGCCATCATAGGACTAAATTACATTTGGAATTATATTAAAATAAAAAATACTTATTTAAAATTGAAATAATATTAAAATATTACTGTTTAAATCAAATTAATGCATTTTTGGTGACCATAAGAAACTCAAAAACATGAAAAAATCTTACTGACCTCAACATTTTGGAAAGGTAATGTAAAAAATGTAGTACACAGAAACGTTCATGGAAATGACAAAAACAATAGTAAAAACATTGAGTTTTCAGGATAATTTAATTCAAATTAGACATGCTACTAACTATATAAAATATATATTTATATTTTCAGTAGTATGACAGTCGTTCAGTTTTTCCAAAGTGTGATTACATTCTACAAAATGCTATATAGCTTTTAATGTCAAATTATATTGTGTACACAACTTTACATCCAAGCAAATTGAGGCAAACCTATAAAAACAAGTCAAGTAGTCAAGCTGTTTTTTTAAACATAGAAGCTGGTCAATGGTGGTCTACCACTTCTAACCAGCTGGTAGTTCAGCAGGTCAACCACCTAAACCAGCTTGGTCCAAAAAAATACAATCTACACTGTAAAAAGTGGTAACCTGCAACTGTTACCTTAAATAGCCATTTATACTTGATTTAACCAATATACATTTATTTTGTTGGTATAAATGAATTTATTTAGGTGTTAAATAAAACCTAAATTTGCATAAAAACCTAATTTTGTCAGTCCCGTGTCATGTGTTTCCCCCTCTTGCATCCATATATGGTTATTTTCCTGTCCTTGTTAAGTTTTGATTATGATTTCGTCCAGCTGTGTGTATTAATTTACCTGTGTATTTAAGTTGCTGTCTGTTTAGTTCGTGTGGTGGTCTACTCATTACTCCCGGTGGTCCTGTGTGTCTGCCCTGCCTTCTCTCGCCCTGCCTTGTTTGAATTAATTGTTATTTTGAGTTTATCTTCATCTCGTGTTCCTCGTTCCACATCGCTGTGTGCACCGTTACAAATTTAAATGTTAGCATTTTCGGTAAGCTTTTTTTTCTAGTGTAAACATACAAGTTCTTTTTAATTAGGTGACTCAAATACTGCCTTACAACGTCCTCTCTCAGCAGCAGGGAATCATTTTTAACAAATTGGCTATCACATCAATTCAATACCACAACTTCTATTACTATTTATCTAAAAAGTAATAGAAAGAATGAAAAAAAAATCCTAAATTAAAAATATGGCAGTTAAATTGTCATTAATTGTGTAATGATTATAATAAATGAGTAAAATATTTTAAACAGTGAAATAAATCTATTGACCCCAAATGCATCTCAGCCTGTCCTAAAGGCCCATGGGTAAAGACAGGGTTCAAAGGGAGTTTAACCCCCCGTGCATCGGCCTTGCAGTGGATGTTGTTCATTTGTTATAGCTGACCCCTGGCTTTGTTCAAGGGGATGTTAGAGTGCTTTCATCTTAGTCCCTAAATATGTTTGAATTGAAAAGGGTTATGATGTATTTATATTGGCTGGAGGAAAACAATAGACAGGGTCTTTCTTTTTTCCCTCTCTGTGTCAACCCTCCTGCCCCGTCCTCAAGCCCAGCCCCCCCAAACCCCCTCCCGCCCCCCTGTTCAGCTCACACCCGAGTTCACAGACCTTTTGGCTTTCTGTTCATGTCCCCTGCATCTGAGGTCAGAGGAACATTCCATACACCACCTTTTGCTTAGCGGAGTGGAACAGCACCACATCAATTTAGACCAAAAAATACACACACACAAAAAAACATGAGAAAGTCAGCAGCTAGTTTACGCAGACCTCATCACCTGCCACTAATTAAATCACACATTTATCAGGCCCTCAGATTGTAAAAATGACTAGCGAGCCATAAAAGGCTCTTAAAATTAAACAATTAGGAGGCAAATTTTGTTGACAAATTACGAAATAGACATAAACATGACAAAAAAAAGTGAAATATTATGGCTCAAACATGTCGCTTACCTTAAAGTTTTAATGCATTTTACACCAAGGATGTTAACTTGAACAATAACTATAAAGTTTTAACATGCATTCAAATTACAAGATAATAAGAAAGTTCACACCACAGCTGTCACCATAACAACAGAGAAGAACATAGTCTTTGTAATCATAAAAAAAAAAAATGTTTTTCAGCTGCTTGTCAGCCATTTAAGTTTAAAGAGCTCAAGCATTTAATGTAACCGATGAAAATTGTGCAGCACACACAATATAGTATAGTAACTGAATATGGTCCATTGGTGTAGATGCTAATATTATCTTTATAATTATTGAGATTTGTGTGAACAGGCTACTGCTCTAAAACAAAGATTTCCGTTGACAATTTAAGTTACAACTGAACCTCACTACGCTATAGAATGACCGATATTTTGCTGTGACAACGTCTTTAATCACAAATAATGGTTCATGTTTCATTAGAATCAGACATAACTGAACAATGTCTCGCTGGGAATCAGTTGTGAACTCCGTGATAGACTGGGTAAATATAATTCTAATTGCAAACTAGCGTTTGAGAATGTGAATCTTTTTGACTAATTTAAAAAACAACTAGTAATTTGTTCATGAATTGGACATCATGTGTTTGTTTTTCAATACAGCAGAAAGATATTTGAAGAGATACTTGATGATACCAAAAACTTTTTTACCGAACTGATACCGCTATATTTACTTGACTTTCCATCCAAGAAGATTTGAAATTGTTGTCGCATTTTTGTTAATTTCAGTCACAGTCTGGAGCTCTATGTATGATGCCCTGGATCTGCGCCACTTGTGCTACTGTTATTTCCATCTGGAGCTACAGGCTGCTTAGGAAAATGCTGACGCATTCTGACACAAAACTGATTTGACACAGATGTAAAATTTTCACTGTCAAAAAACGATATTTTAAGTTACATATGATTTCTATTAGTACAGTGACATTGTATCTGAACTTTTATGTCAACAGTCTTAACTCTATGCTAAGAAAGATACAGACAGTTGTGCATTACACCACAGCCACAGAGCTGAACTCCCCAGCTAACTTACGAGCAAAAATGCTTTTTAGGGAATAACAAAAGTTTCCATCTCAAATGCGCCTGGGGAACACCTGTATGTGGCATGTGTGTAATGATCTGCTTGTGCAAAGCCTGCATACAAGGGGCATATTGACTGCAATTATTCAGGACACCACCTGCAGTCAGAGGCTATAGCTCCCATGCTGTGCTTTCAGTAGTAAGCGCCCTGTATTTAACGTGTGGGAACGCACATTCTGTCCGTTATCGCTTTATTGTTGCAGACTCTTTCTTTTCTTGCTTTCTTTCTTGTTTTTCCCCCTTTTTTAACTAATTGAATTCTTGACTCCTAAGACACGGCTCACCCTCCCAGCCTTAAGAGAGAGAGAGAGAGAGAGAGATGAGAAGCAAAATGAATGACACGAATTTCACTCTTTTTTTCTCATTCTCTCTCTCTTTTTGCTTGAATGAGGTGGAGCAAAGGGGTGAAATTGGGGCGGGGTGAGCTTAGGGTGGTATAGAGGAGTACGTCTCGCTGTACTTTCATACTGAGGGTCATAGGTCACGCTCCCTCCGTTTGCCAGAGAGTGGCATTTTGGGGGCGGTTTATCCAACAATCATTTTCTTTGGAAGATTTCAAAGGCAGTACCCCTGCAACATCTTTGTAGTTGTGCTTGACCAACTCTAAACAAAACAGGCCTCCCCAAAAAGAAGCCTTTCTCGCTTCTCCTCGGGGTTGCTTCTTTTTTTTTTACGCTTGCGCCCTGTCCCTTTTCATCCTCCCTGCCTGTTCGCTGTGGGCTCATTGCGACTACTGAGGTAGTGTGCACCGTGTTCTTTGAGGCAGTTCGATAGAAGGAACGCTTCTGTCCAACATGACATCGCCTATCCCATCATAAAATGCAAGAAGCACAAAATGATCAATATCTGTGTTTAGATTCCCTGCATAAGACATTGATTAGCCATGTTTAACAACTCTCTGGGTAACGAACAGGCACACATTTATGTGCAATTTGCATTGGCCAATGAGGACAAGCGCATTTGATCATCCAAGTGAGGCCTCTTCATCTAAACTATAATTAAACAACGTCCGAAAAGCTAAACAAACTATTACACTTTCTCTGCAACTGAAGTGCTGACATCAAACTAAAATCAGATGAACCTAAACTCCACTTTATATCAAACAAGCTTAATGAACTAACTGACAGACTCTGTGCTGCATGTGTGTGAGATATATGCAAGAGGAAGAGCAGCCGACGTACCTTACATATACTCTGGCTAGAGTTACCCAGGCCTGGATGGATTCTTCCAGACTCAACAAGTCCCATCTTGTCAGTTAAAATCTGTCATGTCTGGCACTACAGGAAACTATTTATCACAAGAGGCGCTCCCTACTAATTCTACATCTAGTGGTAAAAAGGAAACGACAAAGACTTGAAACGGGATGGGTCAGACAGACACAAGGTGTAAAGGATGGTATGATATTCAATGTCCAGTGCCTGCGATATTTAGTTGAAATAGTTTAGTAAAAATATATTAAAATTGTACAAATAATAGTAATATAACAAAGAGTCTAATAATACAATAAAAAATGCATCCGTTCAAAAGTTTGGGGTCAGTAGGCTTTTTTATATATGTTTTTGTTTTAATTTTATGTTCAGCAAGGCTATGTTAATTTGGTCAAAAACATAGTAATACTGTTCTGTAACTGTTTTATATTTTTATATAGTTCAATATGCAATACTTAATATTGCTCAATAACTACTTAATATTTTTGTGGAAACCATGACATTTTAAGGATTCTTTGAATAGAACATTCAAAAGAGCATTTATTTGAAATATAAACTTTTGTAAGATAATAAATGGCTTTACTGTCACGACTGATCACTTTACTGCAGCAAAAAAAGATTCAATATTTCAACCATTCTGACCCCAAACTTTTGAAAGGTAGTGTGTATAATAACTTCTCGAAAGACAATTAATTGATCATAATCAAATTAAGCAATTAAATTTGGAAGGAAAAGTCATTTGTTTGCCTTCATCTATTTCATCCAGATTTCATATGGTGATTATGAAAGAGAGCATACAGTTTAATTGCCATGTAAAAAAAATGTAGCTCCAATTAAAGCAACTGAAAGAGTTGAGTAAAAAAAAAAGAGTAGCTTTCTCCTCTGAGAGCCACATTACCAACTGAGCAAGTCATTCCTGGTCCTAAAACAGTGTCCTCAATGTAAAACGTATGCTAATCAGAGGCCATTAGTAGCAATCAGGGCCATTGCTCACACAGGAGCAGATGAATCAACATTTGGGGTGAGAGTCTGAAGTCTGACATGGCAGACAAAGACTAGACTGAGATGGGGGAATGGAGGGTCAAGCTCACGGCTTACAGATCAAGAATCAGGAATCATTTGGGCTGCTGTGAATTCTGTTTTTTTTCTTCAACATGGCCGCTGCTGTCTCTTTGATATGAGATTGTAAATGGAATTCAGAACAGAAGAGCAACCCACTGGAGTGAAATGAGAACAATGCAGGGAGCCAGAGTGCCCATTACCTTCGCAATGGGAGAGGGGCCTTTTTTTGGAGCGGTCTCACAGTTAAGGCTGGGACCGCTAGCCATATGACACCATTTAGGGAATTTCAGAGCTAGCGTTCACATTGCAACATCAGCTGTGAAAGTCATGCAGTCACCATGGAGTTCTTCAAGTCTGCACAGGACCGGTCCTGTCCACCGCTCGCACACATTACGCTCTGAAATAACTAGTGAAAAACCTGAGAGTATAGTCCAATATGAAAAAAATAAAATGTAGTGAAAAACCCAGGTGCCTAAAATTGTAAAAGCAATCTCAAGGGCCACTGGATACAGTTAGGATCAGTGACTGCAAAAAGATAGACGACAGTCAGCCTTGGCATTTCGCTCTGGCCGGAATATCCCACTGACAGACCTTCAGATAACGTTCCTTGGAAAAAACGATGGCAAAAACGGAGGGAGGGTTACGGAACAGACGAGGAGGGAGGTTAAAAAGAAAGAAACACAAATCAGAGCCTGAGCAAATGGTGGTGGGAAAAGAGAGAAGGGCTATATTTTCTTACACAGTTCTTTTGTTTTATACACAAGTGTGATTCTGCATTGGGTTGGAACAATACAGCCCCTAACACCTGAGTGTCAGAGGCGACTATATGCACACTCTTTCGACATCTTTCTCTCTGTTCTTTCTCTTTTCTTTGTCCCTCACCCCTTCTCTCGGACCCGTTGCTCACTGCAGCGTCTCCTCTATTGCTCCTTGTCCTTTAGATACCTCAAGCGTGAAGCTGGAACAATTACATTTGCAACACAAGGGCTTCCCATCTATTCCTTCAGGTTTCCAAATTAAAACACACTTTGCAATCACTATTTTGAAACCCTCTCCGTCTACGGTTTCAGCTCCTGACTGTTGCAGGAGTGAAATCAGAACAAGCTCTCAATTAGAAGACATCTGTTGCTCTTTCTAATTGGTGGAGCTCAACATATGAAACAGAAAATCTGGAGAGGAAGTGAAACTTTTAACAAAACTAAGCAAGCCCAAAATGATCAGCTTTACTATGTTACTCAAAATCAAATAGTGGAAGTGGAATTTTTGCTTACAATTTGTATGTGCTTTAACTTGAATCCACATGAATAGAAAGTCACAGAGAAACATGTTTAATTGTCTGCTTATAAGTTAGTTCAAAGGTTGTTGTTTTTTAAATCAGAATAAATGTATATAATATATATATATTATAAATAAATCTTAAAACATGAATAAAAAAGTTTAACTATGAAAAAAGCTTAATTAGAATTATTGTAATGAAGAATTAAATGTGTTATTCTGCTTTCTAAACACTGGTTAATATCATGATATTTATCACAATTAATTTGATTTATTCTATTGATAGCTAAAAAGATACAGTGTCAACATAATGAAAAGTAACTACTTTCCAGAAAACACACGGTTTAAATGTTTGAGGTTGAAAGATTAAACGATGTCTTAATGTTTTGAAAAAGTCTCAAGATTGCATTTATTTGACTAAAATTACAACAAAAACGTTTATAAAATGTCATTTATTCCTGTGTCACATGATCTTTCAGAAATCATTATAATATGCTAATTTGGTTATTATTATCAATGCTGAAAAATGGCTGTGCTGCTTTTTTTCTTCTCAGGATTCTTTGATGAATAGACAGTTCCAGAGAATAGCATTTATCTGAAATAGAAATTTGGTAACATTATAAATGTCTTTACCATTACTGTTGGTCAGTTTAATGCATGCTTGCTAAATAAAAACATTCATTTCTTATGAATGGTAGTTTATTTACAAGACATTTACAATAATTTTAATTTTCACACAATAAATATATTATATTATAGAGATCAGTATAGTTTGGTGCAAAGGCATCAAAAAGTATTTTAAAAACCCTGATTTAGTTGACACCTTTATTTCAAGTCAATTTAATCAACTTCTCCCACCGTCAATATGTGTAAAGAAGTGTGGTCCATTATCTAGGTCCAACACTCTGCTTCAGAGGCCTGCTATTTCAGCCATCAAATTGGAGAATTAATGATGTGGATAATCGTCTCTTATTTTGAAATCTAAATTCTTGGCTGAGGAGACGGGGCAGCGGGATTAATAACTTGGCTGAGTGACTAAAACTGCATTGAACCATTGCATCTGCTCAAGTAGCAGTGGCTTTCTTCCGCTACACGCTGGCCTTGTCGTGACAAAAGATGAGAACGATTGGTGTCTTTTAGTGTCTCCCAGCGCACAGTGTTTCCATTCCTTCAGCAGTGCTGTGAAGGTGTGTTTGACGGATCAGGGGCAGGTGGAGGCTCTGTACTAGTGTTACAGCTTCATGTGCCTGCGTGTCATTAAGCGTGTGGGAGTATACATGGCCGAGCAATCAAAGGCAGCAGGAGCAAAGGCAACCCCGCTTCACCATAATATCCTGCACGTTTTTTTCCTTTCTCCCTCTTCGCCTGTCTCACTCCATCCCACACTTGTTTAAACAGCTCATCACATCGGGAAACTTCCCAGATGTATAGAGGGAGAAACGGTTAACCAGTTGAAGACTGAAACCGCTTTCTAAAGTTCAAAAGTCTGTAACGATTTATCAACTGGACAGTTCAACACATTTCTGTGTTTAAAAAGTCAAGAAACATTCAATGATGTATCGCCACTGTCCTGGTGAAAGCTGAGAAGCGGAAAAAACATTGTGGGGTACATTTGAGAGTTTTAGGCCCACAAAAAGGGGCTTTTTCACACCATAAGAGGGCAAAATGCTGCTTTCTAAGCCTTTAGGGGCCAGGATCACATTGTTCTCCATCTGCATTCAGAGGTGTGAACTAATTGACTTCAAAGCAATGACATGGCAATAAATTGAAGAGTATGTATTAAAAAAGGGTCTGGCCACCTGCTTTGGGTTGCCCTGTCTTTGACCACTTCACCTCACGAGCCGTAACGATACCGCCACCCCCACCCCGCTCTTTTAAACCCACTGATACATTCATTATTTGAAAGATCTCAAATTCTCTTTGATGAAAGCTAAGGTTGATGTTCAGGTCTGTTGGTGATTCATATGGTGAGAAGAACAGAGGAAACCAGTGAGTATGAAGTATGCGGCAGAAACAAACACATAATGTTTAACAAGTAAGACGGCCCGAAACTGGAAGAGCATCATGGATATAGAAGGAAATACAGTGTTCATAGTTCTGAAAATGCTTTTTATATAGCTAAACAATCTGACAGAAAAGGTGAATTGAATTATCAACATTTTGCCATCTTGTGCAAGATTTAGCTTTAATTCAAAGAAGATTGCCCAGGATGATGATGATAAAAACGATCGATGCTATAATAGGGTCGTTTTTGACCTAGAAATAGTGCTGAAGCATAAATATTACCTATTTCTATTTTCACCATAATGTATCTTTTTTGAAATTATAAAAAATTCTACAATTTTCTGTTTATTTTCAGGTTTAGATTTTGAATCCCAGATTTAAAATTTGGCAAAAGATACACTTTTAAAGGTATTTCAAGCAAAAATGAAAATGATTTTATTATTAATTCACCCTCATGCTGATCCAAACCTGTATGACTTCTTTCCACTGTGGAAAATAAAAGGTGATATTTTAAGACATGCTTCAAAACTGTTTGATTACCAAGAGTTTGTGTTCCACAGGAAAAAGCCATTCAGGGTTTTGAAAATGAATCAAACACTGGAAGAAAGGTCATTAATAGACTATATTGTAAGCTTTACTAAGACTCTTAAGCACAAAGACTAGACAAATCTCATGGCATAACTCAATCATGAGTAGAGACTTACTTACCATAGAGATGGACTGATGGCCACCGACCACACTCGGTCATATGTGGGGATTGTGTGTAAGCACTGTCCAAATCGATCAGGAGTCAGAGCCCAAATCTAAGATGAGATTACAGTTAGTTAGACCAGCACTCCTGTTCAAAGGTTTGGGGTTAGTATGATTTTTAAAAAATTAATTATAATTTTATTCAGCAAAGGATTATTAAATTGATCAAAAATAAAACATTTTATATTGTTACAAAATAAATATTTCAAATAAATGCTGTGCTTCCGAACTTTTTATTCAGCCCAAATTCAGTTTTGCCATCACAGCAACAAATTACATTTCAAAATACATTACAAAGGAAATCTATTATTATACATTGTAACAACCTTTCACAATATTATCTTTTTCTGATCAAATAAATGCAGTTTTGGTGAGGAAAAGACACTTCTTTCAAAAAGAGTAAAACATGTTAATGTTTAATCTTCTAATGTCTTTCCAATGTGTTTCTTAAATATTTATAAGTCCTGGGATGATGGGATGATTCTATACTATGACATCATACCAAATAGACCTGCCAAACAGTAGCACAGGGTCACTCTACATAGCAGCTTCAAGGCATCCTTGAATATAACTAATAATTAATATAAATATATTAAAATAAATAATTGAGTAAGTGGAACTGAGTCCAAATTGACAGATTTACTTCCCACTGTTGCATTCAACCTGTCTCCTGTAACAAATTTGTTCTATATACTGTACATGTCACCTTCAAATTCTACTGAAAGCCACACAGTGAGTGAAAAGAAACCAATGCAAGAAACCTATTCATGAACATACAATAGCTATCATATTTACTTAAATTAAAACAAAAGCAAAACAGAGTGTACAATCTCACCTTTGCAGTCTTGTCTCTGGAGCCACTGACTATCACGCCTCCTTTACAGTCAATGCAGTTCACCTCCTGACTGTGACCATAATACTCCACAGAGTAATCATTTCCTCTGTCATGAACAATTATTTTACCATCACTGAAATAAAATTAAGCAGAGATTAAGAAATTAAAATAAGAAATTCAAGAAGAGCATTATAGCAAAACATCAATGAGATATAATAAAAAAGCTTTGCTGTTCAGGATTGTATTTTAGGATGAACTCATTGGCTATTCCAGATTAATTATGACTCAAAAGTCTTAAACAAATTGCAGAATATGCAGAATTTATGTTTTCTAATATAGTTATGATTTATTTTTATATTTTTCTGTACTGTATTTTATGACATGCATAGTAGTAGTAGTAGTAGTAGTAGTAGTAATAACAATTATGTCATTTATAACAATTATGACTTGTCATAGCACTTGCATTTTGTTGCTCTTTTGTTGGTTTTGATTGCTTCTATTGTCCTCATTTGTAAGTCGCTTTGGATAAAAGTGTCTGCTAATTGACTGAATGTAAATGTAAATGTAAATTATTATTATTATTATGTGGAAGTTGTGGCCTAATGGTTAGAGAGTTGGACTTGTAACCCAAAGGTTGTGAGTTCGTGTCTCGGGACGGCAGGAATTGTAGGTGGGGGAAGTGAATGGCCAGTGCTCTCTCCACCTTCAATACAAGACTGAGGTGCCCTTGAGCAAGGCACGAACCCCCAACTGCTCCCCGGGCGCTGCAGCATTGGCTGCCCACTGCCGGTGTCTGTTAATAGTGTTTGTGCACTTTGGATGGGTTAATGCAGAGCACTAATTCTGAGTATGGGTCACCATACTTTGCCACATGTCACGTCACTTTCACTTTCAATAAATAAAATAAATGACTAAAAAGAACATGGATTTACCCTCCTGCACTGATAAGGTGTGTGTCTGTCAGAGTGAATTTGCACACGTCTTCTTGGTGTCCTGAGAACTGGGCCACTCGATTGTTCTGTAACTTCCCCCCCCCATCTCTCAGATGGTACACACTGATGTTTGCTGCCTGAGAGAGATACAGCACATCACGGTCCAGCTGTATCCACGGCAACAAGCTGTGGGCGAACAATCAAGGAATGGAAATTACTCCTACACATGTTTTTTCTGTAGCTCAATCTGTATCTTGGGGCTTAAGGTGACGAGGAGTCTAATAAAAAAACACAATAATGT
Source organism: Gymnocypris eckloni scoliostomus (assembly GCA_027564155.1). NCBI lineage: Eukaryota > Metazoa > Chordata > Actinopteri > Cypriniformes > Cyprinidae > Gymnocypris > Gymnocypris eckloni. The sequence goes on from CM050429.1 coordinate 6,257,196, forward strand.
CTTGTCCATATTGGCAAGGTCAACTACACACCTTAAGTCAGAGGATAAATGTCTGAAAAATATGTATTTTGGGGTTGGACAATGACAGTATGACATCTTCTAACTTACTATTAAATTCCTTTTTCCCTTTCAAAGTATAGGTTGGGTCACATTATAACCATTTCATTTTACTAGTTTGAGACTTGGACAATTGTATTTCTGCATCTGTATATGGCTTGTTATTTTATAGACAGTTTAAGTTATTTTTGCTTCCAATTTCGATACATCCAAAGTAAGTGCAAAATAAATTTCACTGGAGTTTAAAGGACTTAGGCCTACAGTATATATAAAGAATATAAAATAACTTACTTAATTTTCCATTTTAAAAGGACTTCTTTACGACAGACTCCATGGATCCAGTTGTGGGACACCCTCACTCTGTCCTTAAGAGGAATAGAAGGACACCTGAAAAAATTGAAGAATGTTTGAGATTATTTGAGCTCAATTTAGATAATTGGCTAAATAAAGAAACTGCTGTATTAATGCTCCCCTATAGAAGACTGAAAGGACTCTGAAATGATACACTGCTTCTTTATAGGTTTTCAGAACTTCCTTCCAGCAGACAGTGTAGACTGTTTAGCAGAAATGCACACTACATATATAAATTATTATATCATAGATTGAATTTGTGTTAACAATATTGTACAAAAGTTTTGTAATAATGTTAGCTGGTGTAAGTGAGCTTATAATGTAAATGTTTTTTGGGGGGGGGGCAACATTTTAAGAATTTTATCTCAAGATTTTGTGATAAGAAATGAATAGAATTATATGATAACAGGGTGCATGCAAGACATATCCATATTCGTCCTCAAAAAATGTTGCGGCACATCAAAGTTCGTTTTCGTGGAAAGTGACTGAAGTGCTAGTTCAGTTTGGTCTAATCTAAACAATTATACGAAGAAAAAACAAGCTACAGTCCAACATCCTATTCATCTGATATTACTTTTCTAATTTGTTGTATTCTTACGTAGAGATTGCACTTGTAAACAAAACCCTCGTGACTATCAGCGTAAGAACGGAGCTGAATCGCAACATACGCTGTTTTTATTACGTCACGAATGCTATGAATGCCCGGTGCCCTACGCAGTCTACGTAGTTCTGTTATTCTGTGCGTAGGCTGAGAACTATTAGCTAGCAACACAGCTAATGTATCTCAAAATCCTTACAAATCTATTCCTTGTCGTGTCAAGCCAGTGTTAATAATGCCTTTAGCTATTTCCCTCCAAACAGCGTCTCTGGAGATGAACACGTAGCTTCTCTTGCACGCTTGAGAGAGGCGGCAGAGCGATCTGGGATCCAGGTAGGACAGGACGAGGAAGAGCACGTCCTCGGGTAACTGAAACAGAAACATCGCGGCTTCTTCTCCAGATCAGCGCCTTTCCTCTTTTCTTTATCACGCTGTGTCTGCCTCCACTAATATGAAGGGTATTACAGAGAGGACACTCATCGGTTTGACGCAGGAATACGCAGAAGCCCATGTTTTTCTCAAAGCGTGTAGTCACAGTAAGCGAAGGAAGCCATCACAACCAGTAGAGTCACGTGATCCACTAGAGTGACTGACTAGAGCCAGTGATTTAAGCTGCATTCACGTGCTATCGGAATTATCGTAAATACGAGTTTCCTAGTCGGAAATTGGCCATATGTGGCCTCTCTAAGGCCGTTCATGTCCGATTTCCGACTAGGAAGCTTGCATTTACCATAATTCCGATAGCACGTGAATGCAGCATCCATCCGGTTTTCTGTGGTACCTTTCATTCATGCTGTATGTATGAACGGTCGCTGAAGCTCCTACCAGCTTTTTTTTCACTTCTGTTTCTGATGATTATGATAATTCTCTCTATTAATTTAGCAAATAATTGAAATGTACATTATAAATACTCTATTAACATATGAAAAATAAAAACATTCTGAAAAGGAAAAAAATATCTGAATTTTTCCCCAAAATAAATGCAAGATGCATACTATTTAGAGATGTATATGGCATTAGATGGTAAAAAAAAAATGTTTCTAGGCCTAGCCTATATCATGTTATAAATATTTTTTTAATTACAAGCATTGAGGACTTTTTCAGTGAGACCATTTCTTAAGTATGCACTTTTTACTATGCATGATATAGAAATTCCCAAAGAGCATATAACATATTTCTTATAGTGGTTTTGTGAGTGATGAGCACGATAAGGATTATGATTCCTTGGAAATTAGAGGTAATTTCTAATGCTGACGCTGCCTGAGCCTGGTTTCAGTATAAACAATGTGTTTTCTAGCTCATTGAGATTTTTTGCAATTAAAAAACCCCACAAATGATTCTTAAAATGACCAAAAACATTGAATATGTATTTGTATTATTAAAACAGTGGTAGAAAAATAGATAATTTAGATGTATTTTCATTTATTTAGTTGTCAAAGCCATTTTACACCATTATGAGCTTATACATTGAAGAAGAAACATCAACAACAAAAAATAAACAATTATTGGCTATTTAAAATGTTTAAAGCATGTTTTAATGCACACATTAATAAAGGACTTATTTGAAAGTAATTGCTTTATCTCACATATTTGTGAAACTATTTATCAAAACAACACAAAGACATGCAATAAAAGAGGCATTTCACAGTCCAGACACAGAATTGAGGTTTGTTATTATTCGTCTTCTCCTCTCATCTCTTGTGCCTCTATAGGCGTTATTTCACCGAAGACATGCTCAGTTGCTTGTGGAATGCAATTTTGTTCTTTTCTTCCCTCGGCCTGTCCTCCAATGACTCATCTTGTCCACCCTTCACTCTATGGCACATTCAATTGCCTTGATGCTTTTCTTCTTCTTCCTCTTCTTTTTGTATGGTGAGTGTCTTGTAATTGACAGAGGACCCCATCTCATGTAAGCATTCACCGCTTGTCATTCTACAACATGTTTTTTATATTAGTGCCACAATGGGGCCATTTGATCCTAGGTTATGGTATGTGATTGCCAGTAATGCGACTTCTTGGTGGCTGCCTTTGTTTGAAACAAAGTGGTGGCCTGACCTCAGCCCATTCAGTGCAGTGACCAAGTTACGCAGGTCTCTGTATCCTTTTACTTTTCCCTATCTCCTTTACTGAGACGAGTTTAGTCACAGATATTACCTCTTTAACAGCCTCATCCTCTTTCTCTCTGTTGCTATAGAAATCATGGACTTCACTGATAATGTTTTGCATGTTTTACCAACACATAATCTCTTTTGCAACAATAGGAGTTTGGTATAAATTAAATGAGTGCATACTCTGTTTAAAACATCAAGAAGGAAATAGAAGTCATATGTGCTAGTTTGCCAATGCACATTATGAATTTATTGCTTGTGTTAGTTACTGCTGGCTGTCTAAAGTTATGTTCAAAAGTTTGAGACTTTTAATGTTTTTAAAAGACGGATCTTATGCTCACCAAGTTGCATTAATTTAATAAAAAATACAGTAAAACAGTAATTATTACAATTTAAAATAACTGTTTTCTATGTTATATTTTAAATTATAATTCATTCCTGGGAGGGCAAATCTGAATTTTCAGCAGCCATTACTTCAGTCTGATGTGGAGCTCAAGAAACGTTTCTTATCATCAATGTTGAAAGCATTTGAGTTGTGCATCTTTGCAGAAACCATAATACATTTTTCAGGATTCTGAAAAACAGTAAAAAAACAGCATTTATTTTAAATCTAGTTTTTGTAACATTCTAAAAATAATAATGTGTCACTTTTGATCAGTTTTATGCATTCTGGCAAAATAAAAGTATTAATTTCTTTCCAAACCTTTTCTACTGTATAGTTTCCCCAAAAATGAAAATTCTATAATTTTTTTTTCATTCTAATGTCGTTCCAAATGATTTGTAAGTCTCAGGTGCTATAATGCAAACAGAACAACAAAACTGAAGTCATATTCATGGAAAAGCTCTGTTTGGTACATTAATAAGAGTGTATGTTTGATTCAGTTTGAATCAGTCTTTTGAGTTGGATCTTTTCAGTGAATCCTGTTAAAAACATTCCTAGTGATTCATTCACAACTTGGACTGATCCGGTTCTTGAGTTGAAGTCACTGACTCAATGATCCAGTCACAGCAATTCTCGAGTTAACAGCTCACTGGAGGGGAAGATTATCAGTTAATAATGACTTACATTTGTGTCTGTTTCTCATACAAAGCTATTGTATGACTTGGAATATGGTGCATTATTCATACAGACTCCAATAATGGTGCTTTAGAAGCTCAGCAGATAAAAGATTCTTCAGAAAAAATGTACACATAAAATTTTTATTAATTGATAATTACATAATTTACATATTTGTGCGAAATGTTCATGTAGATGAAACATGTTGTTCCTCAATTTATTAACCTCTGAAATTCAGGAATAGATGTGTCCCAGATACTGGAGTTTTAAAAAAATCATTTATGGTTGGCTTTCCAGCTGAATTGTCACGACTGAAAGGAGATGAAGTAGGAGGGGGAATCTTCCCTTTTGATCTTTTTAGAGGGGTGCAGGGTGCTCTGTGTGGCTGGCAAACACATTTAGCCTGTAATTGTTCGGATCATTCAGACAATCAGCCTTAGAAATGCATGGGCAAACAAAAGATTACAGCTCCAATTGGAAAAGTCAACATATATCTCCATATGTCCCATATACAAACAGTCAAACTGGCATATCCCTTCTTCTCTTTGAACAATGTTTGCATGTCATTTATAACTTAGTGATTTCCTGCTGGCTTGTGCGCTCTAGGAATACAGCCAATGTTGCTATTTTTGTGACATGAGCTTAAATTTCCATGTCATGTATTGTTGCTTTGATAAAACCATACTGCTCCTCTCCTTTCTGTGAATCAGTGTGTAACTTATCCAGCCGATCTACTTCAAGAAGTTCAGACTTTTAGTATAGACGTTTAATGGCTTGTTCATTGCAAAGACTACAGATGTCGTATGAGTGCTAGAAAGAGCACTCAAGGTGGACTTGCATTATCTCAACCCATGTTTCCTCCATTGAGCTCCAATTTGCAGGAAGGGTTTTATGACCAGGGTTAGGCAGAATGTGAAGTAAAGGCAGCTTAGAGGTCTGGGTCATCCCATTCTCTCACCCCTGCCATTCTGCCAGTTCAGCAGGGGGGCTTGTACAAGTCTAAATTGCTCCCTAAGCAAATTAAGAAGGTAGCCCTGTTTGTTTATCAGGGGTTAAGGATGACGGTTGCAGCTCAATAAAATGGATGAAAGCAGTTTTGCGTCCCCTCTTTCTCAGTGGAATTGCTCTTCATTTGCATGGCATCACAAGCTGCACAGAAGGTGCGATTTTTCCCACAACCTGCTGGATCCCCTGGGTTTCTTACAACTTTATGGTCATGGAGACAAATTTAAGGGAAACTGAAGCCTGATAATTCAGAATAACCATGGCAAATGATCAAGGTCTGTTAATTAATAGCAGACATCAATGTGTAAAAACAAGGAGTCAATTGGTGGTTCCAGTGGTTCATTTATTTGATCAAACTTTCACCAAACTTAAAGCTTGGGGGACATCAAACATGTGCATGAACTCTTTTTATCATTTTAATCATATTTTTAATTCACTGCTTTGCCTTACATTGTCCTGGGGTGTGACAAATATATATATTTTTTTATATAAATATAAAAAAAACAGTTTTAGATTAAATGAGTGTAGAAACTATTTTCACTCAGAAATTGCTAGTAAATTTCAGCAACTATTAGAAAGAAACATCTAGTGACACATTGAACTAAACGTGCCATTTTGAAGTAGGTGTACCATTTTAAAATTGTATTTTCTGGAAAAAAGTGCTAAAATTAACTTTTACAATTGTACAAATTGGTTGTATGCTTGTGTGGTTTGTTGATGGTTTCCTAATACCTTTTTAAAAATCATGAAATAAAATCTCTAAAAATGTAAATCTATTTAAATTTACATTTGCCCTATAATCTTAAATCTGCCCTTATTTGTTTGTCAGTTTTAGATTAGTTTATTTAGAAATGTCAAGAAGCTTTTTTCCTTAATTGATTACACTCCATTGAACTGGATTACACTGTCGGTCCATCACAGCTGAATGAAACTAAACCGGCATACTAGAAAGTCAAAGAAACGTTCTGAAGCTCTGGCCTTTCTAGGATTTTGACCTCTGCACCCGGGCTGAGCTACTAGCATAACATGAGGCAGAACACATGGCATATTAAACCATAAAACAATGCCAGCCTTTGCTAATACCTGCATAACACATTTTTCAATGATGCATGAGATGTGTCAAGCCAACACTAATTAGAGGATGATTTTTGGCTGAATCGGGTAGAATTTTATGATGCAATTAATTTGATTAAAAAGGGATCTGAAATTTTCCCTCTTATCGTGATTTACATAGCATTATAACTGCAGCAATGCATATCTCAGGCTGAGAGGAGTCATTAATAACCTTCCTCATCACAGACAAGAGCATGATAGTGATCTCACACCACAAATCCCCGGTTCTCATTTTCTCACTATACGTTGCCCTCTGATCTTGGCTTTCGGCTCCTTAGAACCCTGTCCGCAAACACACAGCACCCCTGCCCGGACAAAACAGATACCCCTCCAATCAGATTAAGCTACAGGGAGTTAAAGGTCTGAGATTAAACAAAAACACCTGAGCGAGGGTGAGGAGACGGGGCCAGGGAGCCGTAGTGTGTCCGGTTCAACCAGAGGAGAGACCAAACAGTGTAGCCCCCCTGGAGAGACAGTCCTACTGAGCTGTTGACCTGAGCTGTGCCATTCCAAACATTCTGGGGGGAGAGACCCAGTATCTCCATCTCACTCTGTACTGGTCTCTAACCAGAAGGGTTATGCAAACAATGGTGGTATTTATTATGATGCTATTGCATAATGACAAGTTGTTTCATACAAAGACCGCACTGGCCTAATTTTCTATGGATGAGGCCATCGGGACGTCTAGATTGCTTCTGGTAAAGACCCTTTGACAATTTTAACTATATATAGATGCCTTTTATACACTTATTTAGTGTGTTATTGCATTAACCAAATTTTGCCATAAGTTCATTATATTGAGTTTCTACAATATAAATCTATTTTAGAAACTTAATTTCCTGTGAAGTTGCTTTGCAACGATTGTATCGTAAAAAGCGCAATACAAATAATCTTGAATTGAATTATTTAAAGGGATAGTCACCTAAAAATGAAATGATTCCATTATTTATTCACCATTGTGTAATTTCACACAACTTTATTTCTTCTGTGGAAAACAATGAGAAGATATTTTGAAATATGTCTCGGAAAATTGTCCAAATTATCAGTCAATGGACATTTTCGACAAACATTTTTTTTACGATATCTTCTTGTATGTTCCACAAAACAAAGAAAGGTTGGGAACGACATTAGAATTAAAAAAATTTTGAAAAGTGCATATTAGAACAGAACATATTAGACAAAAGACGCGAGTATCCTACAGTAAATTTATTACAGGTTTTTAAATAAATATTTCCATCATTAAAATTATTTTACACATCCTCAAATAAAAATATATTTATATTTGTATAAAAAAGACAGATAAACAAAATGCAACAAAGAACAAAAGCTTTTCCAAGTCCATACAATGCATTTATACACATTTAAACCACGGTAGGAAACCTGCAATAATCAAAATGTAGCTGCCACATTTAAATATGTATTTAAAGCTCTGTTTGCTTTAACCGTGTTTATCTCCAGAGAGTTCCAGAATCAAGAACCAGAGAGGTTACTGAGAGATGAGCTGGGTGGTCGAGAGGTGCCCCGGCTGCCTGTGTAACCGAATACAGCCTTGTGTTGTCAGTGCATTCTCTCAGGCCCTTCAAGTCCCCTTGAGCAGCAATACGAAGAGTTATAAATTACTCTAAAACCATCGAAATCAATGAAAGCAAAGCAAAACAAAACAAGAGAGGATAGACGGATGAAGTCCACGTACTACTAAAATGTCAGCACTTACACGTCCTGTGCTTCGCATTTCTATACCCTTACACAGGGTCAGTACTAAAAGTCAGGGGTACAAAAATAGATCTCTTTTTTTTTCTTCTTTTTTTGTTATTTCTGAAAATTCATAAAAAAACTAGGTTAGGTATATTGTTGCTCAGTAAAAAAAAATGTTTGTAGGAGTCCACAAGAGGAGTCTGTTCATTGTTTGAGAAAGTCTCTCGCTCTCTGTCCTCTCCTTTTCTCCGGCTTCACTCTTCAACGCTCTCCTGAGTAGCGGGTGCGTTTAGTCCGTCTGTTGAAAGGGTAGTTGATGAAATCAAAGGGTCTGTGCTCTGCGATTTGGTGTCCCTTGGGCAGCCTCTTCATGAAGTGGACTTCCCGCTGGTGTTGCCTGGTTTTGGAGCCCTTGCGGGGTCTGCCTTTGCGTGTGAAGGCCATGTACCAGCCTTCATACTTCACATTCTGTAGAGCTGTGTAGTTGTTCTCCAGGACTATCTCTGTGAAAATGCAGTCTTTGCCCTGACCCTTTCTCTGTGAGGACAAGATAAAGACAAAATTTTAGCTTCTGAATAATGGGAAATATGAAACTTATCGAAAAGTATTTTGGAAACGGTCTGCTCCAGTTTACTTAGGGCTTCCCCACACGCATACAGCATATGCTTAAGTCATTACGATCCCAGATCAAGAGGGAGAAATGACAGCAGAAGCCAATGACTTTCCCTTTCAGTAAACACCAGTGCAGATTCATCCTCTTAGAAAAATAGTTCTTCTACTGTTCCTTATATAGGCACAAACCATATTATGTTGTGTCCAGAAGGTATTACGGTAATATTTCACTTTCTCCAGGACATTGAACAATATAAACACTATATGGTAAAGCTAGTTTTGACTTTAATAAAGGCAACGCATCATTGTACGTTCATAACAAGAGGACCTTTAAACGTTATCCGGCCAGTAAATGCAAACTGGGTAAGGAGCCAAAACAGGAGTCCAAACCTTTCCCCAGCCTCTTAACAAAATGGCCTGTTAAAAATCTCAAATCCAAAACGCTTGCATATCAACCAATAAAAAACAACAACAGAAAAAAACCCTCTCTCATGCAGGCTGTCGTTGGGCGGCCAATATGTCAGATAGCATAAGATCAGGGGTGCCAAGCAGATGGTCCACCTGGCAGGGTGCTGGGAGGTGGGGGCCGAACCTCCATCCCACTTTATTACCATTCACAGCAAGGAGAAGGCACAAATCCACATAGGAACAAGAGTAGCCAGCTAAAAAAGGAAGAAAGATCCCATTCTTCACACTCGATTTTACCCACTGCAACCAGGAAATGTCTGGTGCCCACTATAAGATAAACATCTTACTCTTGTTTGATTATTTGAAGGAACTCCTTAATAATCATAAAATCATGGACACCCACAAGCAATTGAATGCTGAAACTACTACATGACTATATGAGTGATATTTCTGAATTTCTAATTTATCTGATCTTTCTCTTCTTATTCTCATTCATCAAAAATTTCAATCCCAACAAAAAATTGACTGAAACATATTCACATATTTGTGTGTAACAAAATACGTAAACTGAGCACTATTATCAGTGACATAATTCTTATATAAGGACTTTTACTCATACCTTGCCAATCAGTTTCCCTTTTCTGTTCATACAGATGTAGAATCCCGTTTCAGCTCCTTTAATTCGAACTCGACTCCCAAATGTGTCCGTTTCCACTATGAGTTTGGCTGGAAAAAGGAAAGACGATTTTTTATTAGATGTTGTAACTTGGAAAATCTAAATTACAATCAGTGGTAAAACTTCATGAGTAAACACACATGCACACTAGCATAAATATGTGGAATCTAAAGGGACTACTCTTTAGGATTTATGTAAGCTTAAATTCTAGCAGAATGATAAAACATGTGCACTTCAATTCTTCTGAAAGGAACCAAAGGCTTCCTGGCAGGACTTTCAACTTTTTACCTTTTATGTAAGTACATACACAATATGTGAATTGTTATCACGTCATCCATATACCAAAAAATAAACAAAGAACTTTTAAATACTTTTAATATGGTTAAATGCACCATTTAAAAAAACACAAATATACAATAATATTTGTATTACTTGTACATTATTATTATTAAATGTACAATAACAGTACAGTATTATAAGAAAAATCAAGGCAGTGTTTACAGGGAAACTGACTTTCCATGATAGATATTCTAAATGCCAAGAATTAGCACTTGCAGCCATTCTCTGATTCAGCCCCTGTACTCTGAGTGATCGTAAAGAGTTACGGTTCAAACGGGGGGTAGATAACCTGCTGGTGAAGAGCCTAACCACAAGCGCAGAGCCGGAGCCAGGCACTGGCCCGAACTAACAGCCCTGCTGTCTACAACATGCTCAGGTGACATGGATGTCACCAAAACCATGCAGAGCTAGAGCCAGGCTTCCAAAAATACCACAACAGAGCTGGTAATTATTGGGTGTGCATGTGGAGAAACCACATAAGTGAGAGCTACAAATAAAAGGGATCTGATTTAAGTAAAGTAACAAATTAAATATGTAAGTGACTTGTTTTTATTATGTTCGTAATGTTTATCTGTTTGAATTTTTTGTGAGGAGCTTTTACAATATTTTAACTTGTGATTGTATAAATGATCCAACGCTAATTAATTTATGATTTTATAAAACCAAAGATACACGTTAATCATAAAATAATCATAGAAATACTTAAAACAGTTAGAATTAGGCTCTATGAGATCTGTCATCAGGACCGAATGACCGTAGAAAGCTAAAGCGAGGGTCAGAATTCGGCTAGACATATTTTCATCCTGAGCTGGTCGGGAGAGGAGGGGAACGTTCTTCAGGAAATGTTCAGAAGGTTGAAGTAAGATGAGTTCTAATGGCTCTTCCAGACCCTGCGTCTCTCTAGAGACTCACCTTCAACAATCTAGAATCCATTTAACATTTTTGGCACTCCACTGCTTTTTTAACTTTACCAACTGACCAGATGCCCAACCATTCAAATGCAGTGTACCACAGAGATCCACAAAATAAAGAAACATAAATACAGTTCCAGTTAGACCCAAAAATGGTATTAACAGACTGATATCATCTATAGTACACAAAGACCTTTTCATTCTAGTTCTTCAGAAAACATCTATGTAGCTGTGCTTTAGACACTTGAAATCTATTGTGACCTACAATAAAATGGCTTTTTGATCTCTAAAGAACAATACAGTGAACTCAAGACCCCATACAGCTAAAAAGACCCACTGAAGAACCGTATTAAGCATGTTCTGTAATGTATTTAGCAAAATATTTACATGCAAAACGCATTTTAAATGATTCCGCAAAACGCCAAAGCGTCACAGAAGGTTTCATGGTTTGTGTAAACAGATTACATGATTTTGTGCAAGATAAATAATGAGATGCTCTTACCATGAGCGTCACCATCCTCGGCCATTGCGTTGATTTTCTTGTTGGGCAGAACTTGCACGTGCTTGCCACTGGTTCGACTGTAAAGCTGGTAGGTCCGGATGAGTCTACGGCTGACCAGGTCCGTCACCTTACTTTGCTCACTCACATGCTGTGTAAAATTAGGCGGGGACTGAATGGTTACCTGTCAGAAATTAAATACCATATAATCAATACCTGCACAAATTGCCTCATCATTCGTTCGTACGGGCCTATAAATTACACCGCGCTCCAATATAATCCTTTAAAATAGGCCAAACGCAATCAAAACGAAAAAACGTATGCGTAACGTATTAATTTTGGATTTTAGAAAACGAAATGCGCTATTAAGAAAAGTGTTTTTGTGGCTTAAAATACATTAGGCTATATTTCAAGCCAAACAGTCAAACGCTTAAGTCGAGCCCTTTATGTTATTGTGTCCCCACAACATGTTTCATCACTGACTCAAGGCTGGCATACTTCACGCGCTCATGCCCACGCGCCTGTGCCAGTATGTTAGTGTTACCTGCCAGGTTACAGCGCCCACTGTGATATCCATCTGATAAGAACATCCTCTCCCATCGCACTTGTAGTGCCTTTTAATTTAACGGCTATCCGTGCATTTCTATGCAAAACAACTGTATATAGCCTGTAAATATAATATAGAAAATTAAATATAAATCTTAATTTAGGAGCGCGCGCACTCTGTAGCTATATTATTTAGGCTAAGTATGGAATTGATATATTAGAGCAATAGTGCTTTACAGTTTCTCCAACAACATGTGTAGGTAAAGTAAAACAAGAAGTATTTATTAAAATGATAGTGAAAAGCATATTAAAGATGTTGTACATACCTGAGCATAGTAGCAAAACGCAAAGAGATGAAGAAATCTGCAAGAAGAGAGAACATCTCACATTAGACTCTGGAAAGCGAAGCAGTTCATGTGTGAAAACAAATAATACAGGAAATATACTTACAGATAACTCAATCGTGATGGTATGAGCCTCATGTTGCTGTAATGGAAGGGCCTCACAGATTTTTTTTTTTTGTAATTTGCAAAGATTTAAAAAAGAAAAATCAGGTTTTCCCGTTGAAATGTATAAAGTCCTGCGTTGGTATCCAAACTGTGACTCGCAACATATGATGAACAGATCAACTGGCAAATTACGAGATCTGCTGTTCAGAGGCAGAACAAATGTCCAGGATTTGTTCAGACTGACACCGGTGAGAAGTATAAGCACTAACTGGATTTTCTTCATAAGAACGAGAATAACACATAAGTGCACTTAACGCAAAACTCACAGCATGTAAACGATTGACTTTTTAAGTTTTATCGAAAGAGATTCTGATGCACCTAATCATACAGACTCAAGACCCGTGCTGTCCATGAAGGTGAGGAGCGCAGCAGAAATAGATCCTTAGACGTCTGATCCAGTCTGGCTCCTGAGTGAATGTCAGTTAGAGGAGGCAGGACAGTGCATCTGATGAGCTTTCTTCAAGAAGCAGTGCTGCTGGACTCTTTTATCCCCTCCTCTTCTCCCATTGCCAGTCTCCAATGTCAACCCCGCTCGCGCTGACACCCCTGGTAAAAATGGTATGGTTGGTACTGGAGGAACAAGCCCTCTTTTCAATAGAACAAAAGCAGGGGGGGGGGGTCTCACCCAAACCCCCCACCCCGAACCATTTTTAAATATGCCTTCACCTGAGTCCATAAGCACACGGAGGAGCGTACAGGAGCGCGCGTATGCTTGGTTAATAATACAACGTCAAGTTATTTACAATCATTCATTTAGAACTTTACTGAACAGGAGATAACAAATAAAATACTTAAAAAACATAATACAAAATATATATATTCTCATCCAAACCTACAAGTAGCTGAAATGTGTGAATTCTGATTTCAAAACTGAAACCGGGGCTATTGCGCAAGGCGGCAGACTGCAGAACTGGTTTGCCGCTGACTTGTGTATTGCAAAAGGAAAGTGTGAGACATATTAAAAGGATTACAGACGATTAGCGGTTTTTGTTCTCAAAAGAAAAATCCCTAAAACATCAGAAGGATAACACTGGTGTGAAGGGTCCCATTTCTTTATTTCCCAATATGTGTCCAATATGTTATTTCATGTTAGCTACATTTTATACTAAATCAGGCATAATACTAAATTACAACTGATCTGAAATGTAATTGAAATGCATTTAATGTTAACTAAATATATCATTCAAATATCAGCTTAAATAAAAATGTGAGGTGTGCGAATATTACGTGGCAAACAATCAATCTATTTCTAATCTGGACTAATTAAACGTGCAAATAAATCAGCCCCACCTTCCATTATACTGTTCAAAACCCGACTTCAGAGTAAATTCTGATGACCCGCCATCACTCAAGAGAGGTCGCCCTTTAATCGCAGGGTTTAAACGACATGCCTTATAGCCCACGTCCGTCAAATGAAATGTTGAAGATGAAAGGGTCAAGTGAAACTTATTTCATCAGCAATTAATTAAATTATCACCAACACATGTCATGATATTAGACCACTCGTCGTAATTATATGTGTGCGCTGTCACCACAAACACCTTCTCTTTATGTGAATACTAAATGGCCTACGAAAACTCTACTAAGCATTCATTTGAGGAATAAACTGTGGAAAATCTCATGCAATAATATGTTGTTCCACAGGAGGGCACCACTCAAAGCTGATGCAGGTGTAAGGCACAATACATAGACTTTATATTCATGAATTGTTTAAGGTCGACCGGGAAGTAACAATTGTGAACTAACGTTTATGTATTTCTATATTTTTTTCCAAATGTATTTGCTGTTTAGTTATTATTTCAAATGTTTCCAGTGTGTTTTTAAAATATCTAGAAGTAAAATAGATTAGCCTAATTCAATGAATTATTTCTGTTGTTTTATATTAGTCTTAAAATAGTTACATAGATAAGAAAAACAACACTCTTTGTATTTGACCTTAATTTTCATAGTTTAGAGATGAATAGTGGATTTCTAAACTAACTTGTCCAGATAAATAAGGGAATATCACTATATGAAAATTTGAGTTGCAGATGTTAAAACAAAATGTTACAACACAACCACTCTCCCTATTCTACATGACTAATGAGATTCAATAAGGGATTGTAATTATATTTATTTAAATCATATTAAACATACCTTTGAATAATAGACAAACAGCAAAATGTTCCATAAACAATGCATTTAATTGACAAGCTCTAATGTCTCATTAGTAAAAATATAGCTTTATGTCATATGTGTCCATTTTGTCAATCAACAATTGTCTGAAGTTTTGTTTTCACGTTAATTTGTGAGCAATTGATCTAAACAGTAGAATTCAAATGCCTGGTGATATCTGCTTTTAAAGGTAATGCTTCCTCATGCTTTCTTCTGGTACTGTCCTGGGACATGACATGTTTTCGCTCTTTCTTTTGTTGTATACATTGGGCTTGGTGTTTAAGTGGACCGATATTAATGGAGCATTGAAAAGTCAACCATCTCATTCCATGCATGAGTACTTCAGCACGGCCTGAGGCAGAAATGGGCACCTGGTTAACTTTGTGTCTAACTGTCTGTTGCTCATTGCCTAATCAACTGCAGGATGACTAATCTGCAGATGAGCTGCTGTCAACCTGCTGCAAACATTTGCACAAAAACATAAACACCTGAATACACAAGGACAGAGATAAAGGAGAAAATATGCATTTTGGCAAAAGGATTTACAATACATATCTCATTATATCTCTCTTAAGAGTGGCATTGGATTTCATTTGAGACTTTTCAATGCAGTAATCACTATTAAACCAGCACAAGATGATGCTAATTCATTCTAAATTGAATTTAAATGTCCCTATTGCAAGGCTTCTGCCAACAATTTGGTCGATAGCTATCTTCTGGTTTTAAATATTCAATGGAAATTGCGTTTTTGATTAGTTTTGTGTGACCAAACATTTCTAAAAGTGATTCGGCCCTTAAAAAAAGGTATCTCTTTTGATGGATTGGACCTGTAAAGAGAGAAAGAAAAGAGAGAGAGGCAGATATGTGGAGGGTGGAATGGCACTCCTGGAAAGAACATAGCTCTCCTGAAGTGTTGACAACCATGACTGATGTGGGCAAGGTGCCAGAGTGGAATTACTGGAATAACTGACATTTTTTCAGACCTGATGGCAGTTGTACATTTTTTTTGGTCATTGTTACTTGTGTATTTCCACACATTGAATGCATTTTTTAAAACTGAGGGAATAAGTACAAAGAAATATAGAAATAAAAAGAGAATAGTAAAGTTAGGAAATATAAAGGTATAGTTCACATTAAAATGAAAATCATATCATTATTTACTCATTCTCATTTCGTTCCAAACCTGTATGACTTTCTTCATTCTATGGAATATAAAATAATATTTTCTGAGAAATATCTCTGTTTTTTTAAATACATATTTATACATTTCATTGTAAAATTAAAAACTAATCAGAAAATATATTTAACCTTTATTTTTTTCTGTCTTTTATGGTTTCTTTTTTAAGGGTGACTCAAGTCAATTGTTTTATTAACTTTTTTATTAACAGTATTTTTAATTCTACAAATAGATATATTTTTCTTTATAATTTGTTGATATGATTTGTTGTTATTAGAATATTTACATTTGAGTTTCAATAAAGTGAAACTTTCTTATATTTTAGATTCATTTCATGTAAAGTAAAACACTTCAAAAGTTTTTTTTGTTTTAATTTGGATAATTAGAGCTTACAGCTAATGAAAGTCAAAAATGAGTATCTCAAAATATTAGAATATTTACATTTGAGTTTCAATAAATGACCATCCATACAGTATATTATTGACACCCTCCACAAAGAGGGTAAGTCACAGAGGGTCATTACTGAAAGGGGTGGCTGTTTACAGAGTGCTGTATCAAAGCATTTTAAATGCAAAGTTGACTGGAAGGAAGAAATTGGGTAGTAAAATGTGCACAAGCAACAGGGATGACGCAAGCTTGAGAATACTGTCAAGCAAAGCAGATTCAAACACTTGGGAGAGCTTCACAAGAGTGAACTGAAGCTGGAGTCAGTGCATCAAGAGTCACCACTAGTGATGCGTGGATGAGCTAAAACATCACCCGAATCCGCAGCTTCATATAAATGATCCACCCGCCAACCGCCCACACCTATATTTTGCGTGAGTGATTCAGCACCGAGTCCTCTCTCTTTTTACCTTCTTTTCACATCGGGACATCTGGAGTTGCTGCACGCTGTGATACAAGACTTTAGCTCGCATTTCGGTACAACTGACAGAGTTGTCAATTTCTTAATCGGTCATTGGTGCATCGTCTTTTTAAGCCTTTCGATACTAGCTCTCCAGAGGCGGTTTTCTTGTGCGCTGTAGTCACATCCAAAGTGCGCTGCGAGTACCAAATTGAGTTTGCAAGCAAATCTTGTTGCGCTTAAGAGGCCAAATTACATCAAAATGGTCATCATGGCAAGTATCCTTATAATAAGCTATAGTTGGTTTTGTCTTAAGTTAATGTAAACAGTTACGAAAAACCACATGTGTATAACAATTGTACCATGAAATAGGCCTAGGTCTTGTGACAGCAGCCTAATAAAGCTGTGCGGTCTGTCATTAAAGTTAATCAAACAACAAAAGACAGAGGAAATCCCTCACTGCTCTTGACTAAATAATGTTTTTTTTATAACTTTAATATGTTAATTTACACTTTATTCAATTTCTGTAGCCTATTTGGAAAATGTAGTTATTATTTGCATCATTAATGATCTATTTTAGCCACCCGCGACCCACCCGCAAATAATCAGAATGCATTTTTTATTAGTGGGCATAGATTAATTTTTAATCTAGATTAAAATGGCTCATTTGAATTCTGCCGAGGCATTCAGAATATGTGTACCCAAATAATGACTAAAAGTAAGTCTTTGAGAAGCATCTTCTCAAGCCAGGTGGCGAAAAGACCAGGGGCTCATCTCCTGTCCTCTGCATCACAAACTTTAATCTCTTCCGTCCCAATCCCAGACGAAAAACTGGGGAAAATCCGCTCCATGTTGGAAGTCCAGTGTGAAGTTTCCACATTCCCTCCCATGTTTTTTTTTTTTTTTTTTTTTGATAACTGTCAATTACAGTAAAAATAGTACAGAACATTTCATGCCCACCTTATTAGTTGAATAAACAACCCAATAATGTTTTTGTTATTATATTGAACTGAAATGGGCTATCTTATGCACAGTGTTGCACAGATTACAATTTCATGTAAATCATCCATGCTAACACACCGTCTTCTATTTTATTTTTAGACATTTCACTCTCTGATAGATATATTTTTCAAAGAGAAGTTTCGATGTTTCTCGCTCAAGTTCACATGAGACCTAAAGCGCATCCTGTTTGCTTAAAAAGGAATGGTCTCGTTGTTATTCTGAGTGCACACAAATAAGCTGTTCTTTACAGATTCGAAAGATGTATTAGGCTACTTTTATCTGTATGACCAAAATATGAGATTTTAACGCACCGGAGCCTGTCCTGCAGCAAACGCTAGCTTCCACACACAAACACTTCCAATAGCTTATCACTTTCTAGGTTAACATCATATTGAGCTGCCATGTAAAGTTGTTACTACATACATCTTTCAGATGAAAAGCCATATTTGAGGTTGATGAATGATAGGTGAGCGTTTGGATGTCCTGCCCGATTGTATTACCACATAGACCAGCTGCTAACAATCTGTCCATCACGGACTGCGAGCCTCTAGTTCGAAGACTCGCTTCTCGCCCCTACAGTGCAATTCGGCTAGGTATACATCCGCTAAAATATCAGGGTGAAAGTCATCATAGCCATGAGTATAGACCCAGCTCCCAACCCAACTTTGAGAATAGATTAACGGCGATTTTTTTATCGCCCGATAAGAGTCTCACGTTAACGCAGCACGTTAACGCCGATAACGGCCCACCACTAATTTTTTTATTACCTGACCCACCTGACATATAACCGCCATCCGCGCATCACTAGTCACCACGCTCAGACATCTTCAGGAAAAGGGCTACCAAGCCACTTCTGAAACAGAAACCTCGTCAGAAGCATCTTACCTGGGCTAAGGAGAAAAAGAACTGGACTGTTGCTCAGTGCTCCAATGTCCTCTTTTCAGATGAAAGTAAATTTAGCATTTCATTTGTAAATCAAAGTCCCAGAGTCTGCAGGAAGAGTGGAGAGGCACAGAATCCATGTTGCTTGAAGTCCAGTGTGAAGTTTCCACAATCAGTGATGATTTGGGCTGCCGTGTCATCTGCTGGTGTTGGTCCACTGTGTTTTCTGAAGTCCACAGTCAACGCAGCCATCTACCAGGAGATGTTAGAACATTTCATGCTTTCCAGACACATGGATTATATCAAATACCAACAGATAAAAATCAATAAGTGACTTATTCTGTTAGAAATCTTATAATGGGCCATGTTTGGATCTTCCAACTGTACAATAATCCAAACACAAACCTCAAAACAACACAAAAATGGGTCAATGAGCACAAAACCAAGCTTCTGCTATGGCCATTCCAGTCCTCTGACCTGAACCCGAAAATGAGAATAAAATGAGAAGAAACACCAACATGTAGCTGTGAATTTAAAGGGTCTGGAGTGAGTCTGGATGAAGGAATGGTCTCTGTGTTGTCAGGTGTTCTCTAACCTCAGCTGTTAAACTGGCAAATGGAGGTTTCAAAAAGTATTGAGTAAAAGGGTGCCATTAATTGTGGAAAATATGTATTAGAGAAAAACATTTATTTCATAATGATATTTCCCCCCATTTTAAATTCTTATTATACAATGAAAGGTTAGACTTTTGTAAATTTTTTAAATAAAATATCAAAAGGATTAGCAATGCAGATTAATTTTCACAGCCTTCTTTGATCATATTTACCAAGGGTGCCGATATTTTCGTCCATGACTGTATATAATCAGTTTTTTATTCATTACTTAGCACCTTTTTAAATACATTTTGAATCATTGTTTTTTTATTGTTATACTGCATATTTATTTTTCTATTTTTCATTACTTGTTTTGTGTATAATGTATTCACGATTTTGTATATAAACACAATCATGCCAATAAAGTACTTAAATAAAGAGAGAGAGAGAGAGAGAGAGAGAGAGAGAGAGAATGAGAGAGAATGAGAGCGCTGGGGGTCTGAGAGGCAGAGAACAAGTGTCAGAGCTTTAGTTAAGACAGAATTTTGTAAAATAAAAAGTCAAAGAAGGAGGGACAGAAAAAGCAGAGAAGAGAGAGGGAGAAGGGCAGGGGGTTGGGCCAGAGGACCCCTGCGGTGGTTGGGATGGCTGTCGATGCTCCTGGGGTTAAGAGGAGGGCAGGCAGGCCCTGTGCCTGGCTGCAGGGAGTAGGCTGCCTGCTGGGTGCCTCTGGGGCCTGATGGCTCTTCCAGAGGTCCCAGAGAAGAGCGCAGGAGGGGCAGAGCGGTGGATGAGAGACTCCCTGTACTGGAACCCCATGCTTGTCAATCCGCCCTGCTTTCAACCACGTCACTGTTGACGCTTGTCTCGCCTCAGCCCTCACCATGGTAACGCACGACAGCCCTGCTTACAGTTAAGATTCATCACAGAGCAGGCCAAGAAACCCAGCAAGACAAAACACACCCCAGGGAAGAACACTCATTTGAGTACCAATACCCCTCAGTGGTGATTGAGAGGTGGCAGCATTGTTCTCACTTTTAAAGTGTCCTTTCAGAGGGACTCAGGGTGATGGACAGGCGTCACAGCAACACACACCAACAGAACAAACCCAGAGTGAGGGACATGTTAATTGGAAGGAGGGAAGGAAATGGATAAGCAAACACACTAATGGTGAGGAACCTCGACAGTAGAGCCACAGATTAGTTCAGTATGCAAAGAATGTAATTGGCCCAACACCAACTAATGATCTCCAAAGACTAATGTCATAGTGACACACGCATGCAACACAGACGTCACATATGTTTACATTTGTGTCGATGGGCTTGAACCGCACAAGGTGGGTTAAAGCGCAAATACACAATCAACCCCTCCGGCACATATCGATGGCTCATTATCTTATCATACCACCATGAAGGCTCTTTAAACAGTCCTGCTGAAAAGGGAGGAGAAGTCTATAATACGTGATATGATTGATGCAAAAACAAATCATGAATAATGTATAATTATTTTTTTTTTAATGAGATTAAAACGTGTTGAGCCAGACCGCATGTTATTTAGAACTCAAGAAAAGCTGCCCACCACAAGAATCCAAAAAGGTCAACGTGAAACCAGCAGGGTGCGATTTTTGGACTTTTTTAAACAGAAGCATTTATTATCTGATATTCCATGTACTTATACAATTCCATTTAAATATTAAAAGAAGAGGTTCTTCATTCTTCATATCCATTTTAATGTTTTAACAATGTCTTATGCTCACCAAGGATGCATTTATTTGATCAAAAATGGAGTCAAAACAGTAATATTGTGAAATATTATTGCAACTTTAAATAACTGTTTTCTGTTTTAATACACTAGTCAACATTTGAAGTGGATCAAAATCTTTCATCAAAGTTATCCTAAAACCTAAATGCGTTCTTGTCTTAGGACAACTTTGATTAATTTTTTTGATTCACTTCAAATGTTGGACTACTGAATTTTTTTAAATACCTTTTGAAGATATATCCATATGGAGGAAAGTATTTCTCTGGCATCTGCTTATGAAAATCTCTATCCGCACATACTACAGCATTTTATTCCCATACTCCCATACAGTCTGTGGTTGTTTCACAGTCCCGTTGGGTTTGACCTGATATAAGTCTTTTCTCATTGAACATATGTTACTAATATATATTCCATATGAACATTCTGACAAATATGGTATCAACATCTAGCACTCTGCCCACTCATACTGATCGTGTGCCAGCTGTTTGTATTGAGGCGCATCAGGTCTGATCTGCTGCCTGGATTGAGCACAGTAACATTTTACCATTTTAATTTCTCTAACTTCTACTTCTTTTCTTTGCATGTCACTTTAAATGTTTGGTGTGTGCGTGACAGAGCTGTACCGTGGGGTGGTGTGGGGTCCTGGGGCTCGTGTCTGGGGTGATTGGAGGTTGGCGGCTGCACTCAGATCCATCAGCCAGGCTGAGCTGCAGGCAGCGTTGGGTCCTGGGTGGTAATTTAAAGAGCCTCGTCATGCCTTGTTTAAGAGGTTGGGTTGGTAAAGAGGTGAAGGTCAACAGTCATCCAAAAACCAGGTTTAGGTTGTCACTGGGTACACCACACACATGCAGAATGGATTCCCAGATCACGACCGAAGAAAAGCTGCTGCACATTTTACTCCCTGGATAGGAATAGATGAACACATACAAAACATTTAGAATTTGGTTTTCAGAGAATGAAAAAAGTTAGATAAATACATTACTGTTCAAAGTTTGGGGTTGGTAAGATTTTATAATGTTTTGAAAAAGGCTCTCATGCTCACCAAGGCTGTATTTATTTAATCAAAAATACAGGAAATGCAGAAATATTGAAAAATATTTAAATTTAGGTTTTCTATTTTAATATAGTTTAAAATGTAATTAATTCCAGTGAGGGCAAAGCTGCCAGCGGCCATTATAACTCCAGTCTCCAGTGTCACACGATCCTTCAGAAATCATACTAATATGTTGATTTAGTGCAAAAAACATTTCTTATTCTTAACAGTTCAAAAGTTGTGCTGATTATTATTTGTGTGAAATCCATGATACTTGTTTTCAGGATTTTTGGATGAATAGAAAGTTTAAAAGAACAAAGTTTATTTGAAATACAAATCCTTTGTAAGTCTTTATTGTAACTTTTGATCAGTTTAATGCATCCTTGCTGCATAGAAGTACTGATTATGTACTTTTTTTTACAAAAGCATGTTAATAAGCCACATTGGAAACACATCTACTGAATATATTCCTAGTTATGCATCAAAAAATCATTTGACTTCACCTTAGGTCATGTGACTGAACTATCAGACCAGTATCATCACATAAATGTTGTTCTTCAGATTCTCTCAAACTCATGGGATGGAAATGCTGCTTTATCCTTAAATAATTTTTGTTATATCACAATTGTTCACCATTTTCAGCTTTGTCGGTTCTGTTTATAAAACACACATCAATCTATCTTTTTGTTTTTGACAGTTTAGGGTAATCACTTGAGTTATCAAATTTAACTACTTTCATAACCTAAATCTATGATTCTGCTGCTTTGATCACAGTCATGCAGAGCAAAGCTGTGCTTCCCATGTTACTGTTTCATTATTTTTCACACGCCTGGTGCTGGTGGTGTCTGGCCTCCATTTGTGAGAAAGTTACATTGGACTCATGCCAAGCATTGCCCTGCTCCCAGCACATTCATGTTCTCCATCTACCATCCATTCCCCCTGCCCTCCTCACCGACTGCTTTTTACATCTTTGTTCTGCTATTACGATACATGATCAGCACACACACACACGACATAGAGGCTGTAAAAGCACTGGCGGGTCACTGCTGCTTGATATTAGCTGAGAGAAGTGACTGAATGTCTGAAAGGGCTAAATTTACGGCGGCATAACTGCTCAGGCTTAAGCTAGACATAAAACGACACACAATGCCGCAGGAGAGCGAGGATTCAGGAAGGCTGTTCAGGCAAAGCCGGCGGCCGCTCTTTCTGTCGGCGAAGAGGGGTAAAAGTGTGGGAAATTGTTCCTGGCTGGCTGGCAAATGCAATTGCAGAGCCTTGCGTGGGTTTAAAGCCACAGAGTGACAGAAGTTTTTCACTTTTCCAAATGTATTTTAGGCCAGCATAGGCCTCCAACATGAGGTAGTGCTGCAGGTATTTCATTGATTAACATCACAAATGTGTCTGAAGATTTAGTTAATCGCTTGCTCTGTGACTTTTCTACAAGTCTGGTTAGAAACCTGGTAAGAAATATGTTTGGACCCTACAATTAAAGTAGAGCAGACTTTTTAAATATAGACTTTTGACTCTTACTGCAGACTAAATCAGTGTATTTGTTGCCATATTGTTAAAGCTGCCACCACCTACCACATCATAAAGTTCAGCACAATGAAACAGAGGAACCGTGTAAGTTTTGAATGCAGAATGACCGTGTGGCCTGCCTGTGTGGTTTGTCGAGTTTGTCCGTAAGATCCGGTTGAAGGAGCCAACGGCGGTGATTGTGGACATCCGGAAGGAAACATGGTCATGATATTTGGGATTTCAGTTCCATAGCCTTTTCCGGGTTTTGACTCCAGAGGACAGTTACAGAGTGTTTTTGGATTAGGAATCAGTTGTTGACTACAAACAGGATTCTTGGTGGAATTCGTCAATTAAAACGGCATTCAAAGAATGCTGAAAAGGAGAGAGGGATAAACCTCAGTAACTTTTTTTCATCATGCATTCTTCTTGAATGTTTAATAAGCAGGACTCCAGACTGAACAAATGTCAAATTTGAAAAATTACAATTGATACTGATTGCATCTGTGCATTCTGTCACTCTGCTTTTTAAAGGTTGGAATACACTACACAACTTATGTCTGGAGAAATTGAGGCTATTTGCCAAAATTCAGAGTCGATCTGGAGATCTGAGTTGACAGATTTAATAGAAAATCATGTAATGTATGATGGTCACAGACTCCAATTTAGCTTCAGACTTTGATTCAATCCAGTCGAAGGATATCAAATTTAAGGCTGGAATATAAAATTTGCCCCAATTTTCCTCCAGTTTCTAGTCTGGAGAAGATGAGGCTAGTTGTCATATGCCTAAGTCAAAGCTGGTCTGGAGTTTTGAGTTGACAGATTTAATAGAAAATCGCATTGTGTATGATGGTGGTCACAGACTCCGATTTTTTGCTTCAGACTATGATTCCATCCAGTTGGAGGATATCAAACATATTTGATATTTTCAGATGATTTTAGAACACGTTCATTGTTTTAATTTGTCATGCATTTCCTAGTAATAAGTGGCATGTTTCTGCGTGAGTTTGTTATGATCGGAACAATTTTAAAATCTAGTAGTCCTCAGTCTTTTAGTGTATGCTGGCTAGTTTTTCCTCTGTGACTATTACAAAGCTGGCAAATGAGCAAATTAATCACTTTACGAACTTCTCTACACGTGGATAGTGAAAAGATTCCTCCTATGGGTCACTTCGAGGAAGTAGGCCTAGGCTACATTTACCGTGTATGATCATGTGATCCTGGACGTCCTTGCGATTCATTGAGGTGGAAAACTGAGGTCATTTATTTGAGATTTTACTGGGATATAAAACCATTTAAATACAAATGGAAAATATTTCTTAAATAGTTTAATGTTTGTTTTTACCAAACGCAATACATTCATTAGCCTATAAATGATCATATTTGATGCCAAAGTTGTATTTGTTTAGGCTACATTATTGATAAAATGATCAGCAATGGCATATACTTTCCTCTGGCTCTGATAATATAATGTTCTGTATATATTTCTATACACCTTGAACAAATGGTAAGACTATGCATTGAAAAATGACATGTCCTTGAGAACATCTGAACACAAGATCATGGTAGAATGGTATTTATTGTCCTCTTGGCTCTCTTGTCTTTGAGCTGTTACATGGCTGCTATCTCTTGAGCGAAACGTGATTTACAGTCTTCTAAACACATAAGCAGGCCCACACGAACTCCATGGATTTCTGCAGAACCGGAATGCTTGTCATTCATAAGTTACTTTGTGTGTATGTTTATGAAATATTTGTTAAATTTGACGTCTACCGATGCAGATAGCCTATCTTTTGTTATTTGGATGTCTTCCCTTGCAATAAAACTTGCAGTCTCGCTTTACGTCGTTATTGCTCTTTCCTCTCTTTTCACATCTTTCTTTACAATCAAATCATCATCTCAACTTCTTTATCTTTTTAAGCACCCATTTTATGTCACCCTAATTACCTGCTCTTTATTTTTCTGTTCCTTCATCCCTCTGGTTGTCCGTCTCGGCCTCTCTTTCTCTCCCTGTCATACATCAATGCATTTAACAGCCGTTCTGCTGGGCTATTAAAAAATCTTGTCTTTTTAAGTGAGGACAGGGTTGGGGTGAGGGTGACTACTGCAGAATGAGAAAGAGAGGGAAAAGGCAGGGGCAAAGAAGAAAGAGATTTCAGTGGCCCACAGGGAATCTGACTCGTCTCTCAATCTTCTCCGGCCAGGATGACAGAGTGAGAGAGAGAGAGATTCCCTTATGCTGGATCATGTTTCCGCTGGAGGCCTCTTCTCATAGTGTCTTGTCTGACACACTCTTCAGCTCATATCTGGAAAGTCTAACATATACAGATAAAGGTAGAGAAATACAGACTGTCCACAATACACAAGCCATAGGATACAAGAAGAGATATGGCTGTTTTCTTAAGACTATAAACACCATGGTCGATAACAGATCCAGGATCTTACCGTGTCAGATCTTTTCAAAATTCTTGAAAGCTTTATGACACCAAAATACCTACTGCAGGGGATATCAGGGGCAATTTTAACACAACGTAAATTTCTTAAAACACAAATAAACGAGATGGATGACATTTACTCCACACATGCTCATTAAAGTTCTTTTTCTGCCTATGAGATTGTTTCACTTTGTGAGAAGTATTCAACGTAAAATGGATTTTGAGATCATTTGGATATTTGGGGATATTTCTGCTTTCTAAAGTTTGCTGCCTTTTAATCAAAGTTAAAATATAATATTTTTCTGCAAGTTGTTAGCATGAATCTTATATAACACCAAATCTGAAATGTAATTTATGTAAATACAAATATTTTAAGTGTGATTATATAAAATAATTTAGAATTAAATAACATCATTATTATTCAAAAATAATATAAGCTATGTTTATTATTTATATTCATATTAAATACATTTTAAATAAAACTTTAAATTGAATCAGGAAAATGTTTTTGACTCTTGATTCTAACTGATGTCTACAGGCATTCAAATCAACAGATAAAAAATTATAATAATACTCACATAGTCACATAGCAAAATTAAATCACACGGCTGCAGTGGATACATTTTAATGAATTGATTTGCCATTTTCACAAAACAACTTCAAAGATTTAGGAATAGTCACTTGTATCTGTCAAAAATGAAAAGAGAGACAATGGGATTAGGACATCAGGTTAGGCCACTAAAATAAAAGCAACCAGGATAGATCAGCCATAAGCAAGAAGGACAGAAAGAGAGTGAGGGCAGACTCAAAGAATGAACAGATTGAAAAAGCAGAGAAGGTGCAAATCTTGCTGGAATTTTAAGGAAAGGCAAAGTTGAAAGGAGAAAATGGCATGTAGAGAGTGCTTGTGTTTATATAGTCCTCTTCAAAGGATGTCGTAATTATTTTTCCATACAAAGTATGTCAGGCCCATATGCACGTTTGAATTGTTTGCTCACTGGATACAGTATGTCATTTACAGTGTGACCATTTTCAGAAGCCGATAAAAGACACATTTGTGGCCTCTGTGACACTAGTAGCCACCAGAACACATATCTGCTTTTGCATCTGGAGCTAAAATGTAGAAATCATAAAGCGACTGTGCTCGGGTCTGCAAAAGTGCGCACAGATGAGAGAATGGCCAAATTCTCTCAAGCCATTTCAAGTCATAAGTCAGGTTAACATAACACCACATGCAACTAACACCAGATAACACAAATGTTTCGGCTGTAAAACCTTCGGTGTATATAATCTGTTCTGGGGTCAGTCTCACACAAGCATGGGGATCCCCTGCCACCCTCACGCCTTCCTTGACCCTGTAACCTCTGTTGTCCCTCTGCAGCTGTAAAATCACACTACAGCATCATTAGCATGGAAACAAGATGTTACCTATACAGACAACCTGGGGAACCAATTAGACGCTGTGCAGGCCATGCTCAGAATAAATCCACTGGACTCTGCCTTAAGCGCTACAATAATATGTGGTCATGCTTTGAGCAAACTGAGAATTTCGGTAACTCAAAACAGACTTGCTACTACCTACAAGAATATCTAAATAAGACCATATGAACTCCCATGTAAACTAACAGTGGCACTAGAATGTCAAACTAGTACAATTCAGTAAACAGAGACTACTGTGACTGTTCTTGTATTATTATAGCTCGTTGTTGTTATTTGCTGTGCTTTGTGACAAATGGTCTTTAAGTGGACTCCCTACAGCAGTCAGCTGGTTGCACTCTTGTTCATATGGCACAACGAGATCTGAATAAACGAGGAAAAGCAAGGGTCTCTAACAGCAGATTATAGACACTAAATAGTCAGTGAGCACCAAAGAGCTCTTATCTCCCGAGCAGCCATACTGTGTGTGATAAAGCTGGATATGATGCGTGTTCCATTAGGCCCAATTAAGTGATATGCCTAACTAGCTAATTCATGGAGGCCGGAGATCAAGTGCTGCTGAATTGCCTACTGAACAGAGGGCTTGTTAAATTCAACAAGGACTTGTTAAACGTGTCAACATGACCCTTGATGAATGAGAACTGCTACTTTATGCTTCAGTACCCTTGTGTCCTGTTTAATTTAAGTATTTTTAAGACTAGTTGCTAATCTGGATTAGGTATTGCATATGTATATTTGCTCATGCACACGCACACACACACACGCACGCACACATGCACACACACACACACACACACACACACACACACACACACACATGTTGGTTTTTATGGTTTACGGGGACTTTCCATAGGCGTAATGGTTTTTATTCTGTACAAGCTGTATGTGCTATTACCCTACACCTACCCTACACCTAAACTTAGCCCTCACAGGAGACGGTGCATTTATATTTTCCCTCAAAAAAACTCACTCTGTATGATTTATAAGCATTTTAAATTATGGGGACACTGAAAATGTCCTCATAAATCACCATCTCCTTGTAATACCTATGTCATACCCATGTCATTATACAAATTTGTGTCCTCATAAACCACATAAACATGCCCACACACACACACGCACGCACGCACGCACGCACGCACACACACACACATACACACATAACAAGGACATCTTAAAATAAAATGTTACCTAATATAAATAAATACATATTGATAAACAGTTAGTGTGTGAAATCCACATTGTTATTGTTATGCAAAATGATCTAAAAATAATATTTTATAACCTAAGTAAACTGAGCAGTTTTTAGTAGCCTACCATCAGAAATGCACCTAGAAAGGAGGAAAATGCAAGACACTGGAAGGACAGGACAGGGAACGACACAGCATTCCACAAACATTCCCTCTCTCTCTCTCTCACCCTTCATATGTCAATCAGTCTTGTTATCTCCCTGGTCTCACCCCTGTGCCTGCCTGCTTTCCCGTTCGTGGCCGTCGATGTGTTAATCACCCTGCACTGCTGACAGAGGGACCCAGATATTTTGACGTCCTGATAACCCCGTGAAGGACCTCCATGTCATTCTCTTCTTTTCTCTCTCACACTGCCCTGTCTCTGGATCTCAAAGCTTTCTCCCTTTGCCACCTCCACCCCCAACCAAAACACTCTGAGACCTTCTTATCAAAGCCCCCAGAAATAGACACCAGTCCAAGGGTCAATGAGAATCTTTGCTGCCACTTACTTTGCGGCCACCTCTTAGGAACAGGGCCACATTGTCACCACAAATATATTATTCATATTAGTATGGTGACAATATCAGAAGCAAAGGCAAACACAAATAATTATTACACAATTATAACTACATTGGAGATAATATACACACATATATAGAGAGAGAGAGAGATAGAGAGAGAATCATAATATTGTATTATAATATTACATAATATTTTATGTATTCTATTCTATATATCTATGTATTACAACACACTCACGTATGTGTGTGTGTGCGTGAGTGCGTGGGTGCATGGGTGCGTGCGTGCGTAGCGTGTATTGTATATATATTGGATATATATGTTGCATATGACCTTTTTTTAAAGAAAAGAAAAGCTATACAAACTGTGTTCAAACATGAATAAAGATCCTGTTGAAACTGGCTTCCCAACAACAGAGCAATAGTGGATGAAATTCTAAATGTTTGTGCTTGGCTGCTTTCACTATGTGAAATATCAGCAAACCATTAAAAACGGCTCTAATTACAGGGCCAAAATGTATAATAGACTTAATTGACAGGAAATAGATGTGGATTATATATGGAAGCATCACTGAATGAGACTCTTTAAAGTTGATGTATTGGCAAGAGGGAGGAGGGAACTGGGAGGGAGGGGGCCGACTGAAATAAGAACTGTTTTGGCGAGCAGTTGATACATTTGATACGGGACTCACTGGATCCTCGACACGAGCTGTCATTGTGCTAGCAGGGGAGGCTAATCAATCACTGGCCTTCTATCTGGCCTGCCTGTCTCCCGGAGCCTGGGGATGCCCTGTTTGTGTTGAACGAGGCCTGTAGAGTTGAGGGCTGTGCTGTTACAGTAACCCCGCCACCCGCCAACCCCCTCCCCAGCTCCCACGCTTCTTTCTGCAGCAGAGTAAGGTGTACTAGAGCGAGTCCTTGCCTCCGCTTTGCCGTGTTTGTGTATGTCACTCTCATGTCACTTCAGAGTCGCTTTCTGACCCGGTAGGGCTGAGCAAAACATCTGATGTCTGCACTGTCAACGCGGCGGTTCACTGCACTAAGTTTAGCCTCTCCACTGGAGTGCTGTTGTGAAGTGGGGTGAGACATGTTGATGTACTGGTATGTACGAACCGAATTCCACTTAATTCATTGGAGTAAGTATATAATGGTGTATTTGCAGCCAGTTCTCATGCTCTGCGTGAATGATGCGAGGGTCTGGTCCCACAGCTGTGAATCAGAGTGGTAGGTGGCTTTGGAAAAGCTTTAGGGACAGAGAGTCCCGGCAGCCCGCCGACAATTGTTTAACACCTGCAGAATGAATATGTAAAGTGCAGCTAGCTCATAAATACAACATGAAAAGGCTCCTGCTGGGTATAAAGACATGTTATTAGCCTGACTTTGAAAAAGACAACTGGGAGTATTACAATGAGACTGTATATTCATTGGGGACATGTCCTCGGCCACACAATGGGGACAGATCATTAAATTAAGGAGAGGAAAGAAGTGATAATTTGGTAGATTGTTAAGTACAAAAATGGGGGAAATAATGTTTTCCATCTACTACTGGGTTGTTTTCATTTGCTGAACAGAGAGATCAGTGTGAAACTCAAGCCTCATTTGCTGTTTGGGGGTCAGAAAGAGCCTAAGGGTCATTTTAATTGCTTAAAAATTGTATCAGGTTGATCCTGAGAACTGATTATAAACAAAACTTCAATTTGATGACAAATTTCCTCCATTAAAAAAGTATTATTCTCTATGTAGAATGAAGGCATTGCATATGTTTTATATATTCCATGACTGGTGTATAGACTATAGAGATAGACTCAAGATTTATTTTATTGTACTACTTACTACTGTAGCCTACAAACTTTGTGACAGTAATGTTTTAAAACATAAATTAATACTTTCATTCAACAAGCATACATTAAATTGATGAAAAGGGACAGATAAAAAAAAAATGCTGTTCTTTATATTCATTAGAGAATCATAAATTCGGTATCGTGGGTTCCACAAAAATATTAAGCAGCCAAACTTTCAACATTGATAATTATAAGAAATGTGCACCAAATCAACAAGTTAGAATTTCTGAAGCCTCATGTGCCTGAAGACTGGAGTAACAACTGTTGAAAATTCTGATTTTCCATCACAGGAATAAATTACATCTATTAAAATAGAAAACAGTAATTCTAAATTGGAATAATATTTCACAATATTACTGTTTTTACTGTATTTTTGATCAAATAAATGCAGCCTTGGTGAACAAAAATATTACCCATAAACAGCTTTGGCTGCTTGACAAACAACAATACCAAATACATTTCTGAGAAACGTATGCCTACTTCATGGTAAAACAGAGGAGTAAAACGTAAATAAAACAAATCTGCCTGGGTTTTGATTTGGAATATATTGAAAAAAATTGTTGGGGGAAAAAACATTATTTTTTAAATTACATTTATTATTTTACACATAATTGATAGGGCTCTCTGGTCCCCAAACAGTAAAAAAGTCAATCTCAACAGAACACGAGGGTTTGTATCCCTCTGTTTCTCTCCCTTTGTCAGCTGTGTCCAAACCTGGAACGATTAAAATGATTTAGATGAGTGAAAAGAAGGAAAACCTACAATTCCGTGGTCTGTTTTTATTGTGGGATTGCATTCCCAGCTTGCTCCAGCTGTAGAACGGAGAATATTATCTCCACATGAATGCCACTGTCACAACTGTCCTAAAACAACCTGCCTCATGACTTTCAAGTGTTGAAAGTCAAAAAAAGATGATTTTGACTAATTGTAGAGGTTCCTCTGACATGTTGAGGATGATAAACATCTGGAACTCACAGTCAAAAATATGTCCTCCACACCCCTTTACGGCTCACGGTAGTGTGACTTCAGCATGCCGGGGCCGACACTCATATCAAACAAGTTTCACACACTTTATTATTTTTATGCTCTACAAGTATATAGATCTATAAGGTGGGATATTAAACAAGTTGAGCAGCTGCCAAGCTTCCCAGGTGGAAGTCGTAGGCATTGTGCATGTGAAAATGGATTTTTCGCAAACACTTTACTACTTTTTTCTTAAGCACGGCTCCCTGTGGTGCATATTACTCTATGTGTGGGACTGATTTACAGAGATGTTTGTAAGTCTAGCTAAGTGTGTGTTTCTGTTAATACAGTCACTTTCTAGGGACCTAAAAGCAGCCTGGGTGGTGAACAGAACAGCAACAGCTTTCCCAGCCATTCACTTAATTCCCAAAAAAGTCATCCTATAATGTGCTATGCAGTGAGAAGTGCTCACAATGACACGTACACCCACAAACACACACATACTTCTCCAGCAGATGATGTTCCTCTTAACACAAGCCATTCATCGTCACACAATTAGGGCATTTTTTCAGCACATGCTGCAGTGGGAATGCCCGTTTGCCTGTGTTAATTAGAGCCAGACTTCACTGCTCCTCTCTGAGAACATGTTCAGAGATGCAATCCTGACCACCACAGTGCACCCACTTCTCACTGCCAGTTACTCGTGATCGTGCATCTAATGCCTCAGGAAGGAAATAATTACAGCAGACTCTTGATTGGCCAAAAACAATGATGTCCTAAAGGGGTCATATGATGCAATTTCAAGTTTTCCTTTCTCTTTGGAGTGTTGTAAGCTGATTGTACATAGACAAGATCCCTGAAGTTGCAAAGACTAAAGTCTCAAAAGAGATATTCATCAGAGTTAAGACTCTACCATGCCCCCCTAAAACAGCTCGTTTAAACACGCCCCCCCATGTCTACGTCACGATGTGGAAATATTTTCATAAGGCGTGGTTTCAGTAAGCGCAGTAGTGTTGATGCAGCCGTGTCAGGGAGACACTGTGTGTTTCTAGGCAAAAGCAAAAGCACTTTATTTGGCCTTCCGGAAGTAGATGCATTTAGGAATCATTAAGATTACTTACAACAGAACAGCAACGCATTTTATGGATGACAGTTTCGTGAACCTAGGAGAGGAGGTAATTCTGACTTTGCTCTGACAAACTGGCACTTCTGAATCAGCGACTGTATGTTTTGTTATTAGTTTAAGTATTTGCTATTGACTGTTCAAATGCGGAGTTTTGTGCATCGTGTGTGTGTGTGTGTGTGAGAGAGAGAGAGTCACATCACAGCGGAGTGAACAGCCCGTCAGAAATCGTCTTAAATCGTGGTTTGTTTGCAAACACATACGAGCATCATCACTGTGTCTGTCACGCAACTCTGTTCCCCTCGCGGGCTTGAACTGATGGTAAAACTTAGGACATTATTAACTGTCTTTACTTTCATCTTGAAAGCTGAAGCTTGTGATTATGGAAAGGGTCATTACATTTTGGGTGCGGCTTGTGGTGCTTGGCCAATCACAATGCACTGTGTCAGTTGCCCAATCAGAGCAGACTGCGTTTGTTGTAATATAATGCACAGTATTTTAAATAAAACATTTTAAACATTAAAGCATGTCAACAAATTCTGTTACACCAAATAGGCCTACACAAAATAATGATCTTTAAAAAGCATCATATGACCACTTTAAATGTAAAGTTCTCCCAAAAACTTTGATTCTGCATAATTTCCTCAGTCATGTTGTTACAAACCTGTATCAATTTATTTTGATTATGTGGAACACAAAGAAGATTATCTGTATTTTTTGTTCATGCAGTGTTGTTTTAGACCCCACTGACTTTCATTGTAGGGGCAAAACTGTTGACAAAAAGACAGTCACACAGGTTGTGTGGAATGGCGTAAAGGCAAGTAAACGATGACCGAATCTTTGGGTAAACTGTTCTTTTAATACTAATGTGGCTCTTTAGGTGTGTTGGAGAGTCTGTGAGATAATATTAAATCACTTTTGTCCTGATTTTGAGAGGATGACCTGGACTGTTAAAGGTTAAAGCACTAGCCTTCAAGAACACTTAATTACTCCTGGCTGGTTACAGCTTCTCATTGTTTTCACTTTAAAGAGCTGTAAAGTGCCACCTATGGGGTGAAAGAATTTCCCTGTCTGACTTTAAAAGAATCCAGCTCACACTCGTTGACTACGGGCCACAATGCAAACTGGGAAATTGTGCTTATTGTCATTCGTAGAGGGGAGACATTCAAGGCTCTTTTTTCTTTGGCTGTACTCCGCCGTTACAGGTAGTTGCGACCTATCACTACTTGATGAAATTTAGGCCCACTACACAAAAAGAATGGAAGTACAATGACTTCAAATAAGTTTCAAGGTAAACTCCCTTTAGAGCCATATAAAAGAGAAGACTGTACTCAGACACATGTACCTTGTGTATTCTAGCTGTGTATTGGCTTATTG
Organism: Gymnocypris eckloni scoliostomus; assembly: GCA_027564155.1. Taxonomy (NCBI): domain Eukaryota; kingdom Metazoa; phylum Chordata; class Actinopteri; order Cypriniformes; family Cyprinidae; genus Gymnocypris; species Gymnocypris eckloni. Next base: position 6,291,564 of record CM050429.1, read on the forward strand.
TTTTGACGTTGTAAATTAGGACAGTAAAATGTCTTCCGGCATTTGTGAATGAATAAAGGGCATCACTGTTTTTTTCATGACCCCTCAGAGAATGCTAACGCTTCACAAGAATTTTGTAATATTGCCATTTGCCAGTAGAGTCAAAAAGGAAGAAAAAATTATAATAAAAAGCAAACAGCAAATTCTACAACTTTCATTAAACTTATAAGAATGTGGTAGTATTTCAAAGTGCTATGAGCATGAAACCAAGGACACTGATCACTGACAGATTACAAATTTAAAAGTTTTTTCTTTTTTTCTGAATTATTTATCTCAATATAGTGTTTGATAGCTTTATCTATAGGCTATGTCCAGAATAGCTTAATAGCTATTCATATATACGAGATATGCAGGCAATATAATATGTGGTATGCAAATTAAATGTACACATGGCTGAACTACTATTTCTATACTAGTACTATACTACTGTTTCTAACATATAAAAATATGGCTGAATATGGAGTATCTACTACATTCGTCAGTGTCTAGAATACAAATTACATATGTATGTAAAATAATGTATCACACAATGCATTTCAGTGATTTCACCTTCCATTTACAGTTAAGACAGTTTTCATTAAATTGAATAAAAATTCAAAATAGCAATTTCTGAAATAATTATGATTATTCAGAAATAAAAGATTATTTCTGAAATCATTTTACAGCACTCACTGTATTAAACATGCAATGAGATCAGTTCACGTGACAACAATATAGCATACTATTGATTTAAATGTTTATTACATCATAATGTGTACTGTTTAATATACTATGTAGTGTAAAATAAACACTGTACATTATTAAGTATGTTAAATTCCATTTCAAACACAGCCTGATCTCCAGGGAGAAACATTTGACCTTTGACCTCTCTTAGTTTAAAGAGTGCTCCATGAGCTCCCTCTAGTGTCAAGTTTGGAATGACACCACAAGAAAAATCATATTCACAATTAAATGTTACCATACAACAGCTTCCTCTAGCATCACTGCAGTTTGAGACCAGCACACTCGGACACAAAAACCAAACAGACTGAATGACGTCTCAAACTCTTACTTAATCTGAAACATCTGACAACTTTGGATTTAGATTCTTTGTTAAAAGTAACACGTGGTATTTTGCACAGTAAGTGAACAGTAAGCTAATAATGCTGTGAAAACATGCACTTTACAATACATACAAAGCAAATGAAAACAGAGAGGCATGTTGGGGTGTTTCCACTTTGCGAATCCTTTACAGCACCATGAAATGAAATCAAGACCAAGATAAAGCTAGAAATGTAGATGCTTCTAAGATGTGACTGATTGCATTGCTAATAAGTTTCTGAGTTCGAATACACAACAGACGACCAAACACCAAATAAACCAGTTTATATCTTTAGATCTGGATCTCTACAGGATCAAAACAAAGGCAAAGCTTTCTCAGTTAAAAAGGGAAAAGAAATGACCTCTCCGAAACCAGTCGCAAATGTATATTCAATTATCTTTCAAACATATCTGAAGGAAACCAGACGTGAATGCATATTTCACATCAAGAAACATATGCATATGCATTTCCGCTTAAGAACTTTCTCTAGGAGAAACACACAAGATATTATTGGTCTCTTGGCTAAAGACCTGGTGTTTCTCACACTGATTTGAGAGTTGTCAGTGAGTTGTTTAAGAGACTTAGCACTAAGTAGCAGGAACGTGTAATATTTGACAGCCATCTGCTGGCAAAAAGAATGGTGGAGGATTGAGTTTTAAAACATGCAAATGAACAAGAGAGAGAAAAGGGATGTGACACTCTCTGTGTTGAATTGATGTTCATGGAGTTTTTGTAATTTTACATATTCATTAGTTACATATTCATCACTATTAGGCCTACTATTTGCTCATATTTGATTTCTAGGATTTAAACACACTAACGTTAAGCATTAAAACTCATTGTGTCACTGTGGTCCTGCAGCAGAAATGAATGACATTTCAGACTCTGCTTTTTAGGCAAGATATTTTGACACGTCACATATTTACATTTAAATCACATTTTCTTTAGAACATTTTAAAATCTAGAAATCCATAGTAATATTTTAAACCAAGCAATTGAGTCAGTTCTTTACTAGTACTTTTATGAGGTAGTTTGTTGGGAAGAAGATGAGGTCTTAAAAAACAGATCTTTGCCATATGTCTTTGATTTTAACCAATCATTCCTAAAATTCAAGTTTGAGAAATAAAAATATCACCAATATATAATCGTCAGTAGTGCTGCATCAGTATGAAAATAATAATATGAATTATATAATTTTATCAGGCTGTAAATAAATTAATAAAATAAGTAAGTAAATAAATAAGAATAGCGTATGGTAATACTTAAGGCAACTATTTAAGAATTCAATAAGACTTTGTTTTGGATAAAAATAGTTTAATTTAGTAATGCAACCTCAATTTGACAGCAGTTGGAGAAAATAAAATGAAATATATTCTATTTTCTTGTGGCTCAGTGGTAGAGCATTGTGTTAGCAGCGCAAAAGTTTAAGGGTTCAATTCCTAGGGAACATACTGACAAAAAAAATTATAACCTGATTAAAATGTATTCGCTTTTGATACATTTTTTGGGATGAACTAAAATAAAATATAAAATAAATGTATATATATTTAGAAATATAATAAATAAAAAAAAAAGTTGGAGCTAAACAGTCTTTTGATCAATACAAACTATGTTTAATTAGAAACAGCATCTTTATTATAAACAGCCTTTGTTTACAATAATGACATATAATATGCATGTTCACAGTACAATCAGATCTTTGCGACAGTATGTTTGTCCGTGATTTTAACCAATCATACCTAAAGTTCAGTTTTTAAAATTATTCCCAATAGTCAGTAGTCCATAGGGATGCATCAATATGCAATTTTAATGTTATAAATATTATAGCTCTTAGGCTGTCATCAGTTTATAATTCATTTATTGTTCTAGAGGACAAAACAGTAGCTCTAGGTATGGTCTTTAGTGCCCAACTGAAGTAATAACACTTTGGTGCTGTCATTGACAGCAGACTCTAGGTGGCACACCAGACAGCCTTTGAGCTCCGTTTTGCCCCCGAAGACTTACACACTTTTGCTGGAACTGCAATTAAGGGGTTGCGCTGCCTGCGTATTGTTATTTTGCATGTACTGTATATGAATGCAAATGTACATTTGCAAAACATATTGCTTCCTTATTATTAGTCCTGTAATATTCAAGCAACAGCACCTACTGCATTTACAGTAAATCTAACACAGAAATCCTTATGCTTTCCATCTTTCAAATGACCATCTCCCTTTTTCCTATTCCCAAGTGACTAATAAACCAACATACAGATACATACTCACATAATAAGGCATAAAAACAGGTGCAGGTACACAAATACATTTTCACAGACTCATATGAGCAAGCATGCAGAAACACAAAAAGCAGCCCTTCTTGCTCCTTGTCTATAAATACCCTCTCCTCAGTGATGGCTGTCAGGGCCTGTAACCTTGGCTTCTCCACTAGTGCATTGATTTATGGTGGGGCCAGATTGAACCGACCTTGCACTTGGTCTCAAGCAGTATAAGTAATGGCGGGTCACCAGCGCTGAAACTGGCAGCCATCTTAGACAGAGCTCGTCTGTTGCTTTTGTCTCAATTTCTCGGAGTTGCCTCTACCCTGGGCATTGCCAAATGGACATGAGTGGCCCCCTGCTTTTGTGGCCATCATATAGAGAGGGTGAAATGAAGGCTTAACTGCAGTAAGGATCAGGCGGCGGTCAGCAGTAGCTCGCTTTAATTTCATGCCTAATTTCTCCCTGTGCTCAAAGAATTGATCTCTCTCCTCTGTCTCCCTAACCTCGGCCTGGCTGTCGGGAGATCCAGCCGGACGGGGGCGAGGTAGGGGCCAGACTGTGGCCATCCATCACACACCTCCCTAGCCCTGAATTCACAGCTCTGCTCCGAGCAGAGCCAGAGTGATGAAAGCTAAGCCACAAAATGAGCTTATTAGATCATCATAAACTCAACAGGCCAGATTCATCAAACGAGCGCATGTTGCTCAGCGAAATTCATTCTCTTGACTCGGAATTAATCCCAAACCAGAATTTCCTGATAAACATTTGCTTGCAAAATACTCTCACGAGCAGGCATATTTGACATACACACAGAAGAGAAGTTCAATTTCTTGTAGCTTTATTGCATAGCTGCTAGAACATGTGCAAGCAACATTAAGGTCATGGGTTGATTCTCAGGGAAGGCGTACACAATATACAAAGTACATTCATTCACAGTAAGTTCACTCGCTTGTAAATTCAAGTCACTTTGCATGAAAGCATTTTCAGCTTTACAGCTTAAAAAAAAATGAAACTCAATTTAAAAAATAAAATAAAATACTCACGCATTCAAAAAGTTTAAGCCAATCATAACCCAATTGGTCTTTTTTGGATCAATAAAACATTAGGTCTACTTAAAAATGCTATAATTTGGCAGTAGTCTCAAATAAAATAAAATACAAAAAATACAACAACTAGAATAAAGTATATCATATAAAATGAAAAATAAATATTTGATAAATAAAAAGACAAGGTTCAAGCTGAATACAACTGTAAAGTGGGGTTTTGGGGTTCTGTGTCTTGTTCATGTTTTCATGAATTTTATTTTGAAGTTTAGTCATGGTTCCTGTTTGTAAGGAGCCCCGCAACTGTGCTGTACCTGCACCAGAGCATTTTCACATCCCAACCTTCATGTCAGGAGTTGTTCATGTCATGCCAGTTACTCCAGAACCAGCTCACCAACTCACCAGCCTGCCAAGCCAAAGCCTGCTAACGTCATGCCTGCTACGCCAGCGTCTGCTAACGCCATGTTTGCTACTCCAGGGCCTGCTCACGTTATACCTCCCAAGCCAGAGCCTGCTCATGTCATGCTGGCCACTCAAGAGATTCTTCACAACATGACTGCCATTCAAGAGCTTCGATTGCAAGATGGCTGCCACTCAATAGCCTCTTTGGAAAATGGCCGCCCTTCTAGAGTCTCGTCACGTCTCAGCTGATCTTCTAGAGTCTCATGATAACATGGCCGCTGTTTCAGAGTCTGGCCCCCAAGCCAGAGTCTGCTCACGTCATGCCTCCCAAGCCAGAGTCGGCTCACATCATGCCTGCCAAGCCAGAGTCTGCTCGCGTCATGCCTCCCAAGCCAGAGTCTGCTCGCTTCATGCCTGCCAAGCCAGAGTCTGCTCGCGTCATCCTGGCCAAGCCAGAGTCTGCTTGCTTCATGTCGGCTAAGCCAGAGTCTGCTCGTGTCATGTCGGCTAAGCCAGAGTCTGCTCACGTCATTTTGGCCAAGCCAGAGTCTGCTCGCATTATGCCGGCCAAGCCAGGGCCTTCACCTAAGATGGCCGCCACACCTTATTCCTAGGCCAAGATGGCCTCCACGCCTGAGCCTAATCGCAAGATGGTCGCCACACCTGATTCCCCGGCCAGGATGGCCACCACGCCTGAGCCCCGCCATGTCACAGTTGTCACCAAAATTTCCTCAATTTTTTTTTTTTTGTGGGGGGGGGGCATAGTATCCAAGCTCCTGCGAATGCGGAACTTGTACCAGGACTGATTGCCAGTGTGATGGACCCATCACTGATGTCGGTGTGAGCAGCTGGCATCCCCAGGGCCTCAGCACTGGCTATCACAGAGACTTTTCCCCTGACCTCAGTGCTTCCTTTTATGGCGGTTGCCATTTCGAGGCTGTGGGCTGCACACTGCACTCCAGAGGCCTCTTCTGTCCACGAGTTTGCTCCTGAGGCCTCTTCTGTCCACGAGTATGCTCCAGAGGTCTCTCCTGTCCAAGAATCTGCTCCTGAGGCCTGTCCTGTCCATGAATCTGCTCCAGTGCCTCCAGAGATGTTGGCTTCTGCTGCAGAACCTCCAGAGGTGGTGACTTCCACTGCAGAACCTCCTGAGGTGTTGGTGCCCACTTTTGAACTCAATGTCTGTCCTGTCATGGCCACGGAAGCCGTTCATTAACTCACTGTCTGTCCTGTCATGGCCACGGACGCCGTTCATGAACTCACTGTCCTGTCACGGTGAAGGAGGCCGTCCATGAGTTCCCTGCTTTGCCTGCTACGCCATGGTTCCCTGTTCTGCCTGCTCCACCATGGCTCCATGCTCTGCCATTGCTCCACACTCCAGGTCCTGTTCCTCTTCACGGGCCTGGCCCTCCATCCTGCCCCCTGGAATACTTCTGTTCCCCCTCCGCTCCACCACCCTCTTGGACCTTTTTGTTTTTTTCTGTGTGGTTAGGGCGTCTGGAGCCACCCTTAGAGGGGAGGGGGGCATGTAATGTGGGGTTTTGGGGTTCTGTGTCTTGTTCATGTTTTCATGTCTTTTATTTTGAAGTTTAGTCATGGTACCTGTTTGTTTCATGCTTCCCTTGCCCTCATGTCTTCGTGATATTGGTTCCCTTGTTCTTTGTGTCACATTCTGATTGGTTGTCTTGTTCATTGTCATGTTCTGATTGGTTTGTTCTTGTCATGTGTCCAGTATTGTTTGTTATAAGTAACCATGTCATTGCCTTCGTTCCTAGTCATGTATTGATGTTGTAACCTGCTGCCGGTGAGTCTAGTTTGTTTGTCCATGTCAAGTCTGTTCAAGTCAAGTCAAGTCAAGTCAAGTCAAGTCAAGTCAAGTCTTCGTTTGTATTATATTTGGATCACTTTGTTTAATAAAGCTGCACATGGGTTCTTAACTATGCTTGCCTTCAGTGGACTCCTCATTACAACAACCACGTCTTTAAAACAAATTTAATTTAAATTTAAAGGTTTAATTTAAATAAAAAAATATATAATACAGTTAGTTAGTATATATATAAAATATATAATATAGCTAAAATACATAATATAATATATAGTACAATCAAATATAAAATAAATATATATTTAAAACTCAAGGTTTGAGCGAATCAGAATCAAAATCATTTAGCAATCACAACAAAATTCTAGGTTTAATACAGTAAAAGCAATCATTAAAGTAAAACAGCGGTAGAAATATTGGTTGGTCACAACCCCCTTTTCATGTCACTAAGATCTGAAGGTTCTGTCAAGATGACAAAATGGCTCCCCTCTGGCTGCACAGCTCAGACGAAAACTACAAGCTTGGCACAATAAAACCTCCTATATCATTCAATGAATCCTCAGGTCACAGAGGAGCCATGGAGACTTCTCTGGAGAGTGAGCTGATGGACAGTGCCTTCTTTTATAGGTCAGTCTACAATTTCCAGATGCCAGGCTTCCAGAGGATCTGATATTGTCACCGGCACGGACGTGACCTAGTTACAAATGTTCAAATCGATGATAATCAAACACAGGCCTATCAATTTTGAGGTCAATCTAATGTGATTGAGAAAGAATCTTTTTATAAGGTGAGCGACCCTCTTTGCTTAACCACCATGGTGTCGTTCACCACCAAATCTTCAAAAAGTCATTGAGGAGCATAACAAGCATTCAGTGGTAATGAAATCAGTGGACACACAGACATCCGAGAAGAATGACGAACTCGGAGCCCACCACTGTCACACAGTCAATCCTTATTTACTTAATTGCATGGCAAGCGGCTCACATGGAGCTATTTGTCTCTCTGTCTGTCCCACTGTTTGTCAGGACGTTTCATCACTGGCTGGGTTTGCATCTCCGCTCCCATCTGTGCCCGTCTGTATGCGGGAGCTGGCAGTGAGACAGCGCTCCCCATCACCGGCAGCGCAGTCTGCATCCCCATCTTCCAGCCATAAATCCTGAAATAACGGAATGCAAGAGCATTCGCTCCAGACTGCGCTGCCACGAGTGAGAGAGAAAGAACGCGTAGCAGCTGAAGAGAGAGAGAGGCAAGAAAGAGTAAAAGAACGAGAGAATGCCTTTGGCTTCTCAGATCCAATTAGTCGGTCATGTGTAGTCGCTTCTCTCTCCCTCTTTCTCCTCGCCATCTTAATTGGAAGCCGGAGAGACCAGTCGAAATCGCATTAACAGAGGTCCTGACAGAGAGGACCATCAATCTTTTTTTATTACGGTGTAATGGGGGTTCTTGGGAGCCGCAATTCGATTTGTCACTGGCCTCGTTCGCTGATAACAGGCATTTGTCATCACTTTCCCTCGCCCTAATGTTATCATCTCTGGCTTGACAGCTGCCTCCATCCAGGGAGTCCCAGCGACACAGCACATCCGTCAACATAATATTTCCACGGCCAAGGGGACTGCTACAGCAATAAGCCACATTAAAGCACTTATGAGAAGAAAATCTGTTGTCATTAATTAAAATGTTGGAGCGAGCAGCAGGTCTTCTGTGTGAGGGTACTGTGTGTGTTTGTTTCTTTATGAGGTGACAGTGGGAGTGGGAGCATTGAAATATTCTCCCGCTTCCTGCTATTGTCATTATGACAAAATGTCTGCTTGGAAGTTGGTATTCTGCTCCACATCTTGACACATTCACACGGTGCACGCATATTGACGGTTTTCATCTCTAAATACACGGTTTAATGTCTAAGAAATTCTGAAGAGGATCATGTGCCTATAAATACAGCATACCTTCACATTCACTTGCTGTAGACACCTTGATTGTCTTCCACTTCCGGACAGCAGAGGGCAGAGTCGAGCCTGTGGTGACAGGTGTTTGGCCGACAGAAGATTCCTCTGCTGCTAATTAGACCAACATCCTTTCCTCCTGCTGACCTACAGGACACATACACTCATTCCATCAGGGGAGTCAATTCACAGTGAAATATGAGCTGCCGTATTTAGAGCTGCGCAGGTTTGGTGACGACTTAAGAGTGACATTATTCTACAAAACCAGATTCAGCGGGCATTATCCATGCTTACCATCTCTAATCAGTGCAAGTCAGTGAATGAAAGCTAAAATGTCAGTACTATTTGCTGTGGTACAGGTTCTTCAAAGTCATATCAGTGGAAAACAGCCTTATGGGAAATAAAACAGACCTGGAACAACAGGGCCAAGGTGCGCCTGGACCACCCAATCATGAGTTTGGTCCTCCTACAACTGACAGAGAGAGCAGATAGATAGATAGATAGATGATAGATAGAAAGATAGATAGATAGATAGTTAGATAGATAGATAGATAGATAGATAGATAGACAGACAGACAGACAGACAGACAGACAGACAGACAGACAGACAGACAGACAAGCATATAGAATGACAGAATAATTAGATGAATTCTGGCTGAGATATAAAACTTTAGTTTAGATTGTTTACAAATAATTTAAAAATAAATTAAATTAAAATGACATTCAGAATAAAATAGCAGAAAATTGTTTAGTAGTAGAATAAAAAGTAGTATGAGGCAATTCAGTACATTGCTGCCTGTCCAGCACTATAATTTCTCTTCAAATGAACTGGGAGAGTACAGCTGTGCACAATAGTCCATCGAGATCCCGTTTAACCAGTGACCTTGAGCTCGGTGTTTGAAGACTGACCAAACAGAAAGCCAGACTCAATTCAGCTCACAATTTCTCTTCTCGGAGTGGGAGACGCAGGCGTATGATGTCATTAGTCTGTGTGGGTCTCTTCTGGGGAGATCTGGAGAGACTCACACAGATGGAGTACACCGCCCAGGGGCTTGATAGACCCGAGAAACCCATTCATACTCGCACAGGCCTGGGATAACGGAGGAAAGACAACACTACACATGCACATAGCTCTCTGTATAGATACATATCAATAATCTGATACATACCTTAAATGCAGTAACATTGAACCCGTCAAGGGCACTATATTAAAGGTGTGTCTCAAATGTGTATCTGAATATAAATTTCCATACAGCTGGTTGGGATCCACAGGGGAAGGTGAGAGACTCTTCTCTTTAATTAAGCATTAAATCTGCCTCTTCAGTGAGTTAATGAAGCTCTTCTCTGACTGGCAATGGCGCTCTTTGGCAGAAACCAACAGTGTCTGTATTCAGATCCTGCTTTGTAAGCTTTTTTCACTCTGCACCCTGATGTTCTCAATAAATGAGTTACCACAGGCTCATTTAAAACACTTTTATTTGGTGTGTTATAAAGGTTTGAATAATCTACAAATATTTTAGTACATGTGAGGTCAAATACAGTTATATATATATCCATATAAATTAGATTGAAACTCAGATATCATATACAGATAATATATAGATAATACAGTATACAATATAATACTATGACTAGGAACCTATACCTTAATACTCTACCATTCAAAAGTTTTGGGTTGGTAAGATTTTAAATGGTTTTCAAAGAAGTCTTTAATGCTCTCAAGGCTGCATTTTTTTTTATGAAGTAAAATCAATAACAAATTATATAATTACAATTACATTTTTTTTTCTGTGATGGCAGAGCAGAATTTTCAGCAGTCATTGCTCCAGTCTTCAGTGTCACATGATCATTCAGAAATCATTATATGCTGATTTGGTGCAAGTAACATTATTATTGTAAATGTTGAAAACGGCTCAATATTTGTATTTTTTTCAGATTCTTTGATTAATAAAACATTCAAACAAACAGCATTTATTTAAAATATAAATCTTTTGTAACTTTCTAAAAGTCTTTAATGCATGAATAAATAATGAATTAATAAATTCATTCTTAAAAACAAAAAACAAAACAAAACAACAACTTAACCTTAAACGTTGAAGTGGTAGTGTACAGGTACAGGCAATTTGAATATGGTGAAAAAGTTCAATTTTTCTTGTAACTTGTTTCAAAAAGTGAAACTTTCATATATTTTAGATTCATTACATGTTAAGTAAAACACTTCAAATGTTTTTTGTTTTAATTTTGATGATTAGAGCTTACAGCTAATGAAAGTAAAAAAATATTAGAATATTCACATTTGAATTTAATAACACAATAAGTGACCATCCATACAGCATAAATTATGGGTATCTTTTGTTCTTTGAAACTACAATAATGGGAACACTGCTGACTTGATGGTCCAGAAGACAATGATTGACACCCTCCACAAAGAGGGTAAGTCACAGAGGGTCATTACTGAAAGGGGTGTCTGTTCACAGAGTGCTGTATCAAAGCATATTCAATGCAAAGTTGACCGGAAGAAAGAAATTGGGTAGAAAAATGTGCACAAGCAACAGGGATGAGAATACTGTCAAGCAAAGCAGATTCAAACACTTGGGAGAGCTTCACGAGGAGTGAACTGAAGCAGGAGTCAGTGCATCAAGAGTCACCACGCTCAGACATCTTCAGGAAATGGTTACCAAGCCACTTCTGAAACAGAAGCATCATCAGAAGCATCTTACCTGGGCTAAAGAGAAAACGCTCCGCTCTTTGCTCAGTGGTCCAAAGTCCTCTTTTCAGATGAAAGTAAATTTAGCATTTCATTTGGAAATCAAGGTCCCAGAGTCTGGAGGAAGAGTGGAGAGGCACAGAATCCATGTTGCTTGAAGTCCAGTGTGAAGTTTCCACAGTCAGTGATGATTTGGGCTGCCATGTCATCTGCTGGTGTTGTGGTCCACTGTGTTTTCTGAAGTCCACAGTCAACGCAGCCATCTACCAGGAAATGTTAGAGCACTTCATGCTTCATTCTGCTGACAAGCTTTATGGAGATGCTGATTTCACTTTCCAGCAGGACTTGGCACCTGCCCACACTGCCAAAGGTACCAAAAGCTGGTTCAATGACCATGGTGTTACTGTGCTTGATTGGCCAGCAAACTCGCCTGACCTGAACCCCATAGAGAATCAATGGGTTATTGTCAAGAGGAAGATGAGAGACACCAGACCCAACAATGAAGATGACCTGAAGGCCGCTATCAAAGCAACCTGGGCTCTCATTACACCTGGGTAGTGCTACAGGCTGATTACCTCCATGCCACGCCGCATTGATGCAGTAATTCATGCAAAAGGAGGCCCAACCAAGTATTGAGTGCATAGAAATCAACATACTTTTCAGAAGCCTGACATTTCTGTTTAAAATATCATTTTTTTATTGATCATATGTAATATTCTAATTTTATGAGACACTGAATTTTGGGTTTTCATTATCTGTAAGCCATAATCATCAAAATAAATAATAATATTCAAGAAATAAAGGCTTGAAATATTTCACTCTATGCGTAATTAATCTATATAATATATGGGTTTCACTTTCTGAAATGAGTGACCTTTTTCATGATATTCAAATTTTTGGAGATGTACCTGTATATGTACTAATACATATTTACAGCTGTAGCAGTGTTCAAAATATCTGTAAATAAAACACAACACTTTCTGAAAAGATCAAAGGAATATTTAAAATAAGTTTGGTCTCAGCCTATTTTAAAGTTTCTGATAAAGTGGTACGTTAGACCCTGAGCATTACTAAATGATCCAATACCATTTAACACCATATATATATATACTCTCATAATGATACAAATATGTAAAATGCCTATATACAGTACATGAAGGAATTTATTTCATAACAAAAACATGATAAATAGTGAAAAACATAGTTTGTGATTTCTCAATAACAATATACATGTGGTAACACGTGTATATGGCACTGTTCTTGCATAGAAAGTAACACAAAGCTGTGGGTGTTTAAGGATCATTACAAAACTAAATCGGATTCTGAAAACAAATTTCAGCTCATGTTTTGTTATGAGACACAGACCTTGTTAGTCTTGAGCCCATTTCCCACAAAAGAAAGATTTACTTAACTGCGCCTTTCTTAATGCATGACTGATAACTGATTCCTAAACCTCAAATGCATGTTTTGCTTTTGAGTTTAAGGACAGGAAGAAGAACTGTCGAATTCAAGTGAACCGTTTTCAAGTGAGCCATATCCATTCATCTTTTTCAGTTTGAGCTGGTCCGGGTGAGTGAGGGCCTGGCTCTCTTCCACAGCCTCTTTCGTAGCAAACATCTGACTAATCTCTACAAACGTCTTATTTTTAGTTTCCGGAATAACAAAGTACACGTAGATGGCCACTGACACACTTACGGCACAGAACACCAGATAGCAGTAGGACCCAGCAGACCTCTGTAGCAGAGAAATACGAAGTTATTCCTTTTTAAAACAACTTAATTAAATGAAGATGATTGAATTTCACAATGACTGACTCTGACAAATGTTTTGGCAACCACAACCCTGGAAAACCCTTTTCCGATACTCTGTGTACCTTTGGCTTTAACTGCATTGAATGGATTTGATACCTGAAGGAACGGAAAGATAAAGCCGATGGTGAAGTTCGACATCCAGTTAAGAGATCCTCCCACGGTGTATGCGGCAGGACGATGGGATTGCTTGAAGAGCTCAGCTGTGATCAGGAACGGAACACCGCTAAAAAACACACACATTGGTACTAATGATATATTGTGACGTCATCTTTATTATTCATGTTTAATCGCCTACCTACTCAGAGAAAAAGTGCTGTGAAACCTAGAGCGGTTATATTTTTTAGTCTAATAAAACTCATACGAGTGCATATTATGAATGCATTTTATGCACATGCATGTATGCATTGCTCTTCTGTAGTGCAACAGTTCTTGGAGGGAGGATAATAAACTAGCTTTATGAAGAGCTCGTTATCTCAATATGCAGGAAGCAGAGATTGTTCCACTGCTTAAGTTCTAATCCCTTTTGGTTACAAGTGAAAAATAAGGAGGCACAAGGTGTTATTTCAAATGTAATGAATTCAGGAAGAAGCCAAGCGATGGCTTCATTATTTGTGTGTGATAATTGCAGCAGGAGGCATGCTGCAGTTAAATTGATAAGGAACTCTGCTTGTAATTCATTGTTCATGCAGGATTTTGTCTTAAAAAGCCATATTCATCATTGTTTATGAACAATGAGCCATAAAAAATCCTAATTAAAGACGTAATTACACCGATTGAGACTGGGGCCTGAGAATGAATTATAGATTTTGGAGTTGGGTTGGATAATGCATCAACTCAGTAAAGCACTTGTAGTCTCATTCATCACTGTAGCAGAGCTACTCCTCTCTGCTCGTATTGTGTGCATAAACTATGAGTCTAATGCTCATGCAGCACTAATAGAGGGAAGTACACACTTTAACTTCCACACTTTGATCTTTGGAACTCCTTAACATGCCAATATCTTCTCCTCAACAGCACAATTTATCACTACATAAATGTAATGTAATTTAGTCAAGATGCATTTAATTTCCAAGGCGTCTGTATCCTGTTCTCTGTCTTGTCTAAGAGTTACTGGATAATTCATTATATAAAAACTGTGCTTCACAATCATGTATTTATCGTATTATCTTTTTGTGTAAACTAATCAACACATAAATCTGTATTAGTACAAAGCAGCTTATAAATTGTGTACTCAGAGAACAAAAACAATTTAAATTGTTTTTTATTTAGAAATAAATGAGACTGAAATAACACATTGTTTGAAAAAAATCTTAATTGAATAATCATATTTTGCAAGGATAAATATGTATAATAATCCAATTTGTTCCATCTTAATATAAATAAGTATTTTTAGTATTTTAAATTAATTATTAAAATGATAAATCTAATAAAAATATACATAACTATTTCTGAAAGTATTTACACTATTCTGAACTAATAAAATATGAATAAATCAAATATATATATATTTAATTTATTCATATTTTATTAGTTCAGAATATATATTATATTATATATAATATATTATATTATATATAATATAATACAATTCATTTATCATATTATATATATATATATAATATGGCTTTATAAAATGAATCAATATATGACAAAAAGTGCTCAAATAAATACAGAGGTCTTTAATGAACTGTAGTTGTGTTTGCGTTTCAAAGTTCGACCCCCAGGTGTCGCTATTTCACTATTTGAAGGCGTCATCTGGGACTTCAGGGTCAAAGAGCAGACGACTACTCATGCGATTGAAGCAGTGGTCTACTGAATGTGCCTGAGCATGACTGAAAGTGATGCAGTCATGTAGATCACTTTAATAAACAGATTAAGAGAAGAAAGAGTGACAGGCACAAAGAACTCACCCGGCCCGATGCAGAATCCAGCGATGATCCCAACCACACACCCCACACTCACATATTTCATAAAAGGCACATGTGTCTGAAAACATGATAATAGCAAAAAGTGTTATATCACTTGTCATTTTTGCCAACAGTTATTTCAATTGGCAGTGAATACAAGTTAGATTTTAAGTATTTTTCCACTTTATTAACAATATTTCACTTACTTGAAGAATAAGAGACAGTGTTATCCCAGCACAACACATTCCCATAACACCAAAGCCTCCAATTATCAATGGCCTTCGCCCGAGACGCTCAATGGTGAAACACTGAAAGAAAAACAACAGATGCAATGTGGATGTTCACGATAGCCACTTCCTTTTAGTCTTGATCGGATTAAATAGTAACCACTGTCTTTACAGGAAGACTTTCGGTGCTTTTTTTTTAAAGCAAATGTCGCAAAAGCATAAAGTGGAACCTTGTTTTTTCATTAAGTGCTGCTAAAATTGAGCGCTAAAGCTGTGCACTGTTGACTTAAAGGCGGGTGAAGCTGACATAAGAATGAATAGCTGTAATTTTATAACCAATCTCTAGCCTTCCTCTCGTGTGCCATTCGCCTCCCGAGTGAGGGCCAATTGACACTGACAGCAATGAGTTCTTCTGACTAACAGCGTGCCTCTTTCTCTCCGGTTGCTGCTGGTGCATCACTAAATCCCGGCTAAGCGATGCAACTGGGAGAGAGCGACTGTATCTGGCCTTCATTACAGCTCTGAGATGTGACCCAAGAAAGGAGGCGGCAAAAACAAGACACATCAGTCTCTCTAATGCTCATCTTATACAGTGATTTTTATGTGTGTCACAGCAGAAATATACACAACGTGAGCTTGGAAAGATTGAGAGCAAAGCTAAATGAAAATGATGGAGATATGAAGAGACGTTCTTCTTCAAATGCAGCAACTCTAGTGAAGTAATAGACCAAGTGATGTCTAATAAACTATTTCGAGTCACTATATAACTCTGTCAGATAGTCTTTTACCACTATCAATAATTGAAACAGACAATTTTCACATTGGAAGTGTTGGTGGAATATGAAAACTCACCCCTATGAGGCCTGCAATGATCTCTATAGCTCCAGTTCCTACAGTTGTGTACTGGATCTCAGGGGCCGGGATTCCAGCATTCTCAAAGATGTCGTTGGTGTAAAACCAGATCTGGGGAGAAGAGCGAATAGGATAGTGATTTTGGCTTGTACAGGTGGCATATAGTGACTACGAGCGGTTACAGCATACAACACTTCAGATTCAATTTGAGAGCTGGAGGGCTGTGTGTGAGGTTAGGCAGGGGGGTAATCAGAGGAAACACAGACGGTTTGAGAGCTGCTGGGACTGTAGAGGACACACACGGACTGCCTTTCTCCTGCTGCTCATGCTGAAGTCAGCCAAGACTCACCACCTGTCAGCCCCATTTACACTGAATACACACACGCAGACGCTCACAGGGTCACCTGCCACCTAAGGGCCCTGCAGTCAATGTCATTTAATATTCAAATTTGATATCCAAAGCCCACAGGGCAAACATGAAAAGTCCTACTTGGATTGACATCAGCAGCTCAAGTACTTTGACAAGATTTATATATGATTTGGGGGAGTTAAGGCTAAGGTTAAGGCTGGTTTGTAGCCAGATGAGACAGTAAGGAAATGCTGTTCTCTTGTCTAGGGAGTAAATATTATAGTTTATTTTATAACAATCTCTGTGAAGACCAACTGAATAATGCAAGTCACAAACATTGTCATGTTCTGGTCTCAAATCTTATAGAAAATAAATTATGCTAAATTTTGTTTTGTTTCAGAATCAGTTGAATGATTGTCAATGACTATAAATGAATTAAACTGATGAATCACCACTGAGATAATGGCTTTTATTTATTGTTTTGTTATTAGTTGTGGAAATCATATGGGGTAAAGACATGATAGAAATAGAAATTGCAATTTGACAAACTCCAGATTAAATCTGAAGCCTTTTTTCTTCATTTTACAGCATAATCTGGAATTCTGCAGAGTATAATGTGGTAAACAGAGCTGAGAGTACTGCACTGTTAGCCAACATCAAATGAATGATTAAATGAACAATAAGCAATGAGTGGGGAATATGCAGAAGTTTGCGAATGACGGCAGTTTGAATTCTGCTGAGCTCTGGGCACACATATTCCACGTGGGCCTGTAATGAGCTCTCTATCGGTCTGTATCCTCGTTATTATATGAAGAATTAGTCTGCCAACCAAATAACATTTCAGAACAATAAAACTTATATAAGACATTTCTATAGAAAGAAAAATAATATAACAAATACACAGTATGTTTTACTGGTCAAACATTTTAATGTGATTGCTAGAATTCATTTCGGAGAATATATTTAATAACACAGTGTGTTTTTGCTGAGATGCATGATAATTATTATGCATAACTCTGATTCTGATAATAATATAGATGCCATTAAAGAGCATTGCAGTGCCAAGTATAAAGGAATGGTGTCAGCTGACAGGTCTAACTTAAACTCTACCATCAAACTACTGTTGGGGAAAAATATCAGTTATTTTCTGGAATCAGAAGCTAATTGTTAAACTGTTAGTTCTGATTTAAAGGAAGTGTTTATAGATCAAAAAAGATTTGCCAAATCACTATAATCACCATCTTAATGATGTAACAATTAAAAAATACATCTAATTTGCTTGAATAATAGCCTTTATTAATCACTATAGCAGGGCTGTGCAAATTAGACTGCATAAACACTTCAGAAAATATTGTAATTTGTTAAGCTCTGATGGATAAAAAGTGAGGTTTCTGTCCTCTGTCCTCTTAATCATCTGAATAATTAAGCTGCAGTTAAACGAATCTATTTCAAGAAGGTAATATGCTTTCTGAAGAATAAAGAAATGAGAGCCACTTTAAATTCAGGCGCATATCCACTGTTCTACTATGCAGGTTGAAACCACTTTGGTTACCTGCTGTTTATTTGATGTTAGAAGAAATCTCGTGAGGCTTTAGAGGCTAAATACTTGCATAATACACAGATCCCATCACTGTTCACATTGTTCATATCATTACCTTTTCATTACAAAGGACTCAAAACATGCAGTGTAGTCAGCTCTATATGTTAACCAGGATGTTGATCTTACCGCATCAATGCCAGACAGCTGCATACCGATGTTGATGACCACCACAGATAGGACCTGCCAGCGAACAGTGCGATCCAGAATCAGCTGCCAGACAGACACGGTCTCCACTGAGGACAGAGAGTGTTGCTCCTCCTGCATCTCTTCTATCTCTGCCTGGATGTTACATTTGGCTCTGTACCATTTCAAGGCTGTACCAACAAAGAGAACACAAACTATTGATTTAATGTTCTTTTATATCAGGGGTCAGCTGATAAAATTTTTAACATTTTGCAATATCTCACCAATACAATCACCTTATGATGACCCATGAACAAACTAAATATATTGTTTTCTAGTAAAAATATATAATTATTAATAAACTTAAATTTACTTAAGAAGGAAAACGGCACAAGATAAAAGCCTGTCAGAAAATATGCTGATTTAAGTTAATTTTATCCTATTGTTTTTTTGTTTGTTTTTAAGCAAAACATAATATGTTATTTTATTCATATATTATCAGCATTTTGTTTCTCAGATTTATGCCAATGGGGTACAGAAATAAGAATTGTTATTTTTCTTTTTAAGGATGTTTACAAAAATGTTTACTGACAATCAAGAAAAAAATACAGATTAATAAGATGATCTATAACATATATTATTTAAACAAAAACTGTGTAGATTTGATGTTTGGATGGTTTTAGAAAAAGGCCTAAAATCTAAATCAAAAGCATTTCTCTCACCAGTGATAGTGGCATGGACATTGTGCTTCTCAATCAACAGGTAGCGTGGGCTTTCTGGAAACCACGGTAAGAGCATCAGCTGGATAAATGTGGGGACAACCACAAGAGAGAGAAACAGGGGCCAGTGCTCTTCCTGTCAAACAAAACAGCACAAGTTAAAACAGAATACTCAACTTTATTTCATAACTATTATGAAAATAGAAGAGCACTGTAACTGTATGATGTTAAATTGGTCATTGATGTTAAGTTGCCTGTTGTACCTTTCCCAAAAGTTCATGCAGGCCCAAGATTTGAGCAAAGAAAACCCCAGCACAAATGAAAATGCTGGGTATGAGCCCCAGAAAGCCTCTCAGGTTTTAGGAGCAATCTCTCCCAGATACATGGGCACCACGCTGAGAGAGATACCTGGAAGTTGGAGATGAGCAAAGCATGTCAGAATCTATTCACATCAAGCCTTACTTTGCTATACCTGCTTATTTTATAGTTGAGACATACCTGAATGTATTCCTGTTATAAAACGACCAAAGATGACCATTTCGGGCGAACTGCAGGTCCTGCTGAAGCCCATGAGTGTTCCTGCTAAGAACACCAGTACAGTGGAGTTGACCAATGTTCCTTTCCTGCAGAAGCAAACACTGTGAAGTTCTGCTCTGGCACTGCTCATTACGGTAAGACAGTCATGCTCGATGGCCGGCCACCTGGGAGTTTAACTATCACAACCAGATAACTGATGTTCCATGACAGTGCTGCTGGGTGAAATAGCTGCATTCCTTGATTAGTTCTATCAAGTTGTAAACTTTCCCCCTGATTTACAGACGGCTGCACCGTGTTCTGCGTTATGATCACCTTACTGCTATAAAACATTTTGCTGGACTGAAATTGATTAGAACAATAAATAGGGTCATGAATCATCATCTTTCATTTGCATTTAAATGTCTGCAGTCAAATCTTGTGGCGTCCCTCATAGACACTCAGAACAGACTAGATAGGCGTTTACTTCCAGAGTCCTTGAGGAGTACAAAATAGAAGTTTAAGCTATAGTAAGTTAGGAAATGCACATAGTTACAAAGTGGTTAATTAAACAGTGTTGTCTCTATACAACAATATGTTACCACAGCTATAAAAAATAAGAGTTTGGCAATTTTAAATTATGTTTTTTTCTAAAACTTGTTATTTAAACATCCTCATGTTGTTCCAAACTGACTTTTGAATAATGTACTTGCTCTTGTCCATGCATTTACAAATAATGCAGACAGAAGCTTTCAAGCTACAAAAAAGACACAAAACATAATTAAAGTATTATAAGAGTGATCCATATGATAAAGCTATCCTATGGCTTCAGATGATTTAGATGGAAGTCCCACAGATCACTTTTATGACACTTTCGTTGAACTTTTGTGTTCCTGTGTGGCTCAGTGGTAGAGCATTGCGTCAGCTGCGCAAAAGGTTGTGGGTTCGATTCCCAGGGAACACATGTACTAATCAAAATGTATAACCTGAATGCAATTGTAAGTCGCTTTGGATAAAAGCGTCTGCTAAATGCATAAATGTAAATGTTTTGCCTTTTTGAGGCTGAAAGCTCTATTCTCCGTTCACAGTAACTTCAGTAAAAAATGTGATCAGTGCATTATTAAAAATGTATTATTTAGTGTTACATGGAAGACAGAATTTCATACAGCTTTGGAACCATGGGGGTGAATAAATAATTTTTGGTTGAACTAATCACCAACAAAGATGATTGGAACTAACTGGACAGAACAAAATGTCTCCTCTTTTCAGAGTGCAAACAAGGCCATTTACAAGGCAAAGGCAAAGTCATTCAGTGCGGCCAGAGAGGTCAGGTGAGGAGACAGATGAGGAACAATCTACCTCGGTGGCCTTGACACTCAGAGGATTTCCTGGCAGAGTGACCACACCATGCCAGATGTTATGGGTCTCCTTCTGACTTACCTTCCAAATTTGGTGACCAGAGTGCCCACCATCAAAGAGCCGATCAGGCCTCCAATCGCAAACACAGAAACGGTGAGTGAATACATGAGCGTCAGGGCCTCCTCGTTTAATCCAGTTCCATTGCGATTTACCACTGTACGGTTATAGAAGTCTTTAATGTACTAGTGAGAGGGAGACGGCGAGACAGAGAGAAATTAAAGTGAATGTTCACCCAAAAAATACTGTTAGCATTTCTCTTGCTGAAAATCTGTTAGACTTCCCTTTTTTCAGTCAAATTTAAAGTATATCTTGTGCTTTTTCATTTATTTCCATTCATTATTACTTAAGTAAAAAGTGACTGTAAAGATACAAAATAATAATACAAAATCTTGACTAATTCTCACATGTCCCAACTTTATCGCCCTAAGAATAGAGGTTTGGAACAACATGAGGATGATTTTAATGGTGGGTGAACTATTTTTTAAAACTTTTTTTTTGTATTTAACATTTAGGCACAAGGAAAGGCTTCATTTGCAGGCATTCCTGATTTCTATAACTTTCTTTTTCAGGTTCATATTTCAAATCTCAAAGCTTCTATTCAGTGAAACACACCTCAACAAGGACTTACATGCCTCTGTCTCGTGACAAGCTCTTCTCTCTTTCTCTTTTTTTCGACGCAACTCACTCTCTCTATTGCCTGTGCTTTAAGGTCACAGTCTAATTGAATTTAATCAGTTCACGTACCTTTTCTTTACTTTAACTTTAAGTTGGAAGAGTGCAGTATAATTTATTAGACTTGGGACAACTTAACTTAGTCTTTCAGTTTACTCAACAATAGATTAAGATTTTTAGTTTACAAAAAAAAGTGGATTGTTGATAACATTGATTGAGCTTCTGCTTCATAAAAGCAAAAAATAATACACAAACAAATAACAAGTAGTGATTTTTGGATTTCTATGTTGGAATCGTCTTCATTAGCACATCATGTTCCAAGAAAAACAGAACAAAACAAAGCCACTTAAGTAGGGTATATAACAGCCAGTCAGGAGACCAGACAGGAAAATTTAAATATTTTCGTCATTAACAGGCTAATGGGGCAGGGCAAATAGGTCCCTACTTATATACATGAAGAGCTGCTAGAGGCAACCACTGCAGCACAACATGCCTGACAAGCCAAGACGAACAAATAACATCCAACTGACTCATCTACAAAAAATGAAAATAAGGCTTCAACACTTTGTTTCTTCAAGTTTCTGGAAAAAGTCTAAAAATAACTTTCTCTTTTTGTCCCATATTGATATCCATATCCTCTCTGATTAAGTTGAAATTAAATTAAAATGATGATTTATTTATGATATATTTAAATCTAATATATAAATTGTAATTACTGTATGGCATATAAAATATGAATTTATATTAATATTAAAATTATCCTTGTAGAAATCACAAGAATGTATAGAATCATGTTAAAGCAACGTTCCCTCAGATCTTGCTTCAGACGAGTCTCTGTTTAGGCCACTGTGTTTATTTCAGCCTCGAGCCTGATGTGCATCTCTCTACTGGAAGCCTCTTTTAAAAAACTTTGTGATGAATGGAAATATGTTGGCTATGTTATCAATTGATTACTTCTTTTGATGAGTGGTTTTGGCAGTTGAGGTACTGACTGAGCTCTTACCCCAGCAGGAGAGTTGACCACAGCTAAGTTGTATCCATAAAGCATTGAGCTACCAAAGGAGGTGAGGAAAGCCACTGCCAGCAGAGATGAGGTAAGATGCTAGAAAAAAGAAACAAGAACATATTTAAGCTGCAATTTTCCTTACTTGTTCTTAAAATGGCAAACTGTCCTTGTTGTTTCTTTTTCTTTAAAATGCTGTGGCTGAAACTAAGAGCCCTGATGTCAAAGAATCACATAAGCCTCAGATATCCTTATGGTGTTTCAAAAGAACAAATTCAGAAAATAAACAAAATCAGACATTTTATAAAAAAAATGATTGATAAATAGTGCTTAGTACATAAACACTAGTTTTACATTTGTTTGTCCATTAATATGTGTTCGACTATACAGTATTCAAATGCATGTGGCACACATATAATATATCTATAAATACATATATTTAGTCTTATAAACACATATATTTCATTTATATATTTTTATAAACATTCTATTATATTCTAGTAGTGATCTTAAAATGCTGAAGCAATAGTTCAAGTCAGGAGAACAGCTTTCTAATGGTGTGACTTCAGTGGTCGTCGTTATGCTTCAGATCATGAGTGGAAAACTTAATTTGTCCCACTAAGTGGTCAGATACAGTTGCTTCTGTGTAGTCATACACGTGAGAGAAGATGCTGAGGAAATGTCTTGTGACATTAACTTAATGCCTTTTCTTTTTTCTTCACACCACATCGTACAAAAGACAAATGTGACATTAAATATTGCATTAAATATTACTGATATTACAATACCTCTTGAAACCTATTATTACAAACCCTTAATCAACCAAAATTCAACAGCCCACTAAAATTAAACGTTAATAAAGTATAATTTGAGAGATCTTGTTTAAACTAACTACTACTACTGAAGATCCGTAGATGGCAATCAATAATACGGTTTAAGAGAATGATAAAAACTAAATTAGAGTGAAAACAAATGCAGATTTATAGCCTAACAAAGTGACACATAATTTAAATAATGATAGAATTGTCTACTTACCGATGTTATTTTGCCTGGACTAAGAATTAACACTTCTTCGGCCATATTCAAGTTATTTATAGCTACAAGACTTCTTCAGGTAAACATGAGTTAAGTTTAGTTAGTTAGTTTCTACTGGCCGTCTTTCTGTGCTACCAACTTCATCTTGGACGTGAGGGTGTGGTCATTGCGGACATGAGGGCGTGGTCACAGTAGATTGACAGCTCTTTTCATCAATCCTGTCCTGTGCGCGCGCTTCTCGCACTGTGACTGCACTTCCGACCGAGGCTCGCGTTTCATAACAAGACCAAGCTTGTACAATCACATGACAGTCAACAACGTGATTCCTGCTGAAATCAATTAGCTAAGTCAATTTACAAAGTCTGCGGTCAGTAGAATGAGGGTACTACGGAGAATCCAACAGTGAGTTATCGTAAAACACAGCACAGAGAGCAAAAAGGAGATATTCATGAACGGTTTGGTGTATCAATCGCGTTGAGTGAATGAATAGGCATAACGTTACACTGAATGCTTTTAGTGTCAGTTCAATGAACTCAATGAGGAGATAGTTCGTTTTAAACTTTTAATATCTCCTCTTTCATGAATTAAATGTTCTGTTTCTTATAATTGTAGTATCCAGAGGAAGTTCTCATGATATTAGATGACATTAAACGTGTTCATTAGGATTCTATACTGAGAGACTCGTGTGAGCTTAAAGTCAAAATGAAATTATTGTAGAAAACGTTCCCTTTCTGCTCATGTGAATTATTTAGATATTTTAGCATTGTCTATGCTGTGTTTGCTCTGGCATATAGTAATGCTTTTCCTTATCCATTTAATTTATGCACCAGGAAAAGACTGTTCACTCTGTTTTGTAAATGCATATTAGAGGTCATATTTTCAACAGTTCTTAAATGCATTCTTTTTTTATTTTTAAAATGAATTCGTAATGTTTAATCAAAATTTGTCACAACTGGATCGTCCAGTAAAACGACACACTTCTTTCTGGTGATGTGTATGCCGGACCTCTCTGCAAACTCAAGTTCTTTTGCATCCATTTTTGAGTACAACGCTCATGTTAAAATCCAGTCCGCAACCTATACGTAGAAGCTACTACCCTAATTTTTTTATTTTTCTATTTAGCATTACCCATAAGTGTATAACAATTATGGAACAAAACATCTATTGCCACTTCTGTTTCATGTTAATGATAAGTCCTGTTCTGACTGTTAAATATTCTGGTGAACAAGTATTTAAGACAGTAAGATGGCTCGAGTCATGAGTTGGTTGTCACGAGTAGTCACTGGTTTTGTTCAATTTTACCTCGGTATAGCAAAACTATGTTTATGAGTTTGAAAATTAATGTTACAGTTTGAGTCACAAGTTATAGCTGATATGATCGGTCAGTTTAAGTGTGGTGATGATGATGACTCATTTTAATGCATGAAACTCAAA
Source organism: Gymnocypris eckloni scoliostomus (assembly GCA_027564155.1). NCBI lineage: Eukaryota > Metazoa > Chordata > Actinopteri > Cypriniformes > Cyprinidae > Gymnocypris > Gymnocypris eckloni. The sequence continues at coordinate 6,316,519 of CM050429.1, forward strand.
GAAAGTTCCAAAGAACTTCCTCACTGGCCTGCGTCCCTCATGGACTTCAGGATATATCTGATCTGTCATAAGACTTGTCGACAAACTCATGCTGCTTCATGAAAATCATTTGTTTTAAAATAACACATAGATACTAAAAGGCACATGTGTCTTAGGGGGCGGCCCAAATATGAAGATATGACATTTGTTATGAAATATAAATTCACCGTATTTTACCTAGTCAATACTTATAAAATCAAATCAGAAATAAATATTTTGCTCTCTATTTCCATGCAGACTCAAACCTGCCTTTATTATGACAATGGTGGAGTCTATAAATGTATACTTGCTCTTCGCATTCTCATCATTCTCTCTCCTTCACTCGTGATAGCATACCCTTGAGTATAGATTGAGCTGCTGTAGTTGATTGCTGTTGGTGTGTTTGTCTAATGTTGGGTTGGAGAGCGTTGTGTACTTGATCAGGTTAAGAATGACTTGGATTGATGGCTGCCCCTGAAACCTAATATCTTTTCCCTCTATGGCTGGTTCTCTGATGAATGTAATCAGGGACAGCTACTCACAAGCTGACAGCAGGTTAGATTTCTCCAGATCAATGGCAATGTCCTCTGTCTCTTAGAGTCTTTCTTTATAGCCAGTAGCTGTTAAAAATCACACCTCATTCGCTCAACTGTATTTATTGATTTGAAAATAAGCTCTTGAGCTTTTATATATATATAGATAGATAGATAGATAACAGCTATGTAGGAATTTAGTTGCCTGGGTCAGCAATTAAAACAATCTTAGAAATAAAATCAATAAATTAAATCTTGGTAGTCTATAGATGCTTACCTCCACTATTACCTCTATTGTTTTATGAGTGTCCTAAAACAAGTTTACATGCATCCAAGGTAAAAAAAATACTTTGGTTTTCTCAGAAAATAGATTTCATTTGACCTTATTTCTAAATGATTTGTAAACGACTCGTGCGAAGCAGTTCGAAACACGTCTCTCTAAACACCTCCTTTCCGTGAGCCCTCGCTGCTGTGATTGGTCAGATGGTGCAGTCCTTTGTGATTGGTCAACTGCGTACAGCATCAATGACAGCCCATGGGTGGACATTATGAAAATGTGTTACTTCGTGACATATATAATTTACAGATTAAGATTGGAACTCCTGACGACTCGTTTAGGCGATTGCGAGCCAACTTTTTTTAATAGACAATAACTTTATTTATTGTGCACTGTCGGCTTCACAAATTTGCAGAATGTTTATGTCACATACTGCTATGACACACTGCATGAAAGGTAATATAATCGAAAAGGCATAATAGGGGCAATATTAAATATTTAACCATTGGCTGAATTAATTACTAGAGCTCATCGTAACGGAGCGGATAGCTGCTGTGGCTTGGAAGAGCATTAGGTCTTATTTGGAATGGTGGTCACCTTTTATTTGTATTATTTCAGATTGGAGGAGTGATAAATGTATACAAAAAATTCTTTACATTTTTTTTGTGTGTGTGAAGATAATATTAGGTATTTAGAAAAATCTGTTGAAGGCAGGATTTTAAGTATCATCTGAACTATTTTTTCTCAGAAAATAGATTGATACCATGGGTGGACATTATAAAAATGTTGATATATATAATTTATAGATTAAGATTGGAACTTGGCACTGCTTTAGGCGAGCCAACTTTAATAGATAATAACTTATTTATTGTGCACTGTCTTTCACAAATTTGCAGAATGTTTAAAAACATACTGCTATGACACACTATGAAAGGTAATATAATGAAAACATAATAGCATATAAATATTTAATTTGCTGAATTAATTACTAGAGCTCATCGTAAAGAGGCGGATAGCTGCTGTGTTGAAGAGCATTAGTTTATTTGGAATGGTGGTCACCTTTATATTTGTATTATTTCAGATTGGAGGAGGATAAATGTATATCAAAAAATTATACATTTTTTGTGTGTGTAAATAATATTAGGTCTTTTAGAAAATCTGTTGAAGGCAGGATTTTAAGTATCATCTGAACTATTAATTATGAAAATTGCGAAACTGGCATCATGTGTTTTGTGTCTCTGTATGTTACTTACTGTATGTTCTTATTGTGCAGTGACCTTAAAATAATTGAATAAAATTAAAATAGTCTATAATACACAGTACACACATGTTATAAAGTTTGCATTTTTTAAAAAATGCTAAAAACAATAGAAATATTAAATTGTTTTGTAAAATAATTTGATGATCTTTTTATATTTTAGGTCTGTCATTTTAGCGTGTTGTTAACTTAATTAGTTATAAAAAATAACGCAATTTAAAATATTTTAACCACTGATCTATAATATAGATTTGTGATTTTAAAGCACTTGCCCTGCTTTCATAGCAACTGTAAAATGCAGTTATGTTTAAATTCAATTTTGGTGCAAAAATGCTGTATGAGTTTTGACTCAAAATATTTGTACGATATCACAAACATTTTGAGAGCAATATCAAACATTTTGTCGATATGTTCTCCGCTCAAACTGTATTGCAGCAACTTTGGTTCTCTGAGACAAATTTTGAAAATCTTAAAAGATTCCTATAATTAGTTAAATCTGTAGTCTTGAAGCTTTTGACATGTTCACCACAGCCATAATGGCTGTTGCATAAATTTAAATCTCAAGCTGAATGTAGCAGTGTCAGAAGATTTGGCTCACTATCCTGCAGTGTGACTAGCCTTACGATGAATGTCAAACTGAAATGTTTTTCAGATGAGCTAGAGCAGAATTAATGCTAGGCTTATTAGCTCTAATCTCACTTCCCATCCTGCACTCACGGAAATAATCTGATATGTTGCCTTTTCTATATAAACACTGATTGTGCCACTTGTGTGTCGTTAACTCACCCTTATGTCACTTTCTTTTGTGGAACATAAAAGAAGGTATTTTGAAGACTGTTGGTAACAAAGCTGTTTTGGTTACCGATGACTTTCATTGTATGAACAAAATATACTGAAATGTTTCTCAAATTATCTTGTTTTATGTTCCATAGTTTATGTCAGGCCATTGTAATAGGGCTGGGCAGTATATCGAGTTTGTACGATATATCGATATTTTCTTTATAAGCGATACGATATGAGGCAATACCATTAATATCGATTTACAGTAGTTTGATACAAGCGCATCTGTAAAATATAGTGGAGGACACAGACTGAGCTGCTGCGGATGAAGTGCATAATACAATTTGTTCTAAACATGTGACAAACTTCATATGAAGGGCTTTAAAAAAAAAACTTGTAAGATGTAGTAGCCTATAGTTTAGTTTTAGTTTAAAACGGCTTGCGCTCGCCCAGTCAGATGCTCTGACAGAGACGGCTTGCTCAATGTGTTTGAGATGTGCTGTTTTCCTTAATGCATAACTTCCATTTCACGGGTATATTCTCCATCTGTAATTGTTAGAAAGCCATGGAAATATTTCCATTTTGCTGTCAGCAGTGCATGGGCCTTCTGCTTGCTCTGGTCAAACTTTATTGAATGAGCACAGCATATGCACTAAACAGACAGAGCGCAATGTAATAGGAGCGCAATATTCTGACTAAAATATACATTTCGCTGATATATTTGTAGTTGGACAATAAATGTGACGTAGAATGTTAAAGCTACAAGTAAGTCTATGTTTATGATAGCACTAACTGTAAAGTAACTGTACTTTACAGTTACATGTATACATGGGGTAATCAAAATAGCCTAACACAACTCTGTACTTTTGTTCGTATTTATTTTCATTTTTAGTTTAGTGAATTTAACTTCCGCTTTAAAGATTGCTTTTTTTAGATTGTTACAATGTTAGAATAAAATGTGATTTTTTTAACCCTTTTTTTGCACACAATATAAAAGCTTACATTGTTACATTCACTTTATTTGCTTTCATAGCCTTTAATATGTATTGTTTTGATGGAAAACATTAAATATAATAGTTAAATATATATATTAAGCACAGATGTTTGTAAAATACAAATTAAAAAAACAAAAATACAGAGATATATACCGCATATCGCGAATCGGCCAAAAAATATCGAGATATGATATTTTGGCCATATCGCCCAGCCCTACGTTGTAGCATAAATGTTTGTGTAATACAAATATTTATTTCTAAAGCTACAATTTGTAATGGCTACTTGATATTTTCTGATTTAACACAAAAATTGCTTTAAATAACCTTTTGTGTGTATTTTCACAGTCAAATTTAGTTTGCAATTAATTAATTGACACATCATGTAATTAATTAATTACATTTTTTAATCGACTGACAGCCCTAATTTATTTATTTAGTTTAAAGCAGACTTTATCACTGTTGAAGACCATTTTGATGCATAATTTTTATGGAAACCGTTATGTATTTTTTTCTCTCCAGGATGCATATATACACGTGTGTGTATTTGTGTGTGTAAATTTGTGTGGTCAAAAGTGTTTTGATGAAAAAAGTAACATTCTTTTTAGTATAGACCTGTTAGTCAAACATTGAAGCCCTCTTGTGGCCATCTCATTTGCATAAAAGCTCCCAGTTCCAAAAAGAGCTCTGTGAAACGGGGGAGCAATTGGGATTCTCCAACTCTCTGTGTAATGCAAGAAACTGTATTTTCGAATGGTCCCTGTATGAGAAGCACTGTTGGCTGAGTGCTGTTTAGCACACATTCAGCGAGGGTGTCACACAGGCTCATGCGAGTGTGTCGAGGCGCAGAGGATACATACTGGGGCTTTAAAAGGCTCTAAACTCAAGCTGCCGCATCTGCGAGCCTGCATACATCACTCTGTTTATCGCCGCCACTGCTAATTGAACATAGGCTCACAGAATGGTGCCCCCATGTGTTCCATAGCGCTGCACTGCCATTGGCTGTTGTCGCGGCGACGCAGCCATTAATGAGACAGGGCCAGGAAGATGGATTACCCAGTGCCATATTGCCCATCATCCCCAATCAAGAACCACCCATGGAAATTGATTGTTCTAATTTGCTCTCATTATTATTATAATACCCGGACAAAATAACACACACGGCTCGCTGTCAAAGCCGTGAAAACCAGCCATTAGTTATGGGGGAGACAGCAAATGCGTTTTATGAGTTTCGCAGTTAGTTGAGACGTTGGATGCAAACACATCTTAATCAGATTTCCACTCCCTCCATCATGGTGATATAGCATCTCATTATCTCCACCTCAGAGAGTGGTGCAAGAGAGTACACATTCATTTATACTTTAATGTCAGTGTCACAGTTTTACTTTGTGAATAATGCCTTGAACTTTCCGTGAACAAGAACAGTAGCGATTGCCGATCCAAACGACAGAGTGGAAAACAACATACGTTCTAGCCAGGTTGAAAACTATTACCCTGGAAACAAATGAGGAAAAAAAACTGAGGTTTAATTTGCGAACTTTGCTGTTGTCAGCAACTTCATCCACTCGTCTCTCATAAGAGTTCTTGTTGATTTTAACACACTCATCAGCTTTCCTTGGACAGTTGAGAGCTGCTCTTTGGGTGCTTAGTACCCCATCTAACCAAAAAGAACAAATAGTCAATACCTCAGGATGTGTCATGCGGGATGCCTATAATTAGTCTTTCCTCCAGTTCAGCCAATGATGTACATCATAAACGCTTTGTCTCCAGAGCCAGATTAAGACTGCAGCCCGGCGCTGCTCCCAAATCCTCCCTGCTTACACTGCACTCTGTCTGTCTCCCGAGTCCCTCGCATTATATATGCAAGAAGTTATAAGGCATGGAAACGATCAAAGCAGGATATGATTATGTATCCCTAATCACAAACTAGCCCCACGAAACCTCTGCGGTCTCGCCCTTTTTATTGGGCGATGGTGAGAAATGGCAGGTAAATCAGTTAAAGATTACACCTCAGATAGTTTTATGACAGAGCCAGGAGTCCCATCAGGGAGGAATTTCTAGCGTGGTCAGCAGCATATGAATGGTGGGGGACATAGTCTGGAATTAGTGCTGTAATTTAAAGCGCTCTAATTACAACAATCACTTACATCCATGCTTTTACTTGTGTCGCAACGCAAAACGATTAGGAATGCGAGCGGGAGAGCTTCCATATCTTCTAATCAGACTGAGTATGGTGTCATTTTGTCAAAATGTAAGAAAATTTGTGAATTCTAGAAACCGAAATGTTAAAAAGCCTACTGTATCATATTTGCTACAAACATTTCTGAGGCCTCTAAATGATCGACCTGATCAAAACTTGTCAGAAAAACCTGTTTACTGAAGCTTCAGCATGAAGTAATCCTCAGTTTTTAGCAAGTAAAATGGCTTTTAAGTATAATTTTAAAAACATCCCACTTCTATGTACAAGTGACTTTTTGCTGTAAAATCTTTACTGAATCTTTTCTAAAGTAAACATAAGAGCGTTTATATTACTATATTATTTCAAGATGAATGCTGACTGGACTGGGTTTCTTGATCTATCCATAAAATTTTTTGTTAAAAATCATATTTGTACTTCTCTCAATCATTGTATTGAACACCCACCCTCACAATTAAAACTGCAGAGCTTTGGTCATAAAACTAATCATTTAAATATAATCTAAGAAATGTTACTGAATATATACAGTGACAATTGTACCATAATACTGATTTATTAAAATAAATATGAATGTTATGAAAGTAGTCTGCTATACTAATCTCAATATCTCATTGATTTATTATCAGAATTTGAACTCTATTGCCATTTTGCATATTTTTGCTCCGTTTGGGCATATGTTGTTTTTCTGCCTCGAGTTTGAGCTTTATATAGTCATAGTATATGAGCCATAAACGCATGATGTATCAAATATGATACTCAACAAAAACACATTTGCTATTTTTTTAATATTTTGTCTAAATATTCATAAAGCCATAAAAGTAAGCCCGTCTCTAATTTGCAAAACAACATTATTCATCCTAAAGTAATCGTAGTTACAGTAAAAGTTTATTTTCTGAGTATCTTGCATTAATTTGAGTTGTTTGATTGATTCATTTATTAGCGTGTGTGTGTATCAGCCCGTGGGGTGTGAAGTATGGTGTAGATCCATCGCATTGTCCCATTCTCCTGCTTTTTGCCCGACAGGGCCCAGTGTAACCTTCAGCCCTACAGGGGAGAGACTTGTAAATTACCACTGGAGTTTTCCCCTCACCCCTGCTGTCATCATTTCATTAACCCCATCCTGATCTCCTCCGACCTTGACTGCTTGCTTTCACTCACAGGGGAATGGCCTCTCTCTCCTCCCTGCGTTCTCTCTTACTTTGTGCCAAACTGTGTTGAGCTACAGCCAGTACATATGTCACCCACAGAATCATGGGCTTTTAGCTAATGGCGTCAGGCGATAGACTGTAATTTTATGGAAAAAAATATATCACAGATGCCATGTAAACATCAATGTGAAATCAAAATGAACCTGACTTGGTCAATTATTGCACCTGGTGTTATTTTGAGTGATTCATCTGTGCATTTGATTCTGAAGAAAACAGTTGTTTTCTTTTACACTGATGTTACTTGGGTTGTGTGGACAATTCAATATTGTTGTTAACCAGTTATCGAAGAGATATTGTTTTAGCAAACTCTGCCTTCATTCTTGTACAGTGGTTGTCAGCCAGGAGGCCGGGGCCCATTAGTGGGCCTCAGAAAAACTTTCAAGGAGGCCCTAATAAGTCTTATGTTTGGTTATAACAATCTTAATTAAAATACAAAAACAAACAAACAAAAAATACTCTATAAGATGTAAACTTGCATCATAATGTGTTTGAGAACCACTTTTCTAGTGTATATAATGTAAACACTGCAATTAATTCTCAGGGGATAACATCCCACACACAATAATTTCTTATTAAAAAAAATACTGTTTCGCTCGAGAATTTGTCACATTAAGGAAGTCAAATGTTTTGCAAATGTGAATCTGAAAATGTATTGTCCTGTTTCTGTTTATTTGCTCAAAATAACCTGTGTGCAATTCTATTAATCAAGCTTAGCGTTAGTTCTGGCAGGTCACGTTAGTTAAGCTATAGGGATGCGATCACAGCACCCATATATAAGGTCCTTCAGTATCATCACCAGCTTTCGTGTTGCTCAATGGCTAATACCCTCCTCCATCCCCAACGCCTCTGTCTGATATAATTTGGCCTTCTGATTCTCCTTGAATAAGACTAATTTCTAAAATGTTACATGAAATTATTGAACTTTTTAAATCTGGAATATTTTTATGTTGGTTCTTTTCTGTTTACGCTGGGGGTTATTGCTCTTATACATGCTAGGCTGTATGGATGCGCAGGGAGTTCTTACCCAGAACAGAACCACACCGCCAATCCAAACTCTATGCTAATTGTCAGTTATCTTTGACATAGTGGTCCTGACAGAAGTATAACACGATCACTTTAGCAAAAGCTAAATTTGATTTTTGAGTAAATTAATTTGTGAAAACTGTTGCACTTAAAGTGATTATGGTATGGTGTAAAATAAAGATTATGGATTATTGTTTTAATTACTTCCCCTTTTGTTGGCGATTGAGTGATTATTCACATGTTTCTTGTATGAAGAAATAAGCAAAACGACTCCGAGTTTACACAACTAATGTCTTTGTAGCTTGTCAGTTACAGTCTTCTGGTTTACATGAATCCTGTACGGCTCCCTACAGACTGAGCAGGGAATATTTCCATAACAGCAACTTCACATTACTTTAATAATACAAATACATTTGACTTGTGTTTCTATTTAACTGTTTTAAATTTCATTTTAAATCAATTTCTATATCATTTTAAAATTCCTTGTTTTATTATTTTTAACTCTGTTTTATTTTTACAGTTATTGTGAATGATTATTTCACTTTGAATTACCACTTTCAAGGAACTGTGCTAATAAATAAACTTATGTTTGGTTATAACAATCATAATTTACAACCAAAATGACTGTGGTATACAGAAGTGCAGTAAATGTGTTCTCTATGACCTTGAGTTGCAAATATTGAAAGTTTTAAATAATGTGTTATTATAGCATATACCCATGTGAATACATACACCAACAAATTTGGGGTCAGTAATTTTTTTAATAGATATTAATACATGTAGATATTAATATTTGTATTTACCAAGGATGCATTTTTATTGATCAAATATACATAGTCTTTGTGAGCATAAGAGGCTGTTTATATTAAAATAATGTAATATTTTAAAATTAGTATTTATCCCAGTATTTGTCATATTGTACCCTATATTTAACCACAGCTGACTGCAATATTTAACAATATTGTAGTAAGTAAAACCCTAATTGTTTTATAACCCCATTGTCATAAATGGCGTTGTATTTTGTTCACTTTAACCATGCACAACTGTCAAGTAACCACTCTTGAAGTCAATTAAGCTGAATTAAAATAATTGTGTCCCTCAACTCATTTTCACCATATTTGGCCAGTCCTCACGTAGGTTGTAAAGTCTGATGGGTCTTTATTTTATTTACACATTTCCCTAATCAGTACAGTTTTCTTCCTACTGCATTAGGCTCCCTGCAGTACTATTTGGAATGGCACTTGATTGGCTGATCGGGTGTGAATACACAACTCCTCAGAGATCCTGTTTTTTACTGTAAGCATGCAGTTGAAAAGCTGAGGATGTGGATCCTCAATCCCGTTATCCTTATCTGAACAGCATGAGGACTGGAAGCAGGTCAGAGTGTAAATGTGAGAGATCTTGCTGATGCTGCTAACTCTCTGCCCGCAGCTGCCGCATCCAACCCTCCTTCGTTCCTTTAGAATTTATGCACTCACTCTCAGCAATGTTATTACAAGTCAGAGTTTATTGGGAAATTGTTACATTATGTGAAGTGTTTTACAAATTGCTTATGCTCCTGTAATTGGGTTACAACAGGCGTGCTCTCCCATTGGTGAGATTAGGCAGGCTGGGCTCCCACCGATCTCACAACCCAAGCAGTAATTTTATTTGTCTTGCCTCGCTCTCCCTCTCCTAACAACATGGCTTTCTCTGCCTCCATGCCAGATGTCTGTTTGGAGGAGCAGGCTTGTTTTCTGGCTCCTGACAACGCAATTACAGCCCCGTCGATTGTCGTGCGTGTGCATTAAGTACCTCCCCCAGAACAAGGCCGATTAATGAAGGGGCTCCTCGGGGCCGAAGAAGAAGCCCCAGGCACCCACACACAGAGGAGAGGAACTGTTGTTAGGGGTCACTCCGCTACACATGCTCAATATTAATGCAGCTGTGTATGTGTGTGTGTGTGTGTGTGTGTGTGTGTACGTTTGAGACTACATTGCATAAAGTTTGGATGAATTAATCAAAAGTAGGTCATTACACTTAATAATAATAATAATTTATTACATTTATATAGCACTTTTCTAGTCACTTAAAGAGCTTTACATAGTAAGGGGGGAATCTCCTCATCCACCACCAGTGTACAGCATCCACCTGGATGATGCGATGGCAGCCATATTGCACAGAACGCCCACCACACACCAGCTTACTGGTGGAGAGGAGACAGAGTGATGAAGCCAATCAGTGTATGGGGATGATTAGGAGGCCATGATGATGGACAGAGGTCAACGGGCAAATTTGTGGGATTTTTAATGACCACAGAGAGTCAGGACCTCGGTTTAACGTTATCAGAAGGACAGGATGTATCGTGACTTAAATCAAATCGCAATATGCTTTAATTTAAATATTCATAAATCCCCTTTATTTATTTTATTTGCCAAAAATAAAATGTTTAATTTTCATTCATTTGAAGACAAAAATAAATCAATGTTTTATGCAAAATGTAAATACACAACACAGAAGGGGAAAAACAAACATTTCACAAGGCTACTGTAAGAATAAATAAAAAAAAATATGCATTCAAATAATTAGACATGCTAAAACACAGAATTGGGTAACGCTAAAACATAGGGTGAGAAAATAACACATTTCATAGGACCCTAAACATGTCATTTTTGTTAAATTAATGTCAAAATGTATAAGTTTCATGATTTTAATTATTTAGACATGACTTTTGATTAATATAATTTAGTTTGACCATTTAAAAGGTGTCCAAATTTTTTTAAAGGCATTTGGAAAAATAAAATGAATTTCATAGGGCCCTAAAAATATTATCATTGAATATTTTTACTAATTACAATTTTTACAATTTAATTTTAAATTATTACATTATTACTGTTTAAATTATTATAAAAATAATACACTACCACAGATGATAAATTGGTAACACTACAAGTCAAATATATTGAATTTGTTTCATCCATATGACTAGGAATATTCATGTTTTAGGCCCTAAGATGACCCATAGTGTGAAAATATATTATTAATGATATTATACTAAATAAATAAATGACGTTATATTGTACTGAAACCAAGGCAAACTAATATTTAACTTGTATTCATTTGATAGCCAATCTTTTTTTCCTACTCCCTATTAGAGTAATGTTGGATGTATAAATCTAAAAACTAAAATTATCTTTGTTTGTATGAATCTGTCAAAAATATATTTTCAACATTTTGCACAATTAATGTAGTTCCATAGCAGCATATTAAATTAGTTTGTGAACATAATATTGTAAATAAATATTCTAAGTGAATTTGGTAAATGTGACAACCCACATTTACAAACTTGTTTTAGACTATACAAACGGCATGTCAAAATAAAAGATGGACTATTTCATCAGAAGTGACTTGGAGTTTATTTAAACAGTGTATTTTTTCATGATATCTTCACTGGGAAAATAACTCATAGTCATGTTGTTTTTAACCCCATGCTTTAGCAGTTGACTTACAGAAATGCAATAATCAGTCTGTATATACAGTACATCAGATGATTTATTATGCAAATTGTATTAAGCAGGCCAGTGTCTTGTGTTTTTTCAGTATATATAAAACAAATAAAGAGAATCGACCCTGTCTGTAAGGTATGTGAAGACTGAAACTGGCTTAATTTTTATAATGTTCCCTGACAAGAGATTATCCAACATAGTAATGGCAAATCAATAGGGACTTAAGTTGTCAGGAGAAACAGATAACATACTAAAAGGGATTGATTAGATGAATTTTCTCATTTTATGAGAGAGTCTATACAGAAGGTAGCTGCAAAGCTTGTTAAATAGAGGGCATACTTATCCTTGCAGACATAGAAAAAAACATATTAAAGAGTTGAAGGCAGATTGTTGAAGTGAAGAGAAGAAACTGCTGACCTGTGCTTTTTTGTGTGTGTGTCTGACGTTGAGCTGATTTATAGCGATGGATAAGCTTTGTCTAAAGGGGGAGTGAACGATGTCTCCATGTAAATGATCTTAAATGAGATATCACAGGCTGTTGTCACAGCGGGAGCTCTTGCAGTGTGGAAACGGAGGAAGCATCATGGGACTTTTTAGTCCTTTGAAACATGAGGATAATTCTGAACATCCTAGGCTTTTCATTACACATCTTTTTCTACATGTATGGTCATTTAAACAACACAAAGCAAATGTTTTATGTTGGAACTAGAATGTTTAAAATGACAATACAATAATCAGCTTTGTTTCTTATATTAGAAGAAATATTCTTGACATTTTTGAAAACTGTCTAATGTAAAAGCACAGACCCTGATGCATAATTTTAGACGTAGCATCATGATTGCATCATTGGAGTATCACAATTATACACACCTCTCCTGAGGAATAGTGCATTTACGGTATTTTTCCTGCTGAAAGCTGAACAGCTGTGTTTCTGAAGTACTTTGTGTAAATGTCTCGGGAATTTGGGTGTCAACAACTGTCACAAAACACTACCACTGATTGCATTTGGATGCACAGATGTTTATATCCTTATGTGAAGGGCTTCTTATTTCAATGAAACGGTGCTATTTGAGCGTTTCAGCAAGAAAACGAATTAGTGGAGGAAAGTTTGCATGAGGACTAAGGTTTGGACTTTTCTGGTCTGCTGGCTGTAATTTAAAATGTAATATTTACATTCTTTATTGCTGTTGCACACCTTAGAAGATGTGAGCTGTTCAGTCATAAACATGTAAGCATATCTCCCTTTATGGTTGTGCTCAGTATAGTGAATAGATGTGGTATTTGGGTGGCATCTGGTCCCTGACTGTTCAAAGTGTAGCAGCTGTTGCTCCCCATGATGACGTTCATCTTCCTCGCAGCCATGTGACACTTTAAATGTTCTTGTCTCCACTCCAGCTTCTCAAAAACTCTTTGAGCTGTCACTTACCGAGACATCTCAGGAAGTGCTTTAACCTTTCATTATGTGTTATCTGTGGGGTCAGAAACCAAGTAGTCTAGCTGTTGTTTTGTTTTTAGAGAAGAATATCAAGATGTTTTTGTATATAAAGCTTATTCTGCAGTGTTTTAGAGGTCAGCACTTTTTATTTAGGTGTGGAATAAAGAATAGAGGATCAGTTCTTATTCAGAGATAAAAAGAAATCATCTTTCATCTTTTTGCTAAAATGCTCTTACTGTGTTTTCTTGAATCCACAAAAGAATTGTTATAACTGATTTGTGAGCCTACAGTCTGAATGCAGTGACAGTGAAAATTACTGTTGGTCACATCTGACACAAGCCAAAAAGTATTACTGTATAATGTTAAGAAATGTCTTAGTTATATATATTGTTTACATTTATGTACAAAGTTCTGTTTTCAAACGTGTTTTTAGCAGCCATATACAGATAAAATATTTTAGGCCTTTAAAAAATGTATTTAAATGATATTCAAGGCTGCATTTGTTTGCTCAAAAATACAGTAACATTTTATTATTAATAATAATAATAATATATTTTTACAATTTTAAATAACTTATTTCTATATATATTTATATATTTTAAAATGCAATTTATTCCTGTGATTAAAAGCTGAGTTTTCTGCACCCATCCAATCTTCAGCGTCACGTGATCTTTCAGAAATCATTCTAAAATGCTGATTTGGTGTGCAAGAAACATGTATTATTTTATATAAATTTTAATAGAATAATCAAATGTAGTATAGCCATAAATGTAATGGTTCCTTAAAGGATTTGTTCAAGAATAGTTCAGTTCCTAATGGTTAGTAAATAATAATTCAGTGTTTAAGTGTTTTTGTTCCTGTGAAGATCGCTGGAAATGAAGTGTTTCTTCCTTTGAAGGGCTTCATCAATAGTCTCCATATTGTGAAAACCTGGTGCTGATTTCTCACTATTGTTTGGCATCCCTCCTCCAGCAGATCTGCGTTCTCTTTATGAACTCTGTGATGAGGAGACACACGCTGCTCACTTCATTTCAACAGGGCTGACTGTCAACCTCAACAAAAGAGTCTGACCCCTGGGCCGCCGCCTCTCCACAGATTAGGGCAATTCCCCATGCAAATGTCTTGTGCCCAGCCTTGTGCGTCTCCCCAGCGCCTTTTACAAATCCAGCTTTGACTGATTATGTCCTGACAGCTCCAATGTTGGCTCACTTACACAGATTGACATAATCATTAGGGGGTGGGCTGACCCAGACCCAAAGCGCCCGGTTTTATCTGTTTGATAGTTACCCCTCCCACTTCTTCTCCCCATTCTTCAGCAAAGCAGCTGAGACTCACACAAAAAAGAGGCAGATCCCTCGGCCCTTCCCTGCCCACCCCTTGCATTCATCATCCTGAAGTTAATTGGTGTGGGCTTTAAGCAAATTTCCTACACTCAAACCATCAGCCTGCTGCCTGAAGACGCAGTGCAGAACGTGACTGCTGACCCGCCGCCATACGCTGCCTATTGATTTAACTGACGAAGCAGACCGCTCTGATAGAATTCCAGGCTGGAGAATGCATTATCCCTGTGGAAGACAAGAGAGGAGGGAGGGAATGTGGCTATCAATATGCAAGATGAATGGGGGTTAATCTCAACCTTGATTTAAGGTTTCTGCTTGAACTTTCCCAGAGCTAATCTACCCCTTCACTGTCCTGTGCTAAAATCACAAACGCTTTGCTGGTGCCTGACTAAGTGTCATCTTTATTGAAATGCCAGGAGAGGAATAGATCAAAGCTGAAGGAACAATCATGGTTTTAATTGATTATAATTCAATTGATCTAATGGAAAAAGGAACCGATGAGCGCATAATTTTCGCTAAACGAAAACCTCCAGTTTATTTACGATTTAAAATCCACCTTGATTAAGACGTCACATATTAATGTGTCACGTATTAATCTACAAACTACTCTGGGTCTGCAGGAAGGAGGCATTAGTCTTGCGACCGAATGTCTTCACGTCCCTGTAATGAATGCAGATCACTGACCCATAAAATAGAATAAAAAAAGCAATCTTGCGCTGTGGATCCACATTATTACTATTTTCCCCTCCTCCTCTTCATCCCTGCCTTTCCCTTAGATCTGCTAAGGTCTCAGTCAGGAAGAAATGGGCGTTTGTGACAAGCCGCTCGCCGTAGGGTTAATTAAACAGCTCGCTTTAGCACCGCCGCTGTCATTCGCCCAAACACGGACCCATCAGTCACGCACACACTTCATCCCCACGCGCACACACCGTACACGTCAAGGTGTCAGAGGTTCCCGGTCCCACGGTGACGGCTGGGAACATTAAATCTTATCTGGTTTATCAATTATTCCCGTGATTGCTCGCACAGATTAGTCTATAGTACTCAAGGCATTGCTGAAATTTATCACCCTTCTGCCATCTTTGCATTTGCAGCATGGAGTGGGCGCCTTTCCAGTGCCGTGCTGCTGGGTGGAATATGGGTGATGTATTTTTCTTATTTTATACCCAGCTGGAGAAATGGCCTTTATTATGCCACTCATACTGCTGTCCAGACAATCCGTCAGCAAATCACTGCTTGGCACTTTACTTTATTGTGTTCATTAATAAATATTCTTGGCTTTCGCCTAACACAATTCACGAACCTCGAAATGACAGAACTGTATGTGAACTGAGCACTTAAAGCAATAATGCATGCTGTTCTAAACTTGTGTTGTTGTTGTTTTTCATGGAACACAAAAGATGAATTTTTGAAGAATATCCTGGCTGTCTGTGTCTTTATATTGAAAGTGAATGGGCAATGTCATACAGTATAAGTGGTGCATACAGGTTTGGTGCAACGTTAGGGTGAGTAAATGAATGATAGAGACTTGTTTGTTTCTTTGACTTATTGTTTTATTCTATTTTATAAATTGCTCTATTGTATTGTCATTTTTTGTATCAAATAATGTGCTTTGTTTTATTCTATTTAAGTATTTTTTTATTCTATTTTATAAATTATTCTATTTTTCTATTGTATTTTTTGTTTGTTTATTGTTTTATTCTATTTTTTAAATCATTGTATTTTATTAAAAAAAATTGTTGCTTTGTTTTATTCCATTTTTGCTTTGTTTTATTCCATTGTATAAATTGTTTATTGTTTTTATTTTTTATTGTATTTTATTTTATCTTCGTTTGTTTTATTATTTAGTGTTTTATTCTATTTTATAAATCATTTTATTTTATAGTTTTAGTATTTTTTTTGCTTTGTTTTATTCCATTTTATAAATTATAGTATTTTTATTTATTTTATTATATATATATATATATTTTTTTTTTTTTTGTATTTAATTTTTTTTCTTTTGTATTTTTTTATTTTAGTTGTATTATTATTATTTTTAATAAGCTGAATTTGATTCAATGTTTGTTTATTATCTGCATCTGCCTTAAAATAGCCTTTTAAACTGATATGGCAGTAAACTCAAATACAAACAACCATTTTAGTTTAATGCTTAGCTTAACCATCTGCATTGAAACTATACTTTCCTCAAGATTTGGACATTTGCATCAGGGGGGACTGTGTCAGTAGTCACCATTTCAACATATCATCTGCTGTGACCTCCCCACAGGAGGACGGTGAATAGACAGTAGATCTAACATGGCGAACAAATTGTCACTCCCAGGGATGATTGGACAAATCAAGGTTTCTGTGGGTTTAATGCAGCATAAGCTCAACATATCAGAGCCATTGCTACTTCTCTCCTAGCATATGTGGCCTGACATTTAACAGGAAGACACGGAGCAGGAAAGCACTTTTCCAGCCCTTTAATATGGCACAGCAATATGAGCATCCAGAGTCCTGCTCTCCCTCACAGATTCATACAGGCTTAATGTACCTCTCCCAAATCCCATTAGTTGACAGGCTGTTGAAACAGCTTGAATATGTGAGGCTCATGCTTGAGGGATCGGGCCAAACTGGAAGGCCTGGCACCTAGTCAACTCGACAGAAGCGGCTGCCTCTCCTCTTTAGAGAGGCACAGGCGACAAAGAGCTCATCAGCGCTCGCCACTCAAGAACCAGCAGGGAGGCAAACCATACAGTAGTTAACTCGCTAATATGGGCAGCGTGTGAGCAGTCGTTGTACTACGTCCAGAGCTCAATAAGGGCTGGAGGACGGCAAAATCATTGTCCATTTAGCAAGAGCCCGTTACTGTTAGTGCACAAAGAGGCTTTTGTTATTCAGTTTGTATTTATTTTTTATTTATAGTTGCATTACTTTTGCTTGGGTAACTCTTTTGAGTTCAAGCTTTATGTTAACCTTCCCGGAGAGGGAAATGACATACCCTGAGGGTGTTGCTGTGTTTTGCCGGGACAGAAAAGAAAGCCAATCTTTTACGACATATTGCAGTCCTCCTCTCCTGAAAGAGCACAAGTAGGCTTATAGCTGTTTCCACAAAATAGGTCATTTCATTTAAAGGTGACAAACATATGTCATTTATGGTCACACAGAATGCCCCCCCCATTTCCGTCCATGTGTAAAAAATGGGAACGTAACATTTGGACTTGGCGATCAAACCTCATATCCAATTTGTGTTCCTATCTGAGGGAGAGGGGAGTCCGTGGAGACCCCGGGGCAGTGCTGCTCCTCTCAGCGCTGACATTTCATCTACTGTGTGTAACACTGAGCTATCAATTAAAACAACAGAACCCACACACCTCACGACACTGCCTGCTAGGATAACACTGAGAAAGCTAAGGTCAGCTACCTTTGATAGTGGCATTACTAGTATGCCATCCTGGGGCGAGCAACTCGAATCAGTATGACTTTGATAATGTAAATTCAACTGAATCACGTCCGTTAGCTTAAGTATGTGTAACAGAGAGAAATGTCTGAATTGAATGTTTATGTGAAAAATTGTTCTTGTGTCAATATAAAATATGGTTGTCAATTTTATTACAAAATAACAAACTGTTACAGGAGGTTTTGGTCTTCCAGGAGGTTGCAAGACTAGAAGCTGTCCAGGCTTTTTATTAATATTATTTATTAATATTTTAGGTCCCTCTTTATATTAGATGGCCTTAACTGTTATGTTCTTACATTTAAATTAGTAATTTAATGCAATGCACGTGTTGTGTACATACATGTTTTTATTTTGTACTTATATTTAAAAAAATAAATGTAGAATTACATCTACTACTACACTGTTGACCCATCCCTTACCCTTAAACCTACCCATACCACCAAACCTGTCCCAAACCTTACCCGTATCCCACCTCAATGGCAGCAAAAGGGTTCTGCAATACAACATGAACACAACAACATTGTACATTGGACTTATTTTTTTATGTAAGCGTATAGTAGTTAAGGCCACCTAAAATTAAGTGGGGCCATATTTTAATGTTAATATTATAATTTATTAACATTAATAATGAATTAAATGTTTATATTTTAATTTATTTTAGTTTTTGCAAATTTGCTAATTTTTGTATTTTCTATTTATTTTTTATATTTTTATATAGGTTTAACTTATTTTTACCTCCGTTTTAGTACTTCAACCTGAACGTGTTTTTAATTTTGGTAACTTGGCAACATTTCTATTTGTTGTTGTTTTTTAGTTTGGTTTCATAGTTATTTATTTTAACTAAAACAACATTGCCACTCTACTCAGTGTTTTTTTTTCAGGGTTCCTCTCTTCAAGATCTAGTCCTCAAGCCCAGGCCGAGAACAAAGGTCTGGTTGAGTAAATTGTCTTGCCTTTAAAGGATTTTGATGTTTATCTGGAACACTGTAATCTGAATCTATAACACTTGTTGTGTGAATTTGGAGTGCAGTAATTACTGTCTTTAATAAATACACTAACAATAGTCTCTAATAATAGCTGTTTACCATTTACAGATGCCCGGTTTGTGAATATGACATTTTTACCAATCCTGAGAGACAGTAAACTGCATCATACTGAATACTCCAACTGCAGTCGAAGCTGGTACCACAGTGAAACGCCTAGCAGTCACGTCAAGTTAAAGTTTGAGGTAACCACCCAAAATTGACTAGCATGGGGCATCATTGGTCAGTGTTCAGTCTTGGAAATATTTGTCCTGTGTGTTTGTAGATGGTGACATGCTTTTGGTGGTATGGTACAACCAGGCTTGAAAATCATGTATAAGCATACAGGAGGTGTATTTGAATTACTACTCTCGTATTTCTATTAGTAGTTTGAGTTTTTCATGGATGGGCATTGCCCACCTGTAGCCACTCCCCCGAGCTAAATTTATCAAAATCATTACAAATTGTATACTACCCATCATGCACCATAATGGCCATTGTGCAGAATTTTCATCAGAGCGAAATCCCTGTACAAATGCCTTAATAACTACACATTTTTCTGATTATACTGTTTATATTGTTTGTTAGTTTTCAAATGTCTTGACCAAGAGACCTTCCACGATTAATGTACAATTTCATAAATAAAGAGTTATTCTAATATCAGTTTTTCTAATGAGATAAGAAGATGCGGCTTGTCCAAAGTGAATATGAATGCTATTTTTCATCATATTCATCAACCACTCCATACTGATGGGTTCATTACCATCAAATTAGAGATAAAAATCGTGCTACTGCCCTGAAATGATGTGGAAAGCCAGCGCTGATAAGATTAATGATGAATACATTAGCGTTGAGCTAGCCATAAGACACATCTCAGATCTCTCGCCACGAGCACACGCTGAACAGATAGCACTTATAATCGAGTCGCACCAGAGGTAAGGGGGTCAAATCTGTATGCGGGGTCTGGAAAAGATGCCAAATTAGAGCTTGTTCATATTTTGTGGCACTACAGTGCTTTTGTTTTGCAATGAAGATGGTGAGCTTATCAGCTTGGCGGTGGCAGACATTGCAGAAGTCAGGGGACAGCCGACGGACAGAGCCAAGACTCTGTGACAGATCGCCACAGCTGACAGCCTTTAACGTCCCATCTAATTTATGTCGTGTAGGGAATGGGAATGAAATGTTAATAAAGAATCTCTGCATCACATATTCTTAACTGCAGCCTCAGGCCTCACTCTGCATCTGTCATGGAGATGAATACAGAGAAAAGGAAGGAGGAGGGAGAACCGAGTGGCACAGAGGGATGGCGAGTTTTCTTTACACATGTAGCTGAAGCCAAAGTCATTTTAGACTTAAAATGAATAAGCTTAACAAGCTCGGGAAAATGAGTAGCGTGTTTACAAAATAAGCCACTATATTCTGGCTATTAGTTCCGAATCGTAGATTATATCCTGATTGAGTGTTCAGGCAGTTTGAATTGACTGAGTGAGTGGCTAACATTTATCTCATGTCTCAAGGCTGTCATTAAATAGATTCTCTTGTCTGATTAGTTAAACATGATATTGAGCTGTTTGGATTTCCTCCAGCCAGGATGACAAATGAGCCGGGTCATCTTACACAGCCAGGCCTGAAGAGGGCAATGTGTGCTCGTGTCAGGATTGGACGCGTTTCTCACACCTTTTCCTAATCCACTGAAAATGCGCTTAAAAAAAAGAACGTTCAGTCTGTTTT
The DNA here is from genome assembly GCA_027564155.1 of Gymnocypris eckloni scoliostomus. NCBI lineage: Eukaryota > Metazoa > Chordata > Actinopteri > Cypriniformes > Cyprinidae > Gymnocypris > Gymnocypris eckloni. The sequence continues at coordinate 6,337,257 of CM050429.1, forward strand.
ATATTCAACTTCTTTGATTCTGTTCTCTACAGACCAGTTTTGATATGCTCTTTGCAGTCGTTTTAACACGCAAGTGCTCTGAAATATATCAGCAAAACAGATATTCACTCAAAAATGCACTTAACCCTGTTATGATTTTTAAAAAATTTAACGCTTTATAAAAAATTAAAACAAAATGTAATAATTTTTTTTAAATACATATAAAAGAAGAATAAACTAAAAGTTTGCTTATATGATTTATGTTTTGTATTATATTTGATACATCAAATTACATATACATATATTAAATTACATATACATATACATCAAATTACATATACATATATTATAATGGGAATATAGTGCTCCCACTTGAGGTTGCGGTCCTAAAATGTGCATGATACAGGTGTTATGTATATAGAAAGTGAGATTAAATTCTGCTTGAAAATAAATGATCAACTACAGTATATCTCAATAATGTTTCATTGTAAAATTATAATTAAATCCTGAAATTTATGATCAAAGCTCTGTATGTTTGATTGTGGGGGAAACTATATATAATGCAATGCAGTACAATGATGATAGAGAGATATAAACGTGCAAATAAACATTCCTCAAAACCCTGATGTATCACGTTTGATGCACGTTATCATAAATAGTGTATGGATAATCAAGTAAACCTATGTTGTTTCAGTTTAGTAAATATTCATCTTGAAGCATTGATATTGGTGTTTACATTTATGAAAATAATTAATGATTTCACATAAAAAAAACGACTTAAAACAGGTATTTTCAGGAAAGTTTTTCATGCACCAAATATGATGGAGTATAGGTTTTATAGGGTTAAGGTTATTTGACATCTGCCTAACATAAAAAAATGTCCTTCTATAAGCTTCTATGAAGGACTGCGTCTTGATATTTTCTTTAACATGATCATCTGCATGTCTGCCTATAAATCTTTGTGCTTTCTTGATCCTGTCAGTTTATAGTCATTTAAAACAAGGGCAGTTGTCACGAGTAACCTAGCGGAAAGTACCCTAAATGGAAAAGTTGGTTTTAAATAGTTTTTGGTAATTACCATGAGGTTAAAGTTAATATATCTCACACAGCAGGAGGGTTTTATGGCCTTTTGCTTTGTATTGCCTACCCAGTTACCCCAGCACTCAGAGCGCAGGCAGACATGCGAGAAATTAAAAGTGAGGCCGAAACAGATTACTGCTAAGTGCTCCGATGTTCAGGCGAGAGAGGAAAGGTGGACACTAAAGGACTTTGAGAATCAGAGGACATCCGTACAGCCAAATAATAGATAAGGAAAAAATGGTCCGAAAAGAAAGAATCTCATGTCTGTAATGGTCAGTCGTTCAGGTGCTGTGCCTGGACCATTGAGTTTTGTGGTCAGATTCAATTTCTGATATTTTATTGTGGCACTGCCACTCCATTAAGACTCATTTCCTTCTCACCAGTAGTGACTTTGGGGGACCCGAGGAATTTGAAGGCCAATTGACTTTTAATATGAATCACGCTGTGATCGCCCCATTCTCGTCCCCCGCCTACAAATTAGAAATGGCAAACAGAGTGTCCCCATCAAAACGCTCTTTTCATGTTTTCCGTTCATGCTCCACAAGTCCCCCGGCTCCACCCCAATTGCAGTGTGTGTGTGTGTGTGTGTGTGTGTGTGTGTCTGGGTTTCTCTCTGTGTGTGAGTGTATGGGTCGGAACAGGTGACCAGGTAACTTGTTGCAGCATCATGATGTTGCTGTCTCACACACTTTTGTTTGGCTTTCACATTTCTGGAAGACATTATGGAGACAAATGAAAACTGTTGCTTGCTTTTTTTTTAAGATTTGGTAGATTAACTGCACATTCTATAATGACCTACAGTATTTAAATAAATATGTAAGTAATTCAATTAATAACATATAATAAATAGGTAGGATTATTATGAATTTATACCATTTGAAATTTAGCAAATATGTAACCTAACTATGAATTGCTGTTATACAATTTTGGATTACTGTTATGTAATTGTTAGTGAACAAAAAGTATATCAATATATATGTGTGTGTGTGTGTGTGTGTGTGTGTGTGTGTGTGTGTGTGTGTGTGTGTGTGTATTTATATATATAAATACACACACACTGACCGGCCACTTTATTAGGTACACCTGTTCAATTGCTTGGTAACAGAAAAAAATGCTAATCAGCCAATCACATGGCAGCAACTCAATGCATTTAGGCATCTAGATGTGGTGAAGACGACTTACTGAAGTTCAAACCGAGCCTCAGAATGGGGAAGAAAGGGGATTTAAGTGACTTTGAATGTGGAATGGTTGTTGGTTCCAGACGGGCTGGTCTGAGTATTTCTAAAACTAAATCTGCAGCAACTGCGTGATGCTATCATGTCAATATGGCCCAAAATCTCTGAGGAATGTTTCCAACACCTTGTTGAATCTATGCCACGAAGAATTGAGGCAGTTCTGGGAATAAATACAAGATAATTTTTGAAAAATTTTCAATATTTTTTTGTTTTTTATATAAAAAATATATAACAATTTTAGACTTATGCTTAAAACAAGAAAAATAACCAATGCAATAAGAAAAGTAATACCTCTTTAAATTTTCATCTTGTGCAGTTTTGCTTTTCAAATTAATCAATCTTGCTCTATGGATGTTTAATATACATGTAAGAAAAATTGCATATTAGGTTTTTATCAGATTATTTTGAATAAATAAATATTTTTTCCTGTTTTGAGCAAAAATATAACAATTTGAGGCTTATGCTGTAAACAAGAAAAATATGTGCTAAGGCAGTAAGAAAAATAAACACTTATTTTCAATTTAAATATAAATATAATTGTATATTTTAAGTATTTATTTTGATTTAAATATTTGTCTTCTGCAGTTTTCATTTTTTAAGTAAATGAGTCTTGTTCTAAGATAATTTTAAACAAAATAGCATATTAAGATTTTTGTACATATATATCATGAATCAAGAAATATATTTGTCTCGTTTTTGCAAAAATATAACAATTTGAGTCTTCTGCTTAAAACAAGAAAAGACGTGCCAATGTCGTAAGAAAAAAAACAGGACAAAAATACTGATTAGGAAAATAAATTTTGCGTTGCAGATGGAGTCAGCACTCAAAAGCAGCATGTCTTGCACTTATACACTGTAAAAAGTGACCCATATCCCACTACTGTACACAGCTTGTGACTTCATGGCGCTCACTGTGTCAGCTTTATACTGCGCCCCCCACAGGAAATACCTGCACAGTGCCGTGCTGCCAGTCCCAAGGCCCTGAAGCACAAATTCATTAGTATGCACAGACACTCTCTCAGTGTGTGTGGCAGGAGCGGGAGCAGGCCGGCGTGGAGCAGAGGGGAGACAGTATTTTATCCACGCTTGCCAGTATTATGAGGCTGAGCTAGAGATTCACATTATCGTAATGGGAAAGTCAGCGCAGCAAGATGATGCCCCGGAGCCACGCCACTGATTGGCTGCAAAGCTGTATTTATATATAGCAGAGTGAGTTCACTTTTAGTTCAGCTCTGAAGAAGAGAAACAGGCCTGCTTGACTGCCACTTCATCTGCTGCACAGAACACTATAAACTTAGCCTGGAGTTTAGGACTGCATACTTGGCCATGTGTGCTGTGCAGTAAAAAAATATGCCCATTTTAAGTCTATGAGGTTTATGCAAATAACAACTCCATTGACCTCGGTGGACTTCAAAATGATCATATTATTCATAGTTTTTAAGATGTTAACAAGCTGTGTAAAATTGTTACTTTCTCCCTCTCTGAATTTAAACGGAAAAATAATGTTAAAACGTTATAGTTAAAATATGTTTATTGGTTTAGCTGTAAATTACTTTTACTGTATGTATACTGTGGAAATAAATATTTGATCTAACAGATCCAAGTAAAATACTACAAAAGTTATGTTTTTGCAACCACAGAATAACTATAAAATGAGTCAATCTAAAATGATATTCAACAAAACTATACCATCCGGTATGGGAAGTACAGGTGTAAAGGATTACATTTCATAACATTCTATTTCTGTTGTTGTAATATTTTCAGTTATGTATATTAGAACAGTGTTTCAAGTTGCATGTTGTGTTGTTTAATTATTGTTTATTGTTTCAGCATCATATCAGGTTAGGGGTCAGTAAGATTTCTTTATTTTTTTTAAGTTGATCTTATTCTCACCAAGGCTGTATTTATATAACAAAAAAACTTTTACAATTTTATTTTTATTTTTACAATTTAAAATATAATTTTTATATATTTTAAAATGTAATGTATTCCAGGGATGCCAACGCTGGATTTATTACTCCAGTCTATAGTGTCACATGATTCTTCAGAAATTATTTCAATATGCTGATTTGGTGGTCATGTGACTATTATTATTATAGCCGAAATCCTTGATTCTGCCACAGCCTTCAAATTAATATTTGCATCAAAATTCTTTGCATCCCACTTGTATCCCTTTGGTTCTTGTGTGTCTTTTTACTGTTTGAATAAAAAGACTGATTCAATATGTGGAAGGATGGCTTCTGAGAGCTTCTCGGAGCTTAAATGTCAGGCTTTTTCTCACATAAAACTACCGTATGGTTTCAGATGACTCTTGTAACATGCTTTTTTGTCATTTTGACATTGTCTTTCTCCAATCATTGATTCTGTATGGAAAAGAGAAGCAAGACAATTTTGCTGAAGTTCTCCTTTAGTTTTCTGCAGAATAACGTGAGGGAGCAACATGAGGCTGTGTAAATGATGATGTAATTTACATTTTTGAATGAACTAGGCCTATCCCTTTAACTACCTAACTACCCCTGAGTTAGTTATACTCCTCTTTGCTGTGTGCGCTCCTATATTTGCACAGCATGCATTCACGCACCAAAAGGACTTGGGTACTGCTACAGAAATAAAGATGAGACAGTAAATAGTATGACACTAGCCACAGTCGTTTCCCCCTAATCAGCTGAAACCACAGTGCCTAGTAAGAGATTCTACCGCTGAGGAGAACACTGCATCATTTAAAGAGGAACTCCCCTGGACATGCCTCAAAATTACTGTACAAGGAAAATGCTGACTCTGAAGAGGCTTTTCGTATTTATGAATATATTGCTCTGTGAAAGAGAAAACGCATTGAGAGGAGAAAAGAGAAGGAGGCAGGCTGGAAGAAGTAAATCATACGGTGGAAATGGCTCATTATGTTAGTGATGAGGCCGGTAATGCCTGCTTGACCAGCCCAGCGTCTGTCAGATGAAGATGCATTGATTAACCCTTATCCATTACCCATTACCCTTCAACCATAGAAAGAGATGCCGCAGACAAATAGATATCACTTTAAAGTTACAGTCAGTGATATCACTGGATGCACTGATGCATACTTGCAGACACAACATTCAAATTGTTTATTCTAGTTTGTCTGTGATTTAACCAACAAAATTATTATACATATAATATTAAACTGTGCACCTGGAATTCGCAACATCAAACTGTGTTAAATAAAGCCCATCAGAACATCCTGGGCTGGTGTAATTAGAGCTACATTGTGTCTCATTGCAGGCCGAGTTACACGCTGTTCACCATGCTCGAGAACGCAGTCAGCAGATTGTGTCACCTGTTTACCCCTGGTTCTTTGCTCTCATTGGATTTGAATGGCTAATTATGGATATAAGTGTGCATTGGTGTGTTATAGCACTTTTCTTTTGTGTATTTCTTGCTTTGTGTTTCAACGGCACCTGTTTGCAGTGCGAGAGGGAAAAGAGAATGATATCCCACTTCACAAGTCTCTATCTGCTCCACCAGGACCCTTGAATATTTGAATAAGGTGAGCGTTGTTTGAAGGCACAGTTCTATTTGAAAGAGGAGCAATTTAACCAATCAGACTTTTGATTTGTGCTTAGCAGGAGAAAAAAATACTTGTACGTTTGAGGTTTAGAGTTTCATTTAAACATAATTGATTATATTTTACAGTGACATAAATGTCCTGACCTTGAGATAGTAATTCATGCATTCATCTCCTCCCGTTTGGATTACTGCTCTTTATTTGGGAGTAAGCCAATCTCTTATCTCAAAATTGCAGTTGGTCCAGTACGCAGCTGCGAGGCTCCTTACTAGTACAAAGAAAAGGGAGCATATTACTCCAGTTTTGGAAAAGCTGCATTGGCTTCCGGTTAAATATCGGATTCAATATAAGGTGTTGCTGTACGTTTTTAAAGCTGTCCATGATATGGCCCAAGAATATATTAAGGACCTGATTCATATGAACTCTTGTAGACCTCAAAGATCATTCAACTGCTTACTGCTCTCAATTCTGAAAACTCGTCTGAAAACTAAAGGGGATCATGCATTTTCGGTTGCTGGCCCTAGACTTTGGAAAACTCTTCCACCTGACATCAGATCCGTACCCTCAGTTGATGTTTTTAAATCTCGTGTGAAAACATATTAGTTTTCTATGGCTTTTAATTGCTGATAATGTAACTTGTTTTACTGTTATTATTGATTGTGTTATGTTGCTGTATAGCCCTTTGGTCTACTTTGTAGTGGAAAGGGCTTTATAAGTAAAGTAGACTTGAGACTTGAGACTAAAGGAATGCCCAATACGTTTAAAGTTACATGCTGGCAGTGCATTATCATGTTTACATGTATATTGTTTACATGCTTAGTCAGGGTAGATGCCATATTGAACTGAACTTGACTAGAAATTGTTACAACGGCACACATGATGTAAATAACTTTCATAACTCAACTTTTATGAAGTTTCTGTCAACCGAAAGTTTTTTTTCAGAAAGATGTTTCATCAGTTGAGCAATTGGTGTGTTGTTAAAGGATTGTTTCATTACTGGCAAACATTAAATATGGTACTACCCCGACTAAGATCTATAAAATAGTCCATTACATTCAAAACAATCTGACTAGCAATAAGAGTAAACAATATTGCAGTAATATTACATACGAGTATCTCTGAAGTAATTTTCACTACATCAATAACTGACGTGCAAGATGGCACCAGTTGTGTTTGTATAAAAGTAGCATTTGTATAAGATGTGTGCAAGTGTGTCTGCGGTTTAATGCAATGGTGAGACTAAATTATCAGAACTCTATATAATGACCTATCAGAATCAAAATTCTAGAGTACCATAAAATAAAATAGGTTAATAAGTATTAGGTGTTGACAAATGGGTTGCTCAAAACAACCTTTGAACAATAAATTCCGAAATGTGTTCGTCACTGAGAGCTGAGGTGTCAATTGAACATGATATGATCTGACTGGCACATTCAGAGCCGGTCATGCTCGGCTTGTGGAAATGATGACCGCATAATTCTGGAGCGAATTTCTGTTCCTGTTGATGTGTTAAATATGTGTGGTCTGTCCATGTGGGCCGGTTAGCATAGACAGGGAGACATGTTACACCAGAGAAAGTGTTCTTTAGGAGGACAAACCCCTTGTGCGTGCGAGAGTTGGCGTGTCTGTATGCGTGTGGTGCAGTGAATGCTTCGAGGGATTGTGCCCCAGAAAGTGAGCCTCGGTTGGGGAAATGCTGAGGACAGCAGTTCCCACCTGCTGGAGCAAATCGGTTGAGCTTACATTCCCATGGCTGATCCCAGAATGAAGATGTTTATGTGCATACATAGGTCTGCTACAGGCTCAAACAACTCACAAAGTTGAACAACGTTTTTCTTTGCTATTGTTGTTGGTTTTATATGTCCAAACCGCAAGTAACTCTGGTTTTCATTGTAAAATCTGTGAATATTACCTCTTCATGCCAAACTTTACATATACTGGAAAAATCAGTTTGATCATTTTTGGTGGAAAATAATATATACAATATCTTTAGTCAAATGTTATTTATTGTGGAAAGTCATTTTTTTATGTCAGCTTACAAATCAAACAAGAAATGGCAAGTTATGGGAATTATACTTCATAAGTAGTGTAGTTTTTTTTTAACTAAAATGTATTTTGTACATTTGTACTTTTAATATTTTGGATGTTTCTTTTGTGAAATGTGAATTAAAAAAATTCATTTTCTTAATTTTCTTACAACAATTCTGAGTGAAGATTTGATTGATATTTGGTGAGTAATATTTTATACATTAGTGTCCATGTTAAACACACTACATGTCAATATAATTCTTAATTATTACATATATGAAATGTTCCTGTGTTCCTGTGGTTCAGTGGTAGAGCAGCGCAAAGATTGTGGGTTTAATTCCCAGGGAACACACATACTGACAAAAATGTATAGCCTGAATGCACTGTAAGTCGCTTTGGATAAAAGCGTCTGCTAAATGCGTGAATGTAAATGTAAATACACATGCTGTTCTTTAGTGTTGACCACTAGCTACATATGCAACAATTAATTAGTGTATGCTGCATCATTACATTAATAATTATCTGATAAAACCTAAACATTTTATATGCTGAATACACAAGAAATGTATCATGCTTGTGTTTTTTTTCATGCATATTTTTCTTATACGACAATTCATATTTTTCATAAAACTTTTTTTGGTGAAGTTTCCCATTTTGGGATTAAGGAGGCATTATGAATTGATGTTGAAAATGAGAAGCTCCAGATACCAGGATCATTTGTAAAGATATGTCAGAAGAAGCAAAAACTGGAATTTGTTGCTGCTTTAATGAATAAACAGACAAACAACATGACTGTGTATGTGATGTTGTGTTGAAAGATGGAAATTTGACACTTCTGATATTCTCTTGATATATATCTGACCGAAAATACATATTTTTATATCCTCTTTTTTAATGCTTGTGTTTTAAATGCATTCTTTATAAAAATTTTTATATTGTAGGTTTTAGTTTGAAGGCTCAGTTGAAGATGTACATTTCCTCACTGCATTCAATCAGTTTCCAATCTGATCCGTGGAGTGACACTTTGTCCATGTGACCAGTAATAGTAGCTTGAAGAATGTGTGTGTGTGTGTGTGTGTGTGTGTGTGTGTGTGTGTGTGTGTGTGTGTGAATCCTATACCTTCCATGCTTTCCAATGTGGAAGCACACAGTTCAGATGCTAAAAATATGGTTTATTTATGTAATTTGAGGTCTTGTTATATTAATTTGTGTTCATGTGTGTCCTCGAGATCTAGTGTAAATACTTGCCCCTGTTTTGTAGCGTCTGATGAATTACTTAATTTACTGGATGTTAATGACACATTCATTGATTTAGAAAACAGTTTTGCCGGTTTCCTTCTCACAATTGTTTCTTTGATGAGCTTTCGTACAAAATAATTGAGCCTGTTAATTAGCTTCATTATGAGTGCCTAATAACCCTAAAGCTTTCAGGAAATAGACTTGTGTCTAAAGGCTGAAGTTCTTGACATTGTTTATCCCGGGTGGCTGCTCCTTACAAAGGCTTCTGTAATTTAATAAAATGACTGTTTTTTTGTTTGTTCTCTTTGTATGTGTGTGTTTGTGCAATATTTCTGCATAAACAGACCCTAAATATTGGGTTTAAATATAATATAATTTTAAAAAGGAAAGGAAAAAATACACTGAAAAATGTGGTGTGTGTATATATATCTATAACTGTATGTGTATATATATATATATATATATATATATATATATATATACAAAAACAGATAATATTATTGTAATATAAATATTATATATATAAATTATTGTACAATAAAATGCATTTTTGTTGATGCTTTTACATGCTCAAAGTGACTTTCATTCCCTCAAGGCATATCTTTTCTGTCCTTGTGATTTGAACCCATGACCTTGTGTTGCTAGCACTGTGCTTTACTGTTTGAGCCACAGGAGGAGTGATAGATTAAACTGAATGCACCTAAATAACACACGGTAGGATATGCGTCCATATGCATGTCAGTATATGTTTATAGGGTCCTGATGGGAGCTCTTTTGTCCAGTCTGAGTTTGAGTAAAGTGCCGCCTGCCGTGGTGTGACAGAAGCGACTGTGTGATTGAAGACGCTGGGCTTGGAGAGGCTGTTGGCAGCTATATTTCAGCACAGAGATGGATGGACTTCATGATGCGAGTTTTGCGTCAGGGTGAGCTCTGCGCCTAACTAGGCCTGAATAATTCACAACGCCCGTTATTGCAGAAGGGCCGATCAGCAGCGACGAAAGAGGCGAGAGACGAGATAATAACATGGCTCGGGGTATGGAGATGAGCGCCTGTGCGTCAAGCAGATCTGAATAGTTAATGCGAAAAGAGAGAGAGAGAGTTAATGCTGGTATAGAGCAGCAGTGGCCCTTCGCTAAGTCTGGGTAATGGATGGAGAACGCCAGAGACAGTTATGCTAGAGTGCTGGGCTGATCGCTGGTTTGGGGCGATGAGCTTAACTCCTTGTCTCTGGATCGTGTCATAAAGGAGGAAAATACCCACTAGGTCCTCTTATAAATATGCTAAGAAGGAGGAATAAGGATCTAAATATGATTTTTATGAGTGATGGAGAGAGAGGGAGCGAGAGGGTACGCATCCATGGCAAAGTGCTTGGCAAACAAAGGAAGGGCAATATTTCAGTACATTTGCTGCCAATGTTGTTCTGTTTGAGGTGAGAGGCTGCAATAACAACAGTAAATTCAGATCTGCTTGTGTCATTTAAATCCTCATAAAAGATGTTGTTTATGCTGACGTTATGTCTTATCAGTGCAGACAAATACAATGCGAAACAGTAACGGGAAATAACTCTGCTTTATTTTGGAGAAAATGCAAATAACCCTGCCCGAGGTGTGACGTAAACTTGCCCATTACTCAGCTATTGTGTGACAAAAATAATTAATATTACACATATAACATTACGCTGGATTTATAAGATACTTTATTATACATTCCGTATAAATCCTTGGCCGTAATGATCGTAAAAGAATGTGAGCGGGTGGCACCGGGCAAAGTCGTCATTTGCTATCCGCTTACATGTTATTTCTATTTTGCGTCTCCCTGGCTTCTCTCGCATCCCATGTCTGTGTTCTTAACAAGTGTCCAGAATGCAGCGCGGGTGTCAGAACCTAGCACCGGTGCCCTCTGACCCCTGCTAATCTCTTCTCACTCCGAACAGGTCAACTCATAAAACTGAGTGACAGGATTTTTACCAAGAAAAATGTATATGCATGTGGCTTCCCCTCTGGCTTATGTGAAGTATACGGTATCCATTTCGTGACAACAATTTATGGAGATCTAAATGAGATGGTAGCCGTTGTCACCTTAGGGTAGACGACTTTGTGATTATATGTGTCTCATCTGATGCAAGACAAATGGCCCTACTGTTTATTAAAATAAGCAGCTTTATTATCTTCAGTAGCCTGAAAGTGCAATGTTCTTTATTTAGACTTTGGTAATGTAGTTATGTAATAAAAATATTATAAGACAACTGTATTACGTAGATTTGCAGCACCTATTATAAATGCTAGTATTTTAGAGGAAGTGATGGGAATGTCCATTGCGTGTGTTCAGTCTCTTTCTTCTCCTGTTGTTTTGTGCAGCCTCTGCGTTCGTCTCGGTTCTGGGCTGATGGCGAAATCCAGCACCTGTTGTGCGACACACATGTAGTACAACCTCCTCAAGGCCTCAGTGTGCTGATCAGCAGTGAAGCAGGATATCTGTGGCAATTGTTACGTGACGGTATTAACGCGATTGATTCAAAGGCTGAACAGCAGGGCCGTCATGTGATAACATCTGACATGGTAAAATATATGGCACTTTGATGTGTGTGCTAGAAGAAAGAGTGTGTGTGTGTGTGTGTGTGTGTGTGTGTGTGTGCATTTTTATTTAATTTCATATTTATGACTTGGTATGTTTTTTATCATAATTTGTCGATTTGTAACATTTATAGTTATGACTTTTCATATTCAGACTTTTTTTCTCAGTTTTGACTGTGATAATTGTGATGTTTTATCTCATCATTATGACTTATCTCATATTTATGACTTTTATCTAAATTGCGGTCATGATTTCAACATCTCATACCTTTTATGTCCTTATGAATTTTCATAAACATTTACCTAAGTATAATATTTTTTGTTACGTGGCAGAAATGGACTTCCTTAAGGAATTACCAAAATGATTGAAGTGAATGCAGTTATTTCCACCTTAATGTGAAAATAGCGAGTGTAAGAGAAGCACTTTGACAGAGTGGCTGTTTCAGATTGATTTGTTAAGAATCCGAGTCAAAACTGAATGAGAAGATCCCAGCTAGCTGGATCCCTCTCAGAGTGAGAAAGGTCCGTTCTGTGTCCAGAGGTTAATAGGGGTCAGTTGAACAAAATCACAGAAGTTGCGACTCCTGTTTGGGCAAACAGAGCAGCAGAGATCTGTTTCAGTGACTCAGTCTAGACTGTGGCAGTTTGCCTTTCTCTTTTAGCCCATCTGGATGTTTGATCTGGTGTAAGCCGTCGACCTTGCAGTGCTTAAAACCCCCCAAACCCAACAGCAAGGTCAATATGGCACAGTTCCTGCACCCACATTATCAGTCAGGACTAACCCCGAGGCCTCACCACAGCAGCTGATCCAACACCAAGAAACATATAGAAAATCGGCTGTAACACAGTCTATACTGAAACTAACACCTTTTTATTATTCTTGTGTTTTCCAAGGTTGTAGGGGCACATTAGCAGACACAATTCTCCATTAAAAATACCAGAGCTGGGGTGTTTCAGTGATCCTTCTAGATCTGCAGTTTAATATCTGGAGTCCATCAGTGTAAGGGTTTTGACCTCACAACATGATGTGTGACTCTGTGGTCTTAATACAGAATCAAATGAAAGTAATGGAAGAATTATTGTACCCAGGGAAAGGGTTTATGACAGATTAGATGACACATGTCAGGAGAAAGACATCTGGTGCTGAACCGAGGAACATGGATGAATTCCTTTGACAGATTTGATGCTGTGCTTTTATTTTTTAAAGGTAAATGATTTCCAAAAACTTGCCAATTGAATTCAGACAGCAAATGTCAAATAAAACAAAATAAAAATGTTATATATATAATTGCTTTGTGGAGTTACATAGTTGCATTTAAAAATGTTAAAAAGTAATATATTTTCAATATTAAATTTTTTAGAAATTAATATATTGGCAGACTAAAAAATTATTTAAATATAAAATAATATAAGAAAGTAAAATTGGTTTAATCTGTCAATTTTCCTTAAAATCCAAAACTGCTGATCCTATATCAAATTATATATATATATATATGATTGGTTGTATAGCACTTTATCCAATACATACTGTATTGTTTCAAAGCAGCTTCACAGAAAATGTTATTGGACTATATTTTTCCTTAAGTAAAATTGTTTCACATTTTGGTCACATGCTATTTTAAATCTGCTTCAAATGCAGACTTAATGAGACGTCTTCTATCCCTTTGAAGGAAAATACGTATATCTCGGAAGCTTTGCACTCATTAATTATATTCATGTGAAATGTCATCCATGGCCCCGTGGAAATTCTATAGACAAACAGAGGAAAAGGGGGTTCAATAAATTTGAGTTATCTGTGAGTAGGTATGAGAGAGGTGCGGTCACGCCTGTTAGAGGTGCAGTGGGGTTGTGTTGCACCCCATGTTGTGGGTTAGGGTGTCGGCCCTGAGCCTCTTATTGAATTACAACAAAGACAGCTAAAGGTCAAGCCTCTGTGGCAGCACTGTGGCCGCGCACCGGCCACTCTGATGGAAACCTGAGGTCGTTTGAAAGGTGCACTGCCGGAATCTGTCCTGGTGGCTTTTTCCAGGGGAGTATCCCATGGGGGACATGGCCTGAATGCATGAGCATTTGATACTAGCTTTGGAGTAGAGTGTGTTTTTACTTTGTCATACTAAAGTGACCATGTTTACACGCTTTACCATTAACTTCCAGTTCACTCAGAAGCATCATACATATTCAACCGGAGAGAGACATTTGAGCATTTTGATCTTGGTCAGTCCTGTCAAAATCTGCAGATCGTTGGCTTTAAAGTGAAAATTCTGTTGATCTACCTCATGTTGTGCCAAACTAAAAGCCACACCAATAGACTGTCCTGTCTAGCACTAATGTACAGAACTACCTCATTGTTAAACAGCTGTTTTTCCTTGGTCTTATTTCTCTTATTGCACCAAGTATAAAAAATGAATGATGTCCTTGTCATATAAAGTATGAATATTTGATTCTTTACTACTGAGAAGTTTAAAGCCATTTTTGTGTCATTTTGTCATCTATAATCTGATTAAGGGATTTGGTAACACTTTATTTTAGGGTCTCTTAACTAGTTGCTTATTAGCAAGTATATTACTAGAATATTAGCCATTTAGCCATGAGCTTATTCTACATCACTAATCCTACCCAATACCTAAACTTAAAAACTACCTTACTAACTATTAATGAGCAGCAAGTTATTAATTTTTAGGTAAAAGTCGTAATTAATAGTGAATAAGCGTTCCTTATTCTAAAGTGTTACCAATGATTTTGTAAAGTTAGATTGATTGGCAGTCTACTTTTAAACCATTTATAAGAAAATAAATAAATAAATGAATATTTGTATTTAGCAAGGACACATTTAATTGATCAAATCATTTTACAAAATATTTATATTTCAAATAAATGCTATTCTTTAAAAAAATCAGGCTTATCAGTTTCCACGATAAATATTAAGCAGCACAGCTGTTTTCAATACTAATATTAATGTTTCTTGAGAACCAAATCAGCATTAGAATGATTTCTGACACTGAAGACTGAAGTAATGGCTGCTGAACATTCAGTTTTGCCAACACAGGAATAAATTACATTTAAAATGTTAAAGAAAACACTTATTTTCTCAATGTTACCATTTTAATGTATTTTGATCAAATAAATGCAGCCTTGAGAGACTTCTTCAAAAACATCAAATATCAACCCAAAACTTATATATTTATAATATATATTTGTTTGTACTATTGTATGTCATTTCTGATTTAGTGACTTCATCAGGAGTGAAGCAGGTATTAGTATCACTGTAGGCAGTATGTCTTCACAGAGACTCATGGGCTCATAGGTTTGTCATGGTGAAGTTCTGAGACCCCATACCGTGGAGCTCCTCCAGCATTTCCCATGGCTTGATATGGAACACGACTTCAAGCAGGTTGAATGCTTGATTCATTTAGCGAATGAATTCAGAAGGGTTTCAAAAACACATCTAGGAAAAAGAAACTGGAGAATGCACATTTGACCCACCAGTTTTTGGTCTGTTCTAAAGTTCCTGGTGCATGCTATAATTCTACACTGATTTAGTACAACTAATGAGAAGTTGCTGGGCGTAGCGCCTCTCAAATGATCAACCAGGGTGTCTGTTTAGGGTTGACATGAGCCTTGAGCTGTGCCCAGGCTAAATTATAGTCCTGCACTTCTCCTCTCTCGGCTGAGCGAATGCTGATTCAAGCAAAAATTCATGCTCACCTCACCATCTTTTGCCCATCCTCTGTTCTCCACTCCTCTTTTAAACCGGGCCAGAGGGAAAAATGCTTCCTCTTTCTTCTCGCTCTTTGCTCTTCTCTCCCTCACCCTCTGTTTCTTTCACTTTCTTATTTCCAAATGTACAAAAAGTGTGTGCGTGCTCTATTTTTGAACATGCAAACTTATTTTACTTCCATAACCAGACATATTTCTAACTGAAATGGTATTCAATTAGATAAAAATATAGGATGGTATTTGATTTGAGCAGTCATAAATTGATTGGATAGGAAAAAGTTGGAGTTAAATACTTAACTTAACTTAAACTTAACTTAAAGTTAAACTTATATTTAAGATTTTTTAAATGTTTCTAAAAACGAAGTCTCTTATGCTCACCAAGGCTGCATTTATTTGATAAAAAAATACATTAAAACAGTTATATATATATATATATATTATTTGAATTTATTTTTACATTTAGTTCATTCTTATGACAGAAAAGCATAATTTTCAGCATCATTACTCCAGTCTTTAGTGTCACATGATCCTTCAGAAATCGTTCTAATATGCTGATTTGGAGTTCAAGAAACATTTCGTCTTATTAGGATTATCGTTCAAATCAGTTTTTGCTTCTTAATAATTTTGTGAAAAACATGATACACTACCATTCATAAATTTGAATAAGTAGCATAAAAAATAAATTAATACTTTCATTCAAGGACACATTAAATTAATAGTAATTTGAAAGTAAAGAATTATAATGTTACAAAAGATTTCTGTTTGAAATAAATGTGGTTCTTTTGAAATTTCTTTTCATCAAATAATCCTGAAAAAATCCACAAAACATTAAGTACCAGAAATCGTTTTTCAGCATAAATACCAGTATTGTTCTTATTATTAAAAACTGAGCACCAATAACATTTCAAAATTATTTTAAAATATATTATTTCAAAATTGTAATGTGTTTTTTATTAAATAAATGCAGACTTGGTGACCCCAATAAACGTAAAAAAAATAATAATAAAAAAAACTTTTGATCGGTCGTGTAAATAACTAGTCTGTTATTGGTTAACATTATCCTGCATGGGGATAGAAAAGGAAGAGCAATTAAGTTGACTTTTTTCACACAAAGTTTACAACGACAATTTCTTTGAGAGCAATCAGGACAATGCATTTCAAAATTCTAGGGTCAATTTTGATTCATGTTGACATTAAAGTGCTCAGAATTAGACCGTATCATAAGGCCACGTTGTACATCACCCATGTAATCTGCGTCACCTCATAGCTCTGGCGTAAAGAAGACTGCGAGTTTTTGTCGTGTTTTTTGTTGTTGTTGCCTGGAAAGGTTATGGTTAGATCTGAGCCTATTTATCTGCCGTCTCTCCCTGTCTACCCCCGCCTTCACGCCTCGCTCCAGGCCCAGCAGTTCTCGCTGCTCTTCTGGGGAAAGAATGATATACTGGCTAAATGAGCTTCTTTATCAATCCGCAGGAGCAGAGGGGAGGACGTCTGCCTCCTCAGCTTATGTCATCAATATCCTCTTATATAAATGTCAGCTGTACCATTTTACTCATCGCCATTTCCCACACTGCTGATTACATTATCCTGTAATGGAGGGTCTCGCGTCTTCCTCTGGCTCTCTCTCTCCCTCTCTTTCGCTTTTTCATACATGCAGACTCGCACCCTCTCTCTCTTTCTCTCTCTTTCCATCCATCCCTCTCTCTGCCTCCCTAACTCTCCCAACGGTAGTGTGTCAATAGCCTGCCTCCATGAAACAAGTCAATTTTCTGCTGGCTTGGCAGCAGAATAAATCTCAGAGCTATCCAGAGCGCTAGAGATATTTATATTGAGAGCGTGCCTCTGTGTGTGTGCGTGTGTGAGTGAGTGAGTGAGAGAGTGTGTGATGGGAGTTTGTGTCCTTGGCTGAATGGGAGTGATTTCTTGTCTGGGCTCCACTGCAAAGAGAGGGAGAAAGAGAGGAAGGGACAGAACAGAGAGATTGAAATAGAGATATGCCCAGCGGCTGGGGGAGGGTGGGAGGGGACATGCAGTCGTTTCTCGTCAGGCCCTTAAAGCACGACTGGCAGTGATGACCAACCGCATTTGTTTTACTTGCTGCAGTTGAGGTGGCAGGAGGAGACTTATGTGCAGATGGATGCTGCTTTAAAGCTCAAGGGGCTCTCTCGCTCTTTCAGGGGAGTGGATATTGTGTTGGCCAGTGATTCATTACAAGCAGTTGAGCTGTGAAAAGGAAGAAGGCCGAGTGCCAGCCTGGACGGCCTCCTCTCGTCGCCTAGGAAAGACTCTCGCTAAAAGTCACTCGACTGACATTTAACTACATCAGCTCAACGTCACATTTCAGATGAATTTCATTCATCAACTTCCCATCTGCGGTGCGTGTCTAACAGCTAAATGACTGTCCCGTGTTAATGCTCTCTGCTCCTCCATCTGCCTCCCTGCATTGCAGCTTTTCTGGTTCATCTGTCCCTCTGTCACCTTCATCAGATATGAAGTTCTTCAGAAGCTGTTTTTGCTAAAAGAGGTTTTAACCCTAAGTATTGGAGTTTATTATGTGCTTGGGAGGCAGTTTGCTACGGTCCGTAGTGTTCACTAGAGGGCAGTAGAGTAGGCAGTGGTGTGACCAGTGGATCTCATGATTGAGGGGTTCATTTAGTATGTCAGTGCTTGTTTTTACCTAAAGTGTGTTGTGTATTTGCATTTCACACTTTGGAGACTTTTAAATTCATCGTAACTTATAATGTTGTAATTAATTGGAGGTTCTATGACTTAAATAAAAAAAATATGTGTGTGTTTAAAAGTCTCTTCTGCTCACCAAGGCTGCAAAATCCAAAATCCAGCAAGAACAGTAGTAATAGTAATATTGTGAAATCATTTTGGCAATTTAAAATAACTATTTTCTAATTAAATATTTTTTAAATGTAATTTATTCCTGTGTTGCTGAATTTTCAGCTGTCATTACTCTATATTCTTCAAGATTCATAGTTTCAAAGCGTTTATTTTCATGTGCACAGTGAGGAAAACAAGTTTTCCTGTACAATTCAATTCTTTTTCTGCTGTCCACAGTCAATGCCAAGACCAGTGCAAAAACTATGAATTCAGCGATAATCAGTGTCACAGGATCCTTCACAAAGCGTTCTAATATGCTGATTTGCTAAATAAGCATTTCTGCTTATTATCAATGTTGAAAACGGTTTTGTTCAATTTTGAATTTATTAGACATTTCAAAGAACAGCATTTATCTGAAATGGAAAGTTCGTTTGTAACATTTTGTAACAAATTTTGTTTTGTGGTCAATAAGATTTGTTTAATTTTATTTTGGGAAAAAGTGAAATAAATTAATAATATTCAGCAAGAATGCATTAAATTTATCAAAAAACGTAACGTGTATATATAATACAATTATTACTATACTATTATATACATATACCTTTCAGACCTTTTATATTTCAGACACATTAAATTGATAAAAATTGACAGTAAAGGCACAATGTTACAAAATATTTCTAATGTAATATAATTATCCTATTGTAAATGAATCAAACCTTATTTAGATTGCATAACACAATGAGGGGTTTGATTGGCGTTCAACAACATAACTGAGACAAAGAAGCCTACCAAAGTGCAAGAAATCGAAAGAGTGGATCATTTTTTTTTTTTTTTTTTTATTACATGATTTTATTTCTCAAACTAACCAATTCACTAGAATGAATCAAACTTTCCAAACTCTACAGAAGAGAGAGAACGTTTATGATGGACCGATTGACTAAAGAATCGTAATTTCTAACACGACATGAGAGGGACAGGACAGGGACGAACTGATTCACTGGATTCAATCAGCTTTTCTAACGCTACTGAGAGCCGTTTAGAACAGCATGTTTGATTATTCCCTTAGCTCACTAGTGTCGACAAACATCGAAAGTGTTACTACATTATGAGTGTTTGGGAAAAGTAGCTAATTACTGAAAAATCATTGTGTGAAAACATCCGAACTACTGTCGTACACTGCTGAAAACAGGTTATATGTAAGATAGTAGCATCGTTAGGTTTAAATATGGTCCCCCTCCACACTGGTCTGTTTTAGTTTTATACTATTTAATATTTTCTCTTATGAATACACATATAGGCTACTTTTAATCTCTTTGACAATGAGAAATCATTGCTGCATTTATTATGCATTGCAATGATAAGCTTTGACCTTTTCTTTCAATTATGCCGGGATCAAAGGTTGCAACCTCCCGTGCTTATTTTTGCCTCTGGTTTTCTTTTATTTTCAAATTGATTCAAGAAGAAAAGGTGGTCCGAGCAACTAACATGAAATCAATGAGAGACTGATGTGGTATTAACGCAGGCCGTTTTCGCCTCTGCTCTTGTGGTGTGGAGCAGCTAAACAGCTCAAAGCCAGCCACAGCTCGACAGGCCAGAAATGTGACATTTTGAAATGTGCTCCACGTAGCAGCAGACATCCAGTGTTTTATTTAAAATCAATGTTTAGCCTGGAACGGCCTGGTTAAGAGTCTCGACTGTTATGTGGCAATTTGTTTTCTTTATGTTTCCATCTCTCGCTCGGTACCTCTTGCGTTTTCTGACACGTTGGTGAAAGTTTGAAATGATTTCATTCTTGTTGTGCAGAGACATTTGTCCTAAAAATGTCACGTTGTTGTGCGAAACATTTATATTATTAGCGATTTATATAAGTGTATATTATCAGCAATAATTGTTGATCATTAATGAAATAATACAAAATAAAAAGGATTAGAAATATAATAAATATGTTTTATTTATTTATGATACAACAAAATCAGGGGTACATATTGAACATATGACAAATGTCAAAGCATTTCAAGGGATCAGCACACTTCTGTAAGTGATTTATAAAATAGATTACCTTTTGAAATACACCAAAGACATTTTCACTGAAATATCACACTTAAAATATTATGCCAAGTCATGGGTTTGATTTCCACAGGCATAGAAATGAATAACACGAATGCACTTTGGATAAAACATCTGCTGTGTGTAAACATGATATCAAATTTTTCAATACATTTGATACAATTTAGTTTCACCTGCAACAATGTGACCAAGTCCAATATTTTCTTTATTTTACATTTTAAACGGATTATAAAACATAATGATACAATTCAGAAAAACACGCTTTTTGCTTGGTTTTAAACTAAATGATCAATTTAAAGCATTCATTGAGTTTGTATTGTTGTGGTTGATAGCCAGTGGAATCAAGTGTAAATCAAATGAGTACGTGACAGACGATGAAAACAGTTCACTGGGTTTAAGTTTGGTTAACCAAGGAGAATGCTTCCTTGGCCCTGTGGGCATGTTAAAATTCATGACTCTTCTGATTTTTATTCATAAGGCCCAACCTTGATGAAGCTGTCAGGGCTGGAAGACACACGAGGGGTCAGACGTACGCTTTCAAACACGCGTGACCTCACGCTGATGAGCCTAATTCACACATCCTCAAGGCCTTTCCCCTGAGCCCACCAATCACAATACCCTCCCACTTGACCTTCGACCCTCCACGGGGGTCTCCCATTGGCTGCGTAGTGAAAGGAACGAGGGAGACATCCCTGCTGCTCATCTCCATAACAATGGCGGCATATGTTTGTGGGCATGTGAGCGCATGGAGCTGGCAGAGTCCATATTAGACTGACGACAGAGACCAGGTGCCTGAACCCCACACACTCGGAGACGAAAGAGAAAGTCAACTCTGTTAGTAACACTTCTTCTCTGATTTATAGCACGCCCTCCCAAGCCGAAACCGCTGGAGCTAGTCTATCTGTTTAGCACTCAGAAAGAGCTCTCTCTATGCTTGTTTAGTGGGCAGGCTGTTGTAAACTTTGATGGGATCATATGCACTTTGGCATTGTGTTCTATGGAGTTGTAGATTGATTATGGACTGTGAGATAGTTATATCACTGAGTGTGTCTGGGTTACAGGATTTCACTCGATGCCCCGTGCAAACAGCTTACTGCTGATTAAACATTGATTTTCCCCGGCACCCTCTCACCCTGATAAATAGAGCATTAAGAGGTCTCCACAAATAATAACATTGTGGAATAATACAATTTGTTATATCTGGGGAACCACAATGCTTTGAGTAATATCTTGGATTATTGCATTTTGATCATCTTGCATAGTGTAAGTGAAGGTTATTATCACCTACAGTCTGCAGACATATCCTTACCATGTTTTAATGAGAATAATGACCCTCAAAAAACTCAATAATATATATATAATATTTTTTTCTGCAGGTTTCGTTATGATGGAAGAGTGGGTAAAGGCAAGTTTAGCTTGCAGAGCAGGCTCTTCCTCTATCATGGTAAGTGTGCTCTTCCTAATTACTATTCAATAAACTCCCGTTAAATTAACAGCTCAATAGGCAACAACATCTGGTGTATGTGGCCAGCCAGTGAGTCGTACATCTTCCCCAAGCCTTTCTCTCTCTTTCTACTTTCCCTCTCTGTCTCACGTTGTCTCACCGACAGACAGTTTAGTGAATCACTCTCATCTGCCGTTTGATTTCTCGAACTCTTTTCCACTATGTTTGTGGCGGTGTGTGTGTTTATCTGTATATATTGGATATATATTGATATGGTGCTCAGCGATTACCTTGAGATTACTGACATTAGTTGTGCTTGATATTTTCTGCTTCAATATACACTATTGTTCAAAAGTTTGGGGTCAAGTTTTTATTTATTTATTATTATTTAGCAAAGATGCATTATATTTATCAAAAGTGACATTTATAATATTATTCCTTAAAATATTAAGCAGCACAACTGTTTTGAACATTGGTAATATTAAGAAATGTTTCTTGAGCACCAAATCAGCATATTAGAATAATTTCTAAGAGGATCCTGTGACACATCCTGAAAATGCAGCTGTGCCATCACAGGAATAAATTACATTTTGAAATATATTAAAATAGAAAACACTTATTTTAAAGTGACTTAAAAAAAATCTTACAGAACCCAAATCTTTGAATAGTATATCAAATTGGTACATTTAAACACATTTTTAAATGTAGAATACATTTTAGGAAATGAGTATATAATAAATATTGAAATCTACCATTTTCAGCATTTAAATGCAATTTTAAATCCAAAGTTCAACTTCAAGAGCCCACTATATTTTCAGATCCATTTAAGGCATTTCAGCACTGTACAGTTCATTCTATCGTTTTGTGCATTCCCTGGGAGTCAAACCATCACTTTGACATTACTAATGTCATTATCCACCAGTTCCCCCTTTTAAAATAGGTTTACAACAAAACATTTGACTGGAATTGTTTATGCAGAATAAAAAATGTGTTTTGGGGTTTTACAAGGTTGTGGTTTTATAATTAATATTTTATAAATTATAATGATGTTGATGTTTTTTTACTGATCATCCTCTCATCTTTGGGTTTGTGTCAGTGGGAGCAAAAATTGTGGTGATTTTATCATCACCAGTGTTTTATACCAGCAACTACATTTTGCTAAATTTGTGCATAACAGTAATTACATTAAGAACAGGTAGAGTACCATGATACGTTTAGGTACGTTGAAGAAGAACTGTGTAATTCAGCACTTTTCCAGTCAGTCATCTGAGAGCAAAGGCTGTCCGGCTGTCTGTCAGTGAAAGATTAGTTGCTCAGCTCACACGGTCTCCGCTCTGCTGTCACAAAGGGCCAGGCAGCTGCCGGACCCATCCAGGGGCATCACTCACCACTAATGAACATATCAGTCCAGTCCAAGCTCTCTCCCAGACACTCCTCACGCAGCCATGAAGAAGAGCGGTGAGGAAAGGCTAACCGAGTTAGCCGTTCTCAAGCGGCTTGGATGGAGAAGACAGATTGAGGATGATGCAAATGGATTTTGTGTGTGTGTGTGTGTGTTTTGTTGTGTGTGCGCACGTGTGTGGGTGTGAAAATGATCAGTGTGCTTTGAAATGGCAAACCGCACAGCAAGGCCGGGCCCCAGTGCTCATTTCTCATCTTTCTCTCACCTGTTCCACACTGCAGAGCTCACAGCATTGATCCAGACACACCCGGCTCCTCGCCATCCATCATAAGACCAACACTCCCCTCACGCTGCTCAAGGTCCACGCGTCCTCCTTTCCGCTTTTAGCCACCCAGGTAAAGATATTCATCAGGCCTCTTATCCTCCTCTCTCCCTCCTTCTCCCTCCAGTAGTCTCTCTCTCACGGAGAAGACAACTTGCAGCCATATTAATGCAACGCAGCAGCCACTGGGAGGATAACAAGACCCCTAGTACCTGGAGAGAGAGAAAGAGAGAAAGGGGGAATAAAGGGAGAAAGTGTGTGTGTGTGAGATCTGCAAACACACACTGACATAAAGAGGTCATCTCATAAATCTTTCGTAGATGGGGTGATGCTGTTTGAGTGAGCTGTGAATGGGCCTCAAAGCTGAAGTCACTAGGGTCAACGGATCAGCAGAAAGAAAAATAGTTATCCGTGAGAGAGGGATCCGTAGACATCGCCGCATACTTTATCTCTACTTCAGCTATAGTTATATTGGTCCTGCAGGTCATCCCTTGTGGTTAAATCAGGAAAGAAACTTGTTTTAATTAATCCTGTGAAAAGGCCAGGGCTAATTATAACGGGTGAAGGATGGCTTTCTCTTTTTCTTCTCTCTCTCTGTGCTGCACATCAGTCTCTTTGCACTCTCCTCTTCACCTGCGATTGATAGATGACTCACTTCCAGAGCCTACAGATTTCCCATGCCTCCAGAATCGTGTTGTTGTTTTTAGAGAAAGCGTATTTTTGTGCTGTTTTGTGCCTAAAGACTGGAATGCACTACATAACATTTGCCCAGATTTTGGCCCTGAGTTGACTCTAGTTGCCTAAAGCAGACTGTTCTTATTTTTTTTACTTCAGACCATTTCCATCCAGTCAGAGGATGTCAAACATGTGTGATATTTTTGAGCCTATTTTATAACACATTGTTTTCATTTGCAATGCATCTTATAGTAATAAGTCACATGTTTTTGTTTAGAATGACTTAAATCTCTGTTTGCGATGCCGAGTCACTTAGTGTATGTTATACCCAGTTCTCTCTATAACCAAGCCGGCAAGTGTATGATTTCAGTGTTTTAATCGGTTTAGATTTTAAAAGTCATTTAGTGTATTCCAGTTTTAAGATGATGATTTTGCATAAGCATCTCAATGAAGTGGTGTTACCACAAATCAAACACATTAAACAGAAATGTCCTAATAAATTATGTATAAAAACAATGTGATTTATAAATGTAATTAAAACCATATTAAAATGTTTAATCTGGACTATATTACAATACATAAAAAATATTTTGTCTTGCTTCAAGGATAAACATTGCTTATGAATACTACAAAGTTGTACATAGTGGTTAATAGGTGGCAGATTTTAGTATAATTGTACTTATTTTGTATTTAAATGTCTACTTGCATGTCAGCATGAAATATAATATTTAATTTACATTACTCTAAATTATTAAGATTTTAGGTAACACCTTATTTTGATAGTCCTCTTTAGACATTCTACTAACAGTAAGTAACTTTGCAACTACATGTCAACTAGCAGTCATTAGAGCATTAGTAGCCTGTTTGCTTAATATCTTCTAACACTTTATTTTGATGGGTCCACAACACACAACATAATGTTTATGAGAAACTTTGCAAGTATGTCAACTTATTCTACTAACCTTGAACCTACCCTACTGAGAGTAGGTAGACATGTAGTTGCAAATGAATGAGAAGTGGTTGACACGTAGTTACAAAGTTACTTATAGTTAGTAGAATGTCTAAAGTGGACTATCGAAATAAAGTGTCACCCTATTTTAATATATTTAAAATGTAATTTATCCTAATGGCAGAGCTGAATTTTCTGCAGCCATTACTCCAGTTTTTAGTGTCTCATGATCCTTCAGAAATCATTCTAATATGCTGATCTGGTGCTCAAGAACCATTTCTTCTTATTATCAATGTTGAAAATAGCTGTGCCACTTTTGTTAAAAATGTGATCAGTTTTTTTAATGAAAGGAACAGCATTTATTTGAAATGCAAATATTTTGTAACATTGTAAATGTCCTAACTGTTTCTTTTTTTAAATAGAGGCTCCTAACTTTTGAGTGTGTGTGTGGTGTGTGTGTGTGTGTGTGTGTGTGTGTGTGTGTGTGTGTGTGATATACTATCTATCTCTATACTATAGGTGATTTCACCTTCCTACATTCTACTTCTTGCTATGAATTTTCTTTAGATTTTTCCTATCCTAAATATTGTGTATTTATTTATTTGCATTTAACAATATTTGTCCCTCTACGGCCCTATCACCACTGAACTACGACCCACCAATTGAGAACCGCTACTGTAAGAGAACTCACGAATATTTTCATCTCTTTACTTTCGTGTACAAGTATTGAATAAAAGCTGTTTAGTTATTTTACTACAGGGTTGTCAGTTGGGTGCCACAGATTAAACCATAATGAGTTAAGCAGCCCAAAGGATAAGAGCTTCTGTTGTGTTTCACTCACGTTTGTTGTGTTTGTGTTTGTGTTCATTTACTTTTGGCAATGCTGTTGGTAACGCAGGTGAAGCATGACATGTTCATTTGGATGAAAAAAAGAGAAGCATTCACAGCTGGGGAAGAATATTTCTGTCCTGTTGTCAGCAGGCATTCGTTAATAGGGCCACTTCGCTCTCTTTGCTTATGGAAGTGTTAACTGCACACCCAAATTAGCTCTGATGAGCAGATGCAGCCTAACGTGACTGATACATCTCCGCCGGCCGTCGGTTTTAATTCTGTAATGAAGAGTGGAAAATTATTTAGTATGATTACAATCTAAGATTAAAATTATCATATTGAATTGTCATTTAAACTTGAATCTCAATTTGTATTTGATAATGAGCAAAAAAGTGATTGCTTTCTCTTAATTATTATATTTTTGATTGTTTATTGAGAATTTGTGCTCTTGACTTGAGAATGAATACTTATGTGGATGATTTACCACACGTCCTATGCTACGAAATCCAGATGTTTCTTATACACATTGCCGTTATGATAATCCACGTGGCATTTTGATGCTCTTACTGTACATCTGAATTATTTACATACAGTAAGTCAACATGTGGTAGTGGATGTCTTTAATAAGGCCATCAGGGGCAGAGGGATGGGTCATCGATCTCTCTCCTGTCTGCCGCAGGAGGCTGTTCAGTGGCAGAGGCTGGGCTTGTGCCATGGCAGCTTTCCTCAGGTGCTGACCTGACACACTTTGTCCTCCCTATATCTTTTTCCCGACAGGGATCTATTTCTCATGTCTGCCATAGAACTTCTCCAGGCTGTGGCATTAGAAAGGGGTCTGTCAGAAAGTGAGAGGCGATAAGTGTGCTGTGTCTGACTATGAGCTACTTGTTATCTATGTCCCCTCTTTCCTCCACAGGACTATCAGCTAGATGCTTGATGGATTCTCAGGGAGGCCGTGGTTGGATTTCATTCTGTACAAACGTCAAGCTTATTTGTAGCATATTTAGTCATGATCGACACCTGGATGAAAATCAGGTTTGAGTTTTTATATACATTTAAGTCTTATAATTTACCAGTGTTTTTTTATTGAATTACAAATACATGGAATTCCACAAACATCCAACATGACTTTTGTACATAATATTAATCAGCAATTGCTTTAAAAATACTTGAAACATAATTTCCAATTCTTCATATTATTATTCATATTGTTTGGGTGAACAGTTTTTATATTAATCAAATTGTACAAATTAAACTTAATGCTCACACTTTATTTTAAGCTCCAATTCTTGCTATTAAAAAAACATTAACTATGACCTTTGCCTCAAAATCCCAATTTGCTGCTTATTAATAGTTACACTCTAAAAAATGCTGGGTTAAATACAACCCAGTGCTGGGTAAATATTGGACAGAACACATGCTGGGTTGTTTTCAACCAACAATTGGGCTAAATGTTTAACCCAACCTTTAAGCTGGGTTAAACATTTAGTGTGGGTTTAGTGCGGCTGACATAGAACAACGTACAGTTTTCGTCCAGCTGATACTCTCCAAAATGCCGCCCTGGTGACGCAGATAAGACAAATTGTAGAATAAAGTCATTATTTTTATTTTATTTGCATACAAAAAGTATTATTGTTGCTTCATAAAGTTCAGATTGAACCACTGACTCTAAAATCTTTTGGGTTTTTCTGTTATAAACTGTCATGTTAGCAGAAACCTTAAAAAAATACAGCTCCGGGTAACCCGTGAGTCGCGACAGACACCGAAGATTCTCCTCCATCATTGCAGTCTCCGGACTTTCTAAGCAACGGTAAACTTTCATCACCACAGAAAATCTGTCTCTCCGTTCATTCGATTGGACAATGAAAAAAAGTGAATGACGTCGGGCTCTTTTTCTGCTCAGAATCACACCCGTCGCAAAAAGTAACCCTTTAAGCAGCAAGTTGTACAATTGTTTGATAAACGCACCCCAGGTCGGTTTTCTGAACCAAAACAACTAATATATTGAAAAGATTAAACTCAAAAAACGAATTAATTCATTTGTGACCTTTGTGATGCTTTTTGAAGCTCTGGTCCTCATTCATTTTGAGTGCATAGATAAGAATGACCAGAACAATCTTCAGTTTTGGGTTTCATGTTCTCCCCAAAAAATGGTAAGACTGTCTGATCAGACCTCATTAGAAGGTACATGATGCTCTGTTGGATGTCAAAAAGATTACATCACTGTTTTTGAGACTCCCTCAGTCCTCTCACTTTTGTTTAGTTCTGCTAACTTCTGCTTTGTTCTCCCAGATAGTCTGGTATAACTAAATGATCATTGTCTTCCCTACTTCCAGTCTTCATGTTTTCAAGTAGGCAGTGCTTTTGCCAAAGATCCTATGTGGTCATTATTCATTCAGAGTTACTTTTGACATAGATATTGTGTCACAATATTTGACCTAGATATTGTGTCAATGTATCTTATACTTGAAGTGAAAAGTTTTTCCACTTTCCTGTTAAGGAAAAAGTGGAAAACTTACCCTTTAAGTAATTGGGTCCTTTTAAGCATGGCTCTGCAATTAATCCTCACTCATTTTGTCTTGCCCAGTCCTGCAATTAGACTGAAATGTCACCAGACTCTGTGCTTTCATGCCTCACTCTTGAAACCCTCCACACACCCTCACAGTCCCTCTGCTGTTAGCGAAAGCATGCATCCTCTTTCCAAATAGACCTCATGCAGGCCTTGACTCTGCTCTTGTTTTTCTGCAAGCCGTCAGCTCTGGTGTCACTCAGATTCTGTACCAGCTCCACATCTATTACCAGCCCGATCTCACGGCAATTAGTACATATTTTACGATGTGGCTAATTCGAATGAGGTCATATGAATTGTACGATTTTTGCTAAATCGTACATACTTTACAAGTTGCCAATTCGTATTAATTTGTACAAATGACCTACACATAACTCCACCCGTAAACCTACCCATCACTGAGGTTTAGACAAATCGTACTAAATCGTACGAGTGAGGTCATATGAATTTGTACGAATTAGCCACCTCCTAAAATATGTACGAATTGCCTTGAGATAGCTTTGCTACATTACTTACCTAATTGATGTAGAGGCTGTGTGCTGTGCTGCCGCCCTGCAGATTAACCAGCCAGAATTATTTTCACTACAGCCATTGCGACCCATAGAGCATCTCAGTCTAGTATTACATTACTCTGTACTGCCCCAGAGGGCAAGGGTAAAAAAAACAGGAGCATCCATGGTGTTTGGAGCACGATATGGACTTCAGCCAAAAAAACTGTGCTGTATTTGGGGCTATCCTGAAGAGCTTGCAATAAATGCATCCATTTGTGTTGAGTTTTAGGTGATTATGTGTATAGATAATGATAAGCAGTGGTTTATTTTTTGTTGGTTGTGTATTTCTGATTTCTGTTGAGGGAATTTTATTCTCTCTAACAATGTTTTGCTCTCAATTTGCATTTTGTACCATTGAGAAGCACGACCGCTGTGGAAAAACACTGTACAATTGACATGAATTAGGAGTGACTACCTCTTCAGAAAATATCTTAATCCCATTAGACTGACCTTGTAAAAAAAAAAAAAAAGTAAGTCAGATAATTTACATTAGGATGACAGGAAATTTGGGGCCAGTGCTGTGCTTGCCAAATGTTAATCCGCCTTTGTTGGGAAGCAATCCAAGCTACTGTTGATAATAATAGATACAGGGCCTGGTTAGCATGATTCATGCTCATGCATCATCTTTCAACACATTATGAAACCTATGTTGTGGATCTCATGAATGCTTATGTATTCTTTTATTGCAAGACTGTCACTTTGAATATACAGTGCCGTGAAAAGGTTTTTGCCCCCTTCCTGTTTTTTTGTTGTTGTTGCATATTTGTCACACTTAAAAGATTCAGATCATCAAACATGTTTTATATTACACAAACATAATGTAAACATAAAATGCTGTTTTTAAATGATGATTTAATTTATTAAGAGAAAAAAAGCTGTCCAAACCTACCTGGCCCTACGTGAAAAATGAATTGCCCCTCCTGGTAAATCAACCCAGGCCTGATTACTGCCAGACATGCTGAATCAAGAAATCACTTAAATAGAACCTGTCTGACAAAGTGAAGCATGCTTGAAGAGCAACACATCATGCCGCAATCTAAAGAAATTCAAGAACAGATGAGAAATAAAATAGTTGACATGTATCAGTCTGGAAATAGTAAAAAAAAAGAGCCATTATCCACAAATGGAGAAAACTTGGAACAGTGGTGAACCTTCTCAGGAGTGGCCGGCCTACCAAAATTACTCCAAGAGAGCAACAACGACTTATCCAGGAGGTCATAAAAGAACCCAGAACAACATCTAAAGAACTGCAGGCCTCACTCGCCTCAATTAAGGTCAGTGTTAATGATTCAACAATAAGAAAGAGACTGGGCAAAAACGGCATCCATGGGAGAGTTCCAAGGCAAAAGCCATTGCTGACCAAAAAGAATACAAAGGCTCGTCTCACATTTGTCCAAAAATATCTTGATTTTCCCCAAGACTTTTGGGCAAATATTCTGTGGACTGATGCTACAAAAGTTGACATTTTTGGAAGGTTTGTGTCCTGTTACATCTGGCATAAAACCAACACATTTCATAAAAAGAACATCATACAACAGTCAAACATGGTGGTGGTAGTGTGACGGTCTGGGGCTGCTTTGCAGCTTCAGGACCTGGATGACTTGCCATAATTGATGGAACCATGATTTCTGCACTCTATCAGAAAATCCTGAAGAAGAATATCTGGCTGTCAGATTGTGACCTCAAGCTCAATCGCACTTGGGTCATGCAGCAGGACAATGATCCCAAACACACCAGCAAGTCCACCTCTGAATTGAGATGCTGTTGCATGACCTTAAACAGTCGAAAACCATCCAATGTGGCTGAATTAAAACAATTCTGCAAAGAAGAGTGGGACAAAATTCCTCCACAGCGATGTGAAAGACTCGATGCCAGTTATCGCAAATGCGTGATTGCAGATGTTGCTGCAAAGGGAGGCAAAACCAGTTATAGATTTACTAATAAATTAGGCAATTTACTTTTCACTTTTTTAGTGCAAGGCAGGTTTGGACAGCTTTTTCCCTTAATAAATGAAATCATAATTTAAAAACTGTATTTTGTATTTACTCTGGTTACCTTTGCATAATATTAAAATTAGTTTGATGATCTGAATCTTTTAAATGTGACAAATATGCAAAATATGAAGAAAAAAAACAGGAAGGGGGTAAAAACCTTTTCATGGGACTGTATTTGTTCTTGGGGACTCTTTTTGTCCATATCAAACAGTTTTTAACCGCACTGCAAACAAAATGTGTGGAAAAACTGTTCTTTCTCTCAGATGAGTTATTACTGTTGAAAAGGTTAAAAATAAATAACTCCGTTGAGATATGACAAGGTAAATAGCCCTTCAGAAATACATATAATTAAAAACGTATAACTATAGACTGCAATGTCATGTGACCTAAAAAAATGTGCTTTATTGAAACCATAAACCAGGACACCATCTTCAGCGTGGATCATGGGCATGCTGAGGACATGTACACCATGAAGTATTTTTGAGTAATTATGAAAGCTTAATGTAAATGGCAATGCATTAACTCATTTTTGTCTGCTATTTTCAGTAGCTGCTTTACTCAGAAGTTCTCCCGAACATGCAATGAGCAACAATTCATTTATCAGCTATGATATGAGTTTGTTTAGCCAACTATGCATTTTGCGACAGACCAGTCTTTTGTGTATATGTGACGCTTTGAAATGTGACATTGTCTTTGACATTGATTGTATCTGTGGCTAAATATATCGTAGGCCTATAATTACAACAAGTGAAAAAAAATTACATTGTTCAGTGATGTTCAATATTATTATATTGCAAGCGGTAGATTTAGAAACAAATGATTAAGTTCAATTTAAGCTCCGTTTTAATTTAAACGGGATTATTATTATAGTATGCTTTAGTAAGCTAGTTCCACCATACCAGTTAAATTACTGAAAGATTCAAGTTGTCTATATTGAGTTAAAATGGTTAGAAAATGTTAAGCCGGAAAAGGGATACATTTCGAGGAAAACGAGATAAAATAGAAAAGAAAAGAAAATATCTAATGAAAGGGCCTCTCAGTTTAGACAGTATCCCATGAAAACTTGATATCCATCTTACCAGATGTATGGGCAGATCATTTACAATCCCCAGAAAGGTCATGTGAATAAAAGTTAGTGAAAAGATCCGATATTGCCTGTGAAATCCGAGCTCGCGGACGGAAGCGGAAATGAAACTGTCCAGACAGACGTTCACTGGAGTAAGTGACGCATCTCTATGAGTCATTAGACATGCAGAATACTCACAGACCCCGTGTAGACAACGAAAAATGACTTATCTATTAAATAAATGAATATTTTGGTTCAGTCCTTCAGACATGGGCAAGTTATTCAGATATGAAACCAACGGCAGTATTGTGCCTGATGCTAATTCTATATTAATCTCTAGAATATTACTTTGATTGAATTGTGATCCTAAAAAATATAATAATAAACTGTTATTAAATAGCTATAAGTAGTATGCGCAGAAGAATAGCCTGCAACGTAAAATAAACTTTAGTATTCGCATGAATTGAATAGTGGTATCTTCCATGGCGTTTCATTACGTCACATCATACGCAGACGTCCTGCTCACTGTAAACAAAACTAAATGATCACGTCACACAGGCTAACCACCTGCCCCTGTATCCTTTTATGTGCCTTTTCTTTTTTCTCTCTCTTTTTCGATTAACTATTAATTTGAATGAATTTATTTAAATATGCTGGTTTTGTTGTTGTTTTGCCCGGGCATGTATTTGTGGTTTTATAAAATGCGAGTAGTTATTCTGTTTTTGTCGAATTCCAAATGTTCGTATACTCGCTGCAAATTAAAATTAATATTATGTAAAGTTATATAATTGGTTTAATATGAATAATTGCTGTTATGCATGAATTCTTGATCCAAAGTATTACGAATTAATTTAGCATATTTTCTTTCATTTAATATAAAAATATGTAATAATTCATTTAATAATAATTCAATAATTGATTCAGATGACTTACAAAGCGTCAAAAAAGAAAACTTTCCTGGTGAAGCTACAAGAAGCCGCACTGTTTTGTCAGGCTGTAGATCAGTCTTTATCCGCCACACACGGCTGTTATTCGATGTCCCTCGCGGTGAGCTTCAGTCTTATTCTGCCGATCTACCCCGGCCTCGTTACGCTGAAGTCACGACGAAAACAATCAGTAGACGCTTTAACAATGCACTAATTATAGGAAACACATAGGCGCTACTGCAAATATAGATTATATAGCCTACATAATTCAATGTATTTATTATAGCTATTCACTTCAAATTATTTTACATTGTTTTAGTTTTATTTCTATGCATATCTGTAAGTTGACCCCCTCGTTTTGCGTAAATCGACGTAAAAATAGCTCCCATAATGCCAAAAATACCGAGGATTGAACAGCAGGCGATTTTTAGAGATGAAATATCTTACTGCTGATGTGAGCTGGCCCTTTGCGCTTGAATTATGGCAAAGAAGATTTGGTGCAGCTGAAGGGGACGATCTCTCTCTCTCTCTCTCTCTCTCTCTCTCTCCTTCACCCTATCTCTTTCTCTATTACACACTCGCGCGCGCACACACTTATTTTGTTCTATCCACAAGTATTATCAGCCATGATATACTACCTGACTCAAAAATAAATATATTGAGCAAAACATAGAGAACATACGTTTTTTTAAGAAAACATGTTCTATTTTAATTGACCATTTTAATTGCCAACACCGACAACTTGTGCTGTATTTATTCTTCTGGTATTTAATTTCACTTGAAATGTTTTACTAAAAAAAAAATGTTTCTGTTATAATTGCTTGGTACAAATGTGTAAATAAGAACGAACCTAATATCGACAAATCATTAATTTGTAGTAAAGAATGGGAGCGTTAAGTATTGTAATCCGGCTGAGCTCCTCCTCCCGGCCATGCCCTCTAATTAACGGGGCTCCTTTCCTGCTAAAGTCTGCATCGGACTGCAACATAGTCAAAGAGCAAGAGGGAGAGAGAAAGAGAGAGAGGGAGAGGGAGGGAGAGAGAGAAAAGTGCCACTGGATGTAATTGATTGTCTTGCTATCAAGAATAACTTGTTAGTAATAGTCAATTCTGGCTGCTTTTGAGGCTGACTGTTTCCACTGAAGCTTCAGAGGTTGTCAGGCTGCTTCTCACTGAAGCTCAACCGTTATCCAGGAGCTGGGGACAGCCGACGAGGCTTTTTAAAGAAAGACTTAAAGTTGTCCAACCCTACGGCAAAAGCAACAACATGCTGCTGATCGGCTACATCTAATTCCACGGATTTGGGGATTTCTTCTCATCCAAGTTGCTCTGTGTTAGCCTATCAATATATTTTTTTTATAAACCGAGCTCTTCTGCATTGTGCGAATTCGTAAAGAAAGAAAAGAAAATCCAAAACTGTAGCATATTTTCAAAATAAGCTAAAAAGACAAATAATGACCTCCAAAGAAGACGCAAAAGGCGCCTCGGTTGAGGATCGAAGGCGCAGTCCGTTGGACCATCTTCCTCCACCTGCTAATTCAAACAAGCCCCTCACTCCGTTCAGCATAGAGGATATTTTAAACAAACCTTCCGCCAAACGAAGTTACAGCATCTGCAGCACGGCGCACCTGCTTTCGTCCGGTGAGAAGCACCCCTCCACGGGCCATCCCCTCTCCAACCGCGCGCTGCTCTCCCAGACATCTCCACTGTGCGCCCTGGAGGAGCTCGCCAGCAAAACCTTCAAGGGACTGGAAGTCAGTGTTCTACAAGCGGCAGAAGGTAAACACAAGGCCCGTGGTGTGTGCAAAATTGTATTCATGCTTGTTAGATTGTGATGACATTTTAAAGACGCTATTCGTGTGTGTGTGGGGGGGACACGTTTTCAACAGCTAAAGTGAAAGCATATAGCCTATTGTTTTTAACGCTTATTTATGATTAAAAGGATATCGAATATATTTGTTAAAGCCACTTAAAGAACAAAAATATGTGGATTAGTGTTGTGCACGTGCAATCAAAATATATGGCTAAAATATATATATCCACGTGCAATTAAAAAATAAATATAAACGGCTAAGATGTGTGCAAGTGCAATACACGTATACAGGCCTATTTGATTTTGCCACTTGAAACTGAACTGTTAAATATTCTTGGAGAAATTGAATTTACAACTGACTGTAATCTAATATTCGTATTATTTTTGTTAATGGCCTGTAATTGTTTCCACTCATTAAAATAAAGTAGTAGACTGAATGCGTTTTAATAGGCTATCGCTGCATTGTTTTGTTTGTTTGTTTTAGGAAGAGACGGCATGACACTCTTCGGTCAGAGGAATAACCCTAAAAAGCGGAGAAAGTCGAGAACAGCCTTTACCAATCACCAAATTTACGAACTGGAGAAACGATTTCTCTATCAGAAATATCTGTCTCCTGCGGATCGGGACCAGATCGCGCAGCAGCTCGGGCTCACTAATGCTCAAGTCATCACCTGGTTCCAGAACCGTCGAGCCAAGCTCAAAAGAGACCTGGAGGAGATGAAAGCGGACGTGGAGTCGGCCAAATCAGTAGGCTCTGTACCTTTAGAAAAACTCGCCAAACTGGCAGACCTAGAGAAATGCGTCAATGGCACCCTCGGAGAACCACTGGGCAAGTCTACATCCCGATCTAACCACGGGCACGACGGCACCAACAAACTCCACATGTCACCATCATCACCGTTTACAGACCACACAACGAGCAAAGAGTGTTCAGAGGATGAAGACGAGGAAATTGATGTCGATGACTGATTTCCATTGAACAGCATCGGTATTATTTACTCCCCTGAGATGGTCCTCTAAATCCATAGAGTTGAAAGTGCCATCAACGCACCAAATGTATTAAATGACTTGTATTAAAAGCAAATATAAAAAGGAAAAACAAAGCAAGCATGGGACAGTTTCTTCAGATCTATTTATGCAGTGGCGGTATTGTAATCATTTAGCCTATTCGTTTATAGCTGAAGAGCAATAAGTATGCTTGATAATATTTCAGTCAGATATAAACACACACACGCATACACTGAAAGCACGTTTGCCCACGTAGAACTTTTTTACCCGGTTCTGAGTAAGTTGAATGCATGTTTTATATTGTTCCACGAAATTATTTTAGTTAAAAATGGCTGCAGATCTGATATAGATTTCTCAAAACATCCGAATCATAATTCACACGCGCAGCCCCTGCGTGTCCCTATTATGCCTTTTGGCCTATGACGAAATCGTTTGATAAAAGAGTGTATTATAGAACATTTCCTACAAAAGTTATCACAGGAAAAAATCGACTTGTCTGATTAAATCTGGATTGTCACATTTTAATATATTTCTTATGGTTTGTATGCCTGTAAGTGCCTTTTTAAGCCAGGAAACCATTTAAACCAAGTGTACAAAGTGTAATGTATTTAAAATGAAATAAAATGTCTTTCTCTAAATTGTTGACGTTAGTCTGATAGTTTTATTTATCGTTTTGGAAATAAGCAATCGAGGTAATATAAACAAAACGGATGGCTTGTGTACAATTATTTTTTTTCTGCAGTGTTTTGTTTCTCTTTGTTGCCTACTTTTATTTCCTGCACCAACACTCTTTAAAAATGCATTGAATGTGTTTTAGATTCGACATTTTACGCTTTTGATTTTCAAAATGGCATAACATGTTTTCCTGTCCCCACGATGTGTTTCAATATTCACAATGGGTGTGTGTGGGAAACAGAAATCTGGATTGATGAATGCGCGCATAAAGGATGCCCACAAACGCAGGGTTTTTGGCCCGTTTCTCCGCGGTTGAAAGACGCTATTTCCTTGCAAAGCGAAGAGAGGCAGTCATTTCTAGCGTAAGGCGTGAAAACTGGGGACAAATGAGCAGTCTCCCCTGATGTGACAAGCTACAATGAAGCATGCTCTGCCTCCCGCGGCTCTCAATACGGAGACAAGCGTGTCCCACCGAACAAAAAGGACACAAACGTTTGGAGGCCATATGGTTTTTGAATTTTCCTCACAATTTCAGACAATTTGATGGATTGAGCTGGCCTTCTTTTTAAAGTGTTTCGCTCAGTTTACACAAAGGCAATAATGCGCACAGGGCGAGGGCATCTGGGCCTATTAATGTCCCCTCCATTCTCTCTTTTCACTCGGCTGTTTTAAACAAGTCTATGAATTACAATGATCCCGACTCGTCTTGTTAAGGGGTTGCCTTCTGCCTTTGTTTGTTTGAGTGTTTGGCCTAAAATAATAAAGTTAGCATTTTGGCTATACGCAAAAGCAGAACATATGGCCGGAGTGACACTATTTATGGAATTAGATCAAAATTCCACACGGTTCGATCGGCTCCTATTATTTTTCTTTTTGTTTGTTTGTTTTTTTGCATTTGGGAATTTGTGTTTTCCTTGCTATAGATGTGTTATGTGACACATTTGCATGTTGCAAGTTAGATTAATCTTTGTCATGTTTTTTTCTTTTTCTTTTTTCTTATTCAATTCGTTACAGATTTCTATTAGATAAAAACTGACTGTTAAACAATGTTTTTGCACTAATTATTTTCATTAAGTGCACATATCAGTGCATATTAATTAATTCGTAACAATAAGAATAATATATCGGAATATTATTATTATTATTATTTAAATGCATTTCATTAAATGATCATTAAAAATAGAAACAAAAAAATGTATATTGCATAAATTACATTTATACTATATATAAGGCTATTATTAATTGTTATTAATGTCATGATTATTTTACTATGTATTTGTACTGGTCTAGATTATTTCGTATTGAATGTATCGTCTTACATATTGTCAAACATCTCCCGTAGAGTCAAATTGCAGAATTTAGCTTTGTGGAAGCAAAAAAAAATTATTCTTGATTACATTATTCGTGTTTTTGTATCATAAAACGAAAGAAGTCAATCGCTCGATGCTGTTTTAAGCAACATGAAGCGGCTGTAATAGCAGGATCAGAGATGATATGCGCACAATGTGATGTTTGTCACCGCTCCGTTAACATGAGCAGAGGAGAGTCTCCAGCACTGTCTGCTCGTGCGCCTCTGCTGCAATACAATCACGCGCCTTTTGTACATATGTCTCTGATTTAGCGTTTTCTACCCAACTTTAAGCGTTTAGGTTATTGATTAGCCAACATCACACACAACTAATTTAGCGCTAGCTCACAAATGCGAGAGGTTTAACAAAGCCATGTCAGACTCCGATGTCCTTATCTAGACCGAGTAATGTCCGTTATCCTTCTCTCTCTCTTTCTTTGCTCAGGCAGAAAGTGGAAAATATATATAAATGGTGCTGATATATCAGGAGAGCGCGAGCTGGTGGGGTTCAGTTCCTTACTTTATGAGGTGTTGTCAAATGTGGCAAAGATAAGTAATACTACAATCTGAAAGAGCATAGCGTGGTAATTAATCCCAAAGTCTTAAGTGTATTTCAGCTCAAGAGAGAGAGAGAGAAAATCTCTAATTCAATCGCCCGGAAAATTGAAGTTTGATGCATGAGTCCCTGCTGAAACAATGGGGTTTGCTCTCTCTCTCTCTCTCTCTCTCTCTCTCTCTCTCTCTCTCTCTCTCTCTCTCTCCTCAGCCATTTACCCTTTCTTTTTCTGGCTAATTGTTTGATTAGAAAAGAGGAGATACCAGCGATTTCCTGCCTTAATTATAATTGAATATTTTTTCACTTCAATAGATACAGGTAGGTAGGTAGGGATAGATAGATAGATAGATAGATAGATAGATAGATAGATAGATAGATAGATAGATAGATCTAATTTTTAAAAACCTTTCATCGACTCCATGCGAAACTACATGTCATAACAGTGTATGATTCGAGGTGGCAAATGAAGCAGATTAACCTGAGGGGAGAGCTTGATTGATCACTAAATAGGGGTGGGTTCCTGTGTTTTAGTTATAAGGCTTCTGTGGGACCCCCCTTAATACTTCAAACTTCAATTTTACGGACGATTGAACTAAGCATGTCCCTGACAAAATTGATATATGTATTAATTTTCTTTAACTGTTGATTAATTACTCTCCACTGAAAGAATTATACAAGACTTTTTGCCTCAAATTTGCATATTAATCAAATTCTAGTTGATAATTCAAACGGAAAAATGGATCTGAGGGAGTTGAGGGGCAGAACTCGAAAAATATACCTAGCCAGATATTTTTCTTCCCCTCCCTTGCTGCTAAGCTGCGTGTGTAGTGTATTAAAATCAAAGATGCAGAACGAGTTAGCCTGGCTATTTGGTGAAAACAGAAATTGCCTGTCCAGTTTTATGATGTGTTCATGCTGAGCAGGCAGATCTTAATGTGTCCTGTCAAAATGTCTACGATTTAAAGGGGAAAGAGGCCTATTCAACACTGAGCTGTGTGTGTGTGTGTGTGTGTGTGTGTGTGTGTGTGTGTGTGTGTGTGTTTGAAAAGGAGCACTGGGAGCAGAGCTTTCATATGTGTAATTTGCCATGGAAACACCTTTTTTATCGTCCACCTTCATGAAGCATGTAATATTTAGACTTTTCTTTGTATTTTCATTGCAGGAACATATAGTATTATTTTGTGCTACTATTAATTATTATGGTTATAAATTATTAAAGAAAATTATAACTGATTTATTAACTTTTTGATTTAGCGTAAGTGTGCATTGAAGCGTCTTATCTACATTCACCTCCAATCTAAGCCATTTTTAATAGACATGTGAGTGCAGGTAAGTGTATATTACATTGTTGTTGTTTTCAGCTTATAATTTAAAAGTTGTCACAATACAATTGTATTGATTTTTGCTCTGCTGAGGACTCATCTGCTGCTACATCAGGATATTGTAATTGCATTCTCAACATGTTGTAATACAGAGGAAATATCAGAAGAAAACACTAATTACGGTGAATTTGCTAACAATTTTTTTTTTAGCATATTGAACTCATAGAAAACATGAAATGTTTTCAGTATTGAGCTTATATGTGTCCTCAGACACGAGTGCATGTCATTGAAGTTCATTCAAATAAAACATGATCAAATCTTCAGTAAGTGTTGGTTGTCCTCTGACCTCGCCTTTAGGTGCTGTTGTCTGATCACATCACTATAGAAGAACGAAAGGCCGAGCTCTGCTTAAAAGCTCTTTGGAGGGATCTAAGTGTCCAAATTATTGCCATTGGATCGTTTTCCTAAAGTGATCCTGACCATTAGGTTAAATAAAAATAATATAAAATCACCGTTTTATTTTTCACCCTCTGCGTAAAATTACATTTATTAATAATGCAATAAAAAATCTAATACATTCCAAAAATGAAATTATTAAAAATGTTTTTACAATAACTTTGAATGAAATCAAAAATTATAAATAAAAGACAAAAACAAAAGATTCGAAATAAATTCTGACAGAAATTAGGATAGAAAGAACATGAGCGAAGAACGTTAACACAAAACCACAATTTATTAATCCTCTTTAATATTTTATTATATTATATAGAATATGTTTCTTTGTCAGTAACATTAATTCTCATTTAGCACCGTTTTAATTGCACTCATCAGCGCAGCAAATTTGACAATATGAATATAGAAATAGCCTAGTAGATCTACTTGTAATGCCAATAAAGTAACTTACAGCTAAACTTAAACTGAGACTAATGAAAGTAGGCTATATTTATATTATAAATGTAAAAGTGCTGATAATGACTACATGCGAGTTTAGGCTTTCTTGAGTGAAAGACTAATGATGAAAAGCCTCATACCAGTCTTAAACAATGAGATAATTCTATAAGCTTTGAGAGCATGCTGTGCATTTTACTCAAGTTACACAGACAGTAAATGCATATTAATATTATCTTCTGTGTTTGAGGTTTTGTTAAAAGAAACTGTGCCATCATGTGGTCATTAATAGTCGGGTTTCTCTGAGCGCTCAATGATAAAGTGGCTTATTCCGCCATCTAGTGGTGAACTGTATGTAACACATTTAACACCTGTGCTGACGCAGGCCGACGCTGCTAAAAGAGTGCGATTTATGGGGGGTGAGTGAGTGTTGTTGTCACTGTCCAGTTTCTTTTTTATTTCTGTGGAAACTGCTGTTTTTTGTTTCTGTCCCTCGTTCAGATAATCTACAGCTGTCTGTATGCATTGCCACAGTTAGTTATAATAAAATACAAAATATATAAAGCAAACTCTATCAATCCCTGTAAATATTTTTGTATTGTTTCTGTTTTCAAATATGGCCAGGGTGGAGATGTACAGTCAGGTATTCGGACACTGACTGTGTTTTTGTGCTTTTGCCTTTATACACCAATACGATGGATTTAAAATAAGACAATCAAAATGATTGAAGAGCAGACTTTAAAAATAAAATTACCCCTCATTTTCAGGGGCGCAATTGTTATTGGACAAATAAATATAATCAAATAAAATGTTTTTTTATATATATTTTGTTGAGAATCCTTTCCAAGCAATGACTGCCTTAAGCCTGGAACTCATGGACATCACCAGAGACTGGGTTTCCTGATTTGTGATGCTTTGCCAGGCCTTTACTGCAACTGACTTCAG
This sequence comes from Gymnocypris eckloni scoliostomus, assembly GCA_027564155.1. Classification (NCBI taxonomy): domain Eukaryota; kingdom Metazoa; phylum Chordata; class Actinopteri; order Cypriniformes; family Cyprinidae; genus Gymnocypris; species Gymnocypris eckloni. The sequence continues at coordinate 6,378,825 of CM050429.1, forward strand.
TTGTTGTTTGTTTGTGGGTCTTTCTGCCTTTAGTTTTGTCTTCAGAAAGTGAAATGCATGCTCAATCAGGTCTGAAATCAGGAGATTGACTTGGCCATTGCAGAATATTCCACCTTTTCACCTTCAAATAGTTGCTTTTGCTGTATGTTTTGGGTATATTTTGAAGCCCATTTGTTTTATGAAGCACCGCCCAATCAACTTTGCTGCATTTGGCTGAATCTGGGCAGAGTGCATCTTAATACACTTCAGAATTCATCCGTCTGCTTCTGTCCTCTGTCACGTCTTCAGTAAACACCAGTAACACAGTGCCACTGGAACCTGCTCATACCATCACACTGCTCCACCATGTTTCACAGAAGAAGTATGCTTTGGATCATGAGCTTTGTTCTTCCTGTCATTCTGGTACAGGTTGATCTTAATTTCAGCCATCCTAAGAATGCGTTTCCAGAAGTAGTCTGGCTTTCTTAGATGTTCCAAAGTCTAATCTGGCCTTGATACACTAGAATTCATCCGTCTGCTTCTGTCCTCTGTGACGTCTTCAGTAACACCAGTAACACAGTGCCACTGGAACCTGCTCATCGTCACACTGCTCCACCATGTTTCACAGATGAAGCATGCTTTGGATCATGAGCTTTGTCTTCCTGTCATTCTGGTACAGGTTGATCTTAATTTCAGCTGCTCAAAGAATGCGTTATTGCTCAGAAGTAGTCTGTTGATTTGGCTTAGATGTTCCAAAGTTAATCTCTCTCTGATGTTTGTTTTGTTGTGAACCCTCAATTGTCTGTTTCACTTGTATGAAGATCTCCTCTTGATTGTAGATGATGTGGGTTCAGAACAGCAGCTAAAGTGTTCTTCTCTTTGCAGTCTGTAAAGGCTTTTTGGTTAAAAATTATTTGAAATCAAATTTGAGCAAGTACATAACCAGCCAGTGTTAAAAACTATTGTCTTACTTTAGCCTGATTCACAACGGTTAGCTTGGTTTTAGCAATGGTGTGGTTATGTTCTGGGCAAGAACTCCCTGCACATCCATGCAGCCTAGCATGGATGAGAGCAGGGAGAGCAGCGATAGGGTAAACAGAACAGAACCAACGAAAGTACTGCAGATATTGTTAAAGTTCAGTAATTTTATGTACACATTTTATTAGTCTGATTGAAATTAGTCTGATTGAAAGGAGCATCAGCTGGATCCTGACTGACTGAAAGAGGAGGAGTTGGGGATGGAGGAGGGTAATAAGCTATTGAGCAATGCGAAAACTGCTGATAATACTGAGGGACCTTACATATGGATACTTGTGTTGTATTCCTATAGATGGGGATCAGCTGAGAGTCAGCTGATGCGAGCTTGACTAACGTGACCTGCCAGAACTACCGCTACGCTTGATGTTATCGCATGTAAGGATCCTGCAGGTGGAGGATTGTTTGTAGCATTTTCTCACCGCAGCTAATTAAACTGATCATTTTGATGGCGGATTGTAATCCAGAAAGGAGTATGTGTTTATGAAACACATGTGAATGAAATTAAATTATATTCCAGTTTTAAATGTGCTTCTGATTACAGATAGCCTGTGATTACACAAGATTTGTATTTTAAAGACAACAAGGGATAGTTTGCTTTTTGGGTTAAAATAAATTCTTAATGTGAAATTCGAGTGGCATGACGATTAGAGATTAGACTGTACAGAAATTAAAATCTACACACTAATAAACACTATACGCATAGTCACGCAATGCTGATGTTGTTAACATTAATAATTTGAGAATAAATTGTGACAATAATAATAATTTGCATGGTTAGATGTGATATGAACTAACCGATCGTTAGATTGAATTACCATTGATAACGCTATTTATTGTAATTATTTTTCCTCAGTTGGTCAGAACAAACGTGGTTGACTTGTTCCTTGTTCAGATGGCAATATATGGGAAAAGTCTTATTTGGGTCATATATTCCAAGACGTAGGCTAGAATCTGTGATTGTGAAGTACAGTAAACCTCCACACCGGTGCGGTGACTGACAGCCATACATTAACCTCAAAACATTAGATTCATCCGCGCTGGAGCTAGAACACCGGATCACAACCCCACACACGGAAGATAATTCCGCACAGAGCTGCAATTCCAGGTTTTCAAACAGAGATGGCGACAAAGAGTCAAAACCTACGGACTGCAGCTTTAAATGCAAATCGCACACTTAGAACAAACTCCTAACCTTATATAATATAGAAATAACAAAGGAATAGCCAACATCTGTCCATGAAAAGGCTTTTGAGTCAACTGTCCACTTACTTGTGGGCCCTTAAAAAAGTAGGGAGGAACATGTTAAAGAGCCTTTAATTCCTTAACCATTCATTCAGTTGTGATGAGAATACACTCAAATAAAAGCTCAGAGTGTGCACTTTAAGCCCATTATATAACTGGAACTTGTGTATGTTTTGGTCAGCAGCTAAAATAAAAGCATTGTGCCTGTGTCCAAATACAAACGGACCTGACTGTATGGCGGCTGGATGAGAATAAGGAGAACCGTGACCTCTGGCCCGGTGTTATCTTCCTGACGTGACCTCTGGATGTGTGGAAGTGCTGCTCAGTGCCCTGGGGAGAGAGAGGCCTGCATGCTGTCTGAACCTGCTGAGAAAGAGAGAGCACAGTCTAGACATGGGGAAATGCAATGTTTCTGGGAAGCAGAGCAGGAGAGGAAGTTTGAGTACTCAAAACTGAGGTACTTTTATGAAAAATACCAGCTAATCAGAGAGAATTTGATAGTTTTGTTCGATATTACAAACCTAGTCAAAGTGGATCACAACAGATGTGTATATATACTATATACCTGCTATATACAGGGCAAGCAGTTTGAAGAATATATATATTAACTTTTTTTTTAAACCTTAAAATTAATCTTACTGACCCGAAACTTTGAATGGTAATGCATATAATAGTAGCACCGACTGTATAGCATACTACCTGAAAATAGATCAATCTTATTTATTTGACTAATAAGTCGATAATATTTAACTGTATGTGAATATACGAATGTCTTGGAAATGCAGTCCTTTGTTTATTTCCATATTGCATTTATTTCCATATTAAATATAATCAAATAACACATAATCTACATTGCTATATTTATTTCACCATTTCGGCTGTCTCTTTCATTTCAGTTGTTTTCACAGCAAAGCTGTACATTTGTACTGCCAAAGCACTAATGTCAAATGTCAAAATTTGTGTAAAATTAGAATATAGAACAATAAGATTATTGATTAAAATTGAATTAATTATGGAGGTTAAAAATAGAATATGCTAAGGTATTAAAAAGAGTAGTAGTTTAAAATATGAACTATGGCTTCCTATGCCAGTAATTGTAATAATAAACACATCGCAATAGAAATCCTTGCTTTCTTAGAAACTCACTCGTTCTCTCTTTGTAATGCATGCATGCAGTAACCACACAGCAGTACTGCATGTGTTTTAGAGAGTGGTCAGTTGTTGTCCTGCTGATGCTTGCTTGATAGAAGAGAGGATGGACAGGAGAAAAACAGAGTGAGTGTCTGACAGGCCATTACTGCAGACAAGCCCATAACTCACCCTGATAAGTAAAGGCTTCTGCTGACATGACCTCAAACAGGCCTTCAAGAGCAAGAGAGAGAGAGATTGCACAATTCTAATGAACGCAATAGATTTAACACATGCACTAATTGCTTTTAGTTATTTCACCAACAAAACTGGTTTCTCTGGCGTCACAGTATCCTTGATTGAGTGTATTTCAATATTACGTGCATATTTCCAATGCGCATTATTAATGGAGGTAGCCTGTGCTTACCACTAGAGGGCAGTTAAACATTTGTGGACATTTGGGTTTGATAAATGATTTTCTTTTATCTCTTGCTCATATTCAAGATGGGGAATTACCAATGCATCATACAATCTCATGGATATTAATGTACTTTTTATGATTGTGTATATTCATATGCAGTTTTTTCACTGCTATAAATTTCATTTAGTCAAATTTTCATTTGCCTTCAAGCATAGGCTGTATTTTACTATGCATGGTATTAATAATTTACATATGTGGTGATATCATTCTTTCTGTGTAATATATGAGCTGTGTAATATGTATTCAGTGACTGCATCACATCATTATTGATAAGGCCATGCAGATGTCTATGCAGATGCTTTAAACTTTTATTATATCAGTGAACTGGGATATGTTGATTTAGCGATCATTAATGTAGAATAAGCTGGGTGCGGAATGAATAAAACAGACATTTGTGTCACATATTAAATAAAACACATTTGCTTTCAAATGTCTGATTTAGATTATATTGTGTTATATTGTGGATGTATTTATTCAATCTGTTCAACATAATGAAAGGTGTTGGTTTAAGTTAATATAATTCAATTCAAGATTATTTGTATAGCGCTTTTCACGAAACAATCGTTGCAAAGCAGCTTTACAGGAAATTAAGTTTCTGCAATAGATTTATATTCCCCCCCCCCAGTAGAACAACCTAAAAGAGACCAAAATGAACGTTTAGAATTAATATTTTAGCTGTGGTATCTTTCAGACAAGCACACATTAGTTTTTAGTAATTGTGCTTGTCTGCAGAACTAACTACAGTTGACTTCATTTATAAACTTGGAAATACATATATACATTTGACAGTGTAGTGCTGTACAAAAGATACTCTTCGTTAATTTGGTAATACCATGTAGAATCAGATAATGTTATGACTAATGTTCTGACAAAATATTTGAACTGAGTTGTTTGGTGCAGTATATGGCTTAGTTTTGAATCTTTATCCCTGGCGTGTATTATCTTTATAAAATGTGCATTGTCTTGAATCTCTGTTGAAAGCGAAGCTTTCTATTAAAAATAGTATGAAACATTATATATATTTAATATTAGTGTTTCTAATTGCAGTTCTTATTCTTGTATTGCAGTTGGTTTCAAAATATGTTTTAAGGGCTGACAACATAGTAATAGTTCTTATTTAATAGCCACATTATTTTGCATGGGATGTAGAAAAGCAGAAAGGAAGAACCAAAAACTGCAACAAGATGCAAGATGTTCACTTCCACAGAACATTGTGATTTTACGAATGGAGTGTGCAGCACTGGTTCAGATGCACTTCCTAAGACTACAGTATGCCAGACATCAAAATAACATCCATTTGAACTCTGTCCTCCACAGGATGTATTCCTGCAGTTTTTCTGACAGATGTCCCCTCAGTCTCATGCCCTATTACTCAACAGCATGGGGCTCTTCAGTCTTTATGTTTAAGCGTGACTTTCCATCATCATTTGGGGAAGTCCTGCTTACGCTGCACAAGCTTTGTGACATTAGATGGTGAGAGACAGCCATTAAAAAGATGCTGCATATGTTTCGCATGTGTATGCCTGCTTGTGAGGATGGGGGCTTGTTGAAACTGATTTTGTGAGGTGTGTGGCACAGTGTACCTTCCCTGGGTTTCCATCTATCACACACTCTGACACCGAGATCTGTCTTAGAGAAGGCAAGACAATGAGAGACAATAATTAAACCTTCTTGGGAAGGTTGATACAGCACTGTGTCTGTGGGTGGATGGGTGGGGGTGTGCTTGACACTTTTATTGTTGTCAGAAATGCAATATCCTGTCAGAGCCATGTGCAGGTGGTTTAGGTTAGGTTATATCTTACAGGTTATTTGTAAACGTTTATAGAAGCATAAATGACAATGTTAGTGTTAAACAACATATAACATGTTGAATGCCACTGAATGTATGTGGTTCCTTTACAAGCAATTCAAGCTCCCGTTATCACATTTAATCATACATAATCAGCTGTGGTGCTGGGGAAACAATGTAATGTGTCCTTCTTGGCAGTGAATAATGTTCCTGAGGTCTTGCTGTTCCTCTCTGGGGTAAAACTGTTTTACAAAGCTCTTCAGGGTATAGTGGTCTGATCCGTCTGTTGCAACTCTGTTATTTTTATTACTGCTGTGCTAATACAAAAGTTTGTTTTTATCTTCTCTCTTTTCCCCATTTTATACAGCCTTGAATATGTTACCATTTAAAGTTTATTTTTAAAGAAATTGATATTTTAATTCAGCACGGACACATTAAATTGATCAAAAGTGAGAAAAGACATCTATTCTCTTTTTCAAATACATGTTTCTATTAATTAAATAAAAATTCCACAGAAATATTAAGCAGCATTTAATAATATTAATAAATGTTTCTTGAGCAACAATTCTGCATATTAGAATGATTTCTGAAGGGTCATGTGACACTGAATACTGGTGTAATGGCTGCTGAAAATAACACGAATCTTACTGAACCCAACATTTTGAACGGTGTAGTGTATTTTTTAATAGGTTTATCCATCTCTAGATGAATTCAAATGTTTTTGTATGTTACCTATTCCTTATATTTCACAATAATACATTTTCCTTCCAAGACTTCCTTATGTCCTTTTTTATATGTTCTTTCCATTTAATGCAATTTAATATTTAATTTAACGAATTCATTGACAATTGTCTGCCTAAATATTTATTCCTTTGGGATTTAAAAATTTACATTTATGTTTTCCCAATTTTTGCATATAAACACTTTGAATTACCATTGTGTATGATGCTATAACTCGTTTTTTAGGGATGGTTTCCTCTTTGTTTACTTACTAAACACAACAGATCCCAACAATAGTAATACAACATGGGGCAAAATCATGCATAATTCAAGTGAAATATACAATTTTATGACATAGCTTTTTCCTCCCCCTATGATTTTCATCATGGTTTAGTTTAGGCTTTGGGCTGAAAGTTTAGGCTTTATGGCTAGGCCATGTATTTGTATGTTTTCTTACAATTTTGCACCGTTTTGTACAAATTCATATGACGTCTAATGAGAGTTGGGACCATCTCTGTAAATCTGTATAACAGAAGATGCTACACATAAACTGATATATCGCTAAAATTGCTGCATTCCCTAAAAAAGTTTTGTTTGTGTTTTTCGTTACGCTAACATTTTGTCACACTTTTGTGCAGCATCAGCCCTATAGTTAATTGCGTGGCAGAATGAAACCTTTCACTTCTGGCTTACTTTTCCAATCTCTCTGCCTTGATTTAGCTCTGAGCTCTGGCTATGGATCCTCGTCAGTCTGTGGCTGGGCCAGCCTGAGCCAAGGAGCATCTTGAGGAGGGTAATCCATCTCCATCACTTAAATGATTATCCCCATTAATCTGGTGTAAACTAATAAAGTCAACTGTGGCACTGCTTGCCTGAACTTCATTAAGTCTTTAGTACGTTTAATATATCTTAATGTCCTCAGTTCTCCTGCTGCCGCAGATCACCTGGCATGCCGGTCCCCAGAGAGCCGCCTGAGAGATTGAGGCCATTTGTGCCATGTTTTGTTTCCTTTATTTTCCTCGCACCCGTTTTTCGTGTGATATAGTGTCTGTTGGGATGACATACAAAGAGCTAGACGGAGGAAAGAAGGGTGGGAAAGAGGAAAAGAGAGAATGAGAGGAAGAGAAAGACATCAGTGCTGGAGATTTAATTTGCCCAGCCAGACCCCCGCAGTCAAGGGTTTAATTTGGCTTATCACGTTATAAAAGACGACCCGGGCCCGGTAATCAATCATCAGCCTGTCAGCGGGAAAGGCAGTTGTTGTAAGCAAGTATGACTTATCAACATGAGTCCGTTTTAATTGCCACCAAATTGACTGCTTTGTTGTTTTTTGAGGATGTACTAAAAGTTTGCTCAATTAAAGCCAACGAAAGCAGTGCATCCTGATTGTTGTCCCCTGCCCTGCCCTCTTCTCTTCCAATGGGGCCGTTGTTGGTGGTTACGCTGCTATCGTGGGTCATGTTGACATGTGAATGAAGAGTGCGTTTCCCCCGTAAGCTCGACGAGTGGCGCCTGCGCAATGTTAGGACATGACACTTCTTGACAAAATAAAATATATCTCCAATAAACAAAAAGTTCAAGTGCAAGATGAATGCATCTGTATTGCTTATGGGTTGAAATTTATGAGACCTAATTCATCATGTCAGTATTTTCTCTTTTCCAAGGTTGCAGTATGCAAAGAAAAATGTGTTTCCCAGACGAATGCCTGCTGGTTTTGGAACCACGTATTATTCGGGAAACAGAAACACAGAGGTATGTGAGAGTTTGAGCCGCTGAACGCAAAAGCTCTGGGTTTCAGAAAGCACCACACATTGATTCTGGGATGGGAAAGAATGATTTTCCAGAATCCCACAAGACCTAAATTAGTGCACGTCTACAGCTTTCCATTTTGCTTGGATGCTGTCATCAATATAATGTGCTCGGTTGCTGGCTCACTGATATTTATGGCTTTGGTGCTACAGGGTTGAGCCCCTGTGTCTTCTGGAGTGAACATGAAGGAGATAAAGCTCTCAAACTGTGGAGCGTTCTCAAGAGAAACTTTTTACCATGAGTTAAAGTAAAACATAAGTGATAATACTTTACCAGCATATAAAAAATATAGCAACATTTAAGAACTGAATTTAATTTAAAAAAATTGTATTTATTTATAAATAATAATATGAAATATAATTTATATATAATATAAATGAATATAAAATTATATAATTAATTCAGATTTTTTTATATATTTTGAAGATGTAACTTTTTCTGAAGTAATTAAGGTATGTGATAACGGATGCAGTAGGAAAACCAGGAGAATTTGCAATACATTTCACAATTATGTCAGTGTGATGAAACCTGCTCTTCACCTGCTCTTTGATGTTCTCTGTGTGCATGAGACAAATAAGTGCAATTGCTTACATTTTTCAATAAATTAAAAACGAAGACTGAGCTATAAAAACTAATTCTAGACTGTTGATTAAAAGTCATTATCACTGGTTGTTATCATAAAATATTTATGACATATTTAAATATAAACAACAATTTTAAAATAAAGGTTGCATCAATACATTTTTTAAATATTCAACCTTCAATGATGATGATGATGATTTTTATCAGATAATTGTAACTTTTTAAAAATAATTAAAATGTGGACTCTGCGTAATTTCTTGTTTAAACCCTTTTTTACAACTCAATTAACTGGTATTATATAAAGTAGAAAATTATTCATTAATAATAATAAATATTGACATTAAAATTATCTTTTTATTTTGATGTTGTTGCAACTGACACGGAGTATTGTTAAAATCTACTTATGATACAGTTATTGTAGAATGTTTCTTATATCAAAAGATGGCAGGTATATCTATAAGAGGGAATGAGTTATGAAGGTAAATGTAAAAAGAAAATCCTTAACATATACCCCCAATCTCCCTTATTGACTTCACTGTGTACTCCATGATGGAAATAGTTATTGAAGTTTTAGTCGCTCTGTTTTGAGTTGTTGTGATTGCCCTCCTTAGATCTACCACCCTGAAAGAGTGCTTGTTTTTCTCTCTCCACCCAATTAGAGATGACCTTTGACCCCTGAGAGTGCCCAGCATGCCGCGCTGTAAGGCTTAGATAAATGTCTCATATGCATTTCAGTCTGTTTTCTTTTGAGACGTCTAATAGTCTGCTATTAAACGGTGAAAAATAAAAAAAGTTCATAATAGTTACTCCTCCTTTTGTGCGTTGTGAAGATAAAGTAAGGACATTGGATAGTCAGAATACATTGCAAAATATATCAACATGTTATTTTTCTTACAGGAATTTTGAAGAAAGGTTCAATGTCGGTCTTAAATAAGTGAATCAGCTGATGCCACATACCTTGCTGTTTGTGCGGGGGGGGGGGGTATCAGGGGAGACGCTAAGCTCTGGCCCACAGCCTCTGTCCGTCAAAGCAGACCATTAGGTGTGAGCTGAAGCCCCCGAGGCCTGTGCAGGCACCAGCTAGTCTGTGGCTGTGTTTCTGGCTTGTAGGTTTGGGCTGATGGACCTGTTTGTTATGGTGTAGCAAGCTGCATAATTGGGACGAGGGGAGAGGGAACAAGGAGTAAAAGATAAATACAAAAACAGCCTACCTGTTGAAGGCACCGTGTGATGACAGATTATGATGTCTATGGTTGCCCCGCGTGCTGCGCTCTTGATAATAAAGGAAATTAATGGCATTGTTTGGATAACTCCCTGATCGTTCAACATTTAGATACATATATATGTAGATATCGTAGTCAGGGATTTAATGAAAAAATATTGCCGGCTTTTCCCGCAATGTGATCATGAATATATGTATGAAAATCTCTTTATGCATTCAGAGTAGATGCTGCAGTGTTTGGTGTATAATGAAGATAATGAAAAAGAAAAATTAGGTCACATATAATATGTAATGTTGATTAATGACTGCTCTCTGCTTATTGTAAAATTGCTGGATTGTTATCTATTCTTTTCCCACTTGCTTTTCTCATGCTCATTTATTTTTCTTCTCATTTTCTGCTTTTTCTTCACCTATTATCTTTTATTCATTGTTGTTTACTTGTCCTTTATATTTTTTTTTTACTTTTAACTGTACTTAAAGGAATAATTCACCCCAAAATTAATGGAAATGTTTTGTCAAATGACCATTTATTTGGTAAAACCAAATATATACATATACCTATATATTATATATTTAGACTATGTACAATGACTATGTTATAGATCATAAAATGAAAGTCAGTGGAGTTCAACAACATTGGATCCCACTGACTTTCATTATAGGAACTAAAAAACTTAAGAATGAAGAAAGTCATAGAGATTCATAACAACATTAGTGCAAGTAGATCCCCATTTTTTGGTGAACTATGCCTTTAAGTAGGCCACATCTGTTGACGCAATAATGATCTATGAAACGCTCTTGTGTTTTTATAATCATAATATCCTTAGTTATATGGATATTTGCTTTGGCAATCGAGCAGCTAATAGTACATATTGTCTTCTAGAGAAGGGTTTTTCTCTGTTGGCTCCGTGGAGCTTGGGAGAGGAGGCAATAGTGTTGATCTCACACATAATGACCAGTAGCTGGTGGGATGAGTCCATCCATCTCTGTGAAGTAAACAGGTCCCAGCTGGGCTACATGCGTTCAGGATGGAAAAGGGAAGTGAGGCCGGCTTCACCCGCCTCCCCCAAATAAAACAGGCGACAGGATGCACCCGCACTCGAGAGGACTGACACACCATCCAGGGGCTACAGGGGAGGAGCAGCTTCCGCTGTCATGGGTGTCAAGTCCACTATTAGACCACAGAGTGAATCCACATGGTGCCTGGAGTATAAATTGAGGCTTCCCATGTGTTAGTGGGAGTGGGAGACAATAAATCTGTACTCCAATTCAACCTATGAGCGATCTGTCCTGCATAGCCATCACAAGCCGCCTCTGGCAATAAGCATTTACTACTTTGTAATTTGTGTCGTTATATTAGATTGAGCGTGAAAATTGTCCAACAGCATGAGAATGGATGCAATGGCTAAGACTTAAGTTATAATACTAAAGTAGACGGTGGCTAAATTGACCTGAGTATTTAATGATACATGCACCTTTGCCAAGTTATTGCACACACAAATTGCATTATATTACATTACAAACAGCACTTATAATATACATCCTATACATGTGCTGCAGGGAACTTCATTAGTATTGATTAGCTGTGATAATGATTTAATAACCTCATTAACGAACATTGTTCTTATATAATGAAAGATGCCTGAAAAAGTAATAACATAGCCTTGTTTTGACTTCTTAAATTTGGTGTCGTGGCAAACAACCAGTTTAATAATTTGCCTTATTCATTTGCAGATTAATTTGACCAGGCTTACATTAGTCAAGTTAATCTCTGTTTCTTTCTCGACTGTAAGAAATATTATAACGATGGGCAATTTGTCAAAAAATTGTTCATACTATGTTTTGACAGACACATTATCCATAAAACAAGTCATTAGCATGGAAGACACAACAAGTTAATGGATGCCCCGTCCCTCAGCACCTCAGCAACTGATCTGGACATTTGTTAACTGGTGCTTGATCATCATTCAACTTCTGAACACCAAACCAATTCTTCCAGCAGACATATTCTTTCTCACCTTAGTGCTGCACCTTAACAATTGAAAAGAGGCCATACTTTATCTTGCACACTCCCTCTCAACTTCATACCGTAATTTTAAATCATATTAATGTGAAAGGTAAATAGAACTCATATTTGGAGAATGAAAGCTTTTTTGTTGCTTGCTTATTTGAGATTAAAAGTTTGATGGTGTATTGTACAGTTTTTCCTTTGGTATAATTAAATGTGTGCTTGTTCTCTTATTTCCTTTTTAACAATGCAGGCCAAAAAATTCCCGGTCCCTTCCCCTTTGACATAAAGCATTAAGAAGTTCATCCATCTATTTCAGAGGTTAAATACAGTGAACCTAACATTCTGTCCTCCGAAAGCAAAACCCCATTTCCCTTATTACAAAACTGAGAACTGTAATTCTGTGGCAGTATAGGACTACAAATGTTACATATTAACATAGGACCACATGGGATAATCTTTTGAAATCAATGAGCATTCATTAGAGGTATCACCTTTAACAAACACATCTCAAAAATGTTTGAGTTTGAATTTTTTCAGATGGGCGTGAGCTAAATAAAAAATCTAATGCTGCTCATTTCTGTTTTCATTTTTTAAATTATGCTATGGTTGTGAATGGAGGCAAAATTCCTGTCATGTTTGATTAGAGTGCTGCCTCGGTGTAGATGTACTTGAAGCTGTCAGCAGCATGGCTGCGCGCTCTCGACGCGCTCAGAGATGCGCCTGATGGAAGCGGCGCCAGTGAGCGCGATGGATCACATGTCAAGTACTACACAGGTACACTAATAATATTATACATATATAATATATAATCCACACTGAAGTCATCATTTCTTAAAAATATAACACATAACTATAAACGATAACGGTAACTAGTTACAAGTTAAGTCGTGTCGTTGCGTTGGCTTACGTTAAGCATTGCTCGACGCTTTCTATTTTTTACTGAACAGTTTTGGGCAAACGACAAAATGACAAAACTGTTATTATAACTAACCATACATAGATATTATCAATGCATTATAAAAATAAGAAATAATGCTTTATTTACTGCGCAGACTATTTTGATACCAACAAATTATGCACATAAATGACATTTAATTGAAATTATAATGGCACATATTTCATTCAAATTTGCATAATTTTAAAAATAAAAGGCAAATGTGACAGACGGTTTTGTATGTAAATTCTATGTAAATACATTTCAATTCCGCCACATTAGAGGAATGAAGTGTATAAATATCCGCGTAATAAATGACGCATTTGAAGTGGACTTTTGTGAGGATGATAATACTTATCAAACATAAATTGATCGTTCCAGTTGAAGCTCTTAACATTCTACTGGCTTCATCTTTTTTCGTTCAATTGTAAGAGAAAACAATAATTTAGACCCACCAGTCTAAGCTGCAGTTTACATTAATAATAAGGTAATTTGTAAGCTTCAGCACATCTTAAAAGCTAGTCCACACTGTAACAAAAATGTCCATTTCAGCGAAAATATGCACCATTGCACTTCATTAAACTTTAATATTGGTCATTTGGCCAGCATTAATCTGGGCCCCATCAAATATTAATACTTTAATGCATCTTACGTTAAATAATCACCACACTTTCTTCAAGAAGGAAATCGATAATATGAAAGTGTTTGCTTTTCCTCTGATTGCACATTTATTTTGTTATCGTCTTATTTAGATAGATTGATGCATACAAAATCAAATGAATAATTAATACAAAAGTTAACACAATGCAAATTATCAAAATTAATTTTAATTAAATTGTGACCCTTGGACCACAAAACCAGTCATAAGTCGCTATTTGTAGCAATAGCCAAAAATACATTGTATGGCTCAAAATGTTCGATTTCTCTTTTATGACAAAAATCATTAGGATATTAAGTAAAAATCATGTTCCATGAAGACATTTAGTGAATTTCCTACCGTAAATATATAAAAACTGCATTCATGATCAGTAAAATGCATAGATAAGAACTTCATTTAGACAACTTTAAAGGCGATTTTATCAATATTTAGATTTTTTTTTTGCACCCTCAGATTACAGATTTTCAAATAGTTGTATATCGGCCAAATATTGTCATATCCTAACAAACCATACATCAAGTGAAAGCTTATTTATGCAGCTTTCAGATGATGTAGAAATCTCAATTGCAAAACAAATTACACTTATGACTGGTTTTGTGTTCCAGGGTCACAATTAATTATGTCGTGACTCACCATATAAATATTTTAACATTTAAACAGACATTCAGAATTTCCTTCACATTTCCCATGTTGTGATCAGTAATCATCTATTTTATGTATACAAGTATACAATTAGCCTATTCCAATAAAAATGATTGATTTATTCAGAATTAATTTCCCAATGCAATGTAATAATCGTTGGCAGCTTTTAAAATATTGTGTGATTGATCTTTCTCACCATAAAATATTGACAAACTACTGTAATTCATTTGAGTTCATTGTCGCGAAATATTGAACTGTTAACAAGAGTGAAAAAGACTTGACCTCGAAATCACTGCCTCATCTTCGCATGATCAAAAATATCCATCGAGAAAATATCTCAGCAACAGAGCCAAGTTAATGATGTAATCGAAATGGACATGTTTGTGTTGTTTTGAGAAGGTGTTTGGTTTAATAAATCATCTCTTTGAGTTGCCCTGCTGAGAAGGGAATTCCAGTGCGTTTCATTGAACAGACTCGTCGTGGTTTCTTTAGCCAATTGGGTCTCTCAGCCCAGAATTGGAGGCTTAATTTTACCCAGCCTCTTTGGCATTTTGATTGATGTTCGCGTGGCTCCATCCGGCAGGCTATAGCTATAAGGGTAAAGGAGGCAGTGAAAATACAATCGACTGTAGTTCAGTCCTTCTCACACATGCAGTCAATACTATTAGATAACGACAAGTCTGGACTAAACCGCGTTTTAGTTGCTGTATGATAACTGGGGTGACGTGGAGGACCCTGTAGGTTCGCAGGAGCTCGCGCGCCTCTCCACACAATGGATCATATGGGAGCGCATCTCCACCAGACGCACGCAGACACCATCAGTTTTGGGATCGATCAGATTCTTAACAATGCAGACCAGGGGAGCTGCATGATATCCAACCCCAGAATGCAGGACCTGGACTACGGTTTGGGCTGCATAGTCAGCACAGCCTATAATACCATGACTGGCAACTATAATGTGAATAACTCGGGTGGATACAATGGAAACTCGTGCAGCGTTGGCTCCCTCAACGGCTCGTACAACATGAACTTGGGCACGAATGTTAATGGGAATTGCCTTAATTCTTCGGGAGTGATCCGGGTTCCAGCGCACCGGCCGCTGAGCAGCAGCGCTGCCACGGTGCCAAGTATGGGAAGCATGGGCACCATTAACAATCTCACGGGATTCACGTTTCCATGGATGGAGAGTAACAGGAGATATACCAAAGACAGATTTACAGGTAATATACATCTCTCTGAACTTCGCAGCGGTATTTCCATGCTTTATTTGAATCTGTGTTCTTATTAGAAATTCACTGTACAAAGGTTTTCATCGTGTTGTAATCATATCAGTATGTGATCAAAGCGGTCGAAAAATATTGTAGGTTGTCACAACTTTGATTCTACTTACAAGTTTTACGCAGCAGTTACACTTTTTAAATTTGTGTTATTTTTAAAATCCATGAACTAAAATTATTCATAAGGGCTTCACTGTTAAAGCCACTCCATTATTTGATTTTGTTTCTGCCAACGCTATAAAAACATCTTAAAATTGAAGTTTACATTTTAAGTTGTTTTTATAACGTCAGAAACCAAATTAAACTGAATTAATAACATAAACGAACGTTTCTATAGGCTACACAATAACAATCATTACAAATGTATCGTAGGCCAAAGAAAAGTAGCTTAAAAATTAATATCCGTGCAAATGTTTTTCTGTGGAGTGTAAATAATTACGGATTTTATTGTCTGTTTTATATTGAATTAATGACAAAGGAACTTCAATGTTGATTTATCACGTCCGTGAATGTTCCACATTTTCATTACTGTTTTAGCATTATCATTGAAAGGAATTACAAACGGTAAAATAAAAATGTGCTGTTGTTACCTTAATGAACTATTGATTTGACCCTAAAATGGACTTCACCGATGTAACCTGATGTAATCAGGTTAATTCAATCCAAATAAATCATATTTTCGACTCGAATTAAATCACTTAATTTAGATGTTACCATATGAGGCACATTTCGTGTTACCTGACAAAACATTATTACAGTGTGTGTGTGTTTATTTATTTATTACATCTCACACAGTCATCGTAATAAGAAAATGCTAAAAAAAATACCCCCCTCAATTAGCATATTCCTGTATGTTTGCTTGCTTGCTGAACTAATTCGATGTATTTCGTGATTGTTGCATGTTTTTTCAAAAGACAACAGTCATCTTTAATCTCTGGAAGTCTCGTTTGTTTCACACTGCTTGGCTCTGTCGTTTTGCTGATTTCTTCCGCTTGCTTTCACTCTGTCTCTCAATCCAGTGGCCCTCTCACCGTTCACTGTAACACGCCGTATAGGTCACCCGTACCAGAACCGAACGCCTCCGAAGAAGAAGAAGCCCCGGACGTCGTTCACGCGCCTCCAGATCTGCGAGCTGGAGAAACGCTTCCACCGTCAGAAGTATCTGGCGTCAGCTGAGAGGGCAGCCTTAGCGAAAGCACTTAAAATGACTGATGCGCAGGTCAAAACATGGTTCCAGAACAGAAGAACGAAATGGAGGTGAGCTTTTGTGATCTAATCATGCTTTTACACTCACACGTAATGCATTCTTTTCCTCTCACCACTAAACCCAGTTGAGTATTTTGTTTTAAAGACCTGTATGAGGTCAGTTAGGTCAGTTCCATAATGCATTCCATATCGTGCTTTGGAAGGCCTGTTCGTGCAGTTCACTATAGCCAGTTCAATTAATACATCAATATGTTTAACTGACTAATATTGGTTGACTGTGGTCTGCTTCTTTGCAGTGTAAACAGGTTATATTTTTAATTATGGACTTCTGCCAATGTCCTTTTTCTTCCAGATTTTTCTATTGTATTATACATGCTAGGCCTGGAAATGATTTGGAGCAAACCAAAAGTCATTTTAGCAGACACTGATGGGCCAGTATCGAGTTTTTAGAAATTGACATACATTATGTTCTGCTGTACTGCAAAAAAAATCCCTTATGTCTTAGTTTTGTTTGAAGGTTAATTGCATGCTGTACAGCAGGATAAAAATTATGACGTTTATACGCTACCAAAATAATTGATCACAATCAGAACAACTGAAGTGCACGCACATTTATGAAACATCTATTAAAATGATTGTGATTTGGCTACATTATTGATCCGAGAACCTGAAATGTAACTTATATTGAATTTATTGTATAATATATATATATATATATATATATATATATATAGGCCTATATTCTGTTTCATGTTCAAACTTTAAGCTAATTAAATAATGGAACGTTCGCTGTGCGTTTCCCTGAAAATAATTGCACACCTCAGAACGTTCGTCAGCCAATCAGATTCAAGCATTCAACGGCCCCGTAGTATATACAATAATAATGGAACGTTTAAGTGTTCGAATGACATCACGATGTAAGGTGTGTCAATTCTTTTGAAAAATACACGTTCTTAATAGCCTATGCCAAAAGAGTAATTTTGTATTCTTTGGTATAGGATCACCGGTTTGTATTTTTTGATTACATTTAGTTAACACTCACTAAAACGGCTGTTAGAAATCATGACTGAAGCCACCGACTAAATGACTCCTGTGCTATGATCCAAATCCATGCAGGCGGCAGACAGCAGAGGAGAGAGAAGCCGAGCGACAGCAAGCGAACCGAATCCTTATGCAACTTCAGCAAGAAGCTTTTCAAAAGACTTAAACCAACCTGCTACCCCGGACCCAATCTGCCTTCACAACAGCTCTCTGTTCGCTCTTCAGAACCTCCAGCCCTGGACTGAGAACACGGCAAATATCAGTAGCGTTCCCAACACTGATTAAGAGACTTTAATGGACGTGTACAGAGGAATATCTCAGCATCACATTTTCTTGTTTTTAACGTAAAATCAGTCTTCATTTGTGCCTAATATGCAGCTTGTATAAAACAGCTAAAATAATATTCGCTGCTCTCCATTACAGTCGTGCAGAATAAGCCTATTGTTTTATTTTAGCCTATCGTTTCGATTTCAACTAAATGCAAATAAAAGACTGTCGTATTTCGTTTGCATATCAAACATTAATTTTATTTTGTATACTTCCAATCACCCAACAAAATATTACAAATAAAATATTTATAAACAAAACGAAAGGACGAACATTCGTAGAATTATGGGCTATTAATTTAAGCAGACCTGCTATAAAAAAAAAACTCGTCACATATTAAATAGTGCCCAGAATTATACTAAATAGCCTAAATCGTAAGGTCACACATCGGGTAACTGTCACCAAGCAGTCCACTGCTTAAATTATTGGATATCTAAAGCAAAATACCATCTTTCTCTTGTGCGTGGAAGCGAGCCTCGTTATAATTAATATCCTTGTCATTGTCGGGATTAGACATGCGACGACCCCACTGTCTCCAAGCACACCCCGAGAAGCGTGCACCTCTTTAAGCAGCAAACAAGTGAAAATGAACCCTGTTTATCTCCTTGCCATAAATGACGGCGATAAAACTCGCAGACCATCTGAGTGGCACTAGAAGTGTTGTTAACCTACTTAAAATGAATTTAAATTTAAATATCTAATTTTAAAGTCAAACGTATCTTTAATAGTTTTAAATAGGCGAGTCTGGCCTGCAAAACCTCGTCAAGTAGCCCAGACGAATAAATAGGCTACAGCAGCAGGCTATGGTATCATGCTATTGCTAATCTAAGCTTTATTATAACGAATTTACTGTTTTAACTGCATTCAACTGATAAACTGATGAGGATTACATTATAAACAAAGTTTTTATGAAGTGTTTCCAATTAATTGTTCAATATAGTTTTTTTTCACAGTCATATTTACTTGGAGGGATTGTATTTTGCACGTTTGTTAATGAACACTTGCAGCACAAATAGTTCTGTGAATTGAAATATATTCTACAGGACAAACGGGCCTTTATGAGGCGTGATATAAATTAGGACTATGCACTTATGTAGAAATATGATGTTGACAAATA
Organism: Gymnocypris eckloni scoliostomus; assembly: GCA_027564155.1. Lineage (NCBI taxonomy): Eukaryota > Metazoa > Chordata > Actinopteri > Cypriniformes > Cyprinidae > Gymnocypris > Gymnocypris eckloni. Next base: position 6,398,028 of record CM050429.1, read on the forward strand.
TGTACTTCTTTTTACATTATTTGTAAATGTGAACTTTACTGTTAGGCTAAATGTTGTCGGGAAACCTCAGAAGCAGTGCCCCCCCCCCCAATGTTCCAACCATTCTTAGAAATTAAAGAGACAAAGACAAAATCAATGCTCAGTAACACCTGTAGACTCAAGTCTATAGACTACATTTTGTGTCTGAACTTTCATTTGACACAAACAACAGTTTATGATAAGGCAGATCAACTTTGTAGCACTGATTATTCGTTTACTTGAAATATGTGATTACGAGATTTTGTATTTGTCCTTCATTTTCCTCGGTGATGTCGGCGTGACCTACAATATATTTTATTATAGCTTGATATGAATGATTAAATGTCTCAGACTGGGTCATTATGTTCTATTGTTTAGCGTTTTTTTATATATATAGCAACACCTCGCAAGTTTTGTCATTGTGGATAGACCCCAGATAGCCTATCTGTGAGGAATCTCTACTCAAGTGAATGACAGTTTTGGTTGCATGATAAATGGATGTTTTTTTTCCTTTTCTATCGGAGAGTGCAAAAGTGTGTTTATGATAACTATGTGCAGATGTGATGGTGTTCCTGAAAATATCCAGAAGCTTAGGCTATCCAAAACTGCATCGGAAGGTGGTTTAAATGATCATCTCCGAAATCATAATGTGTTACATAAGTGTCGATTCAAACTTTCCAGAATGTTAAGAGATGGAAGTCGTTTGGGTAAATCTCCTAAACGTGATGAGCTCCAAATAATGACACGACAGACGAAAAGCTTGATTTTATGAAGGTCTATTTCCTATTACAAATAGGTTATAACATACAACTTGTGTCTTAAAAACATTAACCTATAATTTTGAAAATAATGTGACTCCGCGATATTTGCATACTTCCATATAGGCAGTAGGCCTAGTCTATTTTCCACAGTGCTATATGATATTAATGTGAGGATATCCTTCAATTTTCAGAAGATATTTACCATCTTTGGCCCTGACAATAATAAGGCTATGCTAACTCTATAATAGTGTGACATATTTTGGAAATAAAGCGCACTTTTCGCATTTCTCAATTGTTGCTTTATTATTATTATTATTATTATATTATTTGGCCTATTATCATTATTATTATTTACATTAGGGTGCGCCTATATTTTCATATTGTATTTGACACATTTTATAATGTCGGGCATATATTAATAAGGCAAAATAAAATAGACAAGACATTCGAATGGTGATTAGATTTATTTCTTTTTTCTTTTTTTTGCGAGTTCATGTAATCAAATTGTTTGTCTATCGAACAGTAGGCCTATTGCATGATGAAGAGTTTCTGTTTTCTTTTTGTATTAAAATGCAATTAAGAATAATCACGTCACATTTCATCAAATAAATGTACTTGAATTAATAATTCATGAATTGTCCATATAGTTGTTTATGCCGTCATGACTAATATATCATGTTTTTATATCATTTGCATGGTACCGTCAAAAACTGTAATTTTGTAGCCTAATTTTCTGAGTTATGTAAAATTGTCCTATTGTTTGACTGTTTATGCCTCGGCTCACAGGGAATCTAACTATTATTCTGTAATATTTATGACTGGTTTTACTGTGTTTCTCATCTGTTCTTCTTAAAAAGTCGCATGCAAAGCAGATACATAGTCTTTGGTAAATGCACGTAACATTCGGTTCTGCACTTCTTTAGCGCCGCCGCGACCCTCTCCAGTGTATTTTGTGTCGCTAAATGATGACGCATGCAGCGTCATTTTCAATCGTCAAAACGTTCTTCAGTTGTGTAATTTTCTGCTGCGACAAGGTGAAAAGATTCACAACAAATCAGTACAACGTACACGCAAGATGTCTCTTTTACGTGTTTGCTGTACTTCGACTAAAGGTTTTGTAAAGAGAGGATTGTTTTTAGAGTCGACTTATACTGGTGAGTGCAAACGGAATACCTTTGATTGGGGTTTAACATGCTTGCACAACATGCATTGATTAGCTCTAACGTCATATTAATATGCATATTACCTAAACATCCTTTATATTTATTATTCAGAATCGTGTTCGAGTCTTTGGAAATACATATCAATTTGCGACAGATTTGTTAAAGTGTCTCGTTGTTCTCCTCTGCAGCATGTCAAAGGACAGCAGGGTATGCGTCTGGTGGTGTGACCAAAGATAAAGAACCGTTAAAGAAAGCGAAAACGCCACAAGGACGCTTTGACATGGACGAAACCGAGTCAAAACAGAAAGATGTTTTACAGCGTAAGTTCAGGCTTCACTTCTGTTAAACTGTTGTATTATTTATACATAAAAGGACACAGGGTATCTATCGAAAGGATATACACACGTCACACAGCTCAGAATGACTAATTAAATGTATGTTAAGTCTATACAATTAATATGACATAAAATTGAATATATTTAGTTTCGTCTTTAACAGGATTTCCAGAAGATGTGAATCCAGATACTAAGGAGAAAGGTGGACCCAGAGGTCCTGAACCTACACGATATGGTGACTGGGAGAGGAAGGGACGTTGCATTGATTTTTAGTTTGCCCTGTTAAAAATATCCAAATGTATTTATTTTAATATTTAATACGATTGAATACAGAAAGATAATTTCTGGACCAGAAATGTGTATGTGTTTTCTGATGTGTAAAAGTAGTTTGAACTACTTGAACGGTTCTGTTCATCCTTTAATTGACATTTTGTAAAGAATCCGCTATTGGCAATCTAATGTTTTTATTCTCTTTGAAAGTGTGTAACACAAATGTTTGCAAGGCCTGAAAGATCTCTTCAAAGAATAAACATATTCAACACAATATAGTTTTTTTGTCAGAAAGATTTTTCACAAGGACACGTGTTTGTGATGATGTAAATGAGTCTGTTTTATTTTGTGGAAGAAAACAAAAACTGCTATTACTGCAAAAGTTTTCATATGTATCTGCACATGTATTGTTACAGATAAGCACCAACATAATTATCAGCTTTTAAGGAGAGGTTAAATGTATTATCAGAGCAGATCAGCTGACAATACCAATGTATAGCCTGAATGCACTGTAAGTCGCTTTGGATAAAAGCGTCTGCTAAATGCATCAGCAAGGCTGAGAGAAACAGTCAGGGGTGCGTTTCCCAAAAATATCATTAGCTAACCATGGTCGTTAGTTCCATTGAATCAGCAATTATGATCATTGACCATATTTGCTTTCGGAAACGCATTCAGAATTTAAATGAACATTTACCATGGTTTTACTATAATAACTGAACAAAGACAACAAAATTGAACAAACAATGGTATTTTGGCTGATATCTTGCAGGGTATTATACATTCTGATGGCACATTCAATAAATAAATTATACATTGCTGAAGAGTATCAGAATTCTTGTATAATATTTCTTAGATTTTCTCAGTTTTTATTTTGCATTTGATAAATTTTGTCTACATTTAGTTGTTTATTTAAAATAAGTGGCTAAAACTTTGCATGGTTTAACATTTTTGTTTAACATTTAATAATTGTATTAATTATTTAAGTTTATTATCACGATTTAACATTTAGACATCATTATATTTTTGCAAATTTAGCGTTTAATATCACCCAGTTACATTCAATTAGCTTTAGTCTAAACTAGTCTATTTAGCAGGAAGTAAACATTTGGCCAATGACAACAGTGTAAGTAGCTTAAGATATGATTTAAACATGTACGTATCACTTTTTATTTCTTCCTCTTCTTCTTTCCTACTAGTTTCACTTCTGTCAGTTTTATAACTATTTTCTTACTACGCGTAAGTAAGTTGTTCTTTGTTAGCATGTGTGTTTGGCAGTGTTATTTATTTTAGGATTACTGATAAACTACTGCCGTTTGATTTCTGTTTGTCATCTATTTTAATTTTTGTTAGATTATGTCTGAATTGATTATGTCTTTTATAGGTCTTTTATTAAGTTTTAGTTATTTTAATACTTCAATAAACTAAATGGAAATGAAATCATATACATATATTGATTTTATAAATGTGTATGTATATATATATGTGTGTGTGTGGTTGTACATAGTTGTTTTTTGGTGTTTGGCTTAGTGATATGTTAGAATCATTATTATACTCATGCCTTTTGTTCTTTAATATTTTGAATTGTTCTTAGCTTTATTTTTATTTTTTCATTTAAATTTTCAGTTTTGAAATGTTGTTGTATGCTTTTGTAAATTTAATTTAATTTCTTTATTTTTAAAATGTGTATATGTAGTATTTATAAAGTTTTAAAATTGAGGTTTTTATCTGTTTTTAGTTGTTTTAATACAACAATGGATCGCTTCTGTTGTCCTCATTTGTAACTCTCTTTGAATAAAAGCGTCTACTAAATGACTAAATGTAAACATATTCCCATGTTTCGTGTCAAACCGGCTTTCCAACCTGTCAACGCATACACACGTCAGCAATGACGCAAAAGTCACATTTTTCTTTGTATTTGCATTTCACAAAGCACAGGTCTGCGTTTTAAGTCAAAATATAATACACCACTTACATTTTATTATAGGTTCTCCCAGTTCCCATTTCATCGTATTTTTAATTCTATGTTATTCTATATCGGCTCAACGTACTTTACCATTCTCGTCTCCGTTTCCGCTTCCGGTCAGTTCCTCCAATCGGCCATATTCCGCCGATCCGTCTCAACCCAGCCGCCGCTCCGTTGCCGTGAGCCCACCATAGCTTCATCTCACAGGGGATGGTCTTCCATTTACAACGCTACAATTGAACAGAGTGAATCGGGGGCAAGACAGGTGATTTTATCCAGAAACACTGACAGAAATCGAGCCGAGATGACGACGCGATCGGAGAGGGAAAAGGCTCAGAAACTGAACGAGCAGCATCAGGCCATTCTGTCCAAAATGCTGAGAGAGGATGATAACAAATACTGCGCCGACTGCGAAGCCAAAGGTGAGATGATCTTAAATCTCCCCCGCTAACAGTTACTCTTAAAACCTCTCGGGTGATGTTTTGATCACCTGTACACGGCAGAGGCTCGTTACACAGGGCTGTTCAGGTTTCCTATGTCTCCCGGTCCTGAGTCACCGGGCGTCAAAACCTATTCAGACAGCGTATTTGATCACGTTTGAAATGAAAAACAGACCCTGTTTAGGTTGACAGCTCACTGTGCTTTGATATCCGGCGAATCACTATTCAGACATGTGTTCTTGACCAAAACCATTATTAATGCATGAATGGAAAACCAGTGTGGAGTTGAACTGATCAGCAGGTCGGATACTGTCACCGTAGCGTTTCAATGTGTAAAATGAAATTAACCTATATATGTGTACCTGCTTTTTCATGATGCTACAGATGAACTCTGTGATACCTTTGTTCCACATATCCACTTGTTTTATAAATCCTGAAGCAGTGTATATACCCTGTATTATGTGTCCACAGGGACTATGCAGCTAGAAGTGATACTCTACCTTTTTAACAAGTGAACGCAGTTTGTACCAATATCTTTTCTTCACATTGTAACTGTGTAACTGTATCTATAATAGCTGCTCAAGTGGGTGGTATCTCCGTTTTGTTTGGGGGGAGTTGACTTAAAATGCTTAGAAATGTATCAGTATAGTGTTTTGGTGCTCACAAGGAAGGTTATGTTTTGTAATAAGATGAGAATTAATGTGTAAAGAATGTTGAGGAGGACTAAAAGGATGGTCAGATTTTAAAGATGAAGTGGAAATTTCGCCATTTATTTTGAAAATGTTTTGTCCTCCTGATGTTTAATCAGAATGTCATAACTCGTTCTTCCAGTGAATCAACAGCTGATGCATAGAACCAAGTGCTGCCCTACAATTTACACTTGTCCACCATTACACTTGGATGTAAGCCAGAATACAGAAGAAAATTATGGTTGCCATTTCCGTTTAACTTTAATATGAAATTTTTGTAAATGTTGTCGCAAAGTTGCAAGCAGATTACTTTGGTGTAGTTGTGTGCAGTTATATTTGATCTGAACTTCAAGAGCAAAATGCATTTTCATTTCCTCTCGGTTGCATGGTGCATATCCATTTTTGCCCTTAGTGGTCATGATATCGCTATTTGCCAGCTCTAATCTTACCAACAGATCCTCATGCAAGCTCACAGGTGGCCTGTTACAAACTCTGACATGTTTTTCCCCAGATGTTTGCTTTGAGAAGTCGTGGCCTAATGGTTAGAAAGTTGGACTCGTAATCGAAAGGTTGTGAGTTCGAGTCTTGGGTTGGCAGGAATTGTCGGGGGAGAGAGAATGTACAGCACTCTCTTCACCTTCAATACCACTACTGAGGTGCCCTTGAGCAAGGCACCGAAGCCCCAACTGCTCCCTGGGTGCCGCAGCATAAATGGCTACTCACTGCTCCGGGTGTGTGTTCACGGTGTGTACTGTGCACTTTGGATGGGTAAATACAGAGCACGAATTCCGAGTATGGATCACCATACTTGGCAGTATGTCACGTCACTTTTTTTTTATTTTTTTTATTCTGTTATAATTCCCCTTCTGTCTGCCCATCAAAGTCAATTTTCTCCGTAGAGAGCATGTGAGAATGTTAAGGTAGTCCTCTGCTCTGCGGTGATGTTGTAGGCCAGTACCGTCTCAAGCTCCTCTCAGCTTTCGTCCAGTTTCTTCCACTGAGCTCTTCGGTGTCTTAACTGCAGCCACACCTCACTGCTCATATTGCCTGGCCTCTTTCTGCCTCGGTCTTTCTCTCTATTACACAATGCCTATGCTGATGGGTGGAGTTTTTCGGCTTCATTAGCTTATGAATGACAGCTTTTAAAGAATGTTATAGTCAACATGAAATAAAAAAACTCATTTACTTTCGTTACACCCAAAAATGAAAACTCTGTCATCCTTTACCTCATGTTGTTTCAAACTTGTTTATTTTGTGAAATATTACAAAGATTTTTTTGAAGAATGTTGCTAATCAAGAGTATTGGTGACCTTTGACTTCCATTGTATGTTCCTAATGACACACTGTACTCCATATACAAGGTACTCTATCTGGTGTATGCATTTTATATTAAATACATGATCTGGGTATTTATCTTTTTTAATTTGAAGTGTGAACGCATTACTCTCATAATGCTGGTAGTGCGTAGGAAATAATAGTGCATAAGCACACAAATTGGGAGATATTTCTCAAAAATAATCTTTTAGGGCCTATTTCTCACAGAAGAATGATACATCATACAAGTTAAATGTTGTTGGTGAACTATCCCTTTAATATAATTTCTAGGTGTTATTGTGCACTAAATCATCAGCACACATAATTCAGGGGGAAATTTGTCTCAAAATGTTTTCATTCAATATGTAACAACATGTTCCTCTTGCTGGAATCAGGTTGTGTAGGCTGTTGGGTTTTACATTGGTTCTGTGAAATGCCCTCTTTTAAACATCTGATTACCGGCTAATGGATAAAATCATCTTTCAAGTCATTTTTTGCCTTGTTAAATATTCAGTTTTATTCAGAAATAGGCACATTGGTTATAAATGGATTTAAAATTCTGTTTCATGCTTGTTTCATGAAACTGAGGCCAATTTAAAGGGATAGTTGACCCAAAATTGAATATGCTACACTCACATTTACTTATAGATCTGCGTTTTGAAATGTCCGGTTCACACAGCAGCTTGCAGTGAGTAGAGGACCGAGTATTGTCTTTATGAATGTACAACAGAAGTCAAGCCTTCATTCTGTTTGTGACTATCAGCTGTCACCATTGCCCGGTTATCCAAAGATAACGTCATCCAAAACTGCACAGTCTTATCACACTTCACACGAAAAAAGTTCAACTGAGGCACAGTTTCATCCATTAAATCTTAATTAACCGACCACAGTTTTTATACCTCTGTAATGAGCAGAGCGCTTTAGTTATGCTCAGACAACAGAACTGTCTGGAGCAGCTCCGGTGGAGGAAAGAGACTGGATCTAAACCTTCAGATGACTCACAGACACAGCTCATTTCTGTGTCTCTATAAGTTACCAAAACTTTGCATGAAGAACACACTAGACAAGAAGACATGTTAAACACACTAATATGTATAGGACAGAGAGCCGCTCTGCTTCGGGTTCTGTTCTCACAGCAGGGCTTTGCCATAAATATGATTGTATGTCCAGAAAATGTTGGTGTGAGTTTGGGAGTTTCTCAATGCCATTATGCCCGCTGTCACTGACATGCAGAACATCACTGGAAAACAAAACCAGGCCAGCCTATGTTTAAGGTCGTATTAACTTATAACAGAATGCAGTTGCCATTTCCGTAAAAAAAATCATGTCTCTCAAACACAGGACTCCTAACCCTATTCTGCTGCTTTGTGATTGTGGCCGATTTGATCATTTACCTTATTTTAATTCCTAACCGAACTTTTGGTCTTCCTAATATTTTGGCTTTTTTCAAAGTATCTAATTTTGTGAAAGTGAGTAAATGATGAAATAAGTGATTGCTGTGGCTTTTTCCCATGTCATTGTACAATCGGTGAAACTTTGACTTGACTCGATGTGTAGCATTGAGAAACTGCCATGAACTTCTGCTCTGCCAAGTAGTATAGAAGAGACGGGGCAAGTGTGGCACTGCAGGAAGCTGCTGGCTCTAGACGAAGGATGTGATTAGAACTGACAGAATAGTAGGGATCGGTCAGACATGGCTGAGCACAGTGTGTCCAGAGGCTTTTATTTACTTTCTGCCATGCTGCTCTCTCACTGCCTGATGCCACGATGCCCGCTGTCACCGACATGCAGAACGTCACTGGAAAACGAAACCAGGCCAGCCTATGTTTAAGGTCGTATTTGCTTTGTGTGTGCAGGTTTTGTGTTAGCCTGAGTGTCATACAAACTTTTGTTTTTTTGTAGACCAGTGTTTGTTTATTTACACTGAGTGCATGGTTTGGGAGTGGTGAGTTTCTTATCATAAGTAACAAAGCTATTTGTGATTACTGGATGGAAGGGAAATAATGGGGAGAAAACGTGGACCTGGCAACTCGGGTTGGCACTATGGTTAATTCATAGGGTCAAATAAAACTTGCATTCATTTTTGATATAAAAAAAAAATAGTGAGATACTGCATTGTTATCTTGGACTGCACTTAATTCTACAAAAGTAACATTTATTTTATAATCATTTCTTTTAATGTTTTGTCTTTATACTTATTGTATTTAATAAAATATTATGCTATGCAATAGTACAAATATTTAAGTCCTAAACATTCAAGGCAGTCTGAACTGAGTTTAATTAAAATTTAGTCAGTTTATAGTTATTTTTAATTGTAATTTTAATAGTTTTAATACTTAAATCTAAACCTATTTCAATTATTCACAAAGGCAACATAAAGTTTTTAATCTAATATATATATATTATTTTTTTCCTATATTTATTCCAATTAAAGGAAATTAATATTTTAGTTAACGATAACAACATTGTTTTATTATTATTATTTAGTAATAATATTATTAATAATAAATGATTGCTTTTAGTTTTGCCCACTTTGCAGTTAAATCATGTTTTTTGTCTCTACTTTGACTCTTGCTCTGCTGTGCATCCTGGGTAAAAGACAGACTCCAATCATTGCATCTTACACCAGTAGTTAAGCTGATATAGTGGGTGGTGTGATTAGTAGGTGCCCAGATCGGAGTCGTATTTTAGTCCCCTCACAATTAGAGATCAACTGTACTGTTAATGGTGGTCAGCATTCATTGTCGGTCAGATTTTGTGATTAGATACATAAAACCCCACAGATTGCCTTAGTCAAATCAGCCATTGGAAAGCAACATTATATCTACTTAGCTACAGACAGTGAGTCTCTTCTCACTATGGGGTTTTGTAAAACTCTGTGGGCACAGATTCTGGGAATGCCTCTGGGCAGTTCTAGTAATGAGTAATGATCCAATCATAACTGCAGGCCTCAAGACAGAAGACAGCAGAGAGTACTATTGTGTGTGTGTGTGTGTGTCTTTCCTGATTTAAGTGCTGATAAGTGTGTGTGTGCGCACTGTATTGGGTTTGCATTGTGTCTGGCAACTGGAGAGTGTTGAGAGATGTGTCTATTTGATAGGCTCCCCATTCTTTACTTCCTCTTGCACATGCCACAAGGACAGACAGGAAATGTGCTCTGGTACTTCCTCCTGTGTGCTCTCTTTCACACTGTCACTCACAGAGATAAGAACTGCTGAAAGCCTGCGTCAGCAAGCATCTTTGTGTGTGTGTTCTGGTCATTATATCCTCCTGAAGCTGTTATGAGTAACAGGGTACATTTGAAAAGCCGGAGAGTACAAATATTATGATACATTTATGTAAAAAACTGCAACTATTGACTCGTACATAAATTTCATAGTGCAAGATTTTTCTAGCATCTGTGCAAATCAGCCTTGAAGAATTATCTTCACGTTTTTGCCCATTTGATTGAGTCCCAGCGGCTACTACAGGTAACACAGCTTGCCAAAGCACACTCACTGAGAGCAGTACAGAACGAGTAAGGAGCCATTCACACTGCATGTGTTCTTGGTTTCAAAAACAGCTAGAGCATAATTCAGCCTCTTGCTGTGGGCTGTTAGGCCAGTGATAGGCTTATATTTATTGATATGACAATGAATCAAACAATATTTATTTCTAAAGAGACTTGTAATGTAGACATCTGCCAGAGTAATATCCTTGAATTAACTTAATTTGGGCTTTTTCAGTAAAAATTGATAGGCAGTTATTTAATTTATATCATGCCATTCGAGCAATTTGAAATGTATGCCTAATACCAAAGTGTACTTTAATAGGCTGTTTACACACTACTGTTTGGGAACAGTTTTGAAAGAGATTAATAATTTTATTCAGCCAGCCAGGAAGGGGAACCTATTTCAAGTTTGGGCAAGTAAGACTTTATTTATAAAAATATTTATTTAACTGAACATTTTTAACATTCTAGCAGATAGTATACCAACAAAGCACAATTTAAGTAAAAATATATAAGTTAGTAATTTTTTTTTTTGCCATTCCTGAATCGTTTGATTAGACAAAAAAGGAAAACTGAATACTCTGAGTAGCAAATTAGAATGATTTCTGAAGGATCATGTGACACTGAAGACTGGAGTAATGATGCTGAAAATTCAGCTTTGATCACATCAATCAATTACATTGTACTATATATTAACATACAAAACAGTTAATTAAATTCGTGAACGGCTTGATTTGAGAATGGGGTTATAATTTATGAGGATTCAAAAAAATAAAAAATCCTCTTGGTCATTGGATTTCTATCTTTATAGTGTGGTTGTGTACACACACTGCCAACACATATTTCAGTTTAAACAACATGTAAGTTAATTTGGCATCCGAAGACCCCTTTAAGTAAGAGAGGTTTTTGAAAGAAATTAATAATTTTGCACCAAAATAGCGCATAAAATGTATGCAAGATCTTTAATATTTCACATTATCACTGTTTTACTGTATTTTTTGATTAAATAAATGCACTATTGTTTAGCATAAGAGACTACAAAAACATTTTACAAAAACTTGTCAAACCCAAACTTTTGAATGGCAGTGCAATTACTTCTAAAGACACTTTTTGTAATGTCTATTCAGCAATGGTGATATTTTCTGTATGGAAATATCCTTCATTATATCTTTATTTGTCAGTATTATCTCAAATATTAGATTAGATAATTCATAGCCCTAATGTCAGTGTAATGCGGTATGTTTTACACATGTTGGTGTATAGTAACTCTTCATTCCAGGAAATATTTGACCTCACTGTAATGTCCATCAGAAGGATTTCCCCTGCTAAGTGAAACAATGCTGAGTCTTTCCTCTTCATGACAGGAATGATGTGCATGATCACGATCTCTGTGGGTGAATTCTAGAAATGCCTGTTATAGCAGCAGCTTCCTTTCCTTTGGGCTGGATTCTCAGCTTCTGCCAAAAACATTGAGGAGTTGGTCCTGCTCAGGCTCTGTCTAAACATGCTTGCCTTCACAAAAACTTAGATGATGTCATTCCCATATGAATTATGGCTTCAGTAATTACAGGCAGACTTGTTTTCCAGGGTTTTATGCACACATTTACAGGTTTTCTAAAAGCTGATTATGGAAGGAATAAAATGATCCGAATGGATCAAAATATAGGGAAAATTTGTTTAGGTAGTTGAACGCATGATCAAATTAGATAAAATATTTAATACATTAACTTTTAAATGTTTGTTTATTAATGTTAATATTTGCTAATGTGTACAATTTGACAGTGATCTGTGAACACTGATTATTTGTCTAATAGCAATTCTGTTAAATGTACTGAATGTGTTATTTAGCAAATACTTAATTCTAATCAACAGCTGCTTAAAGAATAATTCAATAAAAGCTACAACCAATTTAGGGACTTGCATGTATGAGTGATTCATATCTCTGCTTCTCATCCAATGCTTAATTTTGCCCAAAGATTAGCCTGCTGCTTCACGGACGGCTCTACAAGCTGGACTGTTTTCGGTTAGAGCAGTTGTTGTGCTGCTTTATAATGCTTTTCAGACAGATTTCTTTCCCCTCAAAGCCTGGATCAAATTGAGCCGCATCCGGATGTCAGCATGGAGCCTGTGACTGCTGAAACGGAGATGTTTGAGCCTGAGAGTGTGTGGTGGTGGCCACATGTGTCAGGGTCAATTCAGTTATTTCATGGCCTAGAAGTGAGCCAGTCTTGGTAAACTTTAAGTCTAAGCTGGTGTTATTGAGTCTATTCATTCGGGTACAGAAGTTTTAAGTTACTCCGAATGGGTTGGTATTAAATTATGAATAGTTTAATATACCAAAGCCTGTCTGCTCTTCCTTTCATCAAATCGATAGTGTCTTTAAGTGGTTTGGTGATATAACTATATTTGTGAGTAACGCTCAGCGTGTTTAAGTACTTTGCTTTAGTTTGTCAGCAGGTGGTGCAAGAGAGACATTGCTGGTTGCCCTATAGCAGAAGTATGTGTTAAACTGTTGACTAGATTTATGTTCATTGTGGTGTGTTTTGGCTTAGTTCTCTCCCTGTTGCTACAGTCTCTGCTGAATAAAGACGGGAATTTATCCTTTTGTGTCTCTGGCAGTGATTAATTTGAGCAGAGCTCACTGAGCCTTTCTCTCATAAAGAGCATGTGGAAGAGTTTAGAGCTACGTCCCAAAAGAAATACTAGCTATCTGCACAGTGTACACTGTGTGTGTATGTATGTACTAGGGTTGGGCCGATATACGATGCCATCGTCCATCGCCATTGGCTAACAGACATCACGATATTGAGCCGGCATCGTGATCACCCACCCCCACAATTTTTGCTTCAAATTTTTTTTTTTTATACTTTCTCTCGCAATTATATCTCTGGGTAATTGTAATGTGTATAAATTGCGGGCATCAGAGAACTGCTGCTAAACCTAAACCGGTTCTCTATTCCAGTCCTCGCGTGCCCCCGCTCTGCACATTTTGTACGCTTCTCTTATCACTTCAGACGTTTGTACTATTCGACTGTAATTGCCCTGCTAAGTGGACATCACATCACAGGATATTCCACCATGATTCCAGTTCGAAGCGAACATATATGTTCCATTCAAAGGGCATGTGAAATAGTAAATTAGATGTATTTGGCGTGTGTTAAATAGTATTTATTTAGAGGTATATTTTGCCAAACTTCGCGCTTCTCTAGTAAGTTTCGTCTGTGTGAAGACACTGTAGCGCAAATCCGTGAATGAATGTTCCAAAGTGAAGTAAACTTCAACAGATTTCCCCTGCTCAGGGAGTAGGTAGCATTAGACACTCTGGGGCCATGTAATAACTTGAGGAGGCATGAGATCTGTTTAAGATTGCATTTATCTACAACAGACCATGTCAATCGTAACACAGTTCATGCACAGAGCTCACTTCTAACCAGCTGGTGTGTTAACAAAGAGAGACATGCAAAATATGCAGTACTTGAGGATTGTAATTGAGAACCGCTGCTTTCGTGGCTCTGTTGAACGCGTTATTTGTTTTCCGTACCTTTTATGCACACGGATTCACGCTTCGGGCACACCCCTAACCCCGCCCCCCGATGCCATCGTCCATCACGATGTTTCACTGTAGACATCGTCCGATGCCAATTTGGTAGACATCACCCAACCTTAGTATGTACACTCTAAAAAATGCTGTGTTAAAAATGCAACCCAGCGCTGGGTAAAATATGGATGAACCCAGCAATTGGGTTGTTTAGACCCAGCGGTTGGTTTACTGTAAAGAATTCTGGGTTAAACATTTAACGCAACTGTTGGTTGAAGACCACCCAGCATGTGTCTTGTCCAATATTTACCCAGCACTGGGTTGTATTTAACCCAGCGTATGTACTGTGCATGTAGAGCAACGGTGTGAAAGTTAGCCTTGTATTTTCTAGAGGTTGAGAAACTCAATACGAGATACGAGATTCTCAATACCACAGCAGAATACCATAGTAACTAATATTAGTCAAAACAAAAACAACAACAACAACAAAAGCTCTTCAATTATTGAAAATAATTAAACTGCCAGTAATGAAAAAAGCAAAGGAATACAATAGAATAAAAATATACAAATGAAACAAAATGTGCTTTAAGTTTTTTTTAATGCAAGTCTAAAGTTTTCTGTTAACAGCCTACTCGAGAAATTGAATAACCTACTGTAAAATAAAACCACATAGTCTTCACTGTAAGAATTAAACTTAGTTTCTTATTAAAGCCACAAAAGTCCTTCAGTCAAGAGTAGAGAGTGATTTTGAATTTGTCTTTTGTTGTTTGATTATTAATCTAAAGCACACAGTCACAGCAGGAATATAGCCCGCTGTCACTTTAAGAGCCGACGGATCTAATTTACTGTTACACAAGTATTTTCATCCTCGACACTTTACGTTAATTTATTACATAACCGATGAGGGTTTACATTAATAATCACTGAGCACCACATTTTGACAAATTTTTGCATGTATTTGACCGTTTAGCCGCTAAAAGATGACTTTACATGTCCGTGTTGTGTTCTGTCTCTGAGCGCATACGCAGTAATCTTCCTGAGGAAGCGCATGTTCTCTGTCACGCTTTTAAAAACAAAAATACATCTAATCAACTTAAATAAATCAAGCACGTCCCATTTTACTAAAGTCTTGTTCAATGAATTTACTGATTTGCAACTGAGGTGCCCTTGAGCAAGGCACCGATCCCCCAACTGCTCCCCGGAAACCGCAGCATAAATGGCTGCCCACTGCTCCGGGTGTGTTCACAGTGGGTGTGTGTTCACTGCAGGGTGTGTGCACTTTGGATGGGTTAGTTGTAGTCAGAGCACAAATTCCGAGTATGTTCTTGGCCGTATGTCATGTCACGTATATGCATAATCTTTTAAGTTAAATCATACATTTAATTAGTACATTTTGTTAAATAAGACACCATAGATGGTACTGCTACAAATCAAATGAAATCAGTATCAACAGTCTTGCACTGCAGAAGCTGCATCTGAAGTAGCATTTAGGTATAATTTAGGGGAACATTTTGGAAATAAATTAATACTTTTTTCAGCAAAGGATGCATTAAATTGATCAAAAGTGACAGAAAATACGTTTATAATGTTACATTTCTATTCTTTTGAACTTTTCATCAAAGAGTCCTGAAAACAGTGTATCATTGTTTCCACAAAAATCACAGGAAAAAATATAGTTTTTAAATATATTAAAGAAGAAAATAGTATTAGTAATAGTAATAATATTTTGTAGTTCACTGTTGTTTACTGTATTCCAGTTCAAATGATCACATCAGACTTCTTTCAAAATACATTTTTGTTTCATCATTTAAAAAAAAAAAATTAACTGTAGTCGTAGTGTATGCACTAAAGTGATATTATGGTACAATGCATCGTTTACAAACACAGAATTTATCACAACTGTTTCAACAGCTTTTACACGTTTTCACAATTTGCCCGATACCGTATTGTTCAGATATTGGAAATAGAAGTCTTTAGGTTCATGTTATATCAGTCACTTTGCTTCTCACCAGCAGGGGGCAGCACAACACCACTCAAAGCTGAAGTGAAGCTCATCTATCCTTTGTTTAACCTTAAATGACTCAAGGCTTCTTACTGCAGGTCACATTCTCCAAAACTTGCTTTTAACACCATATTATGAGACCAGTGGGTACGATTAAGGTTGTTCACAGAGGTCACAGCGCGTTGGCTTTTCTCTCATGTTCACTTGCTATCGTTCCTCTCTTTTCCACCTGACAGAACAGCCACTGTGCTGAGACACCCCCAAACGCTCAGCCTTTCCTTCCCTCACCTGTCACAGATAACAGACGCACACCCATACGCGCACACCTTTTCTCCCAGTCTCTGTCAGACGTCTTTCTCCTGCTAGGCTGGAATAGAGGGCTCTAATTTCATGCTCTGCTAGTCTTCCCTCTGTGAGGCCGAACTCAACTGCCACTCAGTTGGACTCCACTGCCAGTTTTGAGATGCCGTGTGTGTATGTGTGTGTTCTCGTGCCTCAGAAGACTGGCAGAGCGGAGCTTTTCTTTGAACAGGGTCTCTTTTTGTCCTCTAATGAAGGAGTTAGTTCTCTCAGGATCTCTGTAACTGGCTTTAATCTTTAATTGAAGTCTTAATTTATTTGGGGGGGGGCTTTGAGTGTGTGTCGTCACATGGCATCTGCTGTCTGTGAAGATAAAGGGCTTGGCAAATTTTGTGTGTTTGCGTCTGCTTTGTTTTGGTTTCAGGTCTGAAAAATCAGAGCTTTTACTGCTTCTCAAAGATCGCTTTATTTCATCTCTTGTTTTTGTCTTTGGCGACAATCCGTGAGCTGCTGTTTTATGTAAATTAACTATGCCAGTCATCGTTAATGATAGTGTGTACTGCTGACTGTGGTGCAATGATATTGTGGTGTTTCTATGGCTGTCTGGGACACTTTGACAGGTCTAGGAGCTGTAAAGAAGTACATGTGGAGTGGCACAGCAGGTCTGCAAGGCTCCTGCTGTTGTCAGTGTGACTCACTTTCTCCCCACAATGCTTTACAGGATTGTTGGAAGCCTGTTGTGACAAAAACGATCAATATGGGGGAAATAGAAGCTACTGTGGCTTCGTTTAGATGTACATCAACAGTCTAATTGTTGGGAATAATTGAACTACATACTAGCGCCTGCATACTAGCCATTTTTAAGAAATCTTGTTGGTTTTATGGTAATTTTTATGGCCAATATTTGGCAATTATTAGATAATGAATGAGATAATGCTCTAATAAAATTGTTCAAAGAGAAAGTTCACCCAAAAATGAAAATTCTGTCATTAATTACTCACCCTCATGTCGTTCCAAACTCGTAAGACCTTCGTTCATCTTCGGAACACAAATTAGGCCAATATATTTTTTATGAAATCCAAGAGCTCTCTGACCCTGCATATAGAGCAATGCAACTGAAATGTTGCCAGGCCCAGAAATGTAGTAAGGACATTGGTAAAAAAGTCCATGTGACGGACATCAGTGGTTCAAGCATGATTTTACAAAGCTGTGAGAATACTTTTTTCTTTTGTGTGTGTGTGTGTGGGTTTGAATGAAATGTTATGCAAATGCTTTTAATTGTGTTTTATTTTAATGTTTTTTATATTTTTTATTTTATACATATAAAAATATAAGCTTACAAATCACTATCAGTACATTTTTGAAGTTCTAACTGTTTAAGTCTGTAATCAAATTTCAAAATTTCAGCCAATGAATGTATTATTTTCACTCCTGTTAAAGGGATATTTTACCCAAAAATGAAATGTTAACATTTATTCAGGTGACAACATAATTTATTCAAAAGGTGACAAAATGCACCAGTAATGACATGAAGTGAGATAAAAAGCATGTGAAAGCTGACTAATTGGTTGGAGTAGATTAAATCAAGATCTTCAAGGGATTGTTCACCCCCCATAGTTATACAGGTTTGCAATGACATGAGGGTAAATGATCACAGAACTTTTTTTGGGGATCATGATTTGATCTACTCCTAACCAATTAACTGCCCTTAACATGCGCTCTATCTCACTTTATGCCATTCTTGATGCCTTGTATCACCTTTGAAGAAATTCTTGTTAGTCATCACACTGTCATTCTTTGCCTCCAGGGGGCGCTGGAAGAATGCTGTATATTTAAAGAAGTGCAATGAAGTCCTCGCATCCCTTTATTCCACAGTGTGCTTTCAATCGTTATAGTCCTTTAAATTCACATCCATCTGAATGAAAACCGCTCCGAAATGTCCTGATCCTTAATATCACCTTTCCCAGTTCCTCTCTCTCTCTCTCTCCCTCTCATTTCTGACCCTTCCCCGTTGGCTGCTTTATGTATCTTTGGCATCTCAGGGTGGACTGATCAATCTCCTTTGTGCGGTTTTTGGAAGCACCAGCTGAGAATCGGACAGGTTGTAATTTGGTTTGTGTTCACAGGTACATTTATTGCTTTCAGTCTATTTCAGGATTTTACTCTCGACTCGTCCTCTCATGTAGTTCACAGGGAAGCTAGTCTATATGTATTCAGTGTCAGCATTTCATCTCACGGTTAGTTTTCAGATAAATCCTTTTGGCTCTGCGGGTCACTGCCTATCTGTTACGGTTGGTATTTAGATACGCTTGCCGTGCGCTTCTGCTTCACACTTGATTTTTGAGTTTATTTCTTTGTGTGTAGGTTTTTGTGGTTGATCATGGGGTAGGAAGAATCTGAAAACACTCCCAGGCGCAGCAAAGCGTATTCTTACAGTTCCAGTACATTTCTTGACTCCCACCAACACCAATTAGTTGTGTTACCGTTCTGTACTGTGCTGAAAGATGGGTGGTTTAAGTTCAGAATGATGCATGATTCTAGGACGGCCTCTTTGGATGCTTCTGTCTTTAGGCCCTTTTGCACTAAATTGTGACTGTTCAGCATCAACAATGGTTTGAAAAGAAACAATGGACTCATATGAAGCTATTCAGACCAGGGACGAACATTTGCACAACAACAAACATGTTTTCTTGGTTGGAGATCATGAACTCTTTGAAATGCAGGCATACCCTGTGATGAGCAAATGTACAATATTAGCGATGTATAAAATATTCAGTAAACATTCACACTTTGGCACTTTGTGAAACACAGTTTATTCTATTCAATACTATATATTACTCACTATTGTTCATTTGCGTGATTTTAAGATTTGTTAAAGTTTTTGAAAAGTCTCTTTTAAAATAACTTTTTTTGTTATTTGTGAATATATTTGTTTCTTTTATTTTGTTGGTAAAGCAGAATTTTCAGTCTTCAGTGTCACATGATCCTTCAGAAATCATTCTAATATGCTTATTTGATGCTCAAGAAATATGAATAATTATCAGTGTTGAAAGAAAGAGAAAAAAAGTGATCCCTTTTAGGATTGTTTGATGAATAGAAAGTTCAAACTGTTTTTGTTTTGTAACAATGTGATCATTTTTTTCCTGTCACTTTTGATCAATTTACTCTGTCCTTGCAGAATAAAAGTATTAATTTATTTAAAACAATGGTAGTGTTTATATTTGTGTTGTTTTTTATGTGTTGGCTGGCATTTGATATTTAATTGTGCATGCACATTTCCCCATTTTTATTTTATGTTTAGATTACTTTTGCGGTCATCTTAATCTTTAAAATCACAATTTATTAACATGTAAATGTAATCTTAAGAAAATCTAAATGTACTTATTTTAGATTATATTATTGTGATGCCTAAATTTTTACCATTTGAAAAGTATTTTTCTTAATGTTTAACTTTTGTTTAATTTTTGATAAAACTATATAGAGTTTATCTGTTATCAGCTTTAACCTGAAAATAATTATTGGCTTTTAATTGTTGCTATTAACCCATACTTTAATATCAGTGCAATTTCACCAAACAAAAGCTTCAGATCACTTTAATTAAACATTGCATCTGTGTTTTATTACTTTTGGTTTTATTGGTGAACCTGACAATCTTAAACTTGCTTTTCCTGTATCACGTGCTTCTAATAGACCAGCTGAACGGTTTGTTATGGCATCTGTTGTACCAACGGTAATGTGCTTCTCGTTCAGCCCTATATTCGTTTCACTCCTGGAATGAATGAACCATTCGTGTGTGATTAGTTTAGCTTATTCATATCCTGTTTGGTGTGAAAGGCCCTTTTAGACTGCATCAAGTGTGTTCACTATGGCAAACAGTTGGGGGTCCATACAGCTAGAAGAACCCACACTAATGGGCACGGCTGTGATGGACAGGGCAGAGCTGCATGTTCCCCCCCTCATCTGCTCTGTCATTACATAACCAGACACATTTTCTCCTCCAGTTATGGATAACAAATACAGACATGCACATTAACAGCCTGTTATTTGGTGTTGAAAATGTGCAGGTTGATATGAATGTGTGTGTGGTGTTCTCTGTGTGATGTGATTGTTTTCTGCCGTCACCCTTTTTAATGAGAGAAAAATGGAGGCTTTTAAGAAAATGGCAGCAGCACTTCTAAAAGGCTCAATGGGTGACCTTATGCAGTCCAAAAGTGTGTGTGTGTGCGCTCACGTTAAGGTGTGTGTTTGACTGTCTGCTGTGCCGATTCACTCTTTGGACCTAAAGATGTGGCTAAGTGCCACTGCAGGAAGCTCCTGCCTCTTCACTTCCTGTTTTTACTGGGATCCCACTGTCACATTCCCAGCATTCTTTGTGCAGTGACCTATACTCAGCAGTAGCCACTCGCTGTGACTTAGTTAGAGATGCGCACAGATGCACTGTACAAGCGTGGCTTGACCTTACAGACCCAACGAGGCGTGAACACACACACACACACACACACACACACACACACACACACACACACGGTCTATTATATAAACATCATCAGAGCTGTCATGCACTGTTAAAGAAAGCAGTACGAGTTATTTTTTAAGGACACACACACACACACGTTATCTAGCAGAACTGCACTTAGAGTGTGTGTGGCCAGCATTGCTGCAGTGTATTCTGGGTTACCCGTGCACAAACATTGATTGACCTTTGTCAGGGTTGATGCTATATTCAGTTTGACTTGAATAAAAACATGGCTCTGAGGAGCTTTCTCTTTGATTAAATGTTTGTCAGATTGTTCAATGGTGAAAATGTCTGACCAAAAAATGGAAATTGGGGGTTGTAAAATTAAATGTGAGCTACAGCTTTAAGGGTTGTTTAGTTCAGTTTATTTTATTATGAACTTTTTAATTAATGAACACTGTGGAAAACACGTCACAGTGACAGACAATATATATATGCATATAAAACACAAATTTAAAAGTCTATATACAGTCTAACTCAATGGAAAAGATCCCTCACAGCCTCATTTACATTGATTTAAACATTAAATATGTCATGTATTGTCTCCCTGTTTTAAGTTAAAAACAGTAATATTAAGTATTATCACAAT
Source organism: Gymnocypris eckloni scoliostomus (assembly GCA_027564155.1). NCBI lineage: Eukaryota > Metazoa > Chordata > Actinopteri > Cypriniformes > Cyprinidae > Gymnocypris > Gymnocypris eckloni. Next base: position 6,419,416 of record CM050429.1, read on the forward strand.
AAAAAAAACTGACTTCTGGAAACTTTGATATGCTGCAATTCAAAAGCAAGCTTAAAAAAAGAAAAGAAAGAAAATAATAATTTATTCAGCAAGGACATTTTTTTTTTTTATCAAAACATGATATTACAGTTAATGGATGCTGAAAATTCAGCTTAGCAATCACAGAAATTGATCACATCTCAAAATATGATGAAATAGAGAGTAGTTATTAAAAATTGTAATGTGATACTATTACTGTTTTTTTCAGTACTTTGATCAAATAAATGCAGCCTTGTTTAGCATGTTTGTTTTTCAAAAACATAAAAAAATCATAATTATTCCACATACTTGGCCTATTTGAATCCCTCTCTTGTAATCACAGCCATGTGTAGTTAGATTCTTTTTGTACGGTTTTCGTCCTGTTCAGCTGTTAAAAGCATGTCAGGTGGAGTGGAGGGCAACAGTGCGGGGTCCTAAAACACACCTGGCCCCTGTCCCTGGACCAGACCGGTACAATCAGCACCAGCCTTTTGAAGTGTTACCCGAGCATAGCCGGAGGGTCCTCGAGTTCTTTGAGGTTTCTGGGTGAAGTACAGTGCCACTCTCTTCTCCCATTTTTCTTCTTCCCCTTTCTTTCTCCCTCTGTCCTCTCTCCCCTCCCTCTTTGGCAGAGCTGATGGAAAGGATTAGGAAGGAAGTGAAAAGAGAGAGAGGGACTCTACCCCAGAAGTGAAAGATGGAGGGCAGAAGGGACTATTGTTTATTTTGAAAAATGCTCTCTTGTAGCCTTGAGGTGACATTGAAGAAACGATGCATCCACTCAATTTTCAGCGAGACAGGTGCTACAAAGGCACGAATGACGTGCGTGTATGTGTTTGGCACAACTTATATCGGCCGTGTCCCATTGTTTTTGTGCGTTCAGTGCAAGCAAATGAGCTACAGGCTTATAAATCTGGGGTGACTCAATGAAGTGGGTAGAGACCTGGGGACCACAGAGGCAACTGTAAATCTCTCGCTGTATGTACATGCACAAAGTCCCTGAGAGCCCCCCCGCTCTGGATGTTTAGACACTTAATCATTTATTTGGCCTGCCTTTTAATTGAGTTTTAAGGGGAGGGCAGCCTCGCACACCCAGGGTGCTCCGTGTCTGTAGGCTCTCCCAAAAATGTTATCTTGCTACCCAGCTGCTGAAAGCCTCCTTTGCTTGTTCTTCTCGGGTCTAAATATAGCATGCCTCAGCCTTTTTGAGGAAATTTTATACAGCACTTTCTCCTTCGCATTCTTCTACCGTGGACTTTTTACAGCATCCGGCTGCCATTTCGTAAAGGTGAATGGTGAATTACTAGCGAGTGTACGGTGACTGAGGGACTCGCTCGCATTGCTCTACATCTGCTGCGACCAGCTGTGGAGATAATGAATGGACTTGGGAAGAGAGGAAGTATAAGATCACGACGACATGTCACAGCTGAGAATCCGAAATTGCCCCTTTTGGACGCTAGAGGCCGTCATCCATCCTTGCAGAATGAGATAGCTTAGACGCGTTCATAGGTCATGATCTGTCTTTGTTGCCAGTTCCCCTCTATCGCTGCATTTCCTGTTTATGTATATGTGTCTGTTAGGGCTGCAAAAACTAATCGATTATTATCGAATTAAAATAATTGACAACGATTCTCATTATCGATTAGTCGGGTCTGCCCACAGTGCATGTCCAACTTCAGCCGGTTGCTCAAATTACAGCCCTGAATAACGCATTTCTATGGAGAAAATGCATCTAAAATAGTAAAGGAAACAGAATGAGATGCTACGGGAGAAGTATGTGATCAAAGCTGCCCACAACATGATTATTCTTTATTTTAGCTTTAAGTTAATGCATTAGCGTAATGGCTTTACCTGTCAGGTGCTTTGACAGATGCGTGTGCGTCCTCAGCGCAAAAAAACAGTTTACGGTCATATCCTTATCTATTAATGTCACAAATTCACGCAAGCATTTCCAGTTTTGCATAAAGGTCCGTCCTGACAGTCTGTGTTAAGTTTAAAATACTGAATGAGCGCGTTAGACAGACGGAGCACAGAGAGGGAGACAATAACGCTATTCAGCTCAAAAATATCCATTGTGCTGAATTATCTGTTATTAAAAGTTACTTTAAGGTTTAAAAGTCAACATGCAGTGTGAATATTTTATGAGAGTAGGAACTTTAAAGGGATAACAGCATGCAATTGTCTGAATATAAATATGAGATGCGCCATAACCGCCTTATTACAGGATAAAGAAATGACAGGAAGATATGACTGTGTTCAAAGCGAACACATGTTCCTGCAGAACATTACTCTTACTTGATTGTGTTTTTATTCATCTTTGTTATCTTTATTATAATTTTAATTTTTTATAAATATTTAAATTATATTCACTATTACAGTGCTTAACAAATTTATTAAAATACTTTTATGTATGTTTTTTAACAAATTATGTACGGCTTGTGCCACTGCTGCTCTAAACTAACAGCATTGGTGATTACCAAAGTCATTTTTTGGCTTTCTGTATTGGTTAGTCCTCCAAAATACGTAAGCTCTTTAGTAACGCTACAGGCTATTTCTAATGCTATAATATAATTATTGCTGTTATCTATGAAAGAGAGGCTTTTATAGTGTTTTTTTCAGATACCCAATTACAGTAAAAAAGTATATGAACAATGCCAACAAGTCATAGGAAGCCATTTTTGTTATTGTGTGAATTAATACTATTTAGTTGTTTCAGTTTGTTATTTGACCAATAAATGACAATAACATTTTTAGATTTTTTTTGGGACAGATTCCTAAAATATCTGTTTTCTCTTTATTATGACAGGTGGTCTAATAAATTGAGCACTGTATTTTTCATATTATTGGCACGTTTGTTTGAAGGACATTGGACAGAATGTGGAATAGTGTATTTTTGTCAATAAAATATCAAAATAATCGTTAGTTGCAGCCCTAGTGTCTGTCTGCAGGGCTGCGAGACAGACAGCGGTTAGTTGTCTGACCTTGGCTGGTTATCAGAGTCCTTGTTTATACCTGGCGTTCACGGTTAACATCCATCTCAGTAGTGCTGCACAGCTTGACGGAAGACTATATGACTTGTTGTGGAAGATGACAGCTTGCTATATGTTTACGTTAAAGCTACAATCTATGCTGCAACTACAATCTATGCTGCAAATTATGTTGCTTCCAGCTTCCTTGATTATAATGAGAGTAATTTAGTTTTGTCACATCATGTCTACAGTGTTTGCAGGTGATGTAGAGACTGTATAATGGTGGGTTGTTTATGGTTGGCCAGTAATGTAGCAGCAGATCAACTGATGTGCTGTCACAGGTGTACGCATGTATATTGGCTATTTTATGATTTTAAATATGGCTCATCCAATCATTTTATTTATAATGTAATACTTTTATAAATCTTTTGTTTTGAACTTAAATGCTGCACAGTGTAAGACAGCTGTTGATGCCAGACTGTCATGTTGTCATTTGTAAAATATTGAATTGCTTTTAATTTTAATTAAATGAGTTATTAAAATAATAAATATAGGTTGACTTATTATAATAAAAATATGTACATTTTAAAAAGTGTGTGTTTTATATTACTGTAATATTTAATTTGAATGAGATATAAAATTGCTCTTTTTAATATTTTAATTATGCTGCCATGCCCATGTCTCCGATAAGTCGGATCAGCTTTAAACTTGATTTTAAAATGAATTAAAACATTTATTTAAGTTTAATGTATTTTATTTTAACATTTCAGAATTTCAGATTCATTATATTCAATTAATAGTGTAAATATGTCAATATGAAATTTATATTTAAATTAAATATTACATTTTCCTTTATAATACATTATTGTAATATAATATTTGATTATATATATTTTTATTTATATTGATGTTATGATATAAAATTACGCATCATATGTTGGTTTCGCTGCCCACTCCTACATCTCGTCAGATTACTGTGGTGGGGAGTGTATCTGATTTTGTGTCTACTTATTGCAGGCATATAGAAAATGTTGTATTTTGCATGTACATGTGCTCTTCAAAATGTTTTGATTTGGACTGTTTGAAACTTTTAAAACTTGGATTTTCAGAGTCCTGGAACACCTGGAGTATCAGGGAACTCCAAATGACACTTTCAGAGAGCCTTGGAAATTCATAGAAATTAATAAAATCTTAAAAGTAATGGACATTTTTATAGTCAATATTTTAGTTATTCTTAATTCTTTAGCGCAAACTGTTCTTTGTGAGTGAGTTTTCTGTTCTAAAGTATTTGTAAGAATCGTGGAGAAATTATGGAAATGCATTAGTCAGAGGGTGTGGGAACCCTGAAATAAGCACTGCAGCGTTTTAGTCCAGCAGGGAGGGAATGGAGAGAGTTCCTCCAGCTCTTCCCCTCCGCAGGGGCACCACACCCTCCACTGCACCGGGCTCCACTCAATGACAAATTAACCCTCTTTAATTGTGGGTGAGTTATGCAGCTCCTGGTGCAGCGGTGTGAGACACAATCTTGCAGCCTTTTATTGGGCTAATAAATCTGGGAGGGTGGCAGACGGAGCCTGTGCAGCCAGCCGGATGGTACTTTGGGATGGGTGAGGGATAAGAGACTGGAAACCCGCTCTCTCTCATTACCGCAGTTTCAGCCAGAGTTTTTCCAGCGCGTTGGGGGAATCTTATCAGCCTGTTCACGTGTCGCCCGTCCTCTTTTGTCATCTGAGCACAGAACAAAAGCAAGATAGCCATTAATATCCTGAGCAATCATGCAGGATAAATTATGAACATGCTTAAAAGTGAAGAAACCGTACGGTATTGTTTGTTATGCTGTACTTGTAGTGTATGTACACATTTCTTTTTCTATTCAGTAGCTGTATGGGTGGCACTGCCAGGGTCAGTGGTTCACTCTTGCCTGATGGGCATACAAACCCATGCCAGGCATCCTGCATGCAGAATACACCCCGCCTCCCCCCGAAACCAGGGATATGGCTCCGTGCTGTGAGAAAGTGTGAGAAGGAGGAAGCGAATTGTACACATCCTAAGATGGCTGACAGGTGTAGATAAAGCCAAAGAGGGCGGGTGAACCACAGAAATCCATTTCCCAGCAATCCCGGTGATTTATAGCCCGTCAGGAGCAGAACTTTCACCAGCGCCAACCGACCAGCCGAGAGCTGTCAGGACCTCTCCAGTGCACCCACACCCCCCAATCCATCCGCTTCCACGTGCAACTTTTTACCCGAAAGCTATCGACTTCTTGCGCTCAGAACTGAAAGATACACAACCTCCGTCTCTGCCTTTATTAGCGTCTCCAGTCAGAGTGCTTTCGTCCGCCCCCGTGCTATTACAGTCACTTCTGAGAGCTGAATATTACACCAAGCTGAAGAAAATCACATGCAGTCTGTATTGTAGCACAATTCACATTTTCCCTTTCTTTTTTTCTGTAGTTGATGAGATCAGGAGTCTCACAATGTAGTTTCACTGTCTTATTCAGATACCTGTGGCTATTGACTGTTGATTCAGGTGGGATGCCTGCTGCATTCATCCGGCGGTTGGATCGAATTTTATTATCGCGACTGCAAAATTTCATCGTTTAGAATGGCAAGGCGGAATTGGGTGACTTATCTTGAGGTGGCAATGTGATTTAGATTTATTTTAAACTGCTGTTTCTTCACTGCCTGTTATGATGGCGTTATCTGTTTAGGATAATGGGAAGTGCTTTACTACAGGTCTAAATTCTGTCTGTTTTCTCTCTATTTCCCATCAGGACCTCGATGGGCCTCTTGGAATCTTGGTGTGTTTATTTGTATCCGCTGTGCTGGAATACACCGGAACCTGGGAGTGCATATATCACGAGTTAAATCAGTCAACCTGGACCAATGGACCCCCGAGCAGATGCAAGTATGTGTGTTTTTATGTGTTGGCTGTTTTTTCTTTCTTATGGGGATAAAACAAGATGTTTTGGGCCTGTTGATGACCCGACTGTCATTCAACAGTACTGCTATTTCACAGTGTCTAGCATTTGTTGATCACATTCTCTAGTGTTTAAAAGTTTGCGGTTGGTAAGAATTTCTTAAAGGGATAGTTCACCCAAAAATGAAAAGTCGGTCATTAATTACTACTCACCCACATGTTGTTCCAAATCTGTACGTTTCATTTATCTTCAGAACATAAATTAAGATATTTTTGATGAAATCTGAGAGCTTTCTAGCCCTCCATAGACCGCAACGCAACTACCACATTCACGGCCCAGAAAGTTTGTAAGGACATCGATAAAATAGTCCATGTGACATCACTGATTCAACCTTAATTTTTTGAAGCTACGAAAATGCTTTTTTTGCACAAAGAAAACAAAAAGAAACAAATATATTCAACAATTTCTTCTTATATAGCATAATATGATTATATAAAAATATAGCTGATATCTGTTTGTGTACCTATGCCAAAGTTATGTCTAGTTGTGTACAGTTGGCTAACATATATGAGTTTTTATCCAAATTGCAAACCCTTGAAGTATAAAATAGAATAATTTGAAACGTTTTTTTGTTATATTTGGGGTGGGAACAGTGACCAAGCCAACATAAAAATCCTTGGTTGCTCAAAAACTCATAAATCTTTGAAGCCACACTGTTTTTCTATTGTAGTGTGAGTGATGGCTTCATGTAGTCCAGAATAACCTTCATTTCATATTACAGGTATACACGTGGAACTGAATTTGTATGTCTCTTGTGTGTCTCTGTGTGTTGTGCTGTGAAAAACAGTGTGGCTTGAAAGATTTATGAGTTTTTAAGCAACCAAAAGAGAGTCTCGCATCTCCCCTTTGCATATTAATTGACGTCTTGATGGATAATTAATTCTTGATGGGTAATTACTTGTCTGTTTTTCAGCATCTTCTCTTCCTTCAGTCGGATCCATCATCCTCATATTAATTTGTCTCTGACAGGCTTAGACGTACATGACATAGGACGGATAATGCAAATGCGTGTAATTTGTATATGTTCTGAATAGCCTCCATAATCCTTGTCTTGGGGCTAGGGGTGTGAATATGGCGATAAAAATGTCTCACGATCTGCTTTTGAAGAAATATCATTATCATGAGCGCACATTACATCATTGCAGTTCTGGCACCACTATTAAAGATACTCATATTTCATTACTCTCGGGTCCTGCATTATTCAGCATTTAAATAAAAGGGTAAATTTATTGTACAGAGATTTATCTGTTTCAGAGTTTACACTTATTTAGACGACCTGCTTCTTGAATGGTACTTGATTAATTTGTTTATTGATCTTATAGTTTTGTGCTATAAGTTTTGAGTTTCTGCACTTTTAATGATGGACACTAATTGAGTTTCAAAACCATGAAAGTGTGTTTGTGAATTAATTCCCAATTTTTGTGCATTTTTATAATTTATTTATAATGATAAATACTATATTAAACTATTTGTATATGTAGCTTGAAATAAAATGTGTTCTTTTTTGTGACACTTGAGTTCTGATATGCATTAGATTTTAAATAATTGTTTTATTTATTAAGGAGCTTGCTTTCTCTCCTTTCTGATAGACTTTGGGATAAATGGATGGGTTGCGTTGTGCTCCTTTTTCACCTGTTATCTTTTTTTGTTATTTCTCTGTTTAGAGCGTGCAGAACATGGGCAACACCAAGGCAAGACGGCTGTATGAAGCTCATCTCCCAGAAAACTTCAGACGGCCGCAAACTGACCAGTATCCTTGAGTCTACCGGTGTTTTTGTTTGTAATTCTGGTCAATGGTCTTTGCTTGTTGTTTGGTAAAAGCTGTCAACTTGTGTGGTACAGCTGTATTCTTAGTCATCTGCAGAGGATTGTGTGCAATATACGATAAAAATGTCTCCACGATCTGCTTTTGAAGAAATATCATATTATCGGGCTACAGCGTACATTACATCAGTTGCAGTTCTGGCACCACCGTATCAAGATACTGTACAACCTGAAATCCATTCATTACTCTCACGGGACACTGCACTTATTCACAATCACAAAAGTAAATTTATTTGCGTGTTTTAAAGCCTTGCCGGTTAAACGTTTCATTCACGCGCTGTTCTGACGTGCGTGAATCAAGATTTCAAGATATCTTGATTTATACATTTCATTTGTCAGTTCTGTCACAACTCAAACACCCTGTAGTGCCATCATGAACTATATATTAAAAAGACAATCCTGTTGGGAATTCCTGGTGAAATGTTGATGAATGTGGCACACACCTCTGAAGCTGCAGAGATTTAGAGAAAACAGCTGCTGTTTTCAGCAGCTTCACACGCAGCAGAGCTGAGCAGGAACTATCTCATCGCTGAGGCCTAACAGGAAGTCTCCTCATGTCTCTCATCCCTATTGCCTCGGGTATCCTCCTCCGTCCTATTTCACACCATCAGTCTAATTGGGTGTGTGTGGCGGCCGGGATAATTCCATATTCTCCTCATTGGCGCCTTCAGAAACCCTAATTGAATTTCCCTGGCATCCGCAGCCTGTTATCAGCTCTCCTGCGTTTGGTGTGGCTATGGAAATGGCTTCATTTGTATGCTGACCGATGAGGTACAATATTCTTAACCGTCAAAATGGATTAATCCGGACAGCAGAGGTGAGCTTCCTCCACAAACCGGCTTTGATGGAATTTGCTTTATCACAGGTGTGGTTTCTTCAGATGGAAATGCGGATCTTTTGTGCGCCAGTGGCGGGGGTCTTTCACTCTCTCTCGCCCTCTCTCGCCCTCTCTCACTTCTCCCTTATCACCGGTTCCCTCTCGTGATCTCTTTAATGGAAAAGCTAGCCGTGTTAATATAAACGTCAGATCGGCAGAGAGAGGAAATGTAAAGCTCTCTCTCTTCTGTTGCTTATTGTGAATGGCAAATGCACCTTCATTTGGCATGCATGTGGTTTCTTTCTCTATTTCTTTTCCCTCACAGTTTTTTTTTAAACCGTATAACTCATTTATCCTTTTCCTATTTATGCCAGCGCTGTTTTTTATGCGTCATCTTTTTACCGGCTTCTCTCTGTAGCTTTTGCATCACGTCCCAACTCGATGTGATGCAACAAAGCATCTGTACTATTTTAAGTTTAGGAATGTGCAAAACTTTTTCAAATGTTCAAATTCAACTCGTCTAGGCGCCTGAAGCTCTACTCGACTGATCGTTGTAAAGAAGCCCTGCATAATTAAGTGTTCCTGATGATTTTTAATTAGCTGGTTTGATTAGGATTTGAGCTGAACTTTGCAAGAAGGTATATCTCCAGGAACAGGATTGGCCTGATTTACATATGTTTTTGCATTAAAAAACAATAGACGGAGCACAGCAGAACAGAAATTACAGAACATTTAAATATTAAATAAAGCAGCAGCTGTTTTCAACATTGATGAAAATAAGAAACGTTTCTTGCGCACCAAATCAGCATATTAGAATGATTTCTGAAGGATTATGTGACATTGAAGACTGGAACATTCAGTTTAGCTGCATCACAGTAATAAAATACATTTTAAAACATATTTTTTTATTTTACACTATTACTGTTTTATTAAATAAAGGCAGCATTGGTGCCATGCTTCTTTCTGAAACATAAAAAATCCTACCAACCCCAAACTGTTGAAAGCTAGTATATTTTATTTAGTTGAATGGTTTAAAATTGGTCCCCCATACACCACTTGAAATTCTTCCCGGACCACCAGTTTGAGAACCGCTGATGTTTTGTTCTGAGGATGCTACAGGGGGGTTTGTCGCTCACCCCTGTCTTTTTTTCTTTCTCTTTCTTTGCATTCTTTCTCTTCCTGCCACCTGCTTCTTCGCCCTGATCCATATTTCATCAGATGCATTATTGTATTGTGATCAGGATTCATGAGTGTGTAAATCCAATAAAGCTGCGTGAACCGGTCCTCTTAGCATTTTACTGTCGCTGTATAAATGCGCACTGTTAACAGGGAGTGAGATTCAGAGAGCGTGTGTTTTGATTTGTCTTTGGCCCCACTCTGTGCATGTGTGTTTGCTGTGAAAAGAAGAAGAAAAATCAGGCTTGGGAGGATTTGGGCCATCTTTGAACCTGTTTTTTTCTTTTCTTTTTTTCTTTCAAGATGCTGAATGATAAGTTGTGTTCAGTTTGTTGTCCAGGTGTGGGGTTGGTGCTCTGGGGTCTTTAATGGTGAGGAGAGAATACAGCCAGTCTGAGAGGGCTGGTCTCTTTAATGCAGGAGTTGCATTGTATCTGAGCAAGATATGCCACGTAAATCTTTCAAGCCAAAAGGAGACTTATCCAAAGGAAACAAAAATCAAAAGCAAGCTTTCAAATTGGGCCTAGGATCAACTTTAAAATAATAAGACTGAGATTTAAAGACCCTTTAAAACAAACAGAAGGTTTTGTGGCTTTCAGTTTGTGCACTCATACCTTTGTGGTAAAATGACAGGTATATCCCATCAAAACTTGTTGCCGGAGCCATCTCATGAGTTTGAAAAATGTAGTCATCTAGTTAGCAGTCAGCATCAAGTTGTCTCTTACGACTTCTCAGGTTCAAGAGTGAATGTGTGCCATGCTTGTTTAAATTCTGTGATGTTTAATATGATTTGTATTAGTTGTAAGTCATCAATTTTTCAATTTTCCTGAGCAATATTTCAGAGCTGTGGAGTTCTTCATCAGAGACAAGTATGAGAGGAAGAAGTACTACGATAAAAACACTGTCAATGGAGCAATTGTGAGTATCAACATTGTCTGTCTGTCTATCTTTAATCTTGTTTATCTATTTAATTATTTTATTTAGTTATTCAGTGTGTGAATTCATATCACTTCCTACAGTTTAGAATCGTGAGCCAGTTATGTGTGGAAGGCCTGATTTGGTGGCCAGTTGTTCTGATCATTGATGCCTCAAATTCACATTACACAATTGATTGACAGAATCCATCAGCCAATTAAAGCACTCGTACTTGTGTTAAATTACTTTCTGTGACTTCCTCGCTGTTCTTTATTGTTTGTGTTGACCAAATGCCACAAGAAATAGTAATTGACCATCCTCAGTGTGCCGGGGAGGTCTTAGCCTCATGATAATGTTTGAGGAGTTTAAACAATCTAAACAAACAGCCTCCTTTTGGCCTTTTCTGATTGCTTTGGATCAGGGGAGACTGAAACATGGTTACACTGTGAAAGGTTTTCATTCAAACTCTGCAAGGCTGCCCTGTCCAATTACATTTCTCTCTCTACTTAAGCCTACCCAAGCAGAGCTCTGCCTTTCTCTGACAGGCCTGCCTGAGCCGGCCAATTAAAGCCTCTGCCTGCAGAAACAGACAGCCAATCAGATTTAAGCAGTGGTGGTCAGCCATTGATTGCGGAGTCGCAAACCAGGCAAATATACAAGCGGCATTGGCCTGTGTCAAAGAAAGGATGAGAAAAGAAAGAAACAGTCCATTGAATTACATGCCACTAAATGTAAGAATAGTGTTGTGTGATACAACTGTACATTGAAGGCATATTTGTTTAATTAATAAATTAATTAAAATTAAACATTTACATTTGTGCTAAAGCGAGATTTATTATTAAAATAAGAATATTTTGTGATTACTTTCTTATCTGTATCAGTGATATTCTACTAAAAATAGTAATTACTTCATTTCTGGCACAATATCTTTAAGTTTAAACTATTTTTATTTGTGACTTGCTGATGAGTAAAGCTGGTGTATGAAAGTTGTTTTACTAAATTAAATGGTAAAAGTGTGAAGTGTAGAACATTCTAGCTATTGTTCATATACCTGATTAACACATAAAAACAAAATTTTGCTCCATTTTGTTATGGCTTCATATTTAAATGTTAAAGTGTAATATTTAAAATACTAGTCCAACTGTTTGATTCTGTAAGTACTTTTTGTTAACTGTCCAAATTTTACAATTAAGCTGAAACTTTTAATTTGTTATGACTGGATTTTCATAAATCTGTAACATTAAAATGGTTCATATTTAATTATGTTGACACAGAATAATGCAGCTTTTTCTGTGAGACATAAATGTAGTTAATGTTAAATTTTTTTGTTTTATGGGGTGTTCATTTTTAGTTTTTAAGGATAGGATTCATTTTTTTTAAAATGGATTATTTTATCTGTCAAAGCGTTATAAAATTTATTGTTTGAATTTCCTGAAAAATTACATAATTTGAAAGATGACACTTTCTTTTCAAAAGTAACAATATATAAAACTGTTTAAGTTGCCAATTCCACTCGTGCATTGGTTAAAACAATTCTTTATTTGTACAAATGCATACCAAACTAAAAGACTTGTACTGAAAATTTTCAGTACGAAATGAATACGTGTACCCTTACACCCCTAGTTATAATGAAAATATAATTTGGTACTAGTATCATTTGCATTATTATTATCAATGTTGAAACGGTTTTAATATTTTTGTGAAATTTTATATATATATTTTAAATAGAAATCTTTTGTAACATTGTCATTGCTATCACTATTGATCTAATGCATCCTTGAAGATTTTACTGTCCTCAAACTAACTTTTTTCTTAGCTGTGGTTGATCACTTTCTGGCGACACAACTTGCCAAAGTGATGCCTTTTAACTCTAATCATGTGACATTGACTCGAAGCCTAGAATGGAGGCATTTGATGGGCAGCTGGGCCAAAAAAAGAGAAAAGAAATCAATAGTTGCCTGCTTCCAACCCAGGTGAAGAGAAATGCAATTTTGCAGCCTTTCCTTGCTTCAATTACTAAAACAAGCTCAAGAGAGTCTAACTCCCTCTCTTTCCTACTCCTTGTCTTCCTATCTCGTGGCAGTAATGAAAGTTCTGTGTGTTCTTCTGTGGCAGTAGATGGGGAATAAATGTGTCTTATTGAAAGCCTTATCGCCAGTCAACGTGCTCAAATCATGTTCCCTCCCTGCTGATTCGCACCATTTAAATGATTGTGTAGCCAACAGCGAAGCGGAACCTCAGAAAATAAATGTCCCAGGATATTAAGCGTCCTGCACTTCCTTGTTTTGTTTTAATGTTTTCAAAACATGCTTTTCCCATTTCCAATATCATTTTTGTTGCATGCTTTTTTCATTATTTTGATCAAAGTGTTTTCGAAACCATGGAAAATTTGCAAAATGAAGGATCTCAGCGGACTATTTTTAATATCAAGAACGGATATATAAAAGACGAAGGGAATATGCACATTACAGGCTCAGCTCTGCTATGGTAAATGTAACTTGATTTTTTGTTAGAAAACTGTCGGTCTCTCTACATCACAGAACTGCCTGTATTAGTGTGAATGTGTGAATGAGATATCGGAGCGTAACTAATTATAGCTCCAGCCTTCCACATCCAGAGATTGGCCAATTCTCATACTTCTCACTGTCTCTTTTCACACTGCAGTCATCTAAGCCTCATTCAGCCCCAAGTGACCTGGCCCGCTTGGCTGTTTGCACTGCATTATGGGCATTTAGCTGTCCGCTCCTTCTATTACTTCTCAGCTAGAAAGCCGGAGACCTTTGGACCTCACGCTGATGCTGTTACTTCTTTGAGAGGATGGAGTCTTCACGCTTTCAGCTGCATTAAGATGGAGATCGGTTCTCCCCTTACACTCCAGGCTGATTTCTGTCTCTGCTTATTGACCGCCTCTCTTCATCTCCTCCTGCTTCCTTTTCTGGACTTATTTCCCCAGACGGGCTCGGTGGTATTAAAGGGATTGGGGAAAATATGAGTATTGCATGGTATTATTTAATGGCTCTCTAATGAATATGGGCCCATGCTGCTGTGGAGCATAGTGCTGATGCTAACCCAATAAAAGCAGATTATGAGGGGGATCCATCAGCAGGTAATGAACCGGTCCGGACAGTTCTGTGCTAACTCGAGCTGTAATGGACCTACTTGTTCAGCTTGGGCCCTGTGGACGCATGCTGCTGACAGCACTACTTCCATACTGGGACAAAAGGAAAGTCATCTGTCTTCTTGTCCCTTTCTCTTCCTGAAAACTCCCTCGTCACCATCACCTGCTTCAGAGGAATATTACGGGTTTAATAGAAGTAGGGCCCTATGAAATCCTTTTAAATTTTTCTTGACTGCGTTTTTTCCCATTTTAATTTTTCTGGACTCCTTTTTAATTATCAAATTAAAATTATATTAATCAAAAAGCATGCTTCATTAATTAAAATCATGAAACTTATACAATTTAACATGAACTTTTAAGTGCAACAAAAATGACATGTTTAGGGCCATATGAAATGTTGTATTTTTTCACCTTATGTTTTATTGTTACCAAAATCCGTGTTTTAGCATGCCTGATTATTTGAATGATACACATTTTTTTTTTATTCTTACAGTGGCCTTATGAAATGTTTTTTACCCCTCAGAAATTCTGTGTTGTGTATATACATTTTTACTGGTTATCAGATGAAGGCATAACACATTGATTTAATTAATATTTTAATTAATTAAAATTAAACATTTACATTTTTGGCAAATAAAGGGGATTTATTATTAAAATAAGAATATTTTGTGATTATTTCTTATCTAGTATCACGTATATTCTACTAAATAATAGTAATATAGCCTATTTCTGGCACAATATCTTTAAGTTAAACCCTAACTTTTACTTTGACGGGTTGCCGTGAATACCTTTAAAGTTCTGTGTGTATGATATGACGCTAGTTTTACTCAAATGAAATGGTAAAATACTCGTGAAGTGACTCTCGGAACAGTTCTAGAGCTATTGTTCATATATTTATGTCCTTATTGAGACGAGCACCACGCGCTCAAAAACAAAACCGTGTGTCTGCTCCATTCATAGTCGCACAGAATATGCAGGATTCATATTTAAATGAGACTTTTGCGGTGTAATATTTACAAATACTAGTCCATATCGCGATTTGATTTAAGTGTAATGACCTACTTTTGATTAACTCATCCAAAATTTTACACATTCCGTGACATTCTGCGTTAAACTGTAAATTCCGTTTTTATGACTGGATTCTGCATCGCGGAAATCATAGGGCCCTATACAAGTTAAGCTCAGCCGACAGCATTTGCGGCTTATGTTGAATACCAGAAAAATACAAAAGCAGGTTACTTTTTACTGTGAGCCACATACAATTGTAGTAGTTAATGTAGGCCATTTTTTTTGTTTTATGGCAGAAATGTCAAGCTTTTAGTATTATTAAATCACTGGCATTAATTTTTCTATTAAATGTATTATTTTATCTGTGAAGCTGTTTAATTTTTTTTGCAGATGTTCTAGGGTTTATGGCATGTTGTGAAATTTGATAACATTTCATAGGCCATGATATCATATTGTTTACTTCACGTGGCTGTTCTTCAAAAACGGACAATTTTAATTCGTTAAAGATTGGCCCCATTCCCTTTCAATATCAGTGTGTCACTGTAGAGGTCTTCTCGGGTCCTAAAATCCATACCCGAATCACTTCTTAGTAGAAATAACAAGTGCCTTTGAATTACCAGAAAACTATTTTTTGGTCACGGTTCAGAAAATGAGTGATGAAATAACTGTTATTTTTAACTTCACATTTACAGTGAAGGAGTTTTTATTTAGTCTTTAACAAGTATCACAGACCTGTACAGCTACATACATATTTGTTCCTAAGTGCACATGTCTGTCTCTGCAGCGTTGATTTGTTTATACATGTACAATGCAAGGAATAAAATTCATTCTGAGAGCACATATGGAGTTTTTTCCTCAACCAATACAGTGTTTTGGTATTTCACACAACATTAATCAAAGGACGTTTGTGCATAATTAGAGAGGAACTGTATTTTCAGCATTTTTCTTCAGCATTCCATCTTCAGGATTGCACACTGAAGCTGCTGTTTCAATCGATAAAACACTAAAGTGGACTCAAAACATGACTTAATTACGAGTCAAAATGCATCGCTTGTTAGCTTGCAGTTCTCACACACCTTGTTGAACATCTGCTGCTATGCCTTTTTGTTCTTTTTGCTTTGATAACTAGACTGCGGCAATATGGGATTTTGAATGGTTTCATATCCCTGTTCAAATCACAATAGCTTTTCAAAATAAAAAGGATTTATTTTCATCATAGTTGTGCAGTCCTTTATGCAAGCAGTAACTGAACCACTTTAGGTGTTTTGTCATTATCACAAACTATGCCCTTCTAACCTCCAACAGTACAATTCGTAAATGAAATTGAAAATATAAATCCATACTATTGAATTTGGCTGAGCTTTTATATGTGCATATGTAAACATATATGAGCAAGCTTTTCGAACATCACCATCTAATTGATGCAGTTATTTGCCGTGTCTACTCTTGTGAGTTACTTCTATTGATTTGAGGCAGTCTTGGCCATGCAGATTGACAAACTCTTGACTACAGATTCGGCAGATGGTCTCACTTCTTACATCATCTGGAACATCTGGAGAAGTCTGGGCTATTTTTACCCACCAAATGTGTCCTTGATGATAGATGTGACTGCTGATATTGCAACTAAACCAAGATACATGGGTCCTCTTCCTTCCCTGATGTGTATGTTTTTTGTTCTACTGTTAATCCTTTGCATCCTTTTAACAGGATATATTCACTATATATATCTATCTTGAATTAAGTTCTTACCCCTTTGGCAAGAATGTTTTTTGCTTTTTTATGCATAATTTTACTGAGCTTTACATGAGAAATAATGCCAATGGGTTAACAAAAATAAACTGAATTCTCAATATGTTATCTGAAAACCAAATTTAATATCTTAAGCAATGTTACTTCACAAGTGGATTTGTTTTAACAATGTTTAAATATTTGTTTACTGAAAACCAGCAGAAATACTGATTAATAAAGTTGTGTTTTTGCAGTGTTCAAATGTGTGCGAATGTATCCGTATATAAATGATGCTTTTCCCAGTTTCCCACAGGCTGAATAATTATTCACTGTATAGTGATCGCTGCAGCCTATTAATTCTGATTTCTCCTCTTCCACTCTTTTTTCCTCCAAACCCCCTCTTTATCTCTTTCTCATTCTATTTCAATTTCTCTCTTTTACCCTCTCGTCCTCTCTCTCTCCTCTGCCCCTGCAGAAGTCCTCTGATGCTGCTTTGCCCTCAGTATCATCCCCTTCTTCGCAAGCAGCTGAGAAAAGCAAACTGGAGGTACTGTAGCACTGTGCTTCTCTGTGCTGTGCGGTTCACTGATCTTGGTGCTGTGCTGTGCTTGTGCTGTGCATTCTCTAAGCTGCATCCCAATTTGCATACTTTCCATCCTAAATAGGTATGCTAGTTTACAATGATTGCATTTCAGATTATATTTAAAAAGTATGCCATACATTTGCATCCCAAAAAATTAAATGTGAACTAATACATTTTTAAAACTTAATGCTATCAAAATTAGGGTTATGTGGCCTTTAGTACCTGTTTAGCTACTGTTTAGCTTTAATCAGGGGAAAAAACATGTTGAAATTGTACTTAAACTTATTAGCAATTAAAAAAAGGTTAACTTCTTTAATATGCACAATCAGGATGCACTTTTATGAGGTGGTAGCTTATCACAGTACTGTTTTACTGTCAACTGCACATTCACATCACTAACATAGTAGTATGCAAATTGGGACAGACTTCTGTGTGCTTTTAATCAATCACTGAATCAATGTTCTATGATATAATGTGTTACGCAATCCCTGCACCGTTACAAATGTCCATGCTGCTGAAGCTGGGTTCATGCTGATTAGTACTAGACAAGCACATTTCAGCTGGTCAAATTGGACAACCGGGATATTTGGTCAAGTCTGGTGGCTTGAACAACTTTATATATATATATATATATAGTGCCCACCATAAGTATTGGAACAGTTGTGTTACAATATATATATATATAATAATCCTATGATATTTGGAAAATAAAAGACCTTAAAGTGTGTGAAATATCAGTGCCACTGTGCTCAACAACACAGCCTGCTCCAAAGCGTCTGCTCCATACAGCGTTGCAGAGCCGCGGCACATTGTAGCAGGAGTCACTGCACTGATCACATGATGATAGGTGCTTTCACTGCGAGTGGTTCTGGTGTTGAGCCTGGTTTATACTCGCCGTGTCAGCGTGAGTTTTCAAGTAAAGTAAAAATCCCGTTTCTTAAAAACAGAGAAGGTGAACATGTTGGTATTCTTGTGGAAAAAATGCAAGCACGGTTACCGACCATTTTAGTTTTGCTTTTTCTTTTGTTTTCATTTTAAAAGCGTATCTTTGCTGTTTACCTCACTTTAAGGCTTTCTTTTACTTATTTGTTTTTATTCCTGTGTCTGCTAAACATTCTGTAATTTATTAGTCCGTTTAAAATACTGCATGTGGTGTATGCCATGCCTCGTCTTATTAGTTTTTGTTTATAAATTATGTAAGCTATGTCATTGTAGCCTGCTGTTTTATTGTTGTTGTGCTTTTTAATTAAGAATAACAATGAATCCATCTTTTGTTTTAGTCTTAAAGTGAAAGGTGAATAGATGTAAGCAAAACAGACAATTACATTTTATTGTAAAACGTGACTAAAGATTGCGCATTCAAAAGCGAAAGCATCTGAAGTGCGGTTTATAATATAGAAAAAGAGGAATTCCCCTTCACAAAATTCAAATCACAACTAATACTAATGACGAAAAACAACTTGCGTTACCATTTCAATTTTATTTCAAGCACCGACTTTCAAAAACAATATTTTCAACATTGCTGTGACGTAACCAATTGCCCCGCCCCCCGTATCGAAAATCGTATGTATGTATGTATGCATAATATATAAAATAAAATCATATATACGTTTGAATTTACTGCATAATCTATTTGTAAAATGAAGTGTGTAAAACGAATGTAATTGCACCAGTCAGAACTGTCTGACTATTGACTGTTTTGGCAACACATTATTAAACCGCCTGTAAGAATGTTAATTTAAAACAAACAAAGGGCAAGGAGAGAGAACCCATAGCTGTCACACCGATGGGTTCCCTTTCATTGTTGAAAAGTATTGTGGTTGTGTTTGAGTGTATGTGTGGAGTCTGTTGCCTCTGTCCTCTGCTGTAGAAAAGAATCGATAGCACAGCTCTGTCAGCATGCAGAGTGGAAATAGAATAATCAATGTTCCCATAAAGAGCTCCAAACGGTCAATCCGCACCTCTCCTCCAGGCCTGTTCTCCATTTGTTCCATCTGCTGGTAATCATAGTGCCAGTCAGACACCCCACCACCACTGCAGAAAACACACTCTGATCCCTCACTCCCACACCTGAACACAGGTTTTTACAGTAGCAATTGATTCGCGCTGAGAGAAAAGGAGAACTGATTGCTCGATATCAAGGCCAATCCTTTATGATGCATTTGTTTGGCGTTGCCTCAGTGATGGAAGTTTTAAATGGTGCACTTTGTTAAAGGGCACCTATCATGCCTCTTTTTACAAGATGTAATATTGGTTTGGGTGTCCGCAGAATGTGTGTGTGAAGTTTCAGTTCAAAATACCCCACAGATAAATAATATAACATCTGGAAAATGTCGTCTTTGAGGCTGTTTTGGAGTGTATCACTTGAAATGCAAATGAGCTGCATATTCCCGTAGCCAGCTTCGAGGTCACTGAGGTCTGAACCTAGTTAAATTTTTCATGTTCAAAAATAACATTTGTTGTCTGAATGACTCATTTGCTGTTTAAAACTCCTCATATGAATGCCTGCATGTATAATTAAGTTTAGACAGTTTGCAAGAATGTTTATCGTCCATCATCCGTGGTATGAAAATGATTTCTGTGAGACGCTGCCGAGTGAATGAGTCTTAAGAGAGTTGTTAGTGAGTGCGCGGATGCAGCTGTGTGTTGCCAGATCCATCTATTATACGTGTTTTTGGACTTGTCTTTTCCACTTAATTTGACACTTTCAATTTAATCAAGTGGGAAGTTGCAGTTTAGGGTCAGCAATATCTTTATCTTATCACTCATTTCTACTACAAGTATTTTATTAAAATATAATATATTTAGAGATGTGGTGAAATTGACAGTGTAAAAATTGTAATGTCACAATTACAGAATTCTTCCGCAGTGTGCCATAGTTGAAGAAACCTATATGTAGTGGGTTTTGTGTGTTTTAAGCTGTGGTAGCCATAATTAAGCTATCAAAGTACAGGCCTCAATGAAAAACCGCAAGCCTTGCGCCCTAAAGACACCTCACACTTGTAGCTGACTCAACATTTTTTTACTCCTTCAATTTCTTGTGTGTGCAAACTCTTAAATGTGTTTTTTTCATAATTTTCTTTTCTTTATTCTGACACAGAAGGAGAGAGAGAATAAAAAGGAGGAGAAGAAGAGGGAAAAAGACACAGATAAAGGGAACAAGCCAGCAGTTTTTGAGAAGGTAATTGAACTCATTACTGACCAAATAGACTGGATACATTATCTTTTAATAAGTGCTGTGTTTATGAACCAATTGATGGCATTCTGTTTGGAGAACTTCAGGTGCTTGTTGCTGGACCATAAAGGGAAATACTTTACAGATATTTTTGCTGTATTTTTCTTGATTTTGAGTTCTTACGTTTTGAACAAATCTGAGATTTTGAGAATCAGATAAACCAGACAGTGTTCACTGTTCAGTGACCATAAAGAAGATCACTGTCCTGTCTCTCCTGTCAAATCAAACACCCTGAGCACTGGAATTGAATTTGTCTTGCATATTCATACATCTCTTTGCAGGAAATTAGAATCTCTAAGAAACCTCTCGGGAGATTTTGTATTGATGGTGGTCCGAATGTAAGATAGTTGAGAAACTTTATGCAAATAAGGATGATACAGACACGTTTCTGGTGGATTCTGTGCTGAAATCATGTTGACGCGTTGCTATCATTACTATTATATAATTCAGATATCACATTTTCATTGTGGCTAGAATGTGGTCAATTTGTTACACTGTAGGGCAGGGATTTTCAGATTATTATGGTTTAATTCTGCTTTCAAAAATGATGAGATTAATCATGATTTTATTCTGTTGACAGATTTTAACCGTTAGAAGTAAACATATGAAAATAGTTTTGAGTTATTTTTGAGGTTGGACAGGTTAGTTGCATGTTTTTGAAAGAAGACTCTTATGCTTACTGAACTAACTTTATTTGATCAAAATGCAGAAATGTTTTAATAATATGAAAAGTTATTGAAAATAACTGTTTTCTCTTTTAATACATTTTAAAATGTAAATTATTGCTTTGATATCAAAGCTGCTCAAGAATCATTATTATCAATATTGAAAATGTTAATATTAATATATATTACTTTTATAATAATATATAATACTTAATACTAATATTTTTGAGAAAACTGTTGCATTTACTTCAGGATTCTTTAAATGTAAACTACAAAAGAACTGCATTTATTTGAAATCATTTTTTGTGACATTTTCTGTCACATCTAAAAACAAAATCTTTCTTTTTCACAAATCTATGTAGATTTTGTGATTTGACTTTATTTCTTATTGAATACCACAACTATTTTAAAATAACAATCAAAACGTGTATTACATTAACTCGATGCAGAAATAAAGTTTGCATGTTCAACTGTAATCTAGCGCATACACAATGACTTTATTGAGCATGTACTGTCCGCATGGAAACCGCCACACTGCTGTTCATTTTACCGACAAACCCCCAGAGCATCTGATCTCTAGCGCTTTGAGTGGTATCGAGCGGGTTTCTTCAGAGCCAATGGACACGTAGGGTAACAGATATTGCAGGCTTGACTTCATCTCTCTGTACTGCAGAAATATTGAGCAAACAAGCAAACACTTAGATGTGCTGAAATAGCCACAGCAGCAATAATTAAGCATTTTGCGTCTTGTCGACATTGCACATTCACAACTCAGCAGCACAAGAAAAAAAGCCCTGAACAGGCATCTTACATTTGTGCTTGTGTAACGATCCGCTCTCTTCAGGAACTTTGCTTTCCTTCGGGCTACACTTCATAACCACACACAGTCACACACACCTTCCCCTCCCCTGAAGCACAGTTTGGGGTCATCTGGGATCGTAACGTAGAACACAAACACGGAAAAAATGCATTCAAAATTGCCGTGTGTCATGTGTGAGAGAAAAAAGAGTGTGTGAGGCATTTGGGAATGTATATTATTGTCATCTAGCTGTCAGAGTGCACAATGGAGGTTTTTGATTGACAGGTGAGAGGATGAGGATGGGTGGCCCTGAGTGAGAGTGGAGAAGGAGTCACGGAGAGAGCTGCATTTTTTCTTTAGTGGTGTCTCACGTTTTCTGTTATTCTCTTACTCTCTGCATAACTTCTTATTCTTCATGCTATACCTTGAACAAGTGGTTCTCAGCTAGCTTTGCTTCAGGATGTTATATTGGTTATACACTGGCAACCCACTAACATATAAAATCGGAAAATGCAAAACTAGTTGATAGGTTGCTTGAATGATTAGTTAACTGGTTGTCTTAAATATTCTGGTTTGGGGTTCAGTAATGTTAAAAAGAGTTCTCGGGATCTTAAGATTATCAGTTTTAGACCATTTTATTTGACATACCACCTTTAATTGATACTTTTTTGAAGCTATCAGCGTGCATTATTTCAACGTATTTTTTAAATAGTCATGTAAGAAGTGGTATTCATGATGAAAAACCACAGTGAGCAAATCACACCTAAATAACTTTATTGTGCCCACCGACTCGCATGCAAATATATTGTTTTAAATTAGTAGTTTTTTTGTTTTTAATTTATGTAATTTACAGTGCTTAATGGGTTCGTAATTGTTTACTTCATAAAACCCCTCTTTTTATATCTCTTTAGTGAAAAAAATAAGTACTGTGTGAAAAATACTTTAGGAACCAAATCCATTGGAAAAGTAGGCAGCACTGTTGCACTGTTGATTTTATAAAATGACAGCAACAGTAGAATTACTAACCTATTCAACATATATAATTAATAATAATCAGAATAAACAATTCTTCCATCAAGTAACAGTTTATTACATTAACTGTAGGCTGTTTGTTTACCAAAAAAACGTATTGCAATGCTGAACATTAATAATTCTATATTATATATATATATATATATAATAATGCTCACAGGTGTCTTTTTTAATGCAGGTTATCCAATCTGATGTAGAAACAGAAATATTAGTGTCATCATTTGTAAACTCAATTAGCAGAAGTGTGTTTTTCTTACCAGTCTAACTATAAAAAATGAGGTAGTTGTTAGCCGAATTACAGTGACCGATAAACTGCACAATACTGAAGAGTTTGGTAAGATGCACAGCCTTTAAAGACAGCTATGAATATGGCAAGCATCTTCTCTTCCTTTTTTAAAAAGTTGTTTGTTTTGCTATCTTGTCTATGTTCCATTACACGATTAGCTGCATTTTGTTATTGACCTTTAATATTACACCTTCCCTGCTTTCAGAACAAGCCGCAACTCATTTTTGGCTCACATACCAATAGTCCGCTATCCCATGCTCTTGACATTTATGTCTCAACTATGTGTGGTTGTACAGTATGAAGTTTGAAGTGTCGGTCACAGTGGAGAAGATAATAAAATGCAGTGGCCTTTGGAAGTCCAGCTGCAATCTCTCCGTTTTCCGCTCCACTGAGTGGAGAATATTCATGGTCTTTGTAGAAAGACGACTAAGCTTTAAGGGTGGCAGAGTTAGCAATGCATGGGCACCTTCTGTTCTAGCACAGTTTTGCTATACATGCATACTATACAATTATTTATTGCATGTCTTTGATTAATAATGAATATGAAGAGCTTTAAAAAAATAAATCACTTATTAAATCGCAATCGCAATATTGGTAAAAAATTGTTTTCGCTATTAGATTATTTTCTAAAATCGTTCAGCCCAATCAGGCACCGTTTAGGCACCGGTACTATTTTAATAGTATCGATTTGGCACCGGTATCGAAAATACCCCAAACGATACCCAACCCTATTTATAAATATGTACATAAATTTATGTGGGAAAAAAACTATTTGTTTGTTTGTCTTTTTTTGTTATTGTACTAAAGCCAAAATAAGTTGCTAACCAGTCATATATTTTATATATATAAAATATATATAAAAGCCTTTTTTAATTTAGCAAATTAAATGTATTTTTTTACCCTTTGCATGTCTGTTGGAAACCTGTTTGAAAATCTATACATTTTAAACCACTAATGGCACAGAAATGGCACACTGCACCTTTAAGAGTAAGACGAGTCTGCCTGCCCTGATTTTTCTCTTTTCCTGAGTCGAGTGCAAACATCATTCCACAGCTAGCTATCTATCAATCCTTAATTTGGTCATCTCTGAATAGCTGAATGAGATGCCATGCGCGTCTCTTAAAGCACTCATGCGGGCAACGGGGGTGCCTGCCTTGTGGCATCTGATGCATATTTTCCTCCTCGACAACCTTCATTTGTCTGTCGTTTTGAGTTAATCTCCATACATATTTACTTTGCCATCAAAGGTGCTTGCTGGCTTATGTTAAAATCAGCCAAGCGAGGACATTACAATGATATTCATAGCCTCTTCTGAACCTCCGTGAGTGTGAGAGAGAGAGAGAGAGAGAGAGAGACTGTGTTGCTTCTGTCATGCTCCAGCATGACCTCTGCTGATCCAAAGTCTGCGAGTCGCATGTTGAGATCGCCAGAGCCGTGTGTATTATTTAGGGAAGGAAAAACCAAAGAAAGAGACCAGCACTGACCCTAGGTCAATGTGTAGGCTGATTAAAATGGCAGTCTGACTTCATGTGACACAACGGTGGGATTTACAGTGATTCTGCCACATAAAACAGCCTTCAGACAACGGTGAACATCTTTTGCTATGCATGATGGTTTACTTGGCAGCATAAAAACATTCTGAGAGGTTTGTGTGTTTGCCAGGCTGAGATGATGTAGAACTAAGTACATTCAGTTGGCTGTAGTGGATGCTCCATCTGTCTGCTGTAGGATTGGATTGATACCAATACTTTAGTACAATACCAGCCTTTGGTACCTCAGTATCGATGGCAACCGATGAACAGCCTCAGTCGATTGATTAAATGATTTCAATATAATTAATAATTTTGTGTTAATTTACTATCAGTCTGTTTGTAACATTCACTTCCTTTAAATAAATATATATATATATTTGCCATGGTATTGAAGAATTAGCTAATTGTATTGTAAATATGTCATTTAAGATTAAAATACTTTTATTTTGTAAAAATCTAACTGGTTGTGGTTTATAAATGTACTACTGTTCAGTGAGATGAATGAAATTAATAATTGTATTCAGCTAAGACAATCTGAATTGATCAGAAGTGACATTCAAGACTTTTATATTGTTACAAAATGTTAATATTTCAGATAAATGCTGTTTTTAACTTTCTATTTATAAAAGAATCCCGAAAACACCATAGCACAGTTACCACAAAAATATCTGTTTTCAAATGTTTCTTAAGCCCCAAATCAGCATATTAAAATGATTTCTGAAGGATCATGCGCCACAAGAAAACTGGAGTTATGCCTGCTGAAATTTCAGCTTAGCCATCACCAAAAAAAAAAACATTTTAAAATATATTCAAAACAGTCTTGACATTCTTGAACATTTTTAATAATTACAAATATTTTATTTTTTCTGTATTTTTGATCAGGTGCAGTTTTGGTGAGTATAAGAGACTTCTTTCAAAACGTTATAAAAATCTTATCGACCAAACTTTTGAACAGTAATGCAAATTACAGGTTTAAGTAGTTAGTCAAATTCTCTGAATCTATTCAAATCATTAAATGATTATTATGCTTTAGTGCTTTAAAACAATTCTTCTATTTACACCATATGAACTGTCAAACTGTGCTACATAGTTGCTCAGTGTAATTTTGGGTCGATACCAAAATTGTCAAAATCATCTTATTGATTTCATGCCACAGTATTTTTTTTTATATCATGTACTGTGCAACCCTACTCTGCTTAGTGTTTTTGCTTCCAGTTCTTCAGCGAATGAAAACTGTCTTTTTGATTTTGCTCAATAACATAACGATATACTTAACTAAATCTCCCCAGCCCTGACTGGAAGTCTTTATGTATTATTAGTGTTGTCTGATAAGACCAGCATCACTGTTGCTCACAGTTTGGGACTTGGGATTCGAGCAAACTCCTAACTCAAAATATTAAACTGTAGCTCAACTCGCTCTACACTGTTTGTGCTACAGTTATGAGCGATACCTTACATCTTGGGGATTGTTGAGCTGAGGTGTGTAATATTGTTTTCTAAGCAATCAGACTTCACTTGACAGGGTAAAATCAAATATACCAGAGCCAAATCTAAGGACCAAAATATTGCAAGAAAAGTAGCATTTGAAGCTGTAATCAGCTGTGTACTATTCTTCTGCTTTTTAGACATAACGGTCCCTTGTATGGACTGCAGTCTACTGTAGATGGTCTATAACACTTTCTGGAATAGAGCTAATCTAGGATCAATGTTTAATGGAGGCTTGTTATTATGGCCTGCTGCTCATGAATGAATGAATGTGAGTCTGTCTGGCTGCAAACAGAGGGGTCATACCTTCACATGATCATGGCATTGCTGTAGGGTTGGTACAAATCAAAATGTACTGGCTTGTAGTGGACATTTGTGTTTAATATATGAATGCATATCAACTCTAAGATCTGTATGTGCACACACTGGATATGCATTTTAAATGGATTCTAGAGCAGTTGAATAAGTGTAGAGCTGGTTAATCTTTGGAAAAATATGAAATGTGCTGACAGTTGGTGTTGGAATGAAGGATAGAGACAAAACGCTCAATCCTGTTAGACAGCTCAACTGAATGCAACTCAGCTTTTACTAAAACTACCTTCACCATCACAGTCAGACAAAACCCTGGAAGCAAAGACAATTTTTTTATATTCAAAACAGTCTTGACATTCTTGAACATTTTTTTACAATTATTTACTGCTTAATGCTAATTGATCAGGTGAAGTCTTGGTGATGTAATTTCTTTAAAAACATAATAAAATCTTATCGACTAACTTTTGAACAGTAATGCAAATTACAGGTTTAAGTAGTTAGTCAAATTCTCTGAATCTATTAAAATCATTAAATGATTTTTAGTGTAAACTATTTTCTTCTATTTACACTATATGAACTGTCAAACTGTGCTACATAGTTGCTCAGTGTAATCTTGGTTGATACCAAAATTGTCAAAATCATCTTATTGATATACAGTATTTTTTTATATCATGTACTGTGCAACCCTACTGCTTAGTGTTCAGTTCTTCAGAATGAATGAAAACTGTCTTTTTGATTTTGCTCAATAACATAACGATATATTAACTAAACTTATCCCAGCCCTGACTGGAAGTCTTTATGATATTATTAGTGTTGTCTGATAAGACCAGCATCACTGTTGTTCACAGTTTGGGACTTGGGATATGAACAAACTCCTAACTCAAAATATTAAACTGTAGCTCAACTCGCCTACACTGTTTGTGCTACAGTTATGAGCTCTCACATCTTGGGATTGTTGATATTGTTTTCTAAGCAATCAGACTTCACTTGACAGGGTAAAATCAAATATACCAGAGCCAAATCTAAGGACCAAAATATTGTAGAGACTCCGCACCACTTATATCCATTTTTCTTAGAAAAGTCTAGTTGTTGTATATGCAAGAAAAGTAGCATTTGAAGCTGTAATCAGCTGTGTACTATTCTTCTGCTTTTAGACATAACTGCAATGTATGGACTGCAGTCTACTGTAGATCTTACTAAAAACACTTTCTGGAATAGGTAATCTAGGATCAATGTTTAATGGAGGTTTGTTATTATAGCCTTGCTCATGAATGAATGAATGTGAGTCTGTCTGGCTGCAAACAGAGGGTCATAACTTTTCACATGATCATCATTGCTGTAGGTTGGTACAAATCAAAATGTATTTGTAGTGGACATTTGTGTTTAATATATGAATGCATATCAACTCTAAGATCTGTATGTTTCACACTGGATATGCATTTTAAATGGATTCTAGAGCAGTTGAATAAGTGTAGATCATCTTTGGAAAAATATGAAATGTGCTGACAGTTGGTGTTGGAATGAAGGATAGAGAGAGCTGCCAATCCTGTTAGACTCACCAACTGAATGCAACTCAGCTTTTACTCCAAAACTCCTCACCATCACAGTCAGACAAAACCCTGGAAGCAAAGACAAAATATTAAAGTAAGTAGAGGGAGTTGAGGTTGTTAGGTAATCAGAGAACTTCCACTTCCTGTTAACATCATAATATTGAGGTGCTAATAATACTGAATCTATTATTTTGTTTTAGCGTATTTGGTTAACCCTGATTTTTATTTATTTGCTTGTTGCATTTTCAAATTTACTGCTTAATGCTAATTAATGACATGTATTTAGTTGCATGTAATTATGCATAATTTACTGATAAGTACTTGTAACAAGGACACAGTGTTTCTTTTTATAGTGTTTGTTTCATCCTGGTCTCATGGCATAAACGTACCTGGGTGCACATTTTAGCGAAACCGTTTTTACGTACCTTACTGCACGTTTCGCCGCAGTTTCAAAGAGAAATGTCCACTGAGTGGTGCTAAAACACTGGTTCAATACGTGAACCCTGGCATGTTTTTAATACGTTGATATAGGCATGTATTGCTGTGCTTTTCATTACGCGACTTGGTTCAGGAATGCAATTCAGAATTCAAATATCCGGGGCCCCCTGCTAGAAATGAATGCTCTATCATGTTGGAAATATGCACTACACCAAACCCAACCCTAAACTTATCCGATAGTGTTGACAAATGCAAAACTGATATAAAAACGCATTTGTTGATGCAGAATATTTGAACTTATATGCAAACCATCCGTGCTATGCTCAACATAATGGGACTCCTCGGTGCTCCTCTGATCTCAAGTACATCTCCCTACTCCGTGAGCTACCGAACAAACTTACTGTCTTTGAAAACCCATAAATGTGGTGGATATGTGCTGTGTGTGCTAATCATCTCACTTCTTTCAAACACCAGCATATTAATATTGTTTTGAAGTCATAACATTATATTCTTGAAGCTTTTTAATCTAAACTCTGTACATTTGTGTGAAAAGGAAGGCATCAAACAACAAGCCTCTAGTGTTCATTTCTTTTTGAAACTGAAATGATGGTGTACTTATTGTTTGTACGCATGCATGTATAGGTTAGTTCTGGGAGTATGCCATGAGACCAGGTAGGTTTGTTTTATATTTTAATTTATTCAAATTTTGTTTTGATTAAGCGTAGGTCTTTATTTAAATTAATTTTTTATTTAACTTTGTATTTTATCTATATATTTAGGTTTATATAAACATTTATTTCATTTATTTGTAGACTAAGACTCATTCTGTCTGTCAATCATTTTAGATGTTTCATATATGGGAGAAGGAAGTTGAGATCATGTTAGCTGAAGCGGATCATTCAAGTCAAGCACCATATTGAGCTTCATAAGCAGTTATTAGTTTGTCATGGGAGAAGAGCATTTTGCTGCCATTGCTTGTCACAGTGATGACGCGTTGCTGCTCTCCATCTCTATTAGAGTGCTCTCAGTTGTATAACAGTAGGGCAGGGTTTTGGAAAGTGAGTTTAATTGAGGTGCTAATACTGGTGAAACTTCCACTTCCTGTTAACAGCACATTTTAACGACTAATAATCCCAGCTCCTTATCTATTATTTTGTTTTAGGCAAGAATAAACATTTATAAAATAACCCTGATTTTATTTATTTTTCTTCCAGCAACAGTTTTCAAATTTCTTGGCATCCTGGGGGTCTGGACATAACAGCAGCTAGTTATCTTGTCCTATTTTAATTGTAATACTCTAAAGTAGCTTGGAGCTCACTAGATTGCAAATGTTTTTCCAGTGACCCCAGTAGACCGTTTCTGGAGGGCAGCGACTGCCCGAGTAACCCTTCCTGCCCGCTCGTCTCTCATTAAAACTCAGTGAGATGCTCATTAGGGTTTAAGTGGAATTAGTATGAAAAGCTCTCTCTCTGCGCTAATGAAGGCAGCCGCGCCACAATTGTTTTCATTTGCTGCGACTCTCTCTGAATGCAATCAGAAACCCTGACCGAGCCCCCTGCTAGAACACTCTCTCTATCTCTTTCTCTAACCCAATTTATCCCATGTGCTTTTCAAGGCCAGTAGGCAAGGTAACTGCACAAATGATCTCTGCATTTACACACACCCTCTTTTCTTTCCTTGTCATGTCTAGAATATTTCATAGATATAATAATAAACCATCCTGCTATGCTCAACATAATCTCCTCTTGCTCTCATTGGCGCGTTAGGTTAGCATCTGCTCTCTCTCTTGGGTTAGCGCCCACACAACATCATACACCGTGTGTGAATCCACATGTGGTGCCGCAGCATGTTCCTGTGTGTGTTTTTTGGCTCTGTGTTGCTCATCAAGACAGTCTCACTTCTTTCAAACACCTGTCTTGCTTTCTCGCTCACTCATCTTCCCTTCTTTTCCCTTTGGAAATGCAGCTTACGTTTTTGTCTTTTTTCCCATTTGAGCGATGAATAAATTATCAAAGAAACAACAAGCAGTGTTTGCTGTAATGAAAATACTGGTGTTTTTTGTTTGGTACGCATGCATGTATAGGTTAGGGTTCTGGGAGTATTGTATGAATTGGGAAGCCATCTGTTCACCTGAGAATCAGGTCATGCATTTGTGAGCCGGTCGAGGAAGTGTATTGTACACATGGAAAGCTTCACATATTAATCACACTGTATGTTTGTCCTTTCGAGTGTGTGTGTGCACGCACATTTGTTGCTCAGATCTTTGCATCCCCCTGCTGTTCTTGTGACAGTCTGCTGTCAGGGGACTGTGAGCAGAGGAGGAATTTCCATATTACTCAAACATACTCATAGGTTTACTTGATTCTGTGTAGAATACAGCACATCCAGATGTGCAGTCTGCTGCTGGGGAGACGGAGAATCTTTCCAGCCTAGAGATGGATGCATTTTTCAGAGCCCCTGCTTCATAATGGGCTTCAAACCCAGTGGTTCTTAACCTTTTTGACTCAAAGGCCTCTGTTGTCTTGACTCAAAGGCTACCCAACCCTCCATATAGGCCAAAATAATTTAATAACATTTTAGATTAGGGAACACTATTTACCATTGAAGGTATACTCCACCCCAAAATGAAAATTGTGTCATTATTCACTTACCCGCATGTCATTCCAACTCCATAAAAGCTTTGTTTGTCTTCGAAACACAGTTTAAGATATTTTAGATTAGGGCTGCAACTAATGATTATTTTGATAATCGATTAGTTGGCTGGTTATTCTTTTGATTAATCAGATTAAAAAAACATTTATTGACAAAAACACACTACTCCACATTCTGTCCAATGTCTTTCAAACAAACGCACCAACTGAATGATACACATTCAGTACTTAAAAATGTATTAGACCACCTATCATAATAAAGAGAAAACACAAATATTTTAGGAATCTGTCGAAAAGTTGTTTAAATCTAAAAATGTTATTGTCATTTATTGGGCAAATAACAAACTGAAACAACCAAATCGTATTAATTCCCCAGAGGTGGAAAGTAACGAATTACATTTACTCGCGTTACTGTAATTGAGTAGCTTTTTTGTGTACTTGTACTTTTTTAAGTAATGTTTTTAATCTGTAATTTTACTTTTACTTAAGTATATTTTGTGGGAAGTATTGTACTTCGCTACATTTTAAAACACATTCGTTACTGAGTAAAAAAAAATCGCTCCGTGGAAAAACTGCAGCAAATAATGGGCAGAAGAAGAAACTGGCGTTAAATCACAAGAAAGATGCAGACGAACAAGACAGGCGTTTTAAGGGGCCGCTCAAATATCGCGTCTTTTGCGCGCTTAAGTTCGTTATTTCAAATGTAGACGCGTGGTATGCGCGCTCATAATGGAAGCGACGCGCTCGTTTTTCCAAGCGGCGTCCGCGCCGCATCGAGATAAAAACATCTCAACTTTTCAGAATGCCGCAAGCGCATCGCAGGTCATGTGACGAAATTTCCTTCTTGTAACGGAGAGCGCAGCTGATGGTTGCTTAGCAACGACAAACGCCTCGAGCGCAACCGCCCGAGCGCTTTGGAAAAAGGAGAAGCAGCGCGCCTAAGCGTTTTCCATGCGTTTTAGGCGCGATATGTGAACGGGCCCTAATGGTGCAGACCCAGCTGAAAACCAAACCCCGTCATATTCTGCTGAAGTTGAATTGAAGGAAATGAAGTGAACCCCTGGCCATATATTCATGCTCTATTATGCAGTGTAAGTTGTGTTTGCCTCGGGAGACCGAACTAGCAGCTTATAACATCTCGACATCGCCTTCGCAAAACATGTAGAGGTAACGTAAATACTTACATCATTGCATTGGTGGTTAAAACGAAGCTTTTAGCAAAAGGTTTTGCACAAATGAGCCAAAAAGACAGTGGTGCAGGGTGTGCAATATCATCTGAGATAATATAATAATTGTTGTTTTAACGGGAGTGCTTTCTTTCACTGCGTGATTCAGTCTGTTAAAATGCGTTTAGAATGATCACAAAATTGAAGATATAGAAGCAGAAAATGTATATATTTATATAATTTAATATAGTAAGTCAACATCACACGAAGAATGCCGTTTTTCTCAAAAAATCACCATGATTACATAGGCCTGTAGTTTTTCTTTTTACAACAGTTAAAAAAACAAGAAGTTAATTAAGAGACTTTAGACACCATATTGCCTGTTTTTGCTCTATTTCGACAACAAAAATAATTCCAAACACAGCCACCATGCACAGTTTTGCGTCTCTGACTCTGAGCAATGACGTGTTTTGTTCCTGAATGAATTAACCGTTTAAATGATTCTGTTCAATCGCAATGACTCACTTATGAGTGACTTACTGACACCTACTGGTGGTTCTAATTTAACATTTAAAGTATCTTTTGATTATTATTATTTTTTATTTCTAATGACTATTTAACATTTGTGACCCTGGACCACAAAAGCAGTTTTAAGTCGCTGGAGTATATTTGTAGCAATAGCCAACAATACATTGTATGGGTTAAAATTATACATTTTTCTTTTATGCCAAAAATCATTAGCATATTAAGTAAAGATCATGTTCCATTAATATATTTTGTAAATTTCCTACTGTAAATATATCAAAACTAGGAGCTTAATTTGAACAACTTTAAAGGAGATTTTCTCAATATTTTGATTTTTTTGCTTCCTCAGATTCCAGATTTTCAAATATTGTCCGATCATAACAAACCATACATCAATGGAAATATGATTTATTCAGCTTTCAGATGTATAAATCACAATTTAGGAAAATGGACCCTTATGGTTTTGTGGTTCAGGGTCACATTTTATGTCTTATTTATCAAAACATTATTTCTGCATTTGTAACTGCAGGCTAAATGCATTCATGTCAGTGTGTAATACATCTACGCCACTTCAGATGAAGCTTCTGCGTTTCCTCTGCATTGCAAAGATTAATTTTGTTGATACTGATTTAATTTGCCTGGTAACAGCCCAAATGTCTTATAATTCTAAATAACTGATTCCTTTAATTAAAAACACCTAGTTTGAGATTTATAGGCCCATATCCCAGGGTGTCAAACTCTGAGGTGTTACTGGAGGGCCGCAGCCCTAAAGAGTTTAGTTCCAACCCTGCTCCAACACACACACCATGTAGTTTTCAAATAAGCCTAAATGATTAGTTTAGCTGTATCAGATGTTTAATTAGGGTAATATCTACACTGTGTAGGGCTGTGGTCCTCCAGGTACTGAGTTTGACACCTTTGATCTATCCCATTTTTCCCTCCCATTGTTAAAATGTAACTAAGTAATTTTTACTCTGAGTAAATTTTAAATGAGCTACTTTTTACTTTTACTTGAATATATTTTTAGACTGGTACTTTTACTTGTACTTAAGTAAAATTTCAGTAATGTAATGGTACTTTTACTTGAGTAGAATATTTTTGTACTCTTTCCACCTCTGTAATTCCCACTATAACAAAAATGGCCTCCTATGCCTTGCAACAGCTTGCTAGCTTGACTGTAATTGGGTATCTGAAAAAAACCCACCATGAAGCGCTCTGCCTTTCTTTTATAGATAACAGCAATAATTATATTATAGCATTAGAAATAGCCTACTATTGTTACTAAAGAGCTTACGCATATTACAGAATATTGGTTACTAACCAATACAGAAAAAAAGACTTTGGTAATCACCAATGCTGTTAGTTTAGAGCAGCAGTGGCACAAACCTTACATAATTTTTTAAAAAACCTTGCATAGATGTGTTTTAATAAATTTGTTAAGCACCGTATTAGTGAATACAGTTTAAATCTCTATAAAAAAAATCTAATAATAATAAAGATAATAAAGACAAATAAAAACACAAACTCCGTGTTAACCAACAGGTAAGAGTAATTTTCTGCAGGAACACGCGTTGACTTTGATCACAGTCATGTGTAATTACGGTTATCCCGTAACAGTTCCTACTCTCATAAAATACTCGCACGGCATGTTGACTTTTAAGCGTTAATTTAACTTTCAACAACAGATATTTCAGCACAATGGATATTTTTGCGCTGAATAGCCTTTTAATTGTCCTCCTCTGTGTTCTGTCTGTCTGACGCGCGTGCGCGCCGCCCGGCGCTCATTCGGTATTTTAAACTTAACACAGGCTGTCAGGACAGACCTTTATGCAAAAATGGAAATGTTCGCGTGAATCTGTGACATTTATAGATAAGGATATGACCGTAAACTGAACGTTTTTGCACTGAGGACGCACATGCATCTGTCAAAGAGCCTGACAAGGCAAGCCATTACGCTAATGCATTAACTTAAAGAATTCTCATGTTTTGGGCAGCTTGGATCACATAGACTAGTTCTCCCGCAGCATCTCATTCTGTTTCCTCCACTATTTTTAGATGCATTTTCTCCATAGAAATGCGATAGTCAGTGCTGTAATTTGAGGCAACTTGCTGAAGTTGGACATGCACTGTGGGCAGACCCGACTAATCGATCATGAGAATCGCTGTCAATGATTTTCATTATCGATAATAATCGATTTGATCGATTAGTTGTTGCAGCCCTATTTTAGATAAAAACCGGGAGGCTTGTGACGGTCCCTTTGACTGCCAAGTAAATAGCACTGTTGAGGTCCAGAAAAGAATGAAAAGCATCGCCAGGGAAGTCCATCTGCCATCAGTGGTTCAATCTGAATTTTATGAAGAGACGAGAATACTTTACACGCAAAGTAAATAAAAATAACAACTTTTTTTCTACAATTCGTCGTCTCTCGGTCTCTCCTCGTCACCGTAGCGCCATTTTGGATTTTACCCATCGAATGCAAGCAGCGTACGCTCTTCTGCATCCGCCTCAATGCAAGAATGCGTTATTTTCATTCAAATCAAAGTGTAAATACATGTAAAATACACATACTTGTGTTGAGGCGGAAGCAGAAGAGCGTACGCTGCTTGCGTTGCTTTTCATTCTCTTCTGGACCTCAACAGTGGTATTTACTTGGCAGTCAAAGGGACAGTTTAAAATATCGACGAACGAAGCTTTTATGGAATTGGAACGACATGCGGGTAAGTGAATAAGGACAATTATCATTTTTGGGTGGAGTATCCCTTTAACTAGTTGCTTATTAGCATGCATATTACCAGCATATTGGCTGTTTATTATTACTTCCACACTATTGCACCTTGTCATTTTTTGTTGCTCATTTGTGAAAGTTTCTAATAGATTTGGAATTGTTTCAACCCTCCATAGAAGAGCAACAAGATTTTCAGGGTTTCTGTTTTGGAATAAATAATCAATTATGGATGATAAATTCAGAATGTTAAAATGTGCTATCTAGCCCAGTTTCCCAAAAACATTGAAAACTTTTTAATTAAAGTTTTTAATCATTTAAACTTGTTTAATGATGTAACGAAATAAAAAATCTTAGGGAAAAGTATGTGTGTGCTGTTTGTTTGAAGACAGGAAACTTGTATAAATCAACCACTTATAAAGAGGAGTATCTTGGTAGATGCAAACAGAAATGTGCATAAAATATTTACATTACCAATCAGAAGTTTGGGCTCAGATACATCTTTTATTTTTTTCTGTTTTGGAAAGACATCTCTTGTGCTTTTACAGTAATGTAGGGTTTATATTTAATATATTTTAAAAAACAATTGATTTCTGTGATATTCATGTAATCAGTTTTCAGCAGCCATTCTCCAGTCTTCAATGTCACATTGTCCCCCAGAAATCATTCTAATATGCTGATTTGGTGCTCAATAAACATTTCTTATTATTATCAATGTTGAAAACCGTTGTGCTGATTAAATATAAAGTTTGACCCCAAATGTTTGAACAGAAGGGCATCAGTTTGAATTATGAAATAAAAAAATACACTGAATCTGTAGTCATGTTTGTTGTTTAGCTGCAGTATAAATATAATTTCATAGTTTGAAGTGACACTAATGTGCAGTAACATGTCTCATTAACTGTAAATGATAATTCTTTATAACAAGATACCATCATCAGCCAGCAATAAATATGATTAAATGTGAATATTTTAATCTGCTTTTTCTCTGTCAAATTTTCTGTTATCCACTCTGATGAAGTTGCAGTTTCTGTTTTGGCCTTGTTTTCTCTTTTAACATAGAACTACATTTTCATCAGCTCAAATATTGAAGGATCCCTGCTTTTTAAACTGGCAAAATGAGTTTCCTTGTCATGATCTATGATTTTGAGCTAAGAA
Source organism: Gymnocypris eckloni scoliostomus (assembly GCA_027564155.1). Taxonomy (NCBI): domain Eukaryota; kingdom Metazoa; phylum Chordata; class Actinopteri; order Cypriniformes; family Cyprinidae; genus Gymnocypris; species Gymnocypris eckloni. The sequence goes on from CM050429.1 coordinate 6,456,109, forward strand.
GTCAGTTATTTTTGTCTGACTTGGTTGATAATTTGACACATCAAAACATTAATTTGACAAATCCTTTTAGAGACTTAATTTAAGTATCTAAATGGTGTACTTGAATCATAAATGATTGTCTGACTTAGCTGGGGACTATTCTGTGAAGGCCAGCCCAGCAGGTGACTTGCCCTGAAAAAGATAATGCATTATTCAACAAAGAAGATGCAACAGTCATCTCTTCCTTCCAAGAACCTCTTGCTGAGATGTCAAAGGATGTTGCCATATTGATAGGGGTCAGGGATGTATTAGGATGGCAGATTTGGGCATTAGTAGGGATGGGTACCGAAACTCGGTATTTAATCGGTCTCGGGGCTAAATTATAAAAGACCGGAGTATCGATAAGCTCTGACGTTAACGGTTCTGCTATCGGTACTGGAGAAATTAAGAAAACACACATACATTTATTATTGCTATATATATACACATTATCTTGCAAATTATATCCCGCCAGAGTCACCAGCTGTTTTTATATGCAATAATATTCAAACTCTTGTCTATGATGCATTTTGCTATTCCCAAATCAGAAGCGCGATCGCTCACGTGGATGAGTTCAGCACGCGCAACATAAGCCCTGTTTATGATAGAAGAGAGAACTAACCATTAAAACATGCTTACACTTTAGGCCTGTGGCTGTTATATTAAACTGAGTTTATTTAATGTTTTTTAGCTTCTAAAGATTATAGCCGTGTTTCTTCTAACACAACTTCCTTCTCTTCACAGCGGCGCGCATTCGCTCCTCCTGACCAAAACTTAACATCAGAATCAGATCAATCGCCTGTCGATTGTTGTAAAATGCCGCCTTTACAGTTACTAAATTGCTGGACATGTTTGATAATGAAATGTTGAAGTACAATCCACACGAGAGATGCTGTTCCTCAGGCTTGTGTGTGCGTGTGTGTGTGTGTGTGCAGGGGCGCGAAGGTGTTTTATGTAGGGGTGCTGTGGGGTAGTCAATTTCGCATATAAATATTACGCCAAATAGAAACAGAAAATCGTGCTATAGCCTCACGATGACTTTCATGAGATCGTGTTAGACAACAATTAGCTATTTTACAAATGGGAATAGGCTACAATGAATTCATAACAATGTTTTACATTCAAGTTACATTCAAGCTTAAAACCCTTAAAATGTATAGTGAAAAGTTTTTTAAAAGCATCTGGAATGCAATAAAGTAATTTTAAAGCTGTTTTTAAAGCATTTGCTGCATGGATTAAAACGATAGGCCAATAAATAATTCACATCAGTCAGACAAAATTGCATTGCAACAAATCCTTTAAATTTCAAGGACAAAGATTTACATACTTTTTTTATTGAATACAATTATAAAATAAAACGCAACTTATAATCGGGCCTGTTTTAGCCTTTCCTTATTTTTATATTTTAGATGGTGAGGTGAGGTGACGGAAAATGACTCGCCATTTCCTCATTGGAGAAATATATGCATCTTAACGGATTACATAGGCTAATGAAGAGTTTTTGCTTTGCTTTGAATTATTTCGCTTTTAAAGTAGTATTTTAAAGCTTTATAGATATATTTATCATATCTCTGAGCCAGTTTCGAGTTGCCGAGTTTCGGTTCATCTTTGAAGCCTCTTGTTCAAAACCGGAAGAAAGTGCATTCTCTGTTTTCCTATTTTATAAAAGCACAATGTTGATATTGTGAATGCACACAAATAAAAGTAGACCCTTTACAGTTCAAAATGATATATTACTCTTACCTTTATGAGAAGAAAAAATCTCACCGTATTTTAAGTTGTTTTACTGTAAGAAAAAATCCTCCATGTCCTGTAAAGCTCGCTTCAGCTTCCACTCTCCACACAAACTGTTGGATATTGCACATTTATATAGGTTAAACATTTAAACTAACACTGTGATATGCTTGAACTGTTTATAGGCCTATCTATCGATTTTATTTTAGTCAAGTCTTGATGATTTGATAAGGCTAAATTAATCAAACATAGGCGATCAACTCTGATGCTGGCCGCTTGGTCGTTGCTTAAAAGAAAAAACATTTAACGAACAAAAATGCTCCCAAGGTTTTTCTAAATTAACTTTATGAAGAAAAAACCGAAACATCGTCTAATCACTTTTCCATTACATACAAAACTGAACTATTTTAGCCATAAGCTGTTTTGGGAGAAGGAAAGACTCATATCGCTGAGAACAAAAAAAAAGTACATCCATGATATTTCCATGTTCGCTTTTAAGCCACAACCTACAAATTCTTCAACACAATCATAGCATTCACAAACATATAAGCAAGCATTGGCAGTGCTGCGTGCGTGATTTGACAGGATGTGCTAGCGCGCATCAAATAGCCCTGCATCAGTTTAATAACTTTGATAACTTTAATTCTTACAACTGTTAAATTAATGGGCAAATGGTAAATATGTCAAGATCACATAGAAATAGATAGCAAAATAGCCAATGTAAACTAAATGTTATAAACATCGAGCAACCATATACATTTTTAAATTAATCTTTATTATAACAAATTTAGCCTATATATTTTTTATTCACAACAGTTTACAGTTGCCCACAGAAAAAAAACAGGGGTGCTGCAGCACTCAGCACCCCCTGTTCCCGCGCCTGTGTGTGTGTGTGTGTGTGTGTGTGTGTGTGTGTGTGTGCGTGTGTGTGTGAGTGTGTGTGTGAGTGTGCGTGTGTGTGTGTGTGTGTGTGTGCGTGTGTGTGTTTGGCAGGTGTGTGTGTGTGTGTGTGCGTGCGGCGGCCTCAAGCTTAGGCGTCCAAACGATCAAATACACACACAATAAATTGTATATTTGTCAGTTTGTTTAACTTTGTTTGTTTGTTCATGTTCTTACTCTATCTTATCTTATGTATATAAAACACAAAAATGCCTGCACACTGCTGCATTTACAAATTGATGTTTTATATTTATTTAATGAAATATTTATTTAACATCTCAGAATATAAAGCCATGTTAATTAAGCTGCTAATCTATCATAGAAATATATATTTCATACATATGTGTGTATGTATGTATGTATGTATATATGTATGTATATATATATATATATATAAATAACAAAAAGTACCGATAAGAATACCGTTAAAGCACCGGACCGATAAGCAGTATCGATAAGAGTAGTAGTACCGTTAAAACCTTAACGATACCCATCCCTAGGCATTAGTGTGTGAGACAAACAGGTGAGACACCCCATAGTTCAATGAGTTCAGGGGCTTCACCACAGTAACATTTACATGCTAATTGAGCAGGACCTGCTGTTGGCATTATGCGTGTGTTTAATTGAATAGTTGCTATTGTGTGAGAGGTCCGACCCTGATCACTGAACTTAATGTAGACACACATGTGCATATCATTAATACAAGGTTGCATGAGTGTTTCGGGTTTACATTTGTGTGTGTGGTCTGAGCTCCTGATAAGCTTGTGTAGTGCCGGCAGGTGATGTTTTTCCTTTGTAGTCTTTGTGAGGTAAAATGCATAATTAATGCAGATGAGATATTTAAAGCTCATGGCCTGGCACTAACCAGTGTCATGCATATCTTCTTTCTATCTTTTGCTCGTTCTCTCTTTTTCGTGTATAGTAAAAGTTGGGGATTTTATTGTATTTATTTATTTTTTGATGGAAGTCTCTTATGCTCACCATTTTTAAATCTAAAATACAGTAAAAAAGTAATATTCTGATATATTATTACAATTTAAAATAAATGTTTTCCATGTTAATATATTTTTTTAAATGTAATTTATTTCTGTTATGAAAGCTGGATTTTCCACAAACATTACTCCAGACATTACGGTCACGTGATCCTTCAGAAATCATTCTAATTTGTCAGTTTGGTGCTCAAGAAACATTTATTATTTTCAGTGTTGAAAATAGTTGTTTCTCTTAATATTTTGTAGAAAGCTTTGTAGAAAATATTTGTGGTGTTCCTGTGGCTCAGTGGTTAGAGCATTGTGTTAGCAGCGCAAAGGTTGTGGGTTCGATTCCCAGAGAACACCCATACTGACAAAAAATGTATAACCTGAATGCACTGTAAGTCTTTGGATAAAAGCGTCTGCTAAATGCATACATGTAAATGTAACCTCAGAAGAACTGCATTTATTAAAAATGTATAAAAAAAAATCACTATAAAAAAACTCAATAAATCTTAAAAATCTGAACTAAAATCTTACTGACCTTAGACTTTTGGACTGTGCACATTGTGCTGTACAGTTTCGGTAACACGTTACAATAAGGTTCTATACTTCAGCATTAGTTAATGCAATACTTTACATGAAATAACAGAACAATATTTTTACAGCATGTATTACATTTTCAGTCTCTACATACACATTTTTTTAAACATTTCAAGTTGTATAATTTAACATTAAGTTAGTGTTATGAAATGTAAAATAACAACGGACAGTAGTATTTTTATGATGAAACTTAAACGTGGATGTATATGCTTTAATGTACATGCTTTGTCATGATACCTAATGCATTATCAATGTTAACAAAGGTATCCTTATTACAGGGGTTTCCACAGTTTCATCCTAATTTTAAGACCAAATCCAAATTGTATAATTTCCTGTGCGATTAAGTAGACCCAGTAACATTAATATAAAAACATTCAATGTTTATAACTATGTATTTTTTAACTACAAGCCTGATACTGACAGAGTTATACTTGAAAATTATTTGATCCCTGCCTGAACAAAGTTTTATCTATTCATGCATTTGTACATTTAAAAAAGCTAGATGAAATCTAACAAAACATAAGACGTCACAAGATACACTTCTAAAAGTTGGATTGTATTTAGCTTAACTTAGTTTAAAATGAAAGTTATTTGATATTAATTAAAGTTTATTGAACATTTGCATAAAAGCAATATCGCACTCACAGTAATGACTGCCTACAGACAAATCACAGCCGAAAAGCGAGCTAGAGTAAATGTAAATGTTCTCTTCGTGAGTTTGGTCTCGCCTGTGTTGCCTCATCAAAACGTTGAGTCATTCTATCTAAAATCTTCTCTCCTCTCTCTTCATTTCCCACTCATAGTCTGCATCGGAACCGTAGATGCTGATTCACTCTCCAGCCTGAGGACACCGAATAATAAGAAAGTCAGTCACATGATAAAGGCCGTTCCTCTGTGCACTTCCTGCCTAATCTAGGCTAACAGTGACCTTGGGCCTGTGCTTACTCCACACATGCACACACACATACAGAGATGGGTTTCTGGTTTGGGGATACAGAAAAGATTGAGAAGGGAGAGGTGACTAGGGAGATGGAGAGAGAAATTAGGTTTAGGAAAGATGGAGAGAGAGAGAGAGAGAGAGAGGAAGACGGAACAAAAGGAAAGGAAATGAGAGAGAGGGAAGTATCGAGGGAGACGGGAGAGAGGTGAGGATGAAAGGAAGGGAAGATGGAGGAGAGGAAGAGGAGATAAAAGACGGAAGAGGTGTGTTTGTGCAGGGAGGGAGACTGACGGGTGGTGTGAGATGGAGCGTGTGTGTGTGTGTGTGTGTGTGTGTGAAGGCTGCTGTAGATTCTCACTGGGCCGTTCATGCAAGGAATGGGATTTTAGGATTCACTGTCCACTCTGCCTAAAGGCCCGTGTGTGTGTAAGAAAGAGAGATAACGTGTTCTTGTGTGTTTCTGGTTTATGTGCAGTATAAAATAGCTCCAAAAGATCCTATGGCTCTGTGACTTCACCAGTGGATTTAGCAAAGATGGGCGCAGAGGGATTTCTACCTCCCAGTCCCAGGCCACATGCTCACAGCCTTTCAAAGTCAACATCAAATCTGTTTTTTATTCACATTTATTTTAAGGCCTGTTCTTGTTTTCATTCTGCATAATTAATTTGTGCATATTTTATAAATGACTTTAGCCGACATCACAAGCCAAGAACCCTAAAACACCCTTAAACAAATAAATGGTTCATTTCATGATCAGTCTATCCCCATTGTCCCCCATAAAGTCCCATTTTTTGTTGTTCTAATCAGACTTCCTATTTCAGTCTAAAATAGCACTACATGATTTTAGGGAAAAAAATATAATTGCAATTTTATAAATTTTTTCCTGATTTCTGCAATTTAATATTAGTATTGTTTTAAAAGATCATCAATGACTATTATTATCACTAAATAAAAAAACCAAAATATATCAAACTATTGTAATATTTTCATATATGATGATACAGTATGTCACTATACTATATAATGCCAGTGTTATAATGTTATTTTACAGTATAACTACTAATAGCTACAATGTAAATTATAAATTACAATACTAAAAATGTTAATTAACAGTACAACTATTAATAGTTACAATATAGATAAGTTGCAATACAAATTTTTATGGCTAATGTTTAATACTAATATGGCAAAAAAAAACTTTGATTTCGAAGCAGCATTTACTGTGAACTGAGCTGCTCCGAGACACTGAAACCACTGGATCATGAGCTGCACGTGTAAATTAACACAGTGTCACACTTCATTCTAAAACATGAAGCATATAATTATTTAAATCACAGCCTTTGCGATTTGATAATCTTATATTACAGTCATATCACTGTGCATATCTGTGCAGCCATAATCTAATATATATCACATTTTGGAAGTAAGATGTTGAATTTAGACTTTCCCTCTTTAGCTCAGAGTTCTCTGACTCATAAATGTTCAGTTGTAAGGACACACACACACACACACACACACAGTCTCTACTCCTCACGGCCTTCTCCACACCTGTGCTGTGCCCACTGCTGCCCGTCTGTCGTCTGTTATTTATAGAGCACGACTGACCTCAGATCAGACTGACTAAGCTCAGATTGAGGTTTGTTCTCCCAAGATAAACCTCCGTTAGTCTAGACTAGAGTCTGTCTTGGTCTCTTCTCCTTCTCATTCAGTGTCTCTCGTTCTCATTCTTTGTCTCACACTGCCAAAAAATGCTTCTTTTAATCAGAATTGTTGTCCTGTTTAGCAGGAAATCATTCAAACATTATTCAAACAAGATAAATGTACTCAAGCAGCTTTTAATTTAATGTTTTAGAGAATGTATGTTTAATTTAATTTATTATCTTACTCTTTTTATTTATTTATAGCATTCCAGTGTCTACTGTCTACATAAACATCATAATAGAAAATCTAGTAGGTGATATCTCAGACTGCAACAGAGCAATAGAGTGCAACAGTGCAGTCCTGAAGTAAAAATCCAATTAATTTTTCATAGGGAAATTGATTTTTAACAATAAATTGTAAACCGTTCAAGACAGACCTACTGTAAACTCTGAGGTTGTTACTCAATCAGTTATATGTTTATTTAAGATATTTTTAATAATCATGTTTAACAATTTCTGGTGAAAAACTACATTAGCCATGATTCTACATGATTATCCACCAATCAGAAAAATGATTGCAAAACTGCTAAATATTATACATTTTTAAATGGTCTGAAATGTAGAATATGTGAAGAGCTCTTTTCCAAAACGCGATAAACGCCAAATAAAAAAAAGAGTTTGTCATGCCATTTTGCTGTGTACTGAACCTATTCACTGCTCCATCAATGTTTCATGCCAAATCGCTATATTTCCTTGTTTAAAATGTACTGCAAGATGCAGTTCCTTTCCAAACCGCTATAAGCGCCGAACCTGTTTTTAGCCTAAATGCAATATATCCTCTCGATCAATCAGAATTGCTCGATGCAATCCAACATGACGACGCTTTGAAGCGCTTTGTTTGTGCTCAGTCTTCAAAATGAGTGCTTTAAACTCTAATAACACTTTTGATGGCCTGGATGAGCCAGTGAGACCTACACCTGGGGGTAGAAAACGACTGGACAAAGAAAATCACAAAAATAAAAGGTGGTGTTTAACCGATTGACGCTAGAGGCTGTAGCCTTTGGCGTTCCTTGTTAGAGCGCCTGCATCCCGCACCGGAAACCCGGGTTCGAGACCCATTCGGTGTGATGGTGCGGGGGGGTTACATCAACACAAGGCTGGTGCGATCGGTTTATAGTATGAGTCCCTAATGTCATATGTTGCATGTTCTCTTTTTTTTTAAAGACATAAACCAACATAAAAAAAAAAGGATGGATTTGTAGCGTTTTGAAAAAAAAAAAATATTGTTGTTTCATTTAACAATCATTGTTTAACATGTTCAGACTGAGCCAACAGACCATTTTAACAGGATAAATTGAATATTAACAAAATGTATGGGTCTAGGTGAAAAAATTTAATTTTCATGAAAACTATTAATATGGATTTATAGCGTTTTGGAAAAGAGCTCTTCATGTATTGTTTGTTTTCAATATATGCACCATATTTTGCAGATAAATGTACATGTTGCATATATTGTAACAATACAATATAATATATTTTCATCATTTTTAATTTGGTCATTAAATTCATTTGCAAATGCTATTTGCCCTCATTAAAGCCAGCAAGTACACATTCTTGTGCCTTTGTCTTTTGTCTGGTTTCATATATTTTGTTGCCTCAGATTCAGTACCTTCTCTGTGAAGGATGCATGTGTATTCTGAGGTCATTTTATTATCCATAATTGTGCTGCCTACCTTATAGAACAGGCTGATAACTAGGATTCAAAACAGCAGTCTCTGTTTAGGACTGATTGTTTGTGAAAGATTGTTTATGAGCAGTTAATATTCTTCTCAGTTTGGAGGTTTTGTGTGTTTGATTTAGACAGCTTTGAGTTGTTTGATTTTCCCACACAGATGTATCATCTGAAGAATACATTCCAGATTTCATAACGATGCAAGCGTGTTTGTGTGCACAAGATCGCGGCTAATCAGTGTGCGCCGTTGGACAGGAAGTTTCCGCGGTGATGGAGGCGTGCATCAGATGCTGGACTGTATCGGCAGCTTGCGGTTAATGGAGAGCGGTGGAGTCCCTGATGGGAGGTGGAATAATGTCCCTTAATTTGGACAGGCAATCGAGGGGAGCAGGAAGTGAGAGAAAGTCATTATTTAAAAATATAAAGGAGATAGAAATGGCATCGGACAATAAACAGATTAGAAGAAAGATTTACAGAGGCACTGGAGATGACGAAATTCATTTTATATGGAGTGAAATAAAGAAGTGAGTGATGGAGGATAGGTGGGGGCGTTTCAGTCGCCCTGCAGGAGGTGTAAAATGCAGTGATTTGCTGTGGTGCTGTAAGTTAGCACACTCTGGCCTGGCAGAGTAAGTGCTGCTTGTGTTAAGATGTTTTTTCTGCAGTGTCAAAGTACAAAGAATGCATATACATATGCCATATGTGCATTAATGTACCATAACACCTTTAATTAGACCCTTACAGACCCTCTTTGCACTTTAAGTGTACATGCAATGCCATGTGCTATAAGTATTTTCTGTGGAATTGCACATAGTCTTTGTGTGATAAGCATTCTGGTTTGCTGACATGTCTAAGGAGAACGGGTTGTTTAGTGGGATTTTAGTAGCGGAAGTTTTGCAAAGTGGCTAACATTGCTTACAGCACCTTTGACTTCCATAATATAACATGTTGAGTGAATCGGAAATTCAACAGAAAATGACAAACTTAATCCATTAGGATTTGATTAGATTGGGGATGTTAGTCTGTGTTATTTTTGTGATGACTACGAAGGCAAGCATCACTGTCATTGTTCATATATAGAGGGTTAGGTATGTGATTAGGTACACTACCATTCAAAAGTCTCAGGTCAGTGGGATTTTCTTTTCTTTTAAAAGAAATCAATACTTTTTTCAGCCACAACACATCCAATTGATCAAAAGTGACATTAAAGACATTTCAAAAGATTTATATTTCAAAGAAACGCTGTTCTTTTGAACCTTCGATTCATCAAAGAATTCGGAGGGGAAAATGTATCTCCCTTTCAACAGTTTAACTTTGACCGTAATAAAAATGATTCTTGATCACCAAATCAGCATATAAGAATGATTTTGGATAAATCATGTGATTCTAAACATTTTTTAAAACAGTGTTTAAACATTGAAAGGCAGATGTAGTAGGCATAACAGACTTCTTTCAAAAAACAGTTTCTTGTCATGAAAACTGTTGAAACCGTTGTTTTGTAGACAGATGTTCTCTCACATACATGCTCGGTTTCATAACTGTACAGTGATTTCTGTGACTGTGGTTTTGTAACATATTCAGACAGTGGTCACAACAGGGATCACTTGTGGTTTAGCACCTTTAGGCTTTATCTTATTAACATGTTACATTAGTGAGAGAAACCGAGCCAGAGAGCGAACCATTTCTCCATTTTATACATGTTTCTGTTAATTTATGAGTGTTTTCCTGTACTTTGTGATTGCAGCTGTGTTAGACTAAGGCTTTGGATTGGATCTAGGTTTTGGGAGTTTGGTTTGAGTGTGTTCATGTTAGAAGGACAAATATAAAAGTTTTACTGTGTCAGTAAAAAGTAGGGTTGTGACGAGACACTTATCCCTTTGAGACGAGACATGAGAACGAGACAAGATTTTTCATCCTCAATGATTAAATATAGGGAAAAATAGTCTTTTATTCAACTGAAAAACACAAAATGCAAAAGTGCATTTTGAAATCAACTTATACTTTATGAAATTAAACGTCTTTTTTAATGAATTATATGCAGTAATAAACAACATATAAACTAGAGCTGCACAACAAATTTACTGGTGGTTCTGACAAAATATGAATTGCTTAAGTCTTTTAAATAAATGAAATAAATAAATAAATGGAGTCAGTGTCTCACTTTATAAAGACTTGTTTCACTATTAGAATCTCCCGAATGAATGATTCAATGTCAAATACATTTTTTAAACGGGTTGTCGCCACCTCCTGCCAGAAGATAAGCGTTACAATACAAGTTTTAAGATACTTTCGTTTTGATCGCTACTGTAGATAATTAGTGTTTATACCAAAACTGTAAACTTTTATCCCAGTACTTCTGTTATTCAAATGTCTGTAACACAGAAATAAATGTGTGGTTGAAAATACCGTTTGTGTTGCTCTTTCTGGATCAGCAGCAGCATGAATGTCTTTAACACCTGTTTCACATCGCGAGTGTCATTGGAGCTTGAGCAGCGCATGTTTTGTTGCCGCCCATATCAATGAATGACAGCATTCACATCGGAAGTGTGATGATGGCCGACCCTCTGATTCATCAACATGGGCAGCTACAAAACGTGCTTCTCACGCTCCACTGACACTCGCGATGTGAAACAGTCACAATAGACATAACTGAATCATTGTCATTCAGGAATAAGATCGCGTGGGTGTTTGAATCTAGATCGCAAGCGCAATTTTTTCCGATTAATTGTGCAGCTCTAATGTAAACATTGAAAAATATTTTGCGAGGATGTCGTCATGTTCTCGCGAGACCAGTCGGATCTCGTGCTACGAGATCTCGTCACATCCCTAGTAAAAAGTTATAAATATATCTATATGGGCCATATGTCATATTTTTACATTAATCTTAACTAACATTGTTTAATTGTTTAAAATTTGAAAGCAAATGTTTTTCAGACTAATGAAATCATTAAAGTCACATGGATGTACGAGCATATTTAAATCTCAATGTCCTTTAAAAGGCGTTAGGTTATATCAGATGTTAAGCTGAATCCAATAGTGAGTCAAAATAATTTTCTGTGCTCATCAACTGCAGACACAGATGCTATCGGCAGAGCTTTAAGGGATAGTTCACCAAAATTCTGTCATCATTTACTCAAACTTATGTCATTCTAAACCTGAATGACTTTATTCTGTGAAACACAAAAGAGGATATTTTGAAATGTATTTTGTTTTTGGTCCAAAAACTAAAAGTCAGTGAGGTCTAATGATTTGATTCCAGTGACTTTTTATTTTATAGCCAAATACAGTCCAAACATTCTTCATAATATCTTCATTTGTGTTTCACTGAAGAAAGTAATTGGTTGCAAGTTAAAATACTCACTTTAAATAGTCAATTTCTCTAAAATATAGTACGGTTACTCAAGTGCTTTACACCCCTGGTGTGTGTTTGTGTAACCCATGAGGCTACGGCAAGTGTGTGACTTGGAAAGGAGTGATTTGTATTAGTCAACAAACTATGTGTGAGCCAGTAAACGCATAGATCAGAGCTTGTCATTGCCCGCCGTGCACTGCGTATTTCAGGAGCATAAATCAGAGGAAGACATGATAACACCGAACTCAAGATAACACCGTACACAGCCATACCACAGCCGAGATATGAGGTGCTGAAAGGCCTGTCTTCATTTTCTTGATTAGTTTTAGACCACGTAGGCTGCTGTTGTTGTTTAAACCCTGTACTGGAATGGAAATGTGAAAAATCACATTATTGTTATATTGAATATTTAGTTTCTTTTTCAGAACTCATTTTGTGCACCCACTCTTTGAGAATCCATGCGTTTGTGAGATTCTCTGAATCTTGAGTGCTCCATATTGCAGTTTATTTTGGCCAAGAACCACCCACTTATACAGGAAGAGACCATCTGACCAATATCTAAAGCAATCAACCATAATTCATTAGTTTTTACTTGCTTTTTGCGGGTGGTTTTATCTGGAATAATCACCTCTAGCACCAATACACGATTTTGCTCAGTGACACTTTATTTTAAGTTTCAATTCTTGCAGTTAACAAACCATTAACTATTACTTTTGCCTCAATAAACTCCGAATTTGCTGCTTATTAATAGTTAGTAAGGTAGTTGTTATGCTTAGGTATTGGGTAGAATTAGGGATGTAGAATATGGCCATGCTGAATATTTGCTTTATAAGTACTAATTAACAGCCAATATGTTAATAATAGGCATGCTAATAAGTGAGAATTAGTCCCTAATGTTACTAATATTTTGATGGAAAGTTTAATTGTAAGGAAATGGATAGATTAGTTTAAAATGCTTTATGTATCCATGTGTGAATTGACATTAGTTCTTAAAGTGATAGTTCACCCAGTAAAAACTAAATAAAGATTATTTCATTTACACATTTTTTTTTATCATTTTTGTCCATGCAATTAAAGTCAGTTGTGTCCAATGTTGTTTTGGCATTCAAAAAACTGAACTATCCTTTTAACTATCACATTGATGATGCACAGGAGACTATGAACCATGCAGTGGCATCCATTATCCACTAGCTCTAACACAGTGTTTAATCGGTTCTTCTTTCCCCCAGCACCAGCTTCATCTCTGTCTCCACCTTTCAACAACACATCTGCCTCCAGCCCCACCGTTGGCAGCCCTAATGCGTCAAGAGCCATGTGTATGAAAGCGAGAGAGTGAAGGGCGCCCTAAATGAGCAGTGTCCTCTGACAAACAACACTCCTCACCTTAACTAGATATCTCCCTCCCCCACCATCCACTCAGTCACCCTGCAGGGACCCAGTTTAGTTTCACACCGCATGCAATTGCATGCACACGCACACCTGCAAACAGCCGATCGATAGCGGTGCCGCAGGGAGCCTGATCAATATTGGCTGAATTTGGAGCAGCGGGAGAGCGACAAACTAGCCGAGACTGTTTCCCGGCGTATATCGGCATCAAGGGAGCCCACCCAGCTTATTCTGTCTGAAATGTGTTGTATGATGCATTTGTGTTACATTCATTTGCATCTTTAAGCATACAAGAGCTCTCACGAAATCCACTAGCGCCACTTACACAGTCACTCTGTTCATTAAAGGTGTTGGATGCAGAACCGAAGCACAAAGATGTTGTAAAGAACATTTTGCCCTGGCAGGTTTGAAGCCTAGTTTCCAATCCTGCTGCTGGAGGCGGAATATTAGCAAGGTTTCGGAGTAGCAAACGCACAAAGACGCTATGTGGGAATCATAATTAGATCTGCAGCATTCGGTTGAGGAAATGAGGGCTATGATTTCTCAAGCTCTGTGGAGTTCTTTATAATAAAGATAAGCATTTATGAAAAGTCTTAATTAAAAGTGTATTGCCGATGGACGGGTGACGTGGATGTTGGCTTTATGCGTCTGTTTGTGTGAGGCGAGGGGAGCAAGATAAAATCTCAGAAACCTAGCTAGGATGTTACACGGCCCTATTTGAATATTTCTGAACGCACACATAAAGGCATGTTGTTACGATTCCTGATTTGGTCAGAAAAGACCCCCTTCCGAGTGGCAGGAACCAAGGCCTGTGAAAACGGCAAATCCAATTACTTTATGCAAAGTGAGATTGGTTGTATTTTTATTAAGTACAAAATAAAACTTGCGTTCAAATCTATTAATGGCACCTCGTATGCAAATAGCAGATTGCTTTGATTGCAGCGAGAGCAAATGAGTTTTGAAGAACAAGTCAGAGGCGACTCAACAGAAAGTGCATCAAAAAAATGTATCTGAAAGTGCCTCCTCTGAAAGCCAGCAAAGAACTTCTAAGAGCCTTTTTTCTTTTAATTGTATCACCGACTCGCTCACCCCCTCCCACTGCTATCTGCCATCATTTCTTTCTTTTAATAAGCCATCATTTAGCGAGTCTGACTGCGTCCTCAAACGTGTTTTGCATTGATCTCTGGGCCTGTGGCCTGCCTGTCTGCGTCACAGCAGACCCTAGAATAGGGTCATCTCCCCAAACACCAGCTATGCCTAATGAAATCTCTTCCCCTCCTGACCCACGGCCTGATGAGAAATTTGTGCCAAGAACCTTTAGTGTTTTACATAAATTAAATGTGAAGTGTTTTTTTTTTTTGGAATGAAATGCTTTCTCCGGTCCTTGGTCAGTGTGGAGAGACTGATATGTCATTTATTTATTGACTTCCCAAATTTTTGAGACTTCTGGCAAATGCTGGCTATTGATACACATTTTCCAATTTGATTTTGCTCTAAATTCTGATTCCCAAGATCTTGTTTTGATTGAGATTCAGATTCACCACTGGAAGCCCAGATAACTTGATTTTGATTTAGCAACCGTTATCATGGGCTAATGATTCATTGGTGGTGGCTTAAGTTTAGCATATTTTTTACATATTGTCTAAGTAGGTACTACGTTTGATGACAAACAACTTTTGTGAATGTTAAAACTGAATAATGTATATAGTATGAATGTGTGTAGCATCAACGAAATTTGGACATATATATTCATCCTGCTGGCTTTGTCATGTGATCCACACCACCAGTTGCCATGTTTAACTGAATTCCCTGTAGCATTCATCGATTGCACGCTTTGAAATCTCATCTGTAATATGTCATCCATGTACTTTTCACCTACTGTTTTGTGAATACTACAACTTTGACCATACAACTCATTTCACATTCTGTTTTTGAGAAATAGCATTTTCGGACACAGGAATTTATTTTATTATTATTTTCATTTTATTCTAATAAAAGATCATCTAAGAATCAATACCATGGTTGTTCAAATTTAACACCTAAATGTTTTTTTTACCTATTTATTCATCACAAAATCAATATTTTTACCCATCCCTATTGGTCGCAGAGCTGAAAATTGGCATTTTCTTTGTAATTCTGTTTGGTGCTTCCAGTGACAGAGAAATCACACACAATTCACCTTCAGAATTGCTAATAAACTCAGTTTATGCATTTCTCCCTGTTTATTTGGTCACCTCTACGAGTTTGAGACTTCTCTGTGCGTGACGTGGCTATAGATCCAGGTTGTATACGAGACTGTAAAAGTGTAATTTGCTGCCTGGTGATTCACATTTCTTTTATTATTAATGAACTTGACGAAAAGTTATGGATGCTTTGATTCTATGTGGCATTGTTTCATTGTGTGGGAGGGGGAAAAAAAACAAAGGAGAAAGAAAAACAGTTTTCAGAGCACCACTTCAGCTTTCTTCTCTCATCTGTGGCCGAAGGGTTATTCTCCCAATCCCCTCCCCCCTCCTCATATTCCCTATTTACACCATCAGACCCTGCAAGCTGAACATTGCATATGACCTTTGCAAAAACAATTTGGAAAGCGTGAGGATCCAGTAGGCGTGAAAATGACTGTGTGGTTAGAAGCCTGGAGTGGAGAGACTGTAACTCCCACCGTGTGTGTGTGTGTGTGTGTGTGTGTGTGTGTGTGTGTGTGTGTGTGTGTGTGTGTGTGTGTGTGTGTGTGTGTGTGTGTGTGTGTGTGTGTGTGTGTGTGTGTGTGTGTGTGTGTGTGTGTGTGTGCGAGTCCGTGCTGAGATTGAAGCCTAACCACCGTATTGACTTGAGGCTTGAGGTGCAAGTGAAGTGGCTCTGGGGGTTCAGACAGCCCTCACTGAGCTTCATATATACTGCAGTGAGGGCATCATCATTAACCTCAGCCCATCCAGTCAGAATTCACATTAGCTGATATACAGGCCAGAGAGATGTCACGATAAAGGGTGAGGGAGAGAGCGAGGACGGGGGGTTTTCTGGGAAGATGAGGGTGCAGGCAACCTTTAGAGAATGAGATCACACAGCAGGAGGGCCGTGATAACACACACACACACACTCACACACCTGCAAATTCAGAGGATGCGCCGCAAATAATCATCATCCGTCACTTTGACGGACTGGGTTGTAAATTTTCCGTCATGCTCCATTGTTATTTTCATTTTCCCGAAAATGATATAGATGTATGGCATTCCGTTTACACATTTGTTCTTGACAAACCAAATACGAACATTTTCAATAATTAAAAAAGACAAGACATAGCCTATGCGTGCAACAACTGGCACTTTCATCTGTGGGTAGGTAACCTTCTAGTTAACCTAGCTGTCACTCTACTGCTAAAAGTTTTGGGGTCAGTTAGAATTTTTAAACAATTGATTAGTTTTATTCAGCATGGACTAATGGATTAAATGGATTAACACATTAAAGTACATTTTACATTGTTGCAAAATATTTCAAATAAATGCTGCACTATTGAAATGTCTATTCATCGAATAATCCAGAGAAAAAAAACATGATTTGCTCAAAAATATTAAGCAACAAAACCATTTTCAACATTGATAATAATAGGAAAATGTTTCTTGAGCAGCAAATCAGTATATTAGAATGATTTCTGGATGATCGTGTGGCACTGAAGACTGGAGTATTGGCTGCTGAAAATCAGCTTTGCATCACAGGAATACATTATATTTTAGAATGTTAAAACTGAATAATGTATATAGTATGAATGTGTGTAGCATCAACGAAATTTGGACATATATATTCATCCTGCTGGCTTTGTCATGTGATCCACACCACCAGTTGCCATGGTTAACTGAATTCCCTGTAGCATTCATCGATTGCACGCTTTGAAATCTCATCTGTAATATGTCATCCATGTACTTTTCACCTACTGTTTTGTGAATACTACAAATTTGACCATACAACTCATTTCACATTCTGTT
Source organism: Gymnocypris eckloni scoliostomus (assembly GCA_027564155.1). Lineage (NCBI taxonomy): Eukaryota > Metazoa > Chordata > Actinopteri > Cypriniformes > Cyprinidae > Gymnocypris > Gymnocypris eckloni. The sequence continues at coordinate 6,473,404 of CM050429.1, forward strand.
TTTGAGAAATAGCATTTTCGGACACAGGAATTTATTTTATTATTATTTTCATTTTATTCTAATAAAAGATCATCTAAGAATCAATACCATGGTTGTTCAAATTTAACACTTAAATGTTTTTTTTACCTATTTATTCATCACAAAATCAATATTTTTACCCGCCCTATTGTAGAGAGCTGAAAATGGGCATTTTCTTTGTAATTCTGTTTGGTGCTTCCAGTGACAGAGAAATCACACACAATTCACCTTCAGAATTGCTAATAAACTCAGTTTATGCATTTCTCTCTGTTTATTTGGTCACCTCTACGAGTTTGAGACTTCTCTGTGCGTGACGTGGCTATAGATCCAGGTTGTATACGAGACTGTAAAAGTGTAATTTGCTGCCTGGTGATTCACATTCCTTTTATTATTAATGAACTTGACGAAAAGTTATGGATGCTTTGATTCTATGTGGCATTGTTTCATTGTGTGGGAGGGGGAAAAAAACAAAGGAGAAAGAAAAACTGTTTTCAGAGCACCACTTCAGCTTTCTTTTCTCATCTGTGGTCGAAGGGTTATTCTCACAATCCCCTCCCCCCTCCTCATATTCCCTATTTACACCATCAGACCCTGCAAGCTGAACATTGCATATGACCTTTGCAAAAACAATTTGGAAAGCGTGAGGATCCAGTAGGCGTGAAAATGACTGTGTGGTTAGAAGCCTGGAGTGGAGAGACTGTAACTCCCACCGTGTGTGTGTGTGTGTGTGTGTGTGTGTGTGTGTGTGTGTGTGTGCGAGTCCGTGCTGAGATTGAAGCCTAACCACCGTATTGACTTGAGGCTTGAGGTGCAAGTGAAGTGGCTCTGGGGGTTCAGACAGCCCTCACTGAGCTTCATATATACTGCAGTGAGGGCATCATCATTAACCTCAACATCTCAGCCCATCCAGTCAGAATTCACATTAGCTGATATACAGGCCAGAGAGATGTCACGATAAAGGGTGAGGGAGAGAGCGAGGACGGGGGGTTTCTGGGAAGATGAGGGTGCAGGCAACCTTTAGAGAATGAGATCACACAGCAGGAGGGCCGTGATAACACACACACACACTCACACACCTGCAAATTCAGAGGATGCGCCGCAAATAATCATCATCCGTCACTTTGACGGACTGGGTTGTATAAATTTTCCGTCATGCTCCATTGTTATTTTCATTTTCGAAAATTATATAGATGTATGGCATTCCGTTTACACATTTGTTCTTGACATAACCAAATAAACATTTTCAATAATTAAAAAGACAAGACATAGGCTATGCGTGCAACTGGCACTTTCATCTGTGGGTAGGTAACCTTCTAGTTAACCTAGCTGTCATGTACTGTACTGCTAAAAGTTTTGGGGTCAGTTAGAATTTTTAAACAATTGATTAGTTTTATTCAGCATGGACTAATGGATTAAATGGATTAACACATTAAAGTATATTTTACATTGTTGCTAAATATTTCAAATAAATGCTGCACTATTGAAATGTCTATTCATCGAATAATCCAGAGAAAAAAAAACATGATTTGCTCAAAAATATTAAGCAACAAAACCATTTTCAACATTGATAATAATAGGAAAATGTTTCTTGAGCAGCAAATCAGTATATTAGAATGATTTCTGGATGATCATGCACTGAAGACTGGAGTAATGGCTGCTGAAAAATCAGCTTTGCATCACAGGAATACATTATATTTCAGAATGTATTCAAATAGAAAACAGTCTACAAATGCTATGCAATTTGTGCTTTACCAGTTATAATTTGTGTCTGTAGGTCTATAATAGGCATCACATAATGGAGGCTATATTCGAAGTTCATAAGTATTTATAGAATTAAAATCAAGCTGTAAATCTGACAAATTATTGTAAAAGTCTAAAAATCTTCCCGGTTTACAAATTGCACGTTATTGTTCAGTAAAATAGGCCTATTTGTATTTTCAATATGGCATTTGCTGAAAAAATTATATTCTTAACTAGTAGCTTTGTAATGCCTGTGAAGCAACACGGCATAGGAAATTAAGAATTGCTTTCAGCGAATGTATCTGTAATACGGTGTTTTTTTCCTTCTTTTACTTGTTTGAAGCAATTTAAAACAAGCGAAAAGACAAAACACACTTTAAGATACATGCTCTGAAATCTAAATAATATGCAGTGTTGCATCTCCAGTAAATTTGCATTGTTACAAGAATTCTTACTGGAAAACAAGACAAGACAGACTCTTCTAAACTCGTTAAGAGTCTTTTTGTGTGGTGTTAATTTCACAAGAAAGAGATACTATTAAGATATTTTAGCTTTCTTAAGTGCTGTGTTGCAGGTTCTTGGCTGTTTAGAAAGGGACTATCTACACTCAATTAGTTTCCAATTAATGTAATGTACCAGATTTAGCCAACGGTAAATTTTCATTCATTGAACATTATCACATGTATTGCACTAAGAATCTCTCATTTCTCTCCCCCAATCCTCACTCACATCTATTTTTGTTGGAGCTCTTTTTTTGTTGTCCTGCTTTCTTCAGTTCATGCTTGTTAGCTTCCTTTACTGTGGTGTTTTTCTTTCTAAAATAGGAAACTGCAATAGACTAGATGTCAAAATAGCTGATGCAATTATTTGTCAGTGTTTTTACATTTTAGTAAATGGCAGAAAACTTATGGTTAATGCATCATCTGCTGCAATTTCACACTTTTTAATACAGGGACAAATATATCTTGTTTTCCTCCATCATAGCGCTTAATGTTTGTGCACCGTTACTTTTTTGCAACCACCTTCCTCTTCCTGCTACGTTTTGCCCAACTGTCAAAATAATTAAGTGTAGCAGCCATAAAAACTGAGGATTTTGACCCCTCGAAGTTGGTTTCCCTAGCTTTCACAAAAGCACAGTGTCTAGGGAGGAACACAGTGTATGTGTGTGTATGTAGACAGGCAAGCATGTAAGTATCAGCGTGGCAGATTCTCTTCAGTGTGACGTGCGTTGACAGTTTGTGACGGGCCAGAAGCTCGGCTCTGAACCCCCTACAGAGCATCATTCACAGAAGTGAGCCCTCGCACCAGGGTTCCCTCTCCATAGCCACACATCTATTGTTGATCTGTTGAATTGTCATGCCTGTCCATCCCCTCTAATGCTAACAAAGGCATACTACTGGAAAATGCCCACTACCCAACACATACATAATACAGATTACAGTGGCCATGTTTACCGTGAAATGTTTGAAAAATACATTGCATGGGCTTGCAGCACATAAACAAGTATCTTTTTCCCTTCGTCTCTTATCCATCGCTTCAGGCGATCAGCAGGCCCGCAGATTTACGCTGAATTGTATTGCTTGTCATTCACAAAATTGTACATCTTACAGATTCATTTATTCAATATTTTGCCCAGTCTCATTATGATTTCTTAGCCAGTGTTAATATAGTTAACACAACTACAGATACAAATGGTTTTGTTTGTGTAGTTCTATATAATTTGTTTCTATTTTGCAGTGTTGTCATATTTTACAGTCCTTTTTGTTTACATTAGATTTTAAATTAAAATCTGATAATAATTGTAGTAATTTACCTTTTCATTGTGTCTTTGTCGACAAACAAACACCTTGGTCAATGTTAATGAAGAGAAGACAAAAAAAGTTGATAATTTAGTTCAAACGTTTTGTGACAAAAATACACTACTGTGAAAGGTTTGTAGTCGGTAAGAGTTTTCTAAATCGTTTTTTAAAGTCTCATGCTCACCAAGGTTGTGTTTGTCTTATCAAAAATACAGTGAAAACGGCAAATATTGTGAAATAATATTGTAATTTTTTCTGTATTTAAGTTATTTTAATAAGAAAATTCATAATAAAAATAACTTTAATTATTGAATATTCATTATTTTAATAAAAAAATGTAATGGCAGTATTTGATGAGAAAATGTTACATTGCAAGATATTAGCAGTAGTCTGACAGTATTTTTAGAAAAATACAAAGAATTTATTCAAATAATCCACAGTCATAATATGCTGTGGTTTGACCCACTTAAGTGTCTTTTAGTTAGTGTTAAGCCGCTAATAATAATTGTTAAATATATATATTTGAATTGTTATTTTATATTAAATCACAATGAATGAAAAAGATGTGCTGCAAAAACTAAAATACATATTTTGTTTAAATACAAAAAAGGTTATTTATTGTACTATTTGTTTGTTTGTTTGTTTTTAGTGTAAAAATTGACATTGCTCTCATCTCCAAATAAGAGTATATGGCTCGGATGTTTAAAACATGCAACCGTGTTCTGAGAAACCATGTTCTGAAAAATCATGCAGAAAAAGCAAAAAATGTCCCCAGGTTCTTGGCTTGACCGTCCGTCTGTCATTCGTCCTCTATCTCAGTTTTCGAGCTCCAGCTGCATGGAGCTTCAGCGCTGCCCTTGTGCCGCAGGAAGTCCGGACTCCGGGAGAGCGTGTGGATTAACAGCTGATTAAAGTGGAATTTGAATAAAGTAATCAGTGATGTAAGTGCCTGTGCTGATTACGAGCCGAAGACTCCTCAGGCCACCCCAGTTTAGATCCCTGATAAGCACAATGATGAACTATAATTAATGATAAGCATATTAAATGATAACCGAGTCTTGTTTTCTCCCCCCATGGCACAGGCCTGAGTCTCTCTTCATTCTGTGCATCCACTGGCAGATGTTGCCACGCTTCCATGAACCGCTGGCTGGGGTTTGAGCTGCTTTAATTACTGGAAACTGAATGAGTTTGACTGCTTATCATGTTCTGTAACAGGGGTTTAATTTATTACAGCCATCTTTTTAGTTTTTGGCGACTAAAGCCCATAACGCTGCTCAGTTAGTCAGATTTGAAGTTTGGCACTTATCGTTGTAAAATATGAAATGGGTTTGGATTATATCAGTAGGTAGCCTCATTATTTGTTATTGAGTGTGCCAATGGGAACTGGTCTGACGAGCTTTCACAGCACTTCTGAAGTTGTAGTTTTTCTGACTCTTTCTTTTTCACGTTATGGTTCCACTAATAATGAATGCCTCTGTGGAGTGAGGGCTTTGGCCTGGTCTGAGTGTGTAAAGGAAATGTGCTACAGTAAGCGGCATGTGCCCACTCATAAACTCAAGAACACGCTTTCAGCAGATAGTTTCCTTCCGCTATTATTATTTCTGTGCTGCAGAACGAGAGCAAGAACATATATTCCTTTCTTCCTCAAGATACCAGATACCCTTCTCTCCACATTTCTTTATTTTATCTTCTTATCATTTGTAAACTTGAGTTTAATAAATGTTTTTTTTCTTCCTTTTTAGTTTTTTTTTCACAGACAAGAAAACGTTATGTTGGTATTTAGTTTTTCAGTATGCTGTGCTGTATTGTTTTGTCTTGTCCATTTTTTTGGATCCCTTACAATATTGTACCATTTAAACCATTGTTTCTTTTATTAGTTAGTGATAATAGCTAGGTCTGTTAATAATTAATAATTATAATTAAATGTATTTAAATTATGTATGAATATATTAGTGCTTAATTGTACAGTATCTTGTCTTATGTTGGAAACAGTGGTTATTGTAAATGCTTGTTTTCATCCAATCTATCTTTTGGCTATCTTTAAATATTTTATTTTATTTGTAATAAATTGTATTGTTTTATTTGTGCTTTATTTTGAATTTTACTTTTACATTTTGTATTCTAACTTTATTTTACTTGACATTAATTATTTTGCTCTGCTTATTATTTTGCGCATTTATTTACTTTTATTTGAATTATGTTTCTGTATGTTGTGTTCAACTCAATTTGGTTGGAGTCTTCTACATGTCTGCCTCCTTGATAATCACACTTCCACAGTTAAAAAAACGACATTGATCATCTCTTGGTCTTTTGACATCTGCAAAAATAACATAACAGTCCATTAATGAATGCAAAATAGGTGACAGACTCATATTTCCATCTCTGGTATTCATAGCCGGAATGCATGAAGTTGTGAGTATGTTCAGTTTTGCATCAGTCCAGAATGAAGTGTAAAACGAGTGTCGCCTGAGCGCACATGAGCGTCTCCCTCTGATCCTGTTTGTATGGCGCGGCCGCGTTGAGTGTGAGGGAATGTGACCCAAATGGAATTACTCTTCCATCAAAGGGGAGTATTCATGAATTAGAAATGACCTTGATTGGAGATGCCCCAGAGACAGAACGCCACAGTTCAAGCAATTTCACACCCATTCTCTGACTGAACGGCTTTCGAGAGTGATGGAGGTAGAGAGGAAAGACTCGGAGGATGAGATGGACTGAAAGAGGTCTTGGAGGAGTATAGAAGTAAAGACTAGATATGTATAAATAAAAGCATAGCATGAAGGAAAAATACGTTAGTATTTATATATTATTATGGCATAATAAATATTTTGATATTATTACTATTTCATGTATTTAAATATTTAATAATGAGTAGCTTTTATTTTAATTCATCTATTTTTACATTTCAATTTAAATTCAGTAGTATTAAATGTTTTTATTATTATTTTTAATATTTTGGGTAGCTAATAATTAAACTCATTTTGGCCTGAACACCTCATTAATATAAAATACTGATTAATACAAAAAAAATGAAATGTGTCCCTTGAGGCTAAAGGGACCCTTTCTGTGTGGCCCCTGTTATTCCCAAAGTTGACTATCTCTGTTTTCACAAGGTGTGATGTATAAGCCTTTGTATTTCAGTTTATTTGTCTTGTGAATGTTTTGTTTGTTTGTCTCAGCCTGTCGTGTTCACATCATCTGAAGCAAAAATACGTTCTTGAAGGATTTCGTCTTCGAAGTCATCTTCAAAGTCTGCGTGTGTTAAAGTCAACAAATAGTAGCGCACCTAAGCCCTCAATTCATACATAATTCAACCAAAGCTAACCATTTTAAGATTGTGGATTTCAATCATAGAGGCGAATAAAAGTTGTGCATCTTTTCTTGCTAAGGGCAGCTGTACATCACATTCCTGCCTGTGTGTGTCTCTGCTTGTGTACTACAATAAAAAAGGTCACACGTGAAAGACTTGGCCTTGTACACAAAAGCAGACATGCAAGGCTGGAGAAGCTTTTCATTGCACAAAGATTAAGATTCAATTCACTTTAATTCAATTTCCAACCTTTTCTCAAGAGCTTAGGGCCCAGCGATGTATAAAACACCCTTCTGATAGCTTTCATAATTCTGGAGCTTGTAAAATTATGAACGATCGATGTAATTTCTCATCAGAAACTGCATTTGACGGCTTTAGAATCAGTAAAGGCCTTTTTTCATTAGGCAACAATTTATTTTTTTACCCCACAGTTGAATAGACCCGAGTCTCAAGCTCACTGGAGAGCAGCAAATTTCTTTTTCCCATTTAATCCTCTACCCACGATGCACCTGGCTTGACACTTCACCACAAACCCTGCCTGCAGATGCTCGTTAGAGTGCTTGTGTCAGTTCTGTCCTGTTTTTCAATCTCTCAAATGCAATCTTTTGCTAAGAACAATTGCACAATGATGACGTTAAGTGACACATCCAGACAAATTCGCATTTATCATTCTCTTTTATTGTGCTAATAAGGCAGATGTCAGACTCTGGTGGCTTTATTCAGATTCGACAGTACAGTCTGGCTGGGTTTGGGTTTGGGTTTGTTCAGATGTGTTTTGCCCTTTTGTTAGCTTTTGTCTTCCCAGTCTTTTGGGAAACCCAACCCAGCTCTGTCCTCTTGAGCTTTCTTGTGTGTTTGTGTATGTGTTTTTTGCGTAGAATGAGGTTTTAAAAGGCCTCCGTCTGGCTTTGATCCAGGCTTTAACCCAGAGCCCATCGATTGGCCGTTCAGACCGGATTACGGTTCGTCTTCTCAGCCCCAGATGCTTCTTTCTGCCCGTCACAATTCACAAGCCTCCTTTGAACTGCATCTCCAAAGTGGCATGGTCCATCAACACCTGTGAGGTGCAGTCGGGCGTCAATCAGGCTGTGAACAAATAGAGCGAGCAAGCTATTTCGGCACCACGTTGCATTATCTATTCTTACAATTTGCAGCGCAGGATGTTCAGAGCCGTCAAAGTGCCTGACTAGCAAGGATAAAACACAGAAGCTGTGTATGCATAGCATCTGAAGGCTGTTTTTGTGAAGAACATTCGAATCAGAACAACAACTGGTGGCCTATTACGCTGATGCTCGCATTCAAAATTGTGTGCCCAAAAATGCTTTTCGCTAACACTCTCCTTTCTTTTTGTCTCTCTTCATTCCAGAAAAGAGAGGACAACCAGACAGATTCCAGAATCAGTCCTAAGAAGAGTGCGGAGCCCGCCATCGACCTGTTAGGCCTCGGTAAGACATGAAAAATTGATTACTCATCTCGTTGCCGATCGGATAATCACACACACACACACACACACACACACACACACACACACACACACACACACACACACACACACACACAAAATTATTGGTGGTAGGTGTAGTGGAATGAAAGCAGAATTTTTGCACTTAATGTGTGTCATTGGATAATCAGATGGGATTTTATACACAAATCAACACAGAGATATTCATGAAAGCTGATGCCATTGATGAATTCAGCATGATATTTGGCGTGTTTTCTTATTAATATATAATTATAAACTGGAGCTAAACTGGGAAGTAAGGGTGCTGGAGCATAAATAGTCAAAAACAAACAAACAAACAAAGTTTTGGGGTTTTATGTTTTTAAAAGAAGTCACTTATGCTCATTAAGGCTGCATTTATTTGATCAAAAATATTTTGAACAGTAATATTGTGAAATATTATTTACATTGAAAATTAATCTTGTAATTTAATATATTTTAAAATGTAAATTATTCCTGTGACGGAAAGGAGCCATTACTCGCCTTTGATTAATTAAATGCATCCTTTGTGAATAAAATTATTATTTTCTTTCAAATAAAAATATTATTACATTTAAAAGTTTGGTGGTTTTATGTTTTTGAAAGAAGTCACTTATGCTCATTAAGGCTGCATTTATATATATTATTTTAAGACATGAACAGACATATGTACTCACGTAATTAATGTTACGCATTTAACGAACACTTACAAGCGTACACTTTGGCAGAATTCAATTCAAATAGTCTTCAGTGGCCATTAGTTCTGTAAAATTGAGCATTAGAATGACACCTTTGTTAAGGGAGAAAACGAATTGTGGAAAATGCCAGCGAAGAAACGCATTCAAACAAGAATAGTCTCAGCATCAGCGGTGAAGAGAGTGCTGGACTTACTTTCGGTTTGCCCCGCCACCCGCTTGAAGATGTTCAGGCAAAAAAGAAACACCCATAAACTACTACGCAGCAATCATCCTTATCACAGAAACGTGGCAAAACATCTCTGAAGGGAATCTCAGATTATTAAATTCGAAAATGCTTTCCATATTTGGATCAACAAAGGCTACATTTGTGAACGCACACTTTATGCAATGTCGCGGGTCAAGTAACTCTTCCGTGCGCCGCACGGCTTACAGACTGTAACTTACAATCGCAACTTCATTGTGCTGTTACTCATATTGAGCAGAATTTCACAAAATTGGTTCCCGACAGCATCAGGTGTTTTATTAATGGTGAATAGTTATTTTTATTTATTTCAATAAATGTAATCGTTTAGATATCATAATATTTAGGCTATAATAAATAATATTATAAATCAGTTTGGTTTGTATTGATGACGTAATATGTAAATGACATACATGTGGCCCGTGAGACTTGCACTTGGACCATAGTGCGACCCGGTGGAAAAAAGGTTGAGAACCACTGCTTTACACAAAGCGACATGTTGTAAAGTCTGTGTTAAGGCTCAGGTAATGGAACACACTGACTGCTATTACTGTCTAGATGAAAGTTCACGGAAGCACACTGCTAGTTCAGTCCTGGCGGTATTGATCAGGCCGGCAACTCGAACCCTTGAGATGACCAAACACAATTGATGTTATATTACTTTCTGGGAAATGAAAGTTTCTATATTTGCTGCCCTGGAGCTTTCCTTTGTCACTCTGTCTTGTTTTTTATCTCTCTCTCTCTCTCTCTCTCTCTCTCTCTCTCTCTCTCTCTCTCTCTCTCTCTCTCTCTCTCTCTCTCTCTCTCTCTCTCTCTTTCGATATTTCTCACTCTCTCAGTCTTGATCTGCTACCAAGTTGTCCGTTATGACGAATGAGAGAGACAGAGAGTGGGTGAGAATATATAAATGTGTGTGTCCTAGACAAGGAGGTTAGATTGTTTAGATGAACGTCTTCAGCTGGGGGGCAGTAGGGGTCAGTGCTGATAAAGAGAGGCTGGAGATGATGATTTTGAGATTGAGACATGCGTCTTATTGATGTGTTTTTGCTCAAGGCCCCGGTATCTCTTCTCACCCTTTCATACCAGCAGCAGTCTCTAGCTCTGTGTTCAGACAACCAACATTTTTCTCTCTTTCCGTCGATGTGGCTGTTGATTAAAAATTGATCAAATTATTTGCTTGATTAGTCAAGTGAATCACAATGAATCAACAATATATCTATATATTTGCATTCTGTCCATGTTAAATGTGTATTTTTAGTGCTATTTACACTTGATGTTAGCATCCATCTCAGGAGATTTGTTTCAGAACTGTTTAGATCTGGTATTAACACCTGATTTGTGACTGAATTCTTTTATTCTCATCCCAATTGTATGAAAGATGTGATTGGCTTATTGTGATTTTATCATTTATTCTACTTTACTTGTAGTTGACCGCAAACTCACATTCAAATCTGGCTCCATCCATTTGACAATTAATGGATATATTTTTTTTTTTATTTTAAATAAACAATTTCAACCCCAAATGTGGTTTAGAACTGATCACAAAATTAGTTGAACCATTTACACCCGTGTGTGCTATGAACACTTAAAATCTGAAAATACCAGGTGTAAATGTGACATACAGTGCATCTAATCTAATTTAATTTGCACATTTAATGCCTTATAATAAAATAGAGGTTTTGCTCATCTGCAGTTTTCCTTCAGATGTTTTGAAAAACAGAAATATTAAACAGATGTTTGAATGTCTGGAAGAATTCATATCAATGGTTCTCATCTGGTTTCGTTTCAGCACCCAGATTTTACATTGGTCAAAAAGTGACAACATAACGCAGTATGTTTTTTGTCTTTTATAAGCAAAAAAAGTTTGAAGGCAGCATGAAATGAAAATTCATCCTATCCATCTTCTAAATGCATAGTATTGAGCTTATTGGGAATGATTCACTTTTTAATATTTTTTGGGATCTTGTCATTTTTTTATCAAAATATTGTTTTGATCCTTAAGAGAAACAAAAGACTTATTTCTGGTGTCTTATGTCAGACTTCTCCAATCCTTTAATTTGCATAAATCCTGCCACTTGTTAAAATTGATTGCAAGGTCACATTCAAATCTGCCTCGATCCAATCAACAGCAATCGATAGATAGAACCAAGCCTCCACCTTACATTTTTCAATAATCAGTTATACTCTAATGTATGTTAGAATATTGAAGAAAAGATCTGTCGCCACGTTTATAAGTGCATTGCACTTTAACTTAAAGTATTTGTGAATATAGGCATGTCATTCAACCTGTCCGTGTTGACATCTGCCTAATTTGTCTACCTTTCACCAAGGTACATATGAATTTGTGCAAAAATGCAAAAGTTCGTTTAGACTCTTAGCCCATTCATCCTTTTCATATCTTTATTCTTTTTTTAATTCTTGCATTGAGCTACATTTATCTTTACTATTCGTGAGCCTATCAAAATAGACCCAAAACCATCACCAAATGAAAACCGCTGACCGCATGTGAAGTCTCTCTTAAAGCATATCAGATGTTTGTGCACAGATAAAGGCTTTTGAAATAGAGTGCAGTGCTTTCCAGATGCTACGCTCTTTTGCACATCACACTATACGTGGGTTCTCTAATTTCCTCTTCCTATTCTCCTTCCAGTCACACCCCCAGCTCATCAAGCACCGCATCGTCACTACAAACAATGAAGATTTGAGTTGAGTCATTTAAACAGTAATTTTATCCCCTCTTTGCTGATTAATATAATGCAGCGATCCAGTATCTAAGCTATGTTATTAATGAAAGTCACTGGGCAGCGTTGACAACAAGTTTCTGTCCTCCTAAATCGATCTCGAGCTCACAAACCAAAATAATAGACATGATTTTCTCAGGTCATATGTAAAATCAGATGAATAAAGATTATTAAAATGAATAAGTATGGATGACAGTTGATTACAATAATAGTTTATTTTATTCCCCTCATTAGTAACAGTGTCCTCTGTGGGATAAATAAAGTTAATATTAGTCTTATATTAATAATACTTTATTAACATTGTGATTTGTCATTTATGTTATAGTATTATTCATAAGTTTAAAAAACTTTCACCATCTTTCTACCATCTGTACCTCAGGTCTAAAAGAAATTTAGAAAGATTATAAAAAATGAAAACACATAAACATTTGTGATCTATTTCCATTTGTTATTTTCAAAAGGGAAATACTGACGGATTTTTACAGAGCAGATGTCACCTTTTTAATTCCAATAGAAGTGGATTTTTTTTTATTCTTTAGTATTATTATTTTGTGCTGCATTATTTATGTTGTGAAATTAATAAATGCATAATCGAAATAACCGTGAAACCGTGATTATCCCTCAGACTATAATCGTACCAACAAAATCTATAATCGTTGCATCCCTACTAACACATATCACCGTACTTTCACCAGTTGAGTATTCACAGTACATTGAAACAATTATTTTGTATTACAAGTTTTTTTAAATGTTATATGTAAATATGCAAATTATGCATTATCTAATTAAATATGCATTCATTTTCATAAATGTACAGGATGCAAAACCCTCTGAATATATCTATATCCTTCAGAATATAGATAGGAAAAAAACTTTGAAAGTTTTATGTAAGTGTTTCTGAAGTGGAGATTTTTTTGTTTTGGTGCAAGAGAAAATTGTTGTTTTGAAAAAACAGACATTAAATATATGTATCGTAATTGCAATCTACAGACACAAATCGATAGTGTAATAAAATAAATAGGAATTATATTAAATGTGTATATAATATAAAACATCCACAGTTGTGGAATAAAATAGGCCAAAATCTTCAAGTTGATTAAAAAGCAATGATTCTGCTTGTGGTGCCTTGCTTTAAAATCGATCAATGTTTTATTTATTTATTTATTTTTCATTAAAGTGTGCTTTTGCAGTGGTCTTCAAAACCGTTGACACTGTTTTATGTTATGCAAGGCAAAGATTTATGTAGATATTCAAGTGCGACTCCAAACACTTTGTGGTCACTTTATTTGTTTAACTTTGGTGTGAAACCAATAAAAATCCACAGTGACCGTTACTCTATGTAATGCATTTGACACTTTGTCCATGTCTGTAATGACCTTTGGTTCTCTCTCGCTCAGATGCACCCACAGCCAGCTCTGCCAGCAGCGGGGCGGGAGCAAGCAGTGCTGCTCCAATCAGTGACGACTTGGACATCTTTGGACCAATGGTATCCAACCCTCTGCCCTCAAACACCATCACAAACCAGGTACGCGAGTCCATCAATGCAAACATCAATAGACAGTTTTGGTTGGTTTACGAGGACACAAATTTGTATAATGATATATGACAGAGGTATTACAATATGAACGAGGTTTATGAGGACACTGCCTATGTCCCCATAATTCAAAAGGCTTAAAAAAGTCTGTGTTTGTAAGTCAAAATACCTGCTCTATCCTGTTGTCATGTCAGTCCCACTATTTCCTCAGTGCTAGGCAGTTGACGAGCATTGACAGACAGTGTCCTGCAGTGTGACATGCTATATGTGTTTTTTTCTATCATATTAGAGATATTAGGTTAGAAATATATTTTTAGGAAATTAATTTCTTTATTGAGCAAGGATGCATTAAATTGATCAAAAGTGACTGGTTTCCAACATTACAAATAATTGCTGTTTCATTTCATTCAAAGATTCATTGGAAAGAAAAAAAGATATTACAGTTTCCACAAAAATACTAAGCAGCACAACATTTTTAATAAGAAAAACATTGAAGATAATAAATGTCTCTTGAGCATCAAAGCAGCATATTAGAATTTCTGAAGGATCATATGGCACTGAAGACTGGAGTAATGATTGCTGAAAATTCAGCTTTGCCATCAAAATTATACATAATTATATATATATGTATATATATTCATATTTATTTTAACATAATGTCCGTGTCAGTGCTATGTCAGTAACGCACAAACCACCTGAACTCATTTGGTACATTTAGTCATTTGTCATGGCATGTGGTGGTTAACGCTAAGCAGGCCTTCATAGACCAGTGCCCCTCATTTGTAAGGTATTGGAGGTGCGAGTTAAACAAGAAGCGTTTATTTCTTAGGTCATGAAACATGTGTCTGTTCCTGCCTGCCCTCATTCAGTCTGAAATCAACTGACTAAGAGAGACAAAGAAAAGGTCAAACCCAGTTGTTTTAATTTCCTCCGCAAACAACATGATTCCATTTCGCCTGTCTAGTTGCGGCTGACAGAATTGATTTGCAGGGTCTCCCTGGCCAAAGGATGCAGCTTGAATAATGAGGGATATTAGCATTTATTACGGCCCTTCACTGAGGAGAGTGAAGAGGAGAGATGTTTAATAATGTCAAGAGAAGAGGGATAAAAACAGAATCATGTTAAGAGGAGATAGAGAAGTTTGGCAAATACATATTAGAGATGCAGAATTTATCTTCAAGATTTGTTTTTGTTGGCTGATGTTGTGCATTTAATTGTATATCTGCATTTTCCTTATTTTTTTACATTTGAATGACTTTTGCCATCTAATGCTCACTTAAAGTTCATTTATACTTATTCATAATTTAATAACACTGTTAAATGTAGTCTCAAAATTAATATACAATTGTATATGCCTAAATTCAACAATTCATTTGAGTTTTTAGTGTTTAATTTTTCAAATACTTAGATAAAATGACCTTGCACTTTAGTATTGGGCATTAATCCATTACTTGAATGTTTTTTCATATTGTAATAATTATCAATATACATATTATTAACACATAATAATAATAATATAACAGCCTAATAATATTCAGTCTACATTTTATTTGGTGAAGGGCGATAAGTGACCTAGATACTGTGTAGATGGGCATTGGGCTAAAACGTTCATATCCACTGATTTACACTTAAGATTTACAGCCAATCAGGACGCTGGAGGATCTCCGCATGAATAGCAATTTGTCTTTGTGGAAGCTCATCTTCACCTCTGGGATCCACTCTCACTAACCCCACACTGTCTCTACTTTCACCTTTTCTCCCTCGATAGACCTTAGTCAGGGTAGCGCCATATTTAACTTCTGACAGGAATGAAAACATGGCTGTAAGGGACAGAAGTACAGCGTGTTCCATAGATCTTACTGTTGTTTAACAACATACCGATTATTCAGCTGACGAAATGTTTCCAAAAGGATTTTCAGTAGACAAAAACACTTTTGAAAGTTGTGAGTTTTGAAAGATAATATTACATAAGCATTATAGAGCACATGTCTTTGTAAAGTCTATCCTTCACAGCCTCGTTTTTCAATTTGGCGTCTACCCTGACTAAGGTCCTATTCCTCCTTTCTCACCTGTTTTGACCATCGTTCTCAGAATGGCTTGAGCAGGATTCTCTTTTGATCTTGGAAGCCTGAACCTGTTGCTGAAGCCAGAAAAGTCACCTGACAAAAAGCTTTTTCCCCACTTGAATCAATGTTTTATTGAAAGGTGTAGAGCCACTGGACTGACTTGGACTTCTCGAATAATTGATGCCCTCCTACTCTGCTCTGGCCAATTGTAAATCAGCCCATCCTACACAATGTACACGTGTACATGCATTCTGCATTCTCATGGGATGCTAATAAAGGATAAAGAGGAGCTAAAGATAGATCACTTGAGAATAGTAAGCGAATGCTCAGGGCTTTACAAAGCATTCAGTCTCAACAGCATGCTGTCAATCTCTGCTCTTATTCTCCCGATGAATCGAGCGGTGGTGGGTGTCTGATGAGGGAGGATGGCAGCATTATGGTTGATTCTTGTTTGTTGTGTTTTTTTAGAGTCTTTGTGTGGAAGATGTGTCTGAAAGAGCCGCACATTGGCTCTTTAAAGGATTTGGAGGCTTTTCGCATATCTAAAGATGTGTCACTTATTGGAATTGGATTGCCAATGCATGTGAATGAAGATTTGTTTTTCTCCAAACAGTGATTTTTGGAAGGAAGAGCGCCTGCAGGAAGTGCACAGAGATGTCTGGCCTTGCCTCCATTTTAAAATGATAAAAATGAACTTGAACTAAAATGAAAACTGAAAATATAAAATAAGTAAAATTGAAAATATGAATGAATGCAATAATAGTATATAAATAACACTGTTTCATATCAGCCCAACTCCAATCCATAATTCACATATGCACATATTCACTCTTGTGTTGTTTGATATAAATAATTTTATAATTATGATTTTAATGTTAATTTTGGGTTGTACTCATGCATATTGAGTTGAACACCCCGAATGATACAACAGAAATAAGCATACAATTGGTACACACTCTTTGGAGGGGATGGGAATTAATGGAAGGGGATGTATGCTGATTTTATTTATTTTTATTTTCTTCATGTGGAAACAAGCAGGAGATCACAGATTGGTTGGACATTAGGGTCCGAATCATGGCTCTCTAAGTCTAAGGGGAGATAAACATGAGAGCATGAGAGACAGTTGGAGTCTTTGAGAAACCGCCAGGCTTCCGTATTCTCCATTCCTTCAGTGTGACTCCAGCCAGTGCCTGTTAATCTGTCCTCACACTTCCTCTTTTCACATCTCATCTACTGCCAGCTTTTATATCAACCCCTGAGACACACACACACACTCTCATCTGCAGGACTCCCTCCTCCCTGCAGCTTATATAGGATTGCACAACTGCTAGCAGTTCTGGTATCACATGATGCTCGGTTAGCAGCCAATCCCTCCCCATTATTGACATCCTGACCAGCCTGTTTCTCTCCAGCTCCCTAATCAAGCTGTCTGCGCACATAAGGGCTTTGAGAATATCAACATCAACATTTTATGAGCGTTGTGGAGGCAAAACATCTCTGCTTATTTGCATCATGATCATTCGCATATTAGACACATGATGTTTATCACTGTTGTGGGTTTGTTGGTTGCACATTATAATGCGGTTCCATTAGTTAACATTTAGTTAATGCATTAACTGACATTAACAATGAGCATTACAAGTGTTACACTGTTTAGTAATCTTTTTTAATGTTAGTTAATAAAAATACAACAGTTAATTGTTAGTTCACGTTGTTCACATGGGGGGGGGCAATGCGTTTAAATGCTAGAAGTGGATTCAGGCATCACAACATAATGTAAAGCAATGCTAAGGACATTTGCTAAGGATTTAAGTGTTATTTAAATTATTATCATTTTTTAAATTCATTTTAAACAGTCTTAATGACATAAAATGTGATCTAAATGTAAAACATGGTTAATGAGCAAAAAAATTAATAACCAATATCAGCCTGTACCAATAAAATACTACCCTGAAAAAAAAATGAAGGCTTTATTTCGAAACAATTTTCACTCAGAAAGTGCTAGTAAACTTCACAATAATTACAAAAAAGGCTAGTAACACGTTTGAGAAAGTATTAAGTAGAAAGACTGAAATAGTATTTTTATTCAGTTTTATTTACAGCTTCAAATTAGTTTTTACAGTGTTTATGATATTAACTAATATGGTAACAATATATCTCATGCCACTACCGTGACATGACCCAAAAATCACGCATCTCTCCACTTCCATATTTTGCCGATGATCCTCTTAGCATTTAGCTGCTTATTATCCTCTTAAAATGAGGATTCTGCTGTATTACAGGGTTGTTTGAATTCTCTAAACCTCTTCCTGCTCTTACATTGGTGCAGTCTATCAGACTAGGTCATGTTATTGCAGAAACGTTTGCTTTACTTAAGTAATTTTGCTTGGTACCATCTGTCAGCTGTTTTCCTGCAATAGTCTCGCCCCAGAATCTGCAGCACACAGGATGAATAGTGTGCTGACTCACTAATGAATCATTCAGCTATTTAAGAGGCATATCTCATCAAAACCCACCGTCAGCCCTTTAAGAGCACAACTATTGATCCGCTCGTATTCTTTGAGCTCCATGCGCCCTCACGCTCAACATATGGGCATGCCATGCACCACACATTCAGCGCTGCATGGGTGCAGCACAGTGGAAAACCTCATTGAGCCTCTCAGAGAGCATGTAGATACGTACTCTGTATCTACACACGCTAGAGCTGCAGTCTCAGTGTTTCCTGAGTGTGTTTTAAGCACAGATGGTTTCTCAGTAGGACTTATGCCTAATGAAAGCTGAGCTAGTTCAGTGTGTACACCTCTACAAAGAGAAAAGGCTCTGCGGTGGCCGGTGTGCTGCAGGGTGACTGCTTTATCCAGGTTTTTAATTCAGACTTTGCTGCTAAACAATGTTTTCACTTTTTTGTTTGGTTTTGTAACAGCAAAATCTTTTTGACAAAGATAGAAACTGTATATGTTTATAGAAAATAATAGCACTGTATGTAGTATATCAAGCTCAGACTGCAGGTAAAAGTGGGCCAAATCAGGTTTCTTTTTTTCTCATAAGTGTGAACCGCATAAATGACATTAAAAGGAATTATTTATTCTGTTTTGGGCCACTTCCATATGTGGTACTAAATCAGATACAGTTCAGATGTCTTGCAGTGTGACCTCAGTCTGAACAGTCATTAAAATATGTTTTTCTTTTGTCACTCTAGATGGACATTCATCACTCCAAAGGTTTTAAATGCTAGTTGTAATAATTGTAAGACAGCTGTGACTGTATTCAGTACACATTGACCTGATATTTATAATGCAGTGTTTTTTGAAAATTCTATTCTTAGGGATTTTTTTATTCATTTAGATTTTTGTATGTTATTTTATTTCATGCAGTGTACTTTGGAAATTCTGCTCTTGGGGCTTTATTTGTCAATTCATTTATTTGTTAAATTTTTTTCCCATGCTGTGTATTTTAGAAAAATGTTGCTGCTTGGGGCTTTATTAAGTAATTTATTTGTTTTATATTGTTTTATGCAGTGTGTTTTAGAAATTCTGCTCTTTGGGCTTTATGAATTTAATTTTATTCAAATTCTGCTCTTCAGGCTTTTCAGAGTTGTACATTTTGCATTGCCATTCTCATTGGCAGTGTTGTATTTTAATGTCTGCTGTCTGGGAAGTGACTCCCTGGCAGATGCATCATCTGGTTTGAGGGCTATCACTGTCACCGGTGGCAGAATGTGCATGTGTTTGTGTACGGAGAGTTAAAGTTATGGTATTCTGCAATCCAAAGGCTTCTGTTTCCACTCTTGTTTCGTCCCATGTTTGTCCCTGTAGTTAGTCTAATCACAATGTACTTGTATATGCCTCCGTCCTCTGCATCTGATTAGAACACACCTACGTCTGCAAAGGTACATGGAGGTCTAAAGTACCAATAACATGAATAAAAATCATTATTATTTCACGCTCCAGCCCCACGCAATGCCAATTCACATGTTACCAGTTCTTCCTTAAAGCCAGAGAGCTTGGAAACACAACCAATCCATTCACACGTCTCAGGAAAAGATGAGGGTGTCTCTTGTGACCACATGCAAATTAATGGGATATTTAAAGAATCCTTATGCATGTTTTAGGATTCAGGGACAGTAAAGAGTCAAGTGTATTAATTTTTCTCTTTACCAGGCGGAGTAAGCTGGCCTTAATTGGTCTTGCTTTTTTCACATTTATAGTGTGTGTATGTATGCGTGTTCTTACTTTTCAAGGACAGCTCATTTTCTTAAAAGTATTCTAGAGGCAGAACGTCCTTGGGTATGCAAGCACAGTATCAGATGTTACGACTAGGGTCAGAAAGTCATCAGTTTTATTCTCAGGTTTGTCAGGGGAACATGAAGCTGAATTATTATTAGATGGAATTAGCTGGAATAAATTTCCTTTTGATGAATGCTTCTTTTTGTAGCTGTCAATTTATCAACTTATGAGTAATATTAACAAATGTGATTTAATTTAATTTAAAATTATGCCTTAATGATTAATACATTGGCAGCCATTTTTTGCAGATACAACTAACTATTACGTACATATTTAGTAGAATCGCAGGAAGCACTTACACACTGAAATGGTAAATTAGTGCCATAGTGGCCTTTAATACTTCAGTTATTTGTGGTCATGTGTGGAGAAGAACGTGAAATCATGCTGCTTATACAGTATGTGGGAATGTGATCTGCACTTAATAGCACTATGACTGAAGTCTAGACCAGCAGAGTATTGATCACGGCCAAAGTGAGTCATTGGATGCTTTACAGAAGGCTGACTGGAAGCATATAGGTCAGAGTGCTAATGCAGGTTCAGATTTCTTCATCTTCTATCTGTAACCACTGCGAACTAAGTTAACTGATCTCGGAGCAGTAACCGCAGGGATGCGCTTCTTCAGAACGTCTGCTGGACCAGTGCAGGACATGAACGCAATACAACCAGAGCATCTCTGCAGCCTGGGGCTGGTGGGATGGTTGTTTGTAAGGAAATTCACAGTTTGTTTAAGGCATACTAAGGCAACTACTTTGACACCTACATGATGCATTATAAGTAATCTGTTTTTTTACTTAATCTGATATTTTGATTATTTAAATCGTTTTGTGATAGGGATTTTTTTTTTGTGCAAATAGTTTGTATTGGTTTATTTTCTCCCTTCATATTGTTGATTGTGTTGCTGTGTATTCCCCAGATGGTCTCTTGTCTCATCCGCTCTTTCCTGCTGACTGATCCTCAGACTCTGAGCTGCAGTGGGACCTTGGCAGGGTGGCACTGCCAGACTCTGCTCTGGCACATACCCAGCATGCACCCACTGCTGCGAACAACCGTCTTGACCAAATCCAACCTAACACGTTTGTGATTTTGGGGAACTTCTGTTCTTTTGTTTCTTCTCTTCTTTTTTTTCGTGCTTGGGTTTTTCTGGTTTCCCAGGCATAAGGGGGCTGTGGGGGAAACTGGATTAGCCCAGCCCACAACACCACCAGAGTGCTAATTATCTGTGTCGGGCTGCTAATCAGACAAAGCCTACTCTGTTGCTCATAAAATCTCTCTCTGTGGGTATGGAGGAGCGAGTGAATTGTGTTTGGGGGTGGGTAAAGCTAGAATATGCATGGTGCTCTGTGAATGTCACAGTGAAATACAGGCTGCACTGTGTGTTTGTATGGCGCATGCGTGTTTCTGTGCTAATGTGAGGGTGGGAAAGATCAAATATTCATGGTTTGGTACCACTGATTGTGGTGAATGAGAAGGAGAGAGTTAATTATGAGAGTTCGTCCAAAACTGCATACTTTCAAATTAAATACTATATTTCGTATAAACAAATACTTCACAGCCGATAGATAGATAGATAGATAGATAGATAGATCATTCTATCTATCATTTTATATATATTTAAGATAGAATAATTATGCATCTATTGGTCTGTCACTCTATATGTACAACCATCCTTCCATCTGTCTATCTATCCATCTTTATTGTTCTTTATTGATATCTTTATCGCTTTATCATTCTATTTGTAGTTCCATGTTGTTCATTGTCTGTTGATCTGTTGTTGTTTCTGTCTATCATTCAATTTTTTGTATGTTCTGTCTGTCATTCTATGTGTCTGTCTATTATTCTATTTATCGATTTATCATTCTCTCCGTCCATTCGGTACATCATTCTATCCATCATTCTATCTCTCCATCTTTAAACTATAGACATGAACATGTGTACACAAGTTGTCTCTCCCTCTCATTGATGGAGCATAGAGAAAATGATCTGTTCCTGTCCCTGAATTATGGAGTGTGGGTCCTGGCCTCCCCCTCCTCATCTATTTTTAATTCTAATAGCATTTCCTGTGTCCCTCTGCGGACTCCCGTATGGATCCCTTTAAATGTCACTCATATTACAAATAGAGAAAAGGGCTTATGTCATATCTTTTTCATAATGTGGACCGAAAAAAATGCTCCCTCCTGCCAAGTATGTTCTTGCTAGTTGCTGGGGTCTTGAGACAAGCTGTCAAAAGTTTGTGTGATTTCATTGTTCCTCGCCTCTTTTCTCTCGTGCATATCAAAGGCTGAACCCATTTAGGCTGAAGCACACAGTTGTGTTAGCATCAGCTTTCACAGGTTAATCATCCGAGGGGTTTGCGTATGAGATCTGGGATGCAGTGTTTGGCTTATCGCGCCGCAGTGCTGTTCACCCGTGTTCAACTCTGCTGGCTTCTTATCAGATACGCGACTGTCGCAGCAGCAGCTGGAGGTGTTACTCCTGCATACCTAAGCGCAGAGCTGCATATCGTCGGCCCATCTAAATGGGAAGAGAGCATCCAAATGTGTCCCTGCCAACCTCCACCCCGTCCTCCCAACCCTGCCTTTTTGTCTCCAGAACACTGATGGATAGACAGCGGGAGAGAGAAGACGGTCTCTGAATCACGTTCTTTTCGTTTAGTTTTATTTATGAGCTCATGTCAGGCTTGTACTTCAGCAGTGAACTTCAGAGAATGGCCTGTTCGATATCTGCCATCTGATTAAGCATGTTTGTCACTTAATGATACTAGAGTGGGAAGATTTTTGTGGGGAAAATCGATTGATACACATCTATTTGTTTTCGCTCGATTTGAATTCAAATGATGTGGCACATTCTCCCTTGTGTTTTCACTTCCTCTCTCTGCTTTTCTCTTTCTCTCTCTATAGAGGGTGAAACGTTATAATTAGCTCTAGTACTTAAAAGACCCTGTGAAATAATTTGGCAAGTGCAGCTTCTTTCCTGTGTTGACGTATTTCCTGTTAAAACAAAGTTTGAGTCTGACTTTTTTCATAGCCACTTGCTTTTTTGTCATGACCATGAGAATAATTTGCTAGTTGCTACTACATGACTTTAAGTGCAGACCTTGAGCCAAAAATGTATCACCAAACACCAATGACTTGTACATTCATTATATGGACAAAAGTACTGGGACACCCCCTTCTTTAGAAGAGAAAAAGGCACTTCCAAACTGTGGCAACAAAGTTGTGTTTCCACCTCTGTTGCAACAGTTTTTAAATGTATGAAATGACTGTACGCATATGTACAAGTCATTGGTGTTTGTTGATACATTTTTGGCTCAAGGTCTGCATTTAAAGTCACACCAGAGGTGTTCAGCTGGGATTAGGACTTGGCCAGTCAAGTTCTTCCACACTGACTGAATCATCATTTCTCTTTGATCCTTGCCTTATACACAGAGCACTGTCATGTTAGAATAGAAAAGGGTCCTGTCCAAACTGTTGCTATACAATTAGAAGCACACAACACCCTAGAACACATACTGACAATACAAATGTATAGCCTGAATGCACTGTAAGTCGCTTTGGATAAAAGCATCTGCTAAATACATAAATGTAAATGTAGAATATCATTATATGCTTAAACATTAATTTTTGTACTCATGGAAATTACTAAAGTAGCCAACCTTTCATTAGAAGGGGATGACCCAATACATTTGACAATATTGTGTATGTGTGTGTATATATGTATGTGTAACGTGTATATGTACAGTCATGGCCAAAAATATCGGCACCCTTGGTAAATATCATCAAAGAAGGCTGTAAAAATTAATCTGCATTGTTAATCCAGCCTTTATATATATATATATATATATATATATATATATATATATATATATATATATGTGTGTGTGTGTGTGTGTGTGTGTGTATATGTATATATGTGTATATATATAATGCTTTTAATAGCTTTAAATTAAGTGCATTTACAACAAAACTGTGTATATTTGTATATATATTTTCTGTAGCTGTAACATCTTCATCTTATCACTAGCTTATAAATGCCCTCAAAGCTAGAGGACAAAGACACTAGGTTTCATGAGGTCCACCTGGCATGGCTAATACAGTTGAAGCATGGTGTGCTGTCATCCTATTGTCCTCAGTCCTGCTTATAATGGTGTGATGTCCTCCTGATTCTTATTCACGGATGGACCGGAGCCTGTGCCAAACCTCAGCAAGACTCACCCAGGTCTCGCACATCACTGATCATGACCTTGGGCCACTGTTGAGTTTCTTCAGGCATGTGCCACCAGAGTCAGCAAGTTACTTGTCACCATGCTGACTTTCCTGGAAATATTAATTATGATTTAGGCCTAGAACTTTCCATAAATTTCGTATTGACAGACTTGCTTTTCCAAGAGTAGCCTTGGCATCAGACGTACCATCTGAAGCGTTGTGGCTGCTAGTCTACCATCACACGACTGTAATTGAGTAAAAGGATGCAGGTGCTTTGACTGAACACAAACTGTCTCTTACTGATTGTCTTCTCCATCTTCTGTTATTTGTGTGCGCTGTAAGTTTGTGTAAACGATGAATTGTGTCTCCTCTTCCTGAGCTATTCATTCATCATCACAGCTGCAGTCTAATTAATGTCATTTATCTGCATGAAGATGAAGCCTTTCTTTCATCTTTGTATGTGTGTGTGTTTGTCTTCTCTCAATCCAGTGTATCCAGGATTTATATTTTTAACCAACTTTGATTTGATTATTTGCCTTTTCTGAGATATGGTCACATTTAACAATTGTTCTGTGAATTTCTGTGGGTCATTTTAGTAGGAATTATATTATACATGTTATGTTATGTAGACTGTATATGTTATTAAGCATTTAATCAGACTCCGAGTGAAAGATTTTTCCACACAAATTTCATTACAGGTTTGAGTGTTCAACGAGCATAACCATATGACTCGAACTCAAAGCCGTCGCATTTTAATTTTTTTTATTACCGCACATTTACTTGGTTCCAGTTTTGATCGAGTTAAAACCAGCCTAAACTGGTTTGCTGGTCTTAACTGGTCTAAACCCCTCTAAAACCAGTCTAGGACATCAAGATCTTTGATCATTAAAAACACAAACTTCATAACATTCTTTATATATTTAGAAAATGTTAATATTAAATTAATTTTGAAAAATTATTATATTTAAAACATTAACCCAAGGTTTCACAAACAAGGCTTAAGCCTAGTCCTAGACTAAACTGTAAATCTGAGCTGTTTCAACTGAAATAAATTTGCACTGACAGATCTTAAAACATACCAGTGCCTTTGTTTTGTCTTTAGATGCACACTAGTAATGCTTTTTTCAAAGGCTCGTTTATAAAAATGACTAACATGTCCTAATTGAACAATGGCCTAATCCTGGCTTAGTCTAAGCCCTGTCTGTGAAACCGGGCCTAGGGCTTAGACTAAGCCAGGATTAGGCAATTTTTTTATTTATTTCAGTTGAAACGGCTCAGACTTGCATTTTAGTCTAGGACTAGGCTTAAGCCTTGTTTGTGAAACCGGGGGAAAATAAAATGATAATGTAATATTTATTGTTTTTTTTTTACTGTTCTTTTGATAGTATTTATGTTTTGAAATATATTGTATAAATAATTGATTTTAGAGTTTGCTATAATATTTTTTATATTTATTTAGACAAAGTAGTATATCATTTAACAAGAACATTAATTTAAATATTACTTTTCTGTTCTTTTCTGTTAGTGTTATTTCTGTTCGGAATGTTTCAGAGCTTTATCCGGTTGATTTGGCACAAGTTTCCTACCATTTAGACAGCAAGGTCTGTTGAGATACCTCATTTGGCTAATGATTTTAAGGCCCACAGATACTGTATATCCATGCATGTCTGTGATTTGCTAATGAGTTTTATTGATATGTGAGGGAGTTATTGTTTGATGCCGGTGTTGAGACTACCTATGGCTTAAAGTCAATCGTCTCCTCTGCTCTGCAGGTCAGTTCCAGTAAGGCAGCTGGGAGCGCTCAGGCCAACTCCGCCGGAGGGGCTGTGGCAGGTGCTACGGGCACAGGAAGTGCTGCTCCAGCACAGGGAGATCTGGACCTGTTCAGCGAAACCAGCGGGAGCAGCAAAGCAGAGGACTCGGCCAAGAAACCTCTCTCCAAGGACTCTATTCTCTCCTTGTATGGCTCCAGCACCGTCCCGCAGCAGCCTGCACAAGGTACATCAATCCCCCAGAGTCCCACTTTCTTATTCCTCAGAAAGTGAGTGATCTTAACGAGAGAATGCAGATCTATAAATGGCGCTATGCATCCGGGTCCATTTCTAATGGTGCTTTGGGGGTGTGTGTGTGTTTGAGTGAAAGAGAAAGCAAGCGAGGTTCTTGAGAAGCCCTGCTTTAATGGGGGTATAAATAATTCAAGCACTGCGTGTCTTAGCACTCTGATACTGCTGAACGTGGTTTAAAGCTGCCTGCTTCGCCTGCCCTACTCTTCAAAGAGGACATTTCCCAAAACCTCAGATGCTCCAAATGAAGGCACTGCCAATTCTTCATTATCAGGACGCGTTAGATGCCCCCTTTCATCCTGCACACCTCTTCTGTCTCAAAGATCCATTTCCTCTGGGCTCGAGGCGAGGAACTGCACACATTAGTGCAGATATTGATCGCTCTACCGTCTGTGATGTTTTGTGTCATTGTCCTCTGGTCTGCTTCTGTTTTTGTCTCTTTGAACATATTGAACATATCATCGTGTGTAAATCTTCTTATTTGTGCATCTTTGTGCGTTTCTGCTCCCACAGCGACTGCAATGTTCATGGGCCCATCTCAGATGCAGTTCCCTGCGCAGCCACAGGGGAACTTCCAGGCCTTCCCCGGGATGGGAGGAGCCATGCCGCCCACTACCATGATGGGGGCTGTCATGGGACAGGGTGGCGCTATGATGGGCCAGAATACAGGCATGATGGTCGGCATGACGATGCCTAATGGTTTCATGGGAAATGCACAACCAGGAGTGATGGGCTTGGCTCCAGGCATGATGGGACCTCAGGGCATGGTGCCTCCTCAAAACATGTATGCCATGCAGCCAGGTCAACAAGGACAGTGGAATATGGCACAGGTATGTGACTTGTAATGGTGCTGTAACCAATATGACACATATAAAATGTTCCTTTAGTCTCTGTAATAAGTATCTTATGAAATCACACATGTCTCTGTGACAGCTCTAGGCCTGTGAACGGTATAAACTGCAGGAAGTGTTTGCAGGAAGTGTTTTGGTACATTTCGTTTGCTGAAATGACTTTGGAGTGATTGTTATATTATATTATAATGTAATTTTATGTTAAATGTAAATGTTAGATTTACCTTTTTAATTAAACCTTCATATGTGTATCTTATAATGTATGAATATTATTGATTATTAATATAAATAAATATTATATTGTCATAGACATTATAATATATAATTATATCATTACATTAACTGTTTCGTGTCATTAAGACTTTTAAAAGAGATACTTTTAAGCCCCGTTCACACCAAGAACGATAACTCTAAAGATAACTATAAAGATATTAGCGTCCACACCAGCAGATGATATCGTCTGTTTATTCTAAGCGCACACTCGTCTGCCGCTTTAAATTCTCGCGCTCGTGGCAGCAGGATGGATTCTGATTGGTTGTCAATGTTTGTATCGTTCATCAGCTGGAAAAAAAAATAGTTCTGTGATTCCAACAATATCGTTTCTCTGTGCCTTTATTGTTATAGCTATGGTGTAGACTGCTATTCTTTCATACTGAGAATGATTTTTAGAACTATATCATTATCGTTATCTTTATAATTATAATTATTGCTGTGAATGGGCCTTTATTCAGCAAGGAGGGCATTAAATTGATAAAAAGTGCAGTGTGCTGGCTGCATAGGATCAGCATCGGCTTTTTATAGAGAGAACATTTATATCTGAAGCTATTACTATTCATCATATCCGATTCCAACAATGCATCTCCTGTTATCCACAAAGCTTTCCTTTTATTCAGATGAGATCTTTTCAAAACCATTCCAGGTGGAAAGCGAGCTGTCACTTAAGGTCTCTTTCTGTCGCTCTCAGCGTATAATCAGAGATTCATAATAAGAGTTTTTAAAATCCTCATCTAATCTGCTGTCACCTCCCATCTGCATGTGGCTCATTAAAGATGAGTACTCAGTGACACCGACCTCTCAACTTCTATCATCTCCCTGCCTCGCCCCCGCGGCCCGTGGCCCGTGCCCCCCTGCGTATGAGGCTGAGAGCAGAGGGAGTCCGAGATTTCAGCCTCCGGGAGGTTAATTACACATCATAAATCAATACAGCATGCTTTAGACTCACAACGGCCTTAATTAAAATCCCTCCCCACAATGCAAGCGTGTGCGCACGTCCTGAGTTATAGGCCTTCGGCAGCACATTTGTATTTTGAGAGACCGGCTGAGGAAAGAAATGCGTTTGCTTAATGGTTTTCTGGAGTGAGGGTAATTTTGCCGCACGGTTCCAGGGAGGAGTGTTTTTTTTCCCGAGATGGATCTGGCTTGAGACATGTTTTCCTTCGTTACCCAGCGCACAGAGCATCTCCCTATTTTCCGAAGGAGGACTGAGGAGAAGAAGAATCATTAGAGTTTGATATCCACTGCCCTGAATAGCTGAGTACTGTTCTTGGAGTATTTACAAACACACACACTGCGGCACACTTATTTCTCCTTGCGTAGGCAGTATTGTGTTGAGGAAGAAGCAGGTGTAATTACGAGATTGGCCAAATTTGTCCTGCTGTGCATTTGAGCACAAAATGAATTCAAGGTCCACAGCGGATCCTCCTGAGTATTTTAGAAGGCAATTTTTTTTTTTTGTTTTTTTTCTCTGACTGTCTCACTCTAGTCATACACTTCATGGCCTAAAGCGGTTTAGTCACCTTGTGAGACATCAGAGCACTCCAGGAGTTCACGGTGATGGATAACCTCCCTCACTGCCTCAGGATGGGGTTTAGTGCTTTGGAATTCAACTCAAATAGAAGGCTATGTATGTGCCTGGATTGTGTATGTTCTAGTTTGCATTTCAGGAATGTATGGGAAAGGGCAAGTGCTACTCATTATGTTTAAATTGGCTGTTTTTCTTTTCTTTTGTAGCATATCAATATTTATTCCCATCAGTCTACTTATTTACACTGCTGTTCAAAAGTTTGGGGTCAGTTAAATGTATATATTGAAAACTCCTAAAAACATTTCTATGCTCATTACGGCTGCATTTATTTGATCAAAAATATAGTAAAAACATATTTTGAAATATTGTTACAATTAAAAAATATCTGTTTGTGTTTTCATATATTTTAAAATATTTTGTGGAAATTATGTTTCGTTTTTTCAGGATTCCTTGAACAGGAATTTCAAAAGAACACCATTTATTTAAAAATAGAAATATTTTGTAACATTATCAAATGTCTTTACTATCACTTTTGATCAATCCAATGCATTGTTACTGAACAATATGTTTACAAAGAATTTTTACAATTCCCACATTTTGGAATGGTTGTGTAGTTAGTCTAAAAACAGTCGTAATTAAATTTTTCATGACAATTTAAAAAATGTATTAAGCAAGCAGTGTTGTATAAAGTCTTTTATATGTGAATGAGCTCTTTTATGATTGGCTAGCCTCTGTGTACTGGCACGCTTCACTGTTTCACTCATCCGATCAGGCTGAGCTGCTGAATAGCGAATAAGCAGTTATGTAAACATTAACATAACCTTGTATAAAAATTATGTAAACACCAAACATCTAGTCAATTAGTGAAGTCGGCCTTGTTTTAGCTGCTGTTTTGTTTTTTTAAGTGGTGCTTCACAGTGAATGAATTTAAAGACCTAACGCAACTTCTCTGAGATGTTTTTAGCATGCTGACAGTGGTTTAGTGTGCTGTTAGACTGTCAGCATGGTTTAAGTCATCTCGCTACATTCATCCCCTCTAAAATACCAGCGCTACCACCATCAGACCACCGCTTGTGTCACAGATCCACCGCATTCAAAAACATATTTCAAAACGATTACTGTTAGACTTGTTGAACTGATGATGTGCTGTGAACTGAAGAGATTCGTTTTGTATAATAAAGGACTGTAATAATTTTAGCCTCCGACAACCCACCGAATGGTCGATCATGGTAGTTTTGTACACCCATTGTCAACATAGTTCATCGAACTCTTATTCCAAAGATAGAAAGATTCAGTTTTCCATTATATATCCCTTTTGACAGCTGGATAAAGATTGCACAAACTTTAGTTCCCAGAATTCAAGTCAATAATGAAAAAGAGGAGGCTGCTTATTTGAAACCATTAGTTTTTCTCTCTCTCTGCTGGCTATGAGCTGTAGAGACAGCGGTATAAATCAGACAGACGTGTCTGATGGTCTGCCCCACAGCCAGCGCACCCCACAGGACCCTCTCTTTCACGCCGCTCTGCTCTCAGGAAGAATACTGGTGGGAGTCCAGGGAAAAGATAGAGCTATAGAAAATGAAAGAGAGAAAGAGGGAGGTAGACAAAGCGTAATAAGAAGGGTGATGAGTTTAAAGATCAGAGGACAG
Source organism: Gymnocypris eckloni scoliostomus (assembly GCA_027564155.1). Taxonomy (NCBI): domain Eukaryota; kingdom Metazoa; phylum Chordata; class Actinopteri; order Cypriniformes; family Cyprinidae; genus Gymnocypris; species Gymnocypris eckloni. The sequence goes on from CM050429.1 coordinate 6,503,886, forward strand.
CTTAGTAACCTGAAAAAAATTAAGAGGAAAAGGGATCATTGGAGGGAAAGGTCATCCACGGGTGAAATGACCGGACCGGTTCTGATCTGAGTGTGTGAAAACATCACTTTTACGGTTCATGCTAGTGTAGAAACTCCACAAAGCAAATATATTTATCTTTTAATAACAAAGCTCCGTTCCAAAACCTAGCAACCTTCAAAGGCAGCATCCTGAAGCCAGTTTGAAGCACTCTACATATAATTATTATCATTTATGTATATTAATTAAAAAGTTACATTTGATTTCTGAAGGGTAAAGTGACCATAAAGACTGGAGTAATGGCTGCTGAAATAAATTACATTTTAATATACATTAAAATAGAAAATAGTTATTTTAAATTGTAATGATATTTCACAATATTGACGTTTTTACTGTATTTTCAATAAAATGAACGTGAGCATAAACAACTTTTAAAAACCGACCTTTACTGATCCCAAACTTTTGAATGGCAGTTTATATAATAAATATTTGTATTTATTTAAAATTTTTTTTTTTATGTAATCAGAACAATGTTTAAGTTAATTAAATATCTATGATAATATTAAATAATATTATTTATTTCCCCTCAGTGCATGCCACATGTGATGCTGGCTTAGAATTTAGCCAAATTAGGGTATTTTAGGAGACAGTACTTTTCGTAAAAACTTTTTCTGTTTATGGAGTGCTCATGATGCTTTAATGCTTTCTCTGTAGGTTTTAAACCATATAATTATGCTAACAACTCTGTGTGTGTAGATGTTTCACACATCTCTCTCCCCCTTGTCTTTTTCAGATTAACCAACAGATGTCTGGAATGAATCTGAACGCTGCTGGTGCTCCAATGGCATTCGGGCCACCTGGTGCCCCCATGGGCGGCTGGGTGGCACCCCCCTCCGGTCAGACCCTCAGCACCCAGCTCTGGAAGTAAATGAATGAGGGAAGATGGGGTACAAGGGGCACCGCATCCCTCCATCTCTCCTCTCCTCCTCCACCACCACATGCGCCCAGAGTTTTATTCATCTACTGTCATTTTTCCCCCCTTTCTCTTTCCAACAATTACTACTCTGGAGAGCATCGATTCAACCTGCCCTGTGCATTGATCAATTGAGCGAGAGTACGGCGTGTAAGAGACTGGCAGCTTTGACCGTCTTATTTGCAATGATTTTTTTCTTCTATATATATATATATATAATTTTTATTTTGGGGTGGGGTTCAAAATACATATCAGCTACAAGAAAGCTGCTGGACCAATTATACAGGCTTCTAATATATCTTTACCAAATCAATAGTGAGTCATAGTATTTAAAAGACAGAGGTATGGCTATCATATTTGTGACTACCCCCTCCTTTTCCTATCTTCTGTAGCCCCACGTCCCAGAACCCTCTAGCAGATATTGTATAGACCCATGTAATGTATGTAATCATGAGACAAACCCTCGCCCCTCTCTCACCCCACCGCATCCGTGTAGCTCCATGACAAACTCCATCTTTACTGTGATGTTTTAATGTGTGCGTTACAGAGAAGCACAGTGAGGGAAAGAAAATAAACCTGGACAACTGTACAGCTATGATGGCTAACGGAAAGGGGGGGTTGTGGGTCAATAGAAAGGGGCTCGGGGAAGGAATTATCGTTTTAGCCAGCTAGTTTTGAAAAGTAAGGACTGAACAAAAGCGTGCAGTCAAACACATCAGTCTCGCCGCTGTAGCAGAGCTTCTATCCTCTCAGACAGGGTCTCTCTGCTGTGCAATAATATAAACATCCCCACCGTGTCATCCAGGTTTATTTCTATAATGTGTTTACATTTTCTGGTGCCTAGTACAGAGACAGAATATTGTTATTTCCGTGCATTAAACAGTGAATAGCCATGAACTATTGTGTGATCATTTTGTCTAAAGACGCATTTATTGTAAAGTTATCTTTTCTTTTTCCCCTTTTTGCTTTTAAAGAGGGTTGTTTGGAATAAAGACAGTTGTAATCCAAAAGTTCTGTCGTAATGGTGTCTCACGTTTAGGCTGTATTTCCAGGGTTTTTCCATCCACTATTCCTTTTATTTTTGTGGACTGGTCGAGTCTCTTCAGCACCACTCAACCTCTTTGTACATTATTTAAGCAGCTGGTGCTTTTCCTCCACATTCACAGACATTGATCTGAGTGTCCAGAGTCTGCAAAATGGTCTGTTGACTACCACATTGGGAATAAGATCAAGTTTTCACATATAGTTTCCTTTAGAAAACCCCTTATCCATGGTTTCTGCTCTACCACGTTACAGGTAATCCAGTGTGACGCCACAGTGAGAAGCTCCAGCAGATACAGTAAGTGTCAGTAGAGAATCCCGAGACAGCTTGGCATGTCTTTTCCACCATAGCAGCAGGTATCCTAAAGTTCAAAGGTGGCCATCGGTTTGTAAAGTGCTGATGATGGCGGGCCTTCATCCAGTGTTATACGACAATATTAGTGCAGCGTTGTTCGCTAGACCTCTATATAGACTGAGTCCTGTTGCCGCTTTGGTTCGTTACCCAGGTTGACCTTCTCAGTGCGGGTATGCCAGACCAGAACCTGAAAGAAACCATTTGAAAGCAGGTATTTTAGAATACAGGAACCAAAAACATATTAAGCACATGTATATTGTATGTGCCTATGCAGTTTACCTATATTACCGGTACTATAAAAGGGATTTCCCTTGAGACACTTTACCAACCTCAAATAAATGCTTTTTAATGGCATTTGAGCCAAAGAAAACATAAATAGGTTCAGTCCATGTCATTTAAAAGTGAATTTGACAAGCTGTAAGATTAATTTATTTCCCCATTCAAGTAGATTGGAGTTGGTCTTAAATCCCTAAAAGAGCTTTCTGGAAGGGTTGCAAATATGGCCGCTAAACGACTTTACTTGAAAGGGATTTTGAAGGAAATGACACATAGGTACATCATAACAGAAAATAAGGTAAGGTCATTGTGTGTGATCTCTCAGCAGAGATGTTTTAGGCTGTTGGTGCGTGAAGGATACTGGAATGGGATCTCTCTGATTGGTTTCATGTCTTAATTATATCAGATAGAGGCAGTGCAGGGAACGAGCACAGTTAAATGGCCGCACCCAGGTGTAACATGAACACATGGCACTGCAGATTGGCCTGTTTTGTAAAACAAGGCTAATTTAGCAGAACCATAAGAGATGAATAAGGTGGACTGTGGAGCAGCAACCCAGAAAGTAACCAAAGTTTCCTGTGGCCTGAGAACAAGATGTATCCCTCTGGTAGATTCCATAATAATAATTTTGTGAAGGTGTCTGACACTTTGCTGTCTACTAACCCCGTTGTTCCCATGATTAAATATTCTAGAGATGAAGACACGCTTAACCGGTAGATATTTGTCACCTGGTGGAGACTGGACAATAATTTACACGGTTGCATGCTCATGTGACGTTGCTTTTCAAGCATTGGGGTTTAAAAACAAGTAATTTAAAGCCGTTGAAATGCAGTCAGCAGCGAAGGTGTGTGCTGTCTGAGAGACGGTTTCTGAGTGCTGTCAGAGATAGACACGTGAAGATGGTGTGCACTCAGAGCACGGTAGGCTTTGAACGGATAAATACACACATTTGTATGTCAAAATGCCCGTCTTTGCAACTATCCTCGTAAACACAGTCATTTAGGTCTTAAATGAAAGCAAACCACTGAGAAAGAAAGCACGTGTAGCAGTATATTGAATTCGGGGAGCTCTTAAAGTGACAGCGGTCTAATTTTCCTGCTCTGTCATACATGTTAAACAAAAGAGAGAACATCTCTCACTGCTCTTGACTAAATGACTTTTGTAACTTTAATAAGAAGAAATATATATTGAATTTACACTGTGAAGAAAATGCATTGTTTTATTAATTTGATTTCTTGTATTGTAGCATTTATTTATTTGTTCTGCTGTAGTATTTTGTCCTATTGCTTCTCAATTATTATTATTCTTATTCAATCGGTGACTGTTATCTACAGTGAGCTTAAGTATTTTTGTTTTGTAACCAAGTATCTATTAGTTTTTTATGATATTGAGACTGGTGACAAGAATTATGGCATTTCTATGGTATCTCAAAACTTTTGATACAAGACTGAAGGTCTGAGATGAACTACATTGAGAACTTCCTGAAGTGAATTGTAATTGGTTTGTGGGTGGTTAAACTTCATTAGTTGTGTTTGTGTGCGGCTGATTTACAGCCCACAGTGATGTCTCATTTTTATAAGAGGAAAGTAATAATACATGAAAAATTAAACTTGTGCGCTTCCTCTTTCATATGTAATAAATCCTTTAATTTTTAATTTTGATAATGTAATGGCTCAAAAGCAGTGCGCAAAGCTGAAAGCAGTGATATAACAGCAGTGTGGAGGTGTGAAGCAGCAGTCCCCATGGGCTCGAGTTATTGTAAATGAGTTTCAAGAAAAGGTTATTAAAATTTAAACCCTTCATACTTTTAGACTAATCTTGGAGCAATCTTAGTCTTTACATGTCTATCTATTAGAATATTGTAAGACAAGTGCACCGGAGATGTCATCGTCATTATTACAATGTGTGCCGAACACTTGTTAAATACTCGGATAGACAGATTTCAATTTGAGTGAAACCCCACTTGGAGCGATCCAGGAGTAAGAGAAGACACTGTCACCCTGCTCTAGATCTATCCCCCCTCTTCAACACCTTGTTTTGTCTTCTAAGAAGAGCGGTTGTTAGATGAAAGCACAAATAAATAGAAATATAAAATTTGACCATTTTAGCTTCAGTAATATCATGTAATATTTCATTTACAAGGCATTAATATTTTCATGGATTAGACTCATTGATATTAGTTGAGGCATCCGGCATACCATTCAAAAGTTTGGAGTCGGTAAGATTTTCTCTCTTTTTTTTGCTCTTAATAATTTATTCAGCAAGCACACATTAAACTGATACAAAATGAGAGTAAAGACGCATAATATTACACAAGATTTCAAAATGAGCTTTCTAGTCATCAAATAATCATAAGAAAATGAATATGAAGATGAAATTTACACAAATATATTAAACAACACAACCAATTTCATTGGTAATAAAAATGTTTTTGAGCAGAAAATCAGCATATTAGAATGATTTCTGAAGGATCATGGGATATTGAAAACGAGTAATGGGTGCTAAAAATTCAGCTTCACCATCAAATTGTAAAATAGAAAAATGTCTTTAAATCAGAACAATATTGCTGTTTTTACTGAATTTTTGATCAAATTCAGCCTTGTCAAACATAAGAAAATCTTCCCGATGGTAGCGTATGAGCTAACAATGAACATTTTTTTTCTATTTCATCTACAGTTGTGAACAAAAGTTTAATTAAAGTTGTCCTAAGACAAGAATGTATTTTAGTTTTAGGACAACTTTGATGAAATGTTTTGATCCACTTCAAATATTGATTAGTGTATATTCAATTAATTCTATATAATTCATATTCATTCATAATGTTAAATGTACATTTACACAACTTAAATTATTAAAAATGCATTGGTAAATTAATATTAACAAAGGTTATTAAAGTATTGTTCAATGTTAATGTTGGCTATTGCATTAAGTGTAAGTGTTACCAATAAACGCACCTTAAAGTGATTTTCTTGCATGACATGACATCAAAACTAATTTTTATAGCCTATAATTTTCAAGTATTTTAGCTTTTTATAAAAGTTAAATTGCGAAAAAAAATATGAAAAATGTCTGGATTCCATTTGGGCTGTCCCATATGAAAAGATTTTCTCAAACAATGTTTGTGCTGAAGATTCTTCCGAGGGTTTCTTTTGAACCTAAACGGGATGAGCATCTGAATCCTTGATAGAGAATAATAATTTGAGCGATTGTGTTGTGGGCAGCGTGAAGCATGCTGGCACGCTGACAGCAGTCTGCCAGGATCTGGTCTGCAGGAGCACAATTGAGATTGACATTAATAAACAGGAGAGTCTATGCACTGACTTCTATAAATACGCCTGTGAATCTCTCTCACACACTGTCTTCACCTTTCCATCTATGTGGCATGTTTCCCATCGCTCTGCCAATCTCAAACACATTCCCTTTGCCCTCTTCCTCTCTCCCTCTGTCCCTTTCCTCCTTGTCACATCAGTTTAGTCTGATTACTCGCATAAGATGACCCACTCAGCCTCTCTGTGCTTAATTTTAAAGTGCATGCTGGGAGTTAGCCATATCTCCCTGCCTGCAGGCCTGGTCACAGTCATCAGCTGGGACCCTCAAGAACGCCTCTACAAATGTGACCTTTCCGAAAGACCTCGCTGGCAGTGCTCCACTTTGGACAGATGCCCGCTCACACCCATCACAAAGACCCATAACTGTTGGCACAAGCGCTTCCTATTGTTTACTTCCATAATGCCATCCTCATATAATTGGACTGCAGCCATACATTTAAGTTTATTAAACTCCCACTTTGTCCGAGTAGCGACTCGCACTTCTTCGTAACGTCAGAGGCATTTCTACTCCGTTTACGGGTGCGATATCTACACGCTTCTGCATTGTCCTACAGGAACAAACCTGCACTCTCTGCTCTCTGTTTACAATGTGCACATTATGCTGTTTCTGGCAAAATGACGCATAGCTGATTGGCTGACGTTGGAAGCATGTCCTGCTCTTGCTGGTGTTGGTGATTAGTGGAATTGTCAGCCCTGCTAATAGTCACTATTAATAACCAGTGCGGCTACCATTAGGGTAATTGGGTGATAATGATGATGGCAGGAGCCGTGACGTGAAGTACGGGGAGGAAGAGAGCATTTTGACATGTAAGGTGAGCCGAGTGAAGCGGTTTGAGCTTGAGATTTCGGCTCCTGAGATAATGGGCCACGGATGAATACAGGAGCTTTTACAATCAGACCGAGTCAAATACATAGGAATGTGTTTTCATTTTCAAGAGCTCCTTGGCAGTGCTATTCATTATTGTCACTGGTAGAAGAATAGACTGCAGTATGAAGTTAGGTTTTCAAATTGGTACCAAAAATATAGGGTTGAGTCATAATGTCTACTAATGACTCCGACTCAAGAAAGACAAGGAACAAATGAAGGAACATCAAAAAGTGGATGTTTTTGTAGCGTTCTTGATAATCAGTGTGAAGGATGCAAATGCAGGCTGCTCTACTGACCTGGGTACAGTTCTTGCCTTTGGCTCCAAGTCCTCCACCTTAGTGATCTGTTTGAGGAAATCAGACTCTTGCATCCCTGGTTTGGCTCCTCTCCTCTTGAACAGGGCTCGTGGGTTTGACAGGATCACCTGCAGGTTCACTGCAAAGCCTGCCAATGGTGAAATAGAGTTTTGAAAGCAAGTATAAATCACATTTTCAATTTGAATGTATTTATTTAATTTAATTACTTTTTCCTCTTTGCTGCTTTTGTTGTCACAGCTCATGATAGTCATTAGGGGAGAGTTTGGAAAGAAGTGCGTGCCTAAGAGCCGTGATTGCAGATTGCAAAACACACACTTCCAGCGGTTGAGCAATTGCCACTGAGATGAATGATAATGCTAACAGATAGCTTTCTCCTTGTATTATAGACTTCATTTGCAAGTGAGAAAGTCTGGGTTTGGAACAAGCTCCACCAAATATACACCACACAGCTCACCCTCAAAATTAGTTTATTGCAAATTCATCTAAAACTAATTATAGTGCAGATAATCTCATTATATATTCAAGCACACTCTCTCATTTACACAGCTCTTCAGCGTGCTCTTGACCTTATGTATTTCTCGTGGGAGCGGGTTGAACCATCCCGCTGTTGCATGTGGGTCAGGGTAAGTTTTTCACCCACTCGTTTCCATTTCTCTCGATGACACCGTCTCAGCCACAAAACAGGAGAAGGACTTTTCAAATTTGACTATAGGGAATATCACCCTCTGTTGTGGGCTTTTTATCCTGGGCACAGGCTGTTTTCTAGGACGCCTGCATTCCAGCTAAACCACCTGGGCTTCCCTCAAATCCGCAGAGGCTCACCCACGACAGCAATGCAATGTTCATCTAAGCCCTGGCTAACTGTGTCCTTGTGTAGTTACAAGGTTTCTCTCCCTCAGATCGACATGCATACTGTCAAGCTTTATTAATAGTTGAAGGCCAGCCAACTCCTTTCTTTTGATCTTTTTTTCTTTTTTAATGACTATATTACCTTTTGATGTCCCTGTTGGAGTGTTGGGGGAATGATGTAAGAACCTATGCTCAGAGACACAGGGACAGGACTTTGATACAGCTGAAGAGCCGGACATGTTTCTGCTGTTGCACCAACAGCACTTCAGGGACCGGCTAGATGTGCCGCTGAGTTAAATGTATAAACAGTGTGGTAAACGCACGTGGAAAGTTCACATCCTGATTTTTAAATCCACTCTAAGACTGTATGACCAGGGTAGGGTTGCACCAGCGTTTTGTAAGGTCTTTAATTAGGATTGCCTTCAAATTTGTTAATATAAGTGGTGCTGAAAAGCTGTTTATGTTATGGTTCATAAAATTTTTTTTCCTCACAAAACTGCATATAGTACTTGCATTTCCAGGGAAATGCAATACATAAATCATGAAATAATCTATATTTAAATATGTAAATCAAAAATACTACAGTCTGTAAAAGGCAAATGGGAAAGTGTACTTTTTAGATTAGTTTTATGTTAAGCGTCAACTCACTTATTTACATAATTATGTCAAAAGGATTGAATTCTGCTCGGGTATAATTAAGCTCATTGTTGTAATTTAATCAGTTTGTTGTTTTTTAACTGTTATTATGTTCATACATACACCCCAATATTTTTTATATCCATCAAAGAATTCTAAAAACATATGGTTTCCTCAAAAATAGTTTTCAACATAATAACAGCGAAATAATAATAATAATAATAATAATAATAATTTCTTGAGCAACAAATCAGCAAATTAGAATATTTTCTGAATGATATTGTGACAATGAAGACTGGAGTAATGCTGAAAATTCAGCTTTGCATCACAGGAATAAAAATAAATAATTAATATATAAAAAAATACAAAACAGTTACTAAGTTTAGTTAAGTAAATAATATTGTGTAATAATATTTTACACAATTAATGATTTTATTTTGATTAAAAAAAATGCATGCTGGTAACTGTAAGAGACTTAAAAAAACTTACAACCCAAAACGTATAAAGGCTAGTGTAAATGTTTCAACTAATTTTTATGGCACAGTTTTCATTCATTTAGTATTGGGCAGTGTTGCCAAGTCTGCAGTTGTACTGCGAAATTGGGCTAATTTTAGACTGTTGCCAAGTGTTGTATATTAGTATGTGGGTTAAAGCAATCTACCCTCCTCGCCCCGGAACGCTATTTTGATGACGATATATTATTGTGACACAGATCATGTAAAAGCTAGAGTGACTAATGCACGGCCTAATCACTGTGTAGCCTACACTACAGATGCAGCTTTTTGTTTTCGTTTATTCTCATGCATAATCTTTTCAACCCTTCTCCGCCTAATGTGCAAAACGTCGCTATTGTGTGTTAAAAAGGTTTCCATGTTAAGACAAGCACTTGAGCTCCTCTTCAGGTGAGAGCAGTGCTTGAAAGCAATGAGAAAGGCGGTTCAGGACCTTTTCTCTGCTATTGTGTTTGCTCTCGGAAGAAGCCGTACAGCAGGAATACTAAATAACCTCATTGTTCTCAGCTTTTGTTCAGGGAGAAGTGTAGTAGAGCCGGCAGATTTATGAACCTTAAACAGCTCCTAGAACGTGTGTTTAGTCTATGGAAGCGATGTGAGGAAGCGTATTGTGTGAAGTGTTTGTGAAGGGAGATGTGCTCACTGTCAGGTAGACCTTGACAATGAATACATTATCTCTGATGACAATATTATGGGTGAGTTAACACGTGTGAAGAATACAAGCTATGGAAGAGGAGCAATAGTGGTAGTAATGGAGATCACACGAAGATACCATCTCTTGTTATTAGAGTTTCATGAACAGCATAATATCCAGCGGCAGCGCTGGAGTCTGGGGAATTAGGGATTGTTGCAACTACGCACTGCTATCTCTGACGTTGTATTCATTCCCTCGAGCTGTATATGAGCCCTGCCTCTCCTCCATTAGGATGTTTCCAACCTGTCAGCATCTTCTCATCCCTCCCTCTTTAATGCATTGCCTGAGAGCTCACGTTTGATAAAACTGCACAGAGAAATTGCTGAATTTAGCTTCGGTAAAGATGCTTTTCGCCAATTATAGGGAGCAGAGAGCCCCTTCACCTCACTTCTACCTAAATTACAGGGTATCTGTTATCTTTTTCTACTGGAGTGTAATTTTGTGTTGCTTTTTACTGTCGCAATACATTCATTTTTTTGTTATAGTAAACTAAGTAAGCCGATTTCCTCAAAAAGTGTAAACACAGATGCTTTTAACATCCCTCTGTTTGGGAATCCCGACCAGCCTGACATGTCAACTTCCAAATTACGTTTAGTCGTTTAGCAGATGCTTTTATCCAAAGTGACTAACAAATGTGGAACATCACAAGCAATTTATCAGAAGAGCAACAGTATTTGAAATACACAGTGCCAAGTGCCAGGAGCTATTATAGGAAGTGCCTTTGTTTATGGTTGTGTTTTCATTAAGTGCTTGTGGAAGAAATGTGTCTTCAGCTCTTTCTTGAAGGTCTCAGCAGATCGGCTGGAGGTTGGCAGCTCGTTCCACCAGAGAAAACAGAGGGTGAAAGAGCTGGAAAGCCATTTTGGGTATGTTTACACGGCAGCGATTGTACTAGAAAAAGATTTTTCCTTTGTATTTTGTAGAAGTTTATCATACAGGTGACAATGTTGGCAAAGCAATGACAAGGATCTGAGAAAACGACTAAACTGCTGTATTATGCATGCCAGGCGAGTAGTTGGCGATGTAAAGAGACGGTACACGCCTGCGCACGTATGCATTCAAGTTTGTACATCATGCATAAAATACATGCGCATGATGTCACTGTTTTCAAAAATTTAATTGTTGTAGTTTTTCATTTTTAAAAACTTGCAATAATTTTTTCAAAAGTTTGTGTTTTCAGGCTCCCAAAATGCTGCTGTCATATTTAAAAGTAGTCAAAATGCATAAAAGGTTTTCTGTTTGTACCTTAGTTGCTTTTGAAGAAGCACTTATAGTTTTTTATGTTTAATGTTTTTTATATATTTTCAGTTTTATTTTGTTTTTAATATATATTTTGTGCTTATATATATTGTTTTTAGTTTTCTTAATTTGGTCACACTTTATTTTAAGGTCCAATTCTCACTATTTACAAACCATTAATATTGACTTTTGCCTCGATTAACTTCTTATTTGCTGCTTATTAATAGTTAGTAAGATAGTTAAGTTTAGTTATTGGGTAGGATTAGGGGTGTGGAATAAGATCTTTCAGAATACTGTATGTGCTTTATAAGTACTAACAAACAGCCAATATGTTCATAATAGGCATGATAATAAGCAACTAGTTAATAGTAAGATTTGGTCCCTATACTGTAAGTGTTACCAGTCATTTTAGTATTTTAACTTGTTATATTTAATAAGTTGTAAAGGCAAATTTTTATTTAAGTGTTAAGTTTTTCAGATAATATTTATATTTTATTTCGCCTTTAAATTAATTATTTCGATTTTTTACTTTGCTTTAAAGCGTGGTACTTGGTGCCTTTCCTTTGTAAACACTGACATGCTCTAGTGTTGTATAGGAGAAAAGCCTCTTCAGAAGACTCTCTAGTGTTTCACAGCTTTTTTCCCTTAGCTTAGAGCATTCCTTTTGCATGGTCTCTCTATATAGGAACCGCTTTGCTGCCTGCTTTGGGCCAATTTACATGCCTCTTTGAAACGACTTCAGTGAGGGGCAGTCTGGAAAGTATCAACACGACCAAACTGCAAAGAAGTCCCATCTGCTTATCTGAGCAGGCAAGCTGCTCCAGTCCTCACACAGCTGATGTTGTGATTATCGACAGCACATAGTATAACGTGGGCAGAATATCCTTCAGAACTCCGGGAAGATGGACAGAGATATGGATGGCGGAAGTTCAATAGCTTAATAACATTAAATAAAATTGAGAGACCTCGTGGTGAAACTTGAAGACATAATGCTCCAGCTAATGTTGTTCTGCTTCTCCAATACTTTTAAGACATTTACAGTAATGGTTCTGAACTTTAAACAATTCTTTATCAAGTCCGTTGATGGATGGTTAATTGGTCACAGTAGCTCACCTGCAATGCCACGGGTCATGGGTTTGATTCCCAGGAGAATCCGCATACTGATAAAAATGTATATCTTGAATGCACTGTAAATCGCTTTGGATGAAAGCGTACGCCTAATGAATACATTTAACTTAAATGGAAGCTTTCAGATGGGCAGGGTGAAAAAAATGTCAGTTTAGTGTTCAGCTTGAGGTTTTACGTGATTTGCACAAATTAGTCCTGGAATTGAAAACCAGCTGGATGACGGAAAGTGCCAGTCACCAGAAACCGGTTTTATTTAACCAGTGGAATCTATTGTCCAAAATTGTCTTTGTCACTCAAGGGAATGAGCTAGATCATGCTCAGAGCCTATGAATATTTTAAATCTAGAAATAGACATTTAGAGATATTTCCAAGAACTGTCAAACAGCTTTTTTTTTAAACAACTGCTTAATCTGTAATACTCAACCAGCTATAAAACCCATTAAGCCATAATGCATAGGATTTTTAATGTCTATGGCATGGTTTGTTGTTGTTGTTGTAGTTGTAGTTGTATCATTTACAGTAATCAGTTTCAGCACTGAATGTATTATAGGCAGAAAATCTTGATAAGATGCACTATAAACTGATTTATCAATACAGCTTTTTTTACTTTGTAGTTATTTTGTAATTTGAGATGGTTTAGATTCTGTTCCATAGTTTTCAGTGATAGACTCTGATAACCATTTTATAATTTTGGGCCATTTTTAAAGAAAATACAGTGCAATAACATGGAAATCACTTAATTGTCTGTAATGTTCTGTTATTTTGAACTGCGGTTCTGTTACACAGCACAAATGCCATTAGTGTGAACGCATGCTTTTGTGTCAACATTTCATCCTGCACGTAGTGTAAAACAGGCATAATTGTCATATATTTAAATATATGTGCCTTTTTTTCCTGGTTAGGCAACAAGGGAGCAGCAAGATTTTTTCAGTTAAAGTTCAGTTAAAATTGTTAGTGGTGTTTTAATGACCGTGCATGTTGTTAAATGAGAAATTCAAGAGATCTTAGTGGTGTCTTACCAGCCATGTCAATTGCAAACGGCCTGTCGGCCTTCCAGCCAGTGTACCAGCCGACCACTTTCCCCTTTTCCACCAAGGGCCGCTCATATCTCCGGCCTCCAACAAGTCCCACTGGCCATACTGACACTCTCCTGGTTGACCGCATCTGAACAGCAGAAGACAGAGCAGTGATAAATATGATAATATTACAAACCTAATCCACCATTGTTATTATAAAGATCTGCAGAGTTTTGTTGTGGATCCTCCAGTCGGTTCTTTGGACCTTTATACTGCTAACCAAATGCAGTACTTAGTCTATTATTATTTTTAAAGGAACGAGCGTAGTACCGACACACACAGCATGACTTATTATAAAATCCTGGCTCATTTTCAGCACAAATAAGTCCATCCACCTGCAGTCTGCTGGAGACAGCACACATCGCTCTTCGGTTCCATAAACACTATCACATCTGATTGAACACTAAAACAGTCATTTACAACAAGATACCAGCTTCTTTGAGGAATCTTAAACATCCTACTGCTGAAAGAATCTTGTTTTCCCTTCATTCCTTCATATATAGTAAAAATAAAAACTATTTGCCACTGGGGAAATGAGCATTACTGCAATTTCTCGAAAAAATGGTCAGAGTAGCCTTTGAATATTTAATGGTTGTGCTATTTATGTGAGTGCTGTACGCAGTCGGGTGACGTGCCTGTGTCTGGCGGCCGTAAGCAACGGACAAGCTTTGAAGCCCAAACTGCTGCCCCTTTAGCTGTATTTCTAATGTCCGTATTCCTCGCTCTCTTAAAAGGCTCCATCTCCATAATGTTGCACTTAAAGTCTAACACAGCTCAAAGGCAAAGTCAAAGAATTCTCTATAGCTAAGAGGATGTCATCTGCAGGTGCCAAGCGTCCTTTTGCGTTGAAGTTGACAAAAAGGGCAACAGGCACAGCCATCAAATGCAGTGTCACATACACTGTTCTTTGACCTGAGCTCTCAAGCTACAGGCGACTGTGGCTAGGCATCTGTATTTGGCAGTTTTTGTGACCCATGTGTTTTCCTGCAGGGACAGGGAATAAAAAAGTCTGGCCCCATTTTGACAACACGGTGCAGAGAAATACATTTGTAGTAGACGAGTGTGTTCGATATCTTTAGGGAGGTAAAATCACCTTCGATAACAAAGCTCTACATGCTGCCTGACAGTTCCAGAGAGGATTCAAACAATGCAACAACACAATTGGATCTAGTAAGGATCTATATTTCTAAGGAAAGACAGGTTACAACTGAGAACAATAATGCGAATGCAGAAATTTCAATGATGTGGCATGGCACCGAAGACACAAGGCTGGCTAGGAAAATACATTGCACAGAGTATATTGTACCACGAAAATCTAAGTATGACTTCATTATGACCATGTGCTGCCAATTCAAGCACAGCACAAAATCACATTGTAACTCTTTTTTTAGTTAGTCTCATCTAACTTCTGACATCTGACAATATCTGAAAATGCTTGAAACAAGAGAAGCAACACCACAAAATCAGTCTTATGTTGCATAGTTATATTTGTAGCAATAGCCAAAAATACATTGTATGGGTCAAAATGATCGATTTTTCTTTCATGCCAAACATAATTAGGATATTAAGTAAAGATCATGTTACATGAATATATATTATACATTTCCTACTGTAAACATATCAAGATTAATAAAAAGCATTGCTAAGAACTTCATTTGGACAACTTTAAAGGCGATTATCTAAGTATTTAGTTTTTTTGCACCCTCAGATTCCAGATTTTGTCCAAATATGTTCCTATCTTAACAAACCATACATCAATGGAGAGATTATTTATTCAGCTTTCAGATGATGTATAAATCTCAATTTCGAAAAATGTACCCTTATGACTGGTTTTGTGATCCAGGGTCACATACAAATGTGGCTTCTCAAGTAAAGGTATATTGTTTTTACTGTAAAACTAAGCAAAATACATATTAGGAAAATTAGTTTTTGCAGTAAATATTATTAATAAAGGTATTAAAGGGTAAACCGATAATCTGAATTTGTGTCCTAACTACAAGAAGCAATGCTACATTTCACTAGTCATTGGGTTTTGAAATGATAGTTCAGCCAATGAAAATTATATAATTTACTCAACCTATGTCATTCCAAACCTTTATGACCTTTATATTTGGAAGAATGTTGGTAACCAAACAGTTTCCGTTTCTATTGACTAGCATTATATGGACAAAAATTAAATGGAACTTAATGGGACCCGAATTTGTTTGGTTGCCAAACCCAAATACTGATCTGGTTATTGTTCAGCAGAAGAAATACATACATACAGGTTTGGAACTACAGTTGAGTACCTAAGCCTTCGCAAAGACCCGCCCCCCTTCGTTACTGTTGCTATGTCCAACAAGCCATGCCACACTTCATATTCTCACACAGTAAAAAAATAACTCTTACATCGCAGAACAAAGAGGACTCCGACAGACAAGACAGAGCAGGTTACTGTAGGTATAAAGCAAAGCATTTTTTAAAGAAATTCAAACAATAAATACCGTTTTGTGCCTTGTTATTGAGTTGTGACAGATCACTGTAGCGCCTCAGTTCAAGTGGCACGTGACGTGAATCGATCATCTCTTCCTCTTTACTAGTTATAACATGAAAGAGACATGAATGAATATCAGAAGGTATCTTGTTTCAACCGCGGAAAGATGTCAATACACACCATTTTTCAAGTTCAAGTCCACCAACGTTTATCTACTTTCCAGTCTGGTGTGTTTGACAGACAAGAATGGCAGATTCTGCGTTATTATTGGTCAGATCGCCTGTCAGTCAAACTCCATGCGAAGGGTCAATTGATGACCAAATTTTCGTTTTGGTGGACTATCATTTGGTGGCCTATTTCTTCTTGTGTATATTAAAAATAAACGAGGAGAAAACAAAGAGGTTGTGGATATCATACAGTATGGCGCGATGTTTCATGTGGAAAAAGATGCAGTCTGATAAAGCGCCACATTAAAGTATGTGTACTTCCTTTTAATGATCTTCAGTTGCGTCATGTTTTGCAGGTGAGAAAGAATGCAAACAAATTTGGTTCTGATTTGTGATTGATTGTCGTGCTCCATTTTTGAGTCAAATTGCTTGTCATTGGAATCTTATTTTCTATCAAAAAATAATAACCTATGTTCTATTTGTGAGTTTAATGATGAAGCTATTTCCACTCAAACCGTGGAAACACCCCCCCACCGACTAGAACTCGATCACTGTACTCAACTCCCTACCACACCTAAACAAAACTATTATTTCACTGTTGCTCCGTCACTTTTCTAGCAAATTTTGAGACTTTGCATTGCAATTATTTTATGTTACTGTTGCCTGAGGATGAATCACTCGAGTAGTAGCACTTCTCGTTGGGGAAAACCGTATGTGCTAAATGAATACATTTCCTATGTGTCATTAATGTTTGTCATCATGAAACACTAGCTGTGGAAAAAGGCCAAATGACTCTTATTGTTGTGCCGTGTAATGTGTTTGTGTTGAGCAGAGCAGGGTCATCAGCATTCTGACACTGCGCTCTACCCCTCAGGGGATGTTCCATGTGTTCATCCACATGTCCAGCTGTGTTCTGGAGAAATGAAGAGAGAGAGAAAAATGCAGAGGGAGGAAGGGATGCACAAAGCAAGCATTGAAGGAATGAGGAGGGCAGTAAGGCCTGTGGTAGAGGAAAAGAGAACGGCTTAGATGGGAGGAAAAGCAGTGGTAAGAGAAGGGTAGAATAACTGATGATAAATGAGACGAGGAGCTATAAGTGCAGGGTTTGAACAACAGCCAAGAGAGAAAATATTTGTGTTACTGTAGATGGGACAGAGAATGAAATGCAGAGGAAACCTCTTCTCTCATCTCAACATTTGACTGCTGTCAGCGTCCTGGTGCCCTGTTTATGCTTCCCAGTCAAATAACAGAAATGTCCAACCATCAGACATCAAATACAAAGCAACACATTTACATGGTCATTCTTAAATGTACATGTTTTGGTGGCTAATTCATTTGAATCTGTATGTTATTGTTCAATTATCTTACACCCCTTTGATGAATTTTTAAATGGGTAGACCATGCTTTATTATAAAAAAAACAAATAATTGCACATTTTCTAACAAATTGCATCATATTAATTAATATGAAAAGTGAACATTTAACATATGTTTTCCTGTGCAATTAAGTTGATTAAAGGGATGGTTCAACTAACAATGAAAATTGTCATCACAAGTGATGTCCATGTTGGTCCAACTCCAAAAAGGACCCCAAAACACAATAAAATAATGTTAAAAGTAGTTAATATGACTTGTGCATTACATTTGATATTGCATACTGCACTATTTTTTTAATGCGGAAGAAAGCTGTTTTCTGTGAATATGCGAGATTTACGATTCATTGGCCGCTAAACAAGAAGAATATCAAAGTGCAGTAAATGGTAAAACTGTTACAAACCAATTTGTTTATAATTAGGACAATACATTAAAATAATATGGTCAAATAATACCAGTTTGCTGTTTCAAGCAGCATAATGAGCTGTTTTGTACAGCATTGAAGCGAATGGCACAGGAATCCAGACGTATTCAATTTACAAATGGCCAATCTTATGCAATCAATAAGGTGGTCTTTTCCTCACACAAACTTTTTTCATTTTCCTTTTCTTTTCTTTCTTTTTTTGGACATCAATGTTGTTTAATGGAAGAGAGCTGCTCCAATATTTTTACCATTTCTCATTTTCCACTGAAAAAACAAACACACAAACCAACATGAGGGTAAATAATTATATCATTTTTGAGAGAACTACTCCTTTAATTACTAGAATCCAGCTGACTTGATCAAAAATATATCCTGAAGAAATGTGTGCAAATTTGAAAATATTTTGAATGTGTGCAAGACATACACTCTACAAAATATATGGTTCTTTGAAGGTTCTTTACATGCAGTAATGGATTTGTTTAGAACCATAGCATTCTGAAGAACCCTTTTATGCCGAAATGGTTATTTGTTAGAGTTTAGGGTTCTTTGTTCCCGCCCTTTTGTTTTTAAAATCTGTAACTGTCAAAGCACTTCATTACTGATTTTCTGGAGTTGGTGATCCAACTACACAGACTTTCAACACACTCTCAACAGGTAAATGATTTCATTCCTAAATTGAAATACAAATTTAACTTTAAAATTGTAACCGGTTTCCAAACAAACATGTTCTTATCTGTTTTTTTTTTGGTCACATAAGCTCTGCTAAGCTTTGGAAACTTCTCTCCTCTTCTCCACTAAGTAAAATAGACAATTAATTTATATTTCATATTGTTAGACTTTTTAAATTATTATTTTATTTTAAGATTGTGAAGGGCTCACGTACTGTCCATTTTTGCTTTTGGCCTTCATAAACAATTGTTTTTACATAAACACATGGACACACTGTAATTCTAAACTCAATTGTGTATTTCAGATGTATCACATCCTACAACCTCATCACCTGCAGAGAAAAGTCACCACTCAATCACACCAAAATGAACCTAAAGGCATCATAGAGGATTGTGAAGATTGTTTAATGAAACTTGGTCTTCAATACACTATTTTATGTTCTATTTAGTTTTGTGTTTTAAAGCATTTATTCATGTTCATTGTCAATTGTCATTCATCAATGTATTCAGCTAATAACTGTTGTTATGAGCACTGACAATTTTGCATGTCAATAAAAACATACTTAATCCACACAAAATGCTGCTGTTGTGGTTACTGTTGTTGTTGTTTTAATGTGAAACCCGAACCGAGGCTATACACTCTAAGATGCAGATGATGTTATGGGGTAAAAAACTGATATTAATAAATAATATATACAAAATAATGTATTTCTTAAAATATCTATAAATTATAACTTTCAAATGCTAATTATTTTCTATGTCTTTTCTCTTTTTAGTTTAAGAAAACATGTACGTGTGACCAGCTCTATTCAGTCAAGGATATTCTCCTCTTCTAAGTAACAAAGATATTGAATTTATGATCCATTTTGTTAGATATTTGTATTATGCATTGCTTAATAATAAAGATATATTTTTCTGCATAAACATACCCAGCTATCCCATGACTTTACATTACTTTTTCCTTTTAACATTGTGAATTGCTCACATACTACTTTTGGCCTTCATAAACAAATGAAAGGAGACGCATTGTATATCTAAACTCAATTGTGCATTTCAGATGCTGCATCATCAGATGCTAGATCATACAGATGCTTTCATCATCTACTGAGAGAAACTGCCATTCAATCACAGATAATGATGAACCTAAAGGCATCATAGAGGATTGTGAAGATATTTTAATGTAGCTTGGTCTTCAATACACTATTTTATGTTCTATTTAGTTTTACGTTTTAAAGCATTTATTTATGTTCAATGTCCATTGTCATTCATTAATGTATTCTACTTATAACTGTTGCCAGAACCCTGTCATTTGTGCTACAATTTCATGTCATAAAAAAAAGAAATTGACACGCTGTTGTAAGATATTACAAATATACAATAAGATGGGTAAGATAGATAATAAGACCAGGCAGATAGTGGGGTAAAAAACAATATTAATAAATAATATATACAAATAATACTAATATTAATGGTATACTAATATTAATGAACGGCTATCATTAGAAATGTTATTTAACACATTTTATTTTTAAAGCATGGTGTATTCCATTTGATGGAAAAAAATAAGATGAGCATATATTTATGTGTTGCTTCTTTGGGGAGGGGGGAAATAACTCATCCTGCACCATTTGAGTTGACATGCATGCCCCTTTTCAATGGGTCAGACATATGGGGCAAGACCATAGAGTTGTATTTCTTTTTTTTTTTTGGACCTGGGCCAACGAGCAGATCCTAGCAACAGCCTAGCAACGGTATAGCAAATCCCAGCCATATCTAGCAAACAAAATGTCATCGATTCAAGGGGGTGAGCTTTAATGACTTGGACCAGTGTAAACCAGCAAAGGTTTCTTTAGAACCCCAGCCATATCTCTGTATGTAGCATTTCTATTGTCTTTGCTTTTCTAACCGAGTATAGCCTACTTCATTTTTCAGATTTCATATAAATCCTTACTCGTCTAAGTAGATTAAGCCAATAGTCATCTCAAGAAGTCGCAGTTACCTCTTCAAATAACTCAAGGCTGTAAGTGTTATCATCATCGGCGAAGAAAACGACTCCTTTATCTTTGGACGAGCGATGTCCTCTCAGCCAGCCGAGCGCTAAGTTCCTCTGCTCGGTCGCTCGGGGCATCCCTGTCCGCTTGAACCTGCGCGGGGTGAACACGTTCAGGTGAGTGTATCTCAGCCCAGAGCGGGCGAGAAACCGAGAAACCAGCTCCGTGCGGGAGTTTGAGTCCTCCACCACGATCCAGTGGAACTGCGGAACCTGGCGGAACGTATTTGCCAAGCGGGTGAGCTCTGCTTTCTGCACCGCTCGGCTGTAAGTAGGAGTGATGGCATAAATGACCGGGAGAGATGTGGCGTTACTTTGCTGCTGCAAATAACTCAAGGCTGTAAGTGTTATCATCATCGGCGAAGAAAACGACTCCTTTATCTTTGGACGAGCGATGTCCTCTCAGCCAGCCGAGCGCTAAGTTCCTCTGCTCGGTCGCTCGGGGCATCCCTGTCCGCTTGAACCTGCGTTCAGGTGAGTGTATCTCAGCCCAGAGCGGGCGAGAAACCGAGAAACCAGCTCCGTGTGGGAGTTTGAGTCCTCCACCACGATCCAGTGGAACTGCGGAACCTGGCGGAACGTATTTGCCAAGCGGGTGAGCTCTGCTTTCTGCACCGCTCGGCTGTAAGTAGGAGTGATGGCATAAATGACCGGGAGAGATGTGGCGTTACTCCCGCTGCTGCTGCTGGTGCTTCTGCTGCTGGTGCGGGTCGTTCTGACGACCTGCCGCTGCTGCACATTTCCCAGCCGAGATAAATAAAAGCTGGCCGTGTTCCGAACAGACAGCCTCTTCGTATCGATGTCGATCACGATGATCACTATCAAGATCCACGGAAGAAGGATGAAAAAGCGCGTGTAGAAGATGGATTTCATTGTGCCCGAAGAACCAGTGCTGCTTAATACGAACAATTAACAGTCCGCCACAGACAGAGCAGTTCATTCAGAGCCGGTTATTAAATTATTGCAGATCATTACTTTTTAAACTTCCTTTAAAGCCGTCCCTCGCGTGTTTTTAGCCAGCATCCGCAGTCCATGGGCGTTTAAACTTGCCATTCCCGTTTCCTAAACGCGCTGTTTCGATCCCATCCCGTCCTGCGCTCCGCCAGAGTCCGTTCCCTGAGATGATGCTGC
The DNA here is from genome assembly GCA_027564155.1 of Gymnocypris eckloni scoliostomus. Classification (NCBI taxonomy): domain Eukaryota; kingdom Metazoa; phylum Chordata; class Actinopteri; order Cypriniformes; family Cyprinidae; genus Gymnocypris; species Gymnocypris eckloni. The sequence continues at coordinate 6,525,483 of CM050429.1, forward strand.
CTATAAATAGGAATTCTTCAGTCGTTCAGCGCAAAGAACAGTGCCAAAAATAACAACAGGTCATTGTTTTGGTCACGTGCATAGCCTGAAGTGCAATAAATCCACGTAGATTTGATGATTACTCAACTGCATCGAATGATGGGACTGAGCTGATGGTCCGACAGACGCTGCTGTAGTCCGTTGAAATGAGGAAGGCTGAGACTTCAAACTGAGATTTCTCCCTCCCCACCTGCGCACTACAGAGCGAGAAAGGAATCATACTGTTGTCTGTTTTTTTACGATAGGAGACTTTCATGTAATATTTACATAGGCCTATTTGATTGTTAGATATGTTTACAGTTTATTAAACTGTAAATGAGTACAAATGGTTGTTATGTTAGAACTTACCAGAATGCGTGCAAGGCAAATAGTTAGCATAAATGGTTTTTAATTTTTAATTTATTATAGGCTAATCATAATTACTTTCGCATCCTCATTTTATTTTAAGCTTTTTAATTCCGAAAAAAAGTTTGGTTTGGCTGATATTTATTTACATCATGCTGATAATTAACAGTGACACTTTACAATAAGGTCTCATTTGTTAACATCAGTTAATGTATTAACTAACATATGATACATTATTTAGCAATACATTTTTACATCATTTATTAATCATAATGTTAGTTAATAAAATACATTGGTTCATTGTTCATGTTAGTTCGTCCGCCTCCCGTGCAGGAGATCAGGGTTCGAAGTTACATGTAGACTATACATTGATGGAAACTGCTAGCTAAATGATTTTTGTTCTGTTGATCAATGTAAAGCATAACTAAATTAATATTGTTTAAAATGACAATTGTCAGCTTGTGTATGAAGATCCTGTAAAATCCATCTTCATTTTTGCATATTAACAATATGATTGACTGAAGACTAATTCTGTTGATGTTCATTTGCTTGAGGCATATTCCCATCTGTAGATTTACCAGATCACCTGATGGCATAAATAAAACATCCTGATGCATGACAAACAACAAGGTAGAAAGCAACATGGCAACTTATTCGATTTAACAGTCTACATTGTAATCAAAATGGCTGGTATATTGCCTGCAGGCTTTTTACGATGTTCATTTCAGCGCTGGCGTGTCTATTTGACTGTCTTGTGTCTCCATTCACAGTGCGATGACAGAAATGGTTTGTGACATCCAGCCTTGTCCTCCCATCCTCGACATGACACCCCCTGTCACCTCAGACAATGTCAATCACAGAAAATAGAAGCAACTGTCAGGGACGCTATCTCATTGTGGGCAACCTTTTGTTGCAAATGACTGAAATCTGACAGGTAACAGCTGGATATTGTTCATTTCATTGCATCTACCATGAAAGAGAAGCACTGTGAAGTATAAGGAGAAGCACAAAGGTTTTGGCCTGTTTATTATAGAAATTAGTCTCAGGTCTTTGATGTAATGGAATTGATCCACAGTGAACTGTTCTATTACATGGAGAAAGTGTTTTTTTCTTGATTTGTGGAGGATTTATGCTGTTCAGGAGGAACAAGAGACACCATGACACACTTCAAAAGAGTAAATGGTGCTGCTGTGCATTTTTGCACAATCTAATCTGGTAATCCTCCCATCTTCTCGCTGATGACGCTTCTCAGGAGAGCATGGACAGGGCTATTTAATGGCTTTCATGGGTGGGGGAGGAGGAAAAGAAAAGCTGTTTATTGATGGAGAAATATCCTTTCAATACTCATGCATGCTGTTGAAGCCAACAGAATGCAATAACAACCAATTAAAGCAGTGTCCCATGAAAATAGATCACAGCACAACTAGATTAAACGATAATTTAGGTCTCAGTTCAATACAGTGAGGCAAAGCAATTTAGATCTTCACAATAAGCAGGAAATATAGAATGTATTTGTCAACACCATTTGCATAGAAATGAGTTTTCATCACATTCCATTATTGTGTGAATTTCTCTTGAGCCAATACATTTTCTCAACATAACCCAATGGAATCAATTGGTCTGGAGTTAACAGCATTAGGTCTCTGTTCTCGAAGCTACAGAAACAAATTGCTGCTCAACTAAAAATCGAAGCATTCAAATAGTTTCACTTGTTCCAAGCCTTATCTAATTTTTGAGCGAAATGCATCTAATGTTTCAACCTGATAACGGTTTGTGTTTCCAATTCTGCCACCATTTTAGCTTTACAATAAATTGAGTTTTAAGATGTATGGCAAAATTGGCTTGTAATAGCTTAATTGCTAACTGACTTTGTTTCTCACAAGCTCACGAGTCAGATGTATGCAAGTCACGCAACCAGATCTCTAAATGACAGAAGTCACTTTGCAAGCTCTTTCATTTCAAGGACACTGAAGAAAGTGCTGGTCTGAAGCATCCAAGCATGCAATCAATCTTTTTTGACTTTTGATAGTTAACATCTCTTAGCATTGTATATTTCATCATCTTTGTATAATGCGGTCTTTGAGATTCTCATGATGCTCTTTTAACCAGTGACTAAAAGCAGTCCTAGCACAGCAATGAATGATGAAGGATGAATATGTGCTGTAATAACCCTGAATCTGTGGCAGAATATCATGCTGTGGGATAGATTTACATAACAAAAGATGTCTCTTGGAGCTCAATCACAAGTAAACAGCGCCGAAGCGGTAACATGGCATTTCACAGGCCACATATTATGAGCATATTAATAGATGATGACACTCTTCAATCCGGGACTACATCAAAGGTATGAGCCCTGGGATAAACACGTATTAGCACCTGTGATACCAAGCCGGCTCTCTCATACTGTGGCCAACTTAAGCATTTACCTGCAGGATCCTCCGAAATACTGAGCATGGTTTATTTGTTGCCACACACGGCATATAAATTTGTTCCTAGCACTAGCAGAGCAATTTGGTGATGTAACGATAGCCTGCGAGACCACATATCAACGACATGCTGATAGCAGTGCAGATTGTCTTAACACTGTGCTTTGTCTTCATGGGACATACATGCAGTAAAAGGTCATTTAGGTCCTTAATTAATCCACAGGGAAATGATATCTGCTAGAGAAGGAGAGATTGAATGAGAAAGTTCTCGAACCTCACAAATGCTGCATGATGTATTTGAAATACTGGATTGGACTGGACTGATTCTGGCCAGTCTCTTTAAGGAAATTAACTATTCACCAGCCATCTTGGTCTCTGGCAGCTATTTTTATTTTTAATGTGTAATAGTTTAATTTATTTTCTTCTTTTACGCCAAAATTATGGCTAAAACTGGTTAGTCCAATGTGCAAATATTCTAGAGTAATAAACTATAAAAAAAAACAATTGGTTCATCCAATTGTCATGTGTATGTTCCTGCCCTTATTTGGTTTGGTTCCTGTTCTCATTATTAGTTAATCACCTTCATTGTGTTCACCTGTGTTGTATTACTTATCTCATTACAGTTCCTTTTGTTTGGTTCTTGCTTATAAGTCCTCAGTTCTCCTTTGGTCTTTGTCCTGGATTGATGTTATTTGAGTATTATACGTGTCTTAATGATAATTTGTTCGCCTGGTTATCCTCCTGTTCTTTGTTTTGGATTGCAAGTTGAAATTAAAGTTTATTCATTTTATTCAATTAATTTCAAAATTAAAGTCCTTCATTGTGCGCTATTGCTACAACCATGTCCCGATACACCAATATTATGGCTGCTATAATAAGTGTTACTGTTTCTTCCTATTCCTATATATATTTGCAAGTGGTCCTTTTCTTACCTCTTTACACTGTCGGATCCAGAGTTGTGGACTCGAGTCGCAGGACTCGAGACTTGACTCAGACTCGAGTCCCAAATTTGAGGACTTGTAACTTAACTCGACATAATCAAAGAAGACTTGCGACTCGACTTGGACTTTGAAAACAATGACTCGAGACTTGACTTGTACTTGAGCCCTGTGACTCGACAAGTCTTTACCTTAATAAAATTAAATAAAATAAAAATAAAAAACCTGTTCTGATTAATATGGGCTGGTTACTGAAGCGTATGATCACAATATGATTAGCACAGCTTTTGGCACTGAGCCAGAGATGGACTCGCCGATGTATAATGAAAGCGCAGTAGCCTAATAACAGGCTAAACCTTTCAAACATAATTCGATTTTTTTTCAGGTCAAATGCTTGTATGTATCCTATAGATATAAATTTCACTATATTCTTCCTCTTTACCAGCCATTCATTTTTATGTCTTTTAAAAGAAATGGATGAAGTCACGTGTTGTAAATCTGACAGCTCTTATTACGCACATATAGCCCTTAAACTAAGCCATTAACTGTGATCATTATGAATTGTTTAAAACACAAAATACATTTACTTACATATATTTGTGTATCTGAATAGCTACAGTTTTGCCATGGATAATTTTGCATGCCTTATTTCTTAAACCTGATACAGTGAAAGGTGTGGTGCAAGACATGGTTGGCTTAGGCTTGTGGCCAAAGGAACATATAAATCGTAAACTTAACATATATTAACTCAACCCCTTAGAATTATTAAAATATTAACATTTTATTTTGAATGAAGACTAACAAAGACAGTGCAGCGCCATGATTAGGCTATAACTAGGCTATTGTTGCGCTCCTCTCATGCATGGAATTTGAATTTGAATAATTTATTATTATCAATATTAGTTGAAGAAATAGCCTGTATAAGAACATTAATAATATAGAGCTATAATCATCCAATCTGTCTTTTAAACCCTATTCACTGATGGTTTCTTATTTTTATTTAACATAGGCTATTATTGTTATTTGTTTTCTTCACTTCATGTATCTCTTAATTAACATTCTGTATCAACCATATCAGTTTAGGACTTCAAGTACCATACATGTTTTGTAAATGCTATAAATAATACCCGACAATCATGTAAATTAAGCTATGTCTATTTCTGTAGACCTACTTCAATAGTTGGCGATAAATGAGCGTCTGTATAATATTAGCAAATTATTAAATATTTGACTCAATTGATTCATTAACATCACTGAATTGTTAACAGTTGATACAGTGGACTTAAAATCTATAATTTTTTCACTTAGGCCTATATTCGTTCACAAACAATGATCAATTCCTCAATGAAACACCACTAATTATAATATATTTATAAATATACTTACTATAGACTATTAATGACTTTAAATTTACAGTAATAATTAATACAGAGACACTCATTTTGGCAAATAGCACTAATGATTTGTTTAGGACTTGAATCTTAAAGTTGAGGACTTGCAACTCGACTTGGACTTGCTCTCTGGACTTGACTGTCTTGACTCGGGACTTGACTCGAGAATTGAATGCAAAGACTCGAGACTTACTTGTGACTTGGTCTCACCTCTGGTCTGATAGCCTTTATCATCACATCTTGAATGGCTGATTTCTATAGTGGTTGTGTTGTGCATGTGCTGTTCGCCCTCAGATTTAGCACATTGCCATTTAGTACAAAAAAAAAACAGTGAAGATGAAATGCTTTCACATTCTGTCTGAGAAGGCATTTACAAATCATGAAAGATGCAGAATAGAGAATGGCATTTTGATAGAGTGCTCCAGCAAAACCAAGAAATCACTGGTGTTCACAATTGCATCTGGCACGGGGAACTTGGCAAGGCCTTCTAACATCACAATTAATTGGTCTCATCCTGCAACAATCTAATTTGTTACTGTGACACGAAGCCGTTAACGATAAAGAGTGGTGACAGGGTGATCAATTAAGCTTGTCTCTCCCTTGCCTGTTCACTTTAGAAACTCTCTTGATTCTGTTCGTTTAGTCCCACTGGGAGCTGAATGAATCCTTACGGTGAAGTGGAGTGTACAAGACTGGAAGAGTAGTTTTATTCCCATGCTGGAAGGACACACTGGCTGTTTCTCAATATGCGTTCTTCAGCGATCTTGCATCCTTGTGTTCTCCCGCTCTACATCATCAATTAACCGTCGCAGTTCAGTTCCAATTCTCAAGAACACAAGTACAGAGGACGCATGAAAGCTCCCGGATGTGTTCTTGATATCGAGGTTGCATCGAGTGCAGACTTGAGAGAATCGAGCCGTTAGAAATCCCAGAAGACGCTGTGAGTGTACGTAAGCCTATAAGCTTAAACTCGCTCTAGCAAATACTTGACGGCTCTTGAAGTTGAAAGTAAACATTTACGAGAATGCAAGTCTGTTCTTTGCGTTCTTGGAATTGAGAAACAGCCACTGTCCCTGTTGCTCCCAGCCTGCTGACTTCTTTCTCACCTGCTAATGAATGACGACGCCCCTTGGTTTTCATCTAAGCTGGAAAAGGGACACTCCCTGATGAAAACGGTATTTCTCAGAGGTTGCTCTTTCGTAACTCAGTAGACTCAACGGAGGCCCCTTTAGATTTAATTTAAGTATCTGTATCCAATGTAATCGGCGGTTAGGCCGCGTGCTACAACACCCTGCGCTGTGTGCTCATGTGGATCTCCAATGAAAAATTCCGGGAGGAAGAAAAATAGGAAGAAATGAGACAATCGTTGGCAGACAGTAGGAGCATAGAGTGATACAATTAATGTGGATAGCAGTGCGGAAAATTTGGTCTTGCTGCTAAAATGTTTGAGTTCATACTGAAATCTGACTTTTCAATGCAGACTTAGCTAATTTAAGCACAGTTTGCCATGTCTGCACTTGGCAAATTTGGCTCAATTAAAATAAACTCTGGTACAATTGGTTCATTTGAAAAAGTGTGAACACTGGCATCTGAACCTTGCTGCTCCTGAAATAGTGGGTCTCTGTCCGCTTCCAAATGAACTCTGGTAAGGTTCGACTGATATATGAATGCAACATGTACCAAAGACATCTAAGAACCAAAAACAGGACATTATATCACAAGATGCAACCCTAAAAAGGACAAAATGCTCAAGCATACCTGGTTCTTCTTGTCATAGGACCTATGTTGCCCATTACAGTTCAATACAGGTGTTGGAGTGTGCAACAAAGTAATTCCTGGCACTGATCTGACATTGTATAAGCCATATTTGTGAGCTACAAAGCTGGTAAAAAATACCACTACCATCATATGTACACACATACAATAAGCACATTAGTCTATGTTCAATTACTTTGCAATATACAGGTGCATCTCAATAAATTAGAATGTCATGGAAAAGTTCATTATTTCAGTAATTCAAATCAAATTGTGAAACTCATATATTAAATAAATTCAATGCACACAGACTGAAGTAGTCTAAGTATTTGGTTCTTTTAATTGTTATGATTTTGACTCACATTTAACAAAAACCCACCAATTCACTATATCAACAAATTAGAATACTTCAGAAGACCAATAATATAAATAATTTGTAGAGATTTGTTGGCCTTCTGGAAAGTATGTTCATTTACTGTATTTGTACTCAATACTTGGTAGGGGCTCCTTTTGTTTTAATTACTGCCTCAATTCGGGGTGGCATGGAGGTGATCAGTTTGTGGCACTGCTGAGGTGGTATGGAAGCCCAGGTTTCTTTGGCAGTGGCCTTCAGCTCATCTGCATGTTTTGGTCTTTTGTTTCTAATTTTCCTCTTGACAATACCCCACAGATTCTCAATGGGGTTCAGGTCTGGTGAGTTTGCTGGCCAGTCAAGCACACCAACACCATGGTCATTTAACCAACGTTTGGTGCTTTTGGCAGTGTGGGCAGGTGCCAAATCCTGCTGGAAAATGAAATCAGCATCTTTAAAAAGCTGGTCAGCAGAAGGAAGTATGAAGTGCTTCAAAAGTTCTTGGTAAATGGGTGCAGTGACGTTGGTTTTCAAAAAACACAATGGACCAACACCAGAAGATGACATTGCACCCAAAATCATCACAGACTGTGGAAACTTAACACTGGACTTCAAGCAACTTGGGCTATGAGCTTCTCCACCCTTCCTCCAGACTCTAGGACCTTGGTTTCCAAATGAAATACAAAACTTGCTTTCATCTGAAAAGAGGACTTTGGACCACTGGGCAACAGCCCAGTTCTTCTTCTCCTTAGCCCAGGTAAGACACCTCTGACGACAACTGTAGCCAAATTCCTTGACACGTCTGTGTGTGGTGGCTCTTGATGCCTTGACCCCAGCCTCAGTCCATTCCTTGTGAAGTTCACCCAAATTCTTGAATTGATTTTGCTTGACAATCTCCATAAGGCTGCGGTTCTCTCAGTTGGTTGTGCAACTTTTTATTCCACACTTTTTCCTTCCACTCAACTTTCTGTTAACATGCTTGGATACAGCACTCTGTGAACAGCCAGCTTCCTTTGGCAATGAATGTTTGTGGCTTACCCTCCTTGTGAAGGGTGTCAATGATTGTCTTCTGGACAACTGTCAGATCAGCAGTCTTCCCCATGATTGTGTAGCCTAGTGAACCAAACTGAGAGACCATTTTGAAGGCTCAGGAAACCTTTGCAGGCGTTTTGAGTTGATTAGTTGATTGACATGTCACCATTTTCTAATTTGTTGAGATAGTGAATTGGTGGGTTTTTGTTAAATGTGAGCCAAAATCATCACAATTAAAAGAACCAAAGACCTAAACTACTTCGGTCTGTGTGCATTGAATTTATTTAATACACGAGTTTCACAACTTGAGTTGAATTACTGAATTAAATTAACTTTTCCAAGACATTCTAATTTATTGAGATGCACCTGTATACAACAAAAAACCTGTCCAATCTGACCATGTCCTTATGCTTTTTGTAGTTTATTTTAGGATTCAGTGTTTAAAAAAGCCCTAAGTAAAAGACTCAATATGCTGTCCCTTTAATCTCATGGTCTAGGAGAGGCAAATTAGATTAATTTAAAGAAATGTAATTTTGTATTGCTATGGTTGTAATTGGTCAAAAGCACACATCAAATGAGATGCAATCATACAAATAAAGCATATGCTCATCTCAGCTCAATTTAAAATATCCTGAGATTTTATAGAGATCCCATTTGCGATCATTGTTTCCAAATGTGCCGACTTGAATAGGGGCTGGACAGGGTGTAATTTACAGACCCTAGTCTCTAATTTAGTGTATGAATCCTGTGCTTTAAAATCATATTGTTAGAAACACAATACTTATTCAGAGGGCTTTTATATGTAGTGTGAAATGGATATGTCCTCCAGCTGAAATGACTACTTTCTAATATTCAGATTTTGTTTGAATGTGATGGCACTACATTTCAAAGCCATAATTAACTTCCTCCACTTAATGACAGACAAACTGTCAACATTTAATGATCTTAAAAAAAAAAAAAGTGATCAGCCGCTGCATTTTTTTCCCTAATCTGTTTGTGCTGTGTTTAATTTTTATTCACCACGGCATTACTCTGTTGAACGAGGTTAGCTCAAGTCTTTAGTGAGGAAGATATTAGCGTTGAATAGAAAGAGCCACCGACCCTTAGGAGGATTTAGTGCTTGTCGAGGGGCGTAGGTTAGGAGTGACAGACAGGAGGACTTTTCAAAGTTTTTACTGAACTTTCTTAATTAAACGGCACAGACGCGCATTATGCCATAATAATCTTGAGTGCTGTGATTAGTAGAGCTGCAGGAATGTATTCAGGGAATATAAGGAGGTTTGGTGTGTGCATGTGGCACACAAATAGAAAGATAACAATAATGTCACATGAAGAATGAATAATTGACATCAGGCCTGCATACAAATAACAAACAAACAGTAATCAGATCGTCAAATATTTAAATGTCGTACAGGTCGTTCAGCAGTAACCTTTATTGAACAAATGTAAATGTCAGTTAAGCACAAACAGATGCTCATTCTACATGAGGCAAGGTCAGGTTAAAGAAAGGACAATAGTTAAACTGTAACTTTGTAAACATGATAAGCGTGAAACTCAGCATACTTTCCAATACAAGACAAATATTGGTAAAGTGGAATTTTCTTCTTATATTTTAAACTAGAATCTAAATGTCCTACCTAAATGGAAGGCCTACAATATCTCTTACAAACTAGACTTGGCCATATATACAAGAGGTTAATATAAGTACGTATACTATAAACATTACTTTTTAGATTTTCTGGAACACTTTACATCATGTAACATTTAGTGAACCTTTAGATTTTTATAAACCTATTTTTATTTATTTAATTTTATTTGATCTTTATTTTTGATACACAAACCCATGTTTATTCCCAGACATAAATTCAGTTTATATATATATATATATATATATATGTGTAAGAAATCCAAGAGGTGACCATTTTCACCCGTGGCTCCTGCAATATGAAATGAAATGAGTCTGTGCAAGACACTGAACATTATTTACAATTTTCAACTATCCCACTTCACCAAAATTAAATGTATAATTCCGAATCGGAAAGGCATTAAAATTAGTTTTATCATATGAGCATTAATAATAATAACAGCATTAACAGAAAGCGAAACTCTGCTGTATGAACACTACCATTAAAGAACCCAAGCTGAGATAATGAATGAAAAGCTAACCCTACTGTCCACTCCTGTTCTCCATCTCCCTGCAGCCTCCTGCATTTATAACTCCTGTAATCACCTGCAGAACACACATACACACACAGAAACGATGACCCAAACAGAATCAATCCTCCTTCACAGGGGCCGTATAATTGGTCCACTCTCCCAAAGCAGGCCTGTTAAGTATGCTCTGCTGTGAATTATGGATAGCCAGCAAAATGGCTAATAAAATATGAATGGCCAGTTTTTGTAGCTTGCACTTCTCTGTGTGCAGATGTTGGTAGCAAAGCCAGTGTACATCTAATAAAACACCCCTGTCATCGCAGTCCAGGAAATGGCACAAAGCTCTTATGAAATCTATGGGCCATCCATAACAATATATGTCATTATGGAGAAGCGTCTCATCAACATGAGTGCCTATGCCTCTAAATATTTTACCTGCAATCAGCTGTCTGTGACACTGAGCATTATTTGTCAGCGTGCTGTGTGATTTATGCCGGTGTCTGTATGCCGTTAAACCCCTTCCTCCCTTCTGTCACCTGCTCCAGATGCTCTTGTTCGCTCTCTTGGGGCGATTTTATACCTTGAGCCTTTGTTTGTTTTTTTGGTGTTTATTTCATTAAATACATCATCCTGTACGTGAGTGGCTTGCAAAAGAGAGAACATAATGAGTGAGTATAGGGTTCATTAAACACAACGTGGTGAAAAATGTGAGAGGCAAGCAGTAGAATGGGAAAAAAATTCAAGGTCCAGACTGAGGTAAAAACTTATGGCAGCTATAGCTATCATAGCGATGGATGCTATGAAAATAGCAGTATGTTTTACGATATGCTATTTACACTGAGTACAAGCTATATAGCCTATTCTATTTACACTATGTTAAAATACCAGGATTTTCTGCTAATTATACTACTTATTGCAAATAGTGGCAATTATCTGCACCTCAGTATTGTAGTAAATATTAAAACAGTATGCAATAATAACTTATTGAGTGTAAATTTTAATTTTAATTCAAATTATTAAATGGATGCTACCTTAGTGGAACAATAAAGCCCTCCCCACACTTACCCGAACCCAACCAAATACTTTATTTTCAACCTTTTGGTTATTTTCTTAATTTTTATTGAAAAATAAATGCTTTACTGATCTGATTTGAAATTTGAAAATGGAGAAAAAAAGTTGGCCAAAAGGCAAATTTGAACCCGGGTCCATCGCATCAGAATGATTTTGACACATATTTTACTATCTATCGGTGTCACAGAAGCTGATGATCAGCAGTAATCTTTTCTAACCTTGACCAGCCAATCACACGTCAGTGGGTGGAGCCGGAGTTAGTGTAAATGGCCTCTTTCATCAAGGTGAGCTATTTACACGTATTGTAAATAGACACCCCGAAAACATATTTTACCTCGAGCATCCCGTTTTTAGAACAGTGTATACATAGAAAAACAATGGAAAAGTAGCCAGTGGGGTGCATTAGAATGCGTGTGTGACTACTCATCAAATAAATAATTATTTTTCATTTAGAAAATAATATAGTAAATGTATAGCCTATATATTTCACAATCTTACCTGCATATGTGTTTTGTTGTGTTAAAACTAATGCTAAGACAAAAAAATAGTCCAACGATCCAAAAAATCAATAAATAAACATTATTTGAACTTGCAAGGTTTCCGGAGTCCGTAGTCTATTATAGTTAATGCAAAAGTCATCTTATGCTAATTATTATTATTATAATTAAAAGGTTTATTATTTCACATTTTATTATTTGCATGTTCTTAATATATCGAATATAATAGATTTAAGCTAACAGTATGCTAAGCTAGTATGCTGAGCAGTTGAAAATTGGAAATTTTAATTTCATAAGCTAATTGTTTGTTAATTTACCATTATAAGTAACAATAGGCATTTACGGTCATATTTACACAGCTAAGACAACATAGGCTACATCATAAGTCATAAGTCTAATCAGAACTGAACACACGTTAAAACTTTTAAAAGTTTCTTCTTTTAATTTAAAAGCTCTTTCAGCTCAAAGAAGCAAAGTGTGGACTCATTTATGCAGGAGAACTAATTGTTCACGACACCGGCTTCATTTACACGGATGAATGGACTGATACTTTATACAGCATTGCCATTAACAACAGTGAATATTAGGAAATATCAGACTACTGGGTAATGCGGTTGACCAATCAAAATGAGTATTGTAGAGAGCCATGTAAAACAGAGGAATACTGGCAGAGAAATACTGATATAAAGCTGAAAGATATATCTGAGGGCGTATCTGGGGGCGTCCCAGGAGCCCCGTGGATGCACAGAAACACAGCTCTGATAAGAACTTAATTAACAGCCATGGTCAAGCTGCAGTCACCGCACACTGTAACACATTCACTGTGTGACAGAAGTAAAGATGTGTGTGTGTGTTTGCCTAAAGGGGAGAAACATGGTAAAAATGATAAGGGCCTTAGACACAGAATTGAAATCCCAGGATATTTGTGGGTTCCTGTCATGACTGCTGAATGCTGATGTGCCATTTTACCCCCTACAACCCTTGCTAGAAGGACACGAACGTCTCAGTGTTCACTCACAGCGAGGATGTGATTACTATTCTCGGTAGAAACATCCATGCTATTAAGTTAGATTGTAAAAGCAACCTTGAAATGCACAGACACACTTGACTACAAGGTAATGACCCATATCTTTAATTAATTATAGAGAATTATAAAACTGATTGACTTGCATAATCCTGGCATACTCCACTTCATAACCTGTAGATTGTACTGGGTTTCGAAGAGGGCTCAGATGACTTTAATTATCTTTCTTAATCAGGTTTCTGATGCTTTCTTTTATTCATCCCACGGTATAGGAAGTGAAATATATACAGTTAGTGACTGACTGTGAAGTGTTGCTGCTCTTCGTCATGACACCTTGACTGAACTTGTTTAAATTCAGTCTGCTATGGCTGATGAACAGTCAGTTGTCTCATTAAGCTCTCAGTAGAATCTAAGGGCTGGTAGAATGTCATGCCCAATGAGACACAAGACTTCAGTAAGCGTGTGGGGGCTTGTCATAGTCTTGGCTTTCGGAAAGCAGTACAACACACAGACAAGAGCCATGTCATTAACAGGCCACCACATTGAATCATTGTGGTCTGAGTAAGTAGCTTCAGGAGTGTTGGTGTGGCTTACAAATCAAATGTTCCACAAACTGAAATCGATCTCAAAATGTTCTCATGATAACTATGTGTGAGACAGTTACATTTTGGGCATCAGCCGACAATCTTAAAGGTACAGTTCACCCAAAATGAAAATTCTATCATTAATTACTCATTACCTTCATGTCAGTCCAAACCCGATTACTGCCTTTCTGCTCTTGAACGTGTCAGTTGCATTGCTGTCTATGCAAGGTCAGAAATCTCTCGGATTTCATTAAAAATATCTTAATTTGTGTTCAAAAAAGCACTAATAAACATAATATCCCTTTAAAAACAGCACTAATAAACATAATAAACATTAAATGTCCTTAAAAAACTAAACATAAGCTCATGTAAATGGTATATATGGCATATAAAAACAATAGATGTTAATGAAAGAGTGAAAACAATGTATTTTACAGTAAGAGCATGGAATCAGTGTTAGTATGAGAAAAAAGTTTAGAACTATTTTCACTGTTAATAATAGCAGCAATAATTATAACGTTACTGTAAAATAAAAAATAGTATTATTATTAAGAAGAAGAATAATAATATTAAACTGTCATTAACAATGATAATAATTGTTTTATTATTATTATTATTATTATAGTGATAATCATAATAATAACAAACTGTTATAGTCCTCATTGTTTGTGTTAGTTTTATTATGCACCAGTAACTTTGTGTTTTTGTTGTGAATGTATCAGAAAGAGAGAGAGCGGCAGCATTATTGTTTAGAAGAGTGGATGTAAGCTTCAGTATAAGCAGAGGGATTTCTTTGGCACAGTGATATTTTGTTTGAGTAATGGTGTGTTGTATCTAGCACAGGCTTGGCTCTCCATCACTCCCGCACAGATCCAGATAATAGCCCATCTGCTGCCCCAGCGCCCCACAACTGGCTGTCTGACTCATATTGCATACTAAGAGTTATGTCTCACAAGCTCACTCTAAACAAATGTATCCTCACAGTCGCAGCGGATGAACTAACAAACGCATCGCTTTCAATACAGAGGAACTGCTGCTCTCTAGTGGTGGAATTATAGTACTACAGAGTTGTTTTCAATACGCACTGTATGGCTGCCAGAATGGCTACATTTACCGCATTTTGTCTCAAACTCATCGAGTTCTAACATTGTATCACATTATTAGGTAACATGGACCCAAAACATTGTTTTACAAGAGCACACATGGTCAATAAAGATTTTCTACAAACATCACTGAGCCAGAGTAGCTCCTCGGCAGAACCTAGTAGCATATTATTAGCTATATTAGCTAATAATCTGAGAGTATTAGCCCAAGGAAAGAACATTAAGACAGAAATCACTTTATTGACTGATTTTAATTGAAACATTACTGTTTACTATTGTCTTTTTAGAGCTGCTTTACAGCAGAATTGAATTTTGTTTGTATATTTTCTATATATCTTCATCTATATCTAGCCTGTCTGTCTGTCTGTCTGTCTGTCTGTCCATACACACACACACACACACACACACACACACACACACACACACACACAAGGTGACTTAACTTCAAGTCTGTGGCTTCTGTCAGTCACAGTGTTTGGTGAGGCAGGCAGTCATTCAGCCATTTGACCCATTTAAATTAGCTTTGGATTTCCAGCAAGAGATATAAGCTCACTTCAGCAGGTCTACATGCTGACTCAGGAGCTTGTATGCCCCTTACGGTTCTATTAATTGACGGGGCAGCTAAGTCATTATTATTTTTGCCTCCTCTTTAAATTTCCCCGCCCACCTTTCCTCATTCTGTTTGATGCTTTGTTGTTCTCTTCTCTCACAGCCTGGCACAAATGGCTTTTGTAATGAGAAAACAGCTATAAAATGCACAATGGCTCCCAAAAGTGGCAGGCAAGCGGTTTGCTAAGTATGATTGTCAAATTGCTTAGAAAAGACTCTTGATTTCTTTGCTAACTCAATAGACACAGATTGCTCCCTTCACAGGATGAGCAGATTGAGAAGGTCCGAATGCCTGTTACAACTACAAGTTACACTAGGCAAAACATACAATGGCAGTCAAAAGGAATAATTAAGATTTTAATGATTTTGAAAAAGTCTCTGCTCAACAAGGCTGCATTTATTTAAATAAAAGTACTGTAAATACTGCAATATTGTGACATAACTGTTTTCTGTTTGAATATATTCTAAACTGTTAAATTACCATTCAAAAGTATGGAGTAAGATTTTAATTTTTTTAAAGAAATGTATACTTTTTCTGAACATTTACGGATGCATTAAAATGCTCAAAGGTGACAGCAAAGACATTTTTTGTTGCAAAAGATTGCAAAAAAGTATCAACAACCACACTTATGAAGCAGAACTGCTGAACTGCTTCAACTGTTTTCAATATTGATACAATGTTCCATTACTAACATTAGTTAACAACACTAGTTAAGATGAACTAAGAATGAACAATACTTCAGTTAACAACACTAGTTAAGATGAACTAAGAATGAACAATACTTCTACATCATTTATTAATGTTAATTTCAGCATTTACGAATGCATTATTAAAATCTCAAGTTGTGTTTGTTAACATTAGTTATTACACTGTGAACTAACAATGAACGACTGTATTTTGATTAACTAACGTTAGCAAAGATGAATAAATAGTGTAATGGATGTATTGATCATTGTTTGTTTATGTTAGTTAATACATTAACTAATGTTAACAAATTACACCTTACTGTAAAGTGTTACCATGATAATAATAAGAAATGTTTCTTGAGCATCAAATCAGCATATTAGAATGATTTCTGAAGCATCACGAGACACTGAACCCTGGAGTAACGGCTGCTGAAAAATCAGCATTGAATCACAGCAATAAATTAAATATTTCTGTTTTTACTGTGTTTTTATTTTTTAATAAAATAAATGCCTTTGGCATTGGCTAAGAATAAGACAATTCTTTTAAAACCATGATGAATCTTAATCATCTTAACTTTCGGCGCCCAGTAATGAGACTATTTCTTTCATAAATGCCCAGATTTTGATGCAAAAGCTGAATGGGTGTGTGAGTGGCTGAGTGAATGAATGAGAAAGAAAGAGAGAGAATGTCAGCTTGGTATGTTGACAAGCTTTCTGTAATCTCGAATCCCCTCAGAAACAGTTGCAGTGATGGGTCTGTGTCTCCCTGCAGCCCCCAACACGCAGGAAGCAGCAGAGCATGACATGTGATGAAGGATAATTACCCCACAGTCACTGGAGAGCCTATCCACTTTACTAAACTCACACACACTGAGAGAGATTCATGATGAAAGAAGAACAGAAGGCAATGAGAGAGATAGAGAGGAAAACTAGATCGAACGAGACAGGAAGAGGCAAAGTGATCCATTAATGTTAAATGCACTATAGCATGAACAATAGACAGAGTGAACGGGGAAGACTGTAAGTCCATTATTTAGAATTGTGAGCAACATGAAAAGAGAAAGGGAAATGATAGAGAACCAGAGTTGAAAGAATTTGAGATTTAGGTCTCAGGATGATCTTCAGTCATAATTGTTCTTCCAACAATATAAGGTGTTAAAAAAAGAAGCTTTCTAAAGAGACTTGACTTTCTCCTGTCGGTATCACTTAAATGAACAGATTTGAGATACTTGCAGCTCTTCAGCATTGATGAGCTGAGGTCTGATCTGGGATTGAAAGCACACTGAACTTGATTCTCACACATGATCGATCAAGATCACGCTTGACATATTGTGTAAATGACTAGCAGTTGACCCCATGACACATGGGCCTCTGCCTTCATCCTTCTGTAGCTCACTGCGCAAGCCTCGTTTGAAGCGTTTTACAAATGTTAATGCCACCTAGTGGCCCTTTAAAAATGGATACAGCTTCCTATATATAGAAAAAGAATGCATCCTCATAACATCATGTAACAGATATTTATGCATTATTATTTATTTTTGATAATTATTTTTAAGTTTAATTTTAAAGATACATGTCATGCTTTAAAGTAATTGTTCACCCATAGTTTACTCATCCTTAGGCCATCAAAGATGTCCAGAAAATTTGTTTTATGGAACTTTTTTGGAACAGATTTGGCAAACATTAGCATTACATCACTTGCTCACCAATGGTGAACCTTCTGCAGGGAATGGATGCTGCCAGAATGAGAGTCCAAACAGCTGATGAAAGCATCACAATAATCCACAGAAACCCTGTCTATCAGTTAATTTCTTAAAAGGTTAGTTAAAATCTCTTTTAAACTTTCACAAGACATTGTTGATGGACTGGAGTGTGAAAACAGCAGCGATGAATGCTGTTTTATCAGGTGTTTAAACAGCAGCGATTCTGATAGTCGTGCATGTGACTGCAGAGGATGCTAGATAGTTGAGCAAGTAATGTAAAACACTGGATGCAAATCTGTTCTGATGAAAAAACAACAACTCATCTACATAGTTTTCAGTGTGAAAACAGCGAATACATTTTCAGATAATTTTAATTTAACAGCAGCGACTGAATGCTGAATACATGCAGTGTAACAAAACAGCATCCTGTAGACTGTGCTTCCCAAACCTGTCCTGGAGGCCCCCTCCCTGCACATTTTATGCGTGCTCCCTAATCAGACAGCGACTGGATGCTGCAGACTTTACTAACTAGCTGATGAGTAGAAACAGGTGTGAATTAGATAAGGTACTGCTGTGATGATTCTGCAGCGACTATTTATTGTATAAGTTATTATAAACAGCAGCGAAAATTGTTCCTCTGATAGTGATTCGGTGTGAAAACAGCACTGCGACTGAATGCTAGATAATGTACTGTGAAAACAGCGTTGGCTTCACTTTCAAGTAGGCTACTTAGATTTGTGTATATAAAAAACCAGCGACTGAAATGCTTTGCTAGCTGTCATCTTTGCATTGTGTGAGTTCTAAGAACCTTATTTAAAAAACATCAATAAAGTCCTAAAATTTTGAATACTTAATTTTTTTTAGGTTGAATATGTTTGAAACCAAGACATTTTAAATACATGTATGAAATAATGCACTTTAAAAATGCATGATCTGTAAGGTCAATGGCAAAGTTTAAGGCTACACTGATGCAGCATCTGAACAGTAGGCTATACTGTTAAAGTTAAATCTCTACGTGTCATTGTGTATTTAGCCAACACAGAATTTAGAGCAGACTCCGAGTCAGTATAGAGACAGCAGCGACTGATGCTGAATGCACATCCTCCTCCTCATCATCTCAGCGACTGGATGATAGAAGGGGTGTGTGAATCACAGCGACTGAATGCTGAATAGTCACATAAAAGCGACCCGAACGCCAGTTCCATCATATTAAAGCTCGACCCTGAGCCGAACGAGCGACTGAATGTAGGCAAGGTGGATGCGGGTTTAAATGGGCAATGCTGATGGGCAGCTGGAGATACAAGGAGCCGAGCGACTGTGGAAGAATGCGACTCGACGTGGGAAACGGACTGAATGCTGAATAGTCGATGCGGTGTGAAAACAGGGAGCGAGGATGACAGCATCTCGAATACACGAGCCCGGCGGATACAGTCAGAGGAGCCGAGCATCTGGATCACGAATCCCTCGCAGGTACATCATCAATGAAGAGCACTGAAAGATAACAAAGGAGAAACTATAATAACCATGGAAACGTTCGTTATCTGCTGAATTGTAGAGTCGGTGTGCATCAGAGATAACAGCGTGTTATAATGATTGTGGTGTTGAAAATTTCAAATCTGAATGCTGAATCCATGTGTTGTGAAAAGCACGCGTGAATGCTTGCTAACGCGTGGTGCAATGTCAAACTATCACCATATAATGCTATTATTAAATTAGCGATGTTCAGCTGTAAAGAACACGGCGACTGAATTGACAATTGCATATTTATGGTGAAAAGTTCTGACTGAATACCAAGCACAGTTGCAGTTATAATGGGCTCTATTGTGTCATTTTGTCCCGTTTTCTGCATGACCGCTATAAATACCACATAGCTGGATGTAGTGCAGTGTGAAAACAGCTTGGTGATATGCTAATAGTAGGCTACTGTGAAATACACCAAACAAAAGCATATTTTATGGAAACATAGCTGTTTGACCCATATTTGAAGAAGCTATGACCTTTCACCTTTGGCTTTTCAGCATGTTTTTAAGTATAGCTTTAAGATACTGTTTTTGTTTTATGGTCTACATAGTTTTGTGTCTGCATTTTCGTCAGAAAATCAGCGACTGAATTAATAGTTTCTATGATTTAGCCCGACTGAATGCTGAATTTGCGGTGTGAAAATCGGCACCCAATGTAAAAGGTCTTGCAGTTTGTGCGGTGTGAAAACACAGCGACTGGAAATTGTAGCTCTGAGAGACAAAACCAGCATTATCTAATAGATAATGCAGACATTATTATAAAACATGAGACTATGATGAATAGTTGCAAAAATGTTTCCAAAACAGGACTGAATTGTGCACTTTTTGCCAGAGTTGTATCATAGAGTTAACTGAATGCTAGCAATAGTTGTGAAGGTGTGAAAAGCATTGTATCTTTGACTTTGAATGCTAGATGTTATTTGTTGTGAAAATAGCTCATGTTCTCTCTGAAGGTTTCTGGCTATATTTTAAGGCCACTGTGACTGTGACCTGTTCAATGTATAAGACCTTATTTCCTCAATAAAGGGACATTTGAATACTTAATTTTTTTCAGGTTGAAGAAGGAAATTGATTTTTATTCATTTGAAATAAGATTTTGATAATGCATGATCTTTTCGGTCAATGGCACCATTATAGTATTGAGCCTGATGCAGCATCTGAAGAGTAGGCTATTAATTTAATACAAAATGATATAAAAGTAAACTAATGTTATTAATTAATAAGCAGACTCACAGGCATTTCAGTATGACATTGGCCTCTACTGAATGCAAACCGTCCTCCTCATCATGTTGTGTGTGAAAGAGAGCAAGATTTCTGTGCTGAGCTTCACAGCGCTGGAAATTCCCCCATTAGTCACATAAAAGCGACCCGAACGCCAGTTCCACATCATATTAAAGCTCGACCCTGAGCCGAACGAGGACTTTTAACTATGTAGGCAAGGTGGACAGGGTTTAAATGGGCAATTTGATGGGCAGCTGGAGATACAAGGAGCCGAGCACAGTGGAAGAATGCGACTCGACGTGGGAAACGGACTCGGAGAGCGACGAGCATCAGCCGGTAGGGGAGGAGGAGGACAGCGGCATCTCCGAATACACGAGCCCGGCGGATACAGTCAGAGGAGCCGAGCATCTGGATCACGGATCCCCGCAGGTACATCATCAATGAAGAGCACTGAAAGATAACAAAGGAGAAACTATAATAACCATGGAAACGTTCGTTAGGCGTATCTGTGGGAATTGTAGAGTCTGTTGCATCAGAGATAACAGCGTGTTATAATGATTGTGGTGTTTATATTTCAAATCTATGTAAATCCATGTGTTGTAAGCACGCGTGCTGTGCTTGCCTAACGCGTGGGCAATGTCAATCTTTCTATCACCATATAAGTAGCTATTATTAAATTAGCGATGTTCAGCTGTAAAGAACACGGCGCTATATTGACAATTGCACATTTATGGTAAAGTTCTGACTAAATACCAAGCACAGTTGCAGTTATAATGGGCTCTATTGTGTCATTTTTGTCCCGTTTTCTGCATGACCGCTATAAATACCACATAGCTGGATGTATGCCGTGTGACATTGTTGGTGATATCTAATAGTAGGCTACTACTAATAGAAAATACACCAAACAAAAGCATATTTTATGGAAACATAGCTGTTTGACCCATATTTGAAGAAGCTATGACCTTTCACCTTTGGCTTTTCAGCATGTTTTTAAGTATAGCTTTAAGTATACTGTTTTTGTTTTATTTTTTTTGGTCTACATAGTTTTGTGTCTGCATTTTCGTCAGATCAGTGAATAAATGGATTTTCTACGATTTAGTCCCTTACACGTCCTCTATTATTGGATATAATCAGCACCCAATGTAAAAGGTCCCTTGCAGTTTTATTTGTGAAATACACAACGGAAATTGTAGCTCTGAGAGACACACCATTCATTATCTAATAGAAAAATAATGCAGACATTATTATAATATACATGAGATAATATGAATTTGCAAAAATGTTTCCAATTAAACAGGAAATTGTGCACTTTTTGCCAGAGTTGTATCATAGAGTTAACTGTTCTTATAGCAATAGGAAGGTTACAGCATTGTATCTTTGACTTTGTTAGATGTTATTTGTTTTAAAATAGCTCATGTTCTCTCTAGGTTTCTAGATTTTAAGGCCACTGTGACTGTGACCTGTTCAATGTGACCTATTTCCTCATGGGACATTTGCTCTGTTGAATTTCCTGTCAGCGGAAGAAGGAAATTGGATTTTTATTCATTTGAAGCTAAGATTTTGATAACAGCTTTTCACACTCACCATTATAGTATTGAGCCTTGCATCAAATACCGTTGTATTATTTAATACAAAATGATATAAGTAAACTAATGTTATTAATTAATAAGCCTCACAGGCATTTCAATATGACATTGGCCTCTACTAGCAAACCGCTTCATGTTGTGTGTGAAAGAGAGCAAGATTTCTGTGCTGAGCTTTCACTCAACCGTAAAGATGTTCAGTGTTTGAACATCACAAGAGGCTGAGAGCTAAAAATTGTCATGAATTAGTTAGAATAAGTACATAGTCTACAAAATAGAGCTCTTCTCTCTGTCTAACAACCTTTGCATCCCAATGGGGAAGAGCAGTGACAATGTAGCTCAGATGCTGATGAGTGAAGTCATTCATACACTCTTTCACTGCCTATGTAACCATTCCACTCCTCTCTCTCCTTTCCTCTCACAGTTTGGTGACATGATGGAGTCCTCTACTAGGATGAAAAGGAGCTTTTACGCCGCAAAGGACTTGTACAAGTATCGGCACAGTTATCCGGTAAAGAGTTACGTCTACTCTTGTCACGATTTCTCATACAGAGCTTGAAGGCCGATCATCTTTGAATATGAAATTTGCAGTTATATTGCAGTACACTCAGCAGAGAACATAGTAGAGACCATATGTACAGTTTTTCCTCTCTCTCTCTCTCTCTCTCTCTCTCGCTCTCGCTCTCGCTCTCGCTCTCTCTCTCTCTCTCTCTCTCTCTCTCTCTCTCTCTCTCTCTCTCTCTCTCTCTCTCTCTCTCTCTCTCTCTCTCTCTCTCTCTCTCTCTATCTTTCCGTCCTGGTTTTAATCTGTGATTCTGTTTCTCAGAACTTTATCTGAATAAGATCCCCCTGGTGCCGGATGGTGAGTGTGTGTTTGCTTTTTCGGTTTAATGACTTTTAAATGTGATTTGGACTGAAAAGAACGCCATAACTTGTGCAGTGCATTTTATTGCAGCCATTGAATGTGCTGTGAGTGAAGTGCTGATGGTGTGTACTAAATTAATATTTATTTTGTATTTTCATATGATTTACTGTATTCTTCAATAATGAACTAATATTATTGCTGTTCTTTCCAGGACAGCATTGTATGGAGTTCAAAAAGTGTGCCAAACAAATCTGCTTTATTGTTTTTAAATCACCATTATATTAAAGGAAGTTCCTCCCTGGAAGTCCCTTGATTCTCATAATGAGACTGTGCCTTAATTGTTATCTGGGGAAATTTTCTTCGCAATAATAACACACAGCCGATTCAGGAACAGAAGCGTGGTGCAAATAAGGATCTGGGCTGGTAATCCAATAAGATTCAAACCATGGTTTACACAGATGATCCATGAGCAAGAGAGCCATCTTAATTTTACCCACGATTACTTCAAGAAATAGTTCTGAATAACAAAATCTGTCATTATTTACTTGTTTCAAATTAGCGTGCTGTTATTTTTTTATGTGGGATGCTAAAACGATTTAGAAGAATATACATATTCCTCTTTTTCATAATCATTATTTAAGAGCTTTTCAATAAGTTTGTAAAGGTTCTTGAGAGTTGAGAGCTTGTTGGGTTGGCTGATAAATAACCTAATTGTAAAAAAAAAAAAATTCTCACACAAAGTTTTAAGGACTATTTTTATACTCTCATAATGTTTTTGTCTTTGTTCACGGTTCTCAGCTGTGGTCACTATGACACAACCTTTTTTTATGTAAAAGGTTTATATATATATATATATATAAGTTAATTTTCATTTTTGATTGAGCTATTGCTTTGTTACATTAGACATTTTCTGATATTTGCTTTGGATTTTTGCTTTTTTGAGAAAACGAAAAGTCATGTCAATCACGCCTACAATATTTCACCTGAAAATATTGATGGTGAGACTCACAACACAAGAATATTACAATACACAAAGACATGAACATACATCCTGCGAGAACACTTGTACCCAAATGAACATAAAGCAGTTTTTACAACCGAATACACATGCCAGCTGGTGTGAGGAAGAACATGGGTTCTGGAGTGCTTCATTAGCTGAATGTTTTCCCTGCGGGGCCGACAGTGAAGACATCTCAGAGGAGCCATTGATTGGTTATTGAGGGCATGTTTGCTACACACACCCACACACTGCTGTGCTCTGTGTTCCCTTGAGATCTCAGTGTTTCAATGTCACGGATGACCTACACGTCCATTTGCACTCTGATCTGAAACAACACGCTGTCCTATTATGTCTCATAATTGAATTAATCTTTATTTTTAATCAAATCTTTTAAATGAATCATTTGATCTAGTACACATTGGTCTAAATGATTTGTTCACAGACTATTTATCTCAACGATTTAGTGATCAGGTCCTAGTAATTCTCAGCTTGAGAGCTCACTGGAAGAATAGATAATGAAATCACGACTTTAATTTGGGGCTGTTAATCATTAGAAGTCTTATGGACTACCGTTATGATACATTTATGGCGCTTTTGCTTTCTTTTTAAGACTTGAATGTTCCTTAAAGAAATAAAGTCATTGAAAAACTGTCCCTTTAATGGAGTTTTAAGTGACTAATGCTGAGCTTGGCCTGTTGTGATGATTTATTTTTCTCTTTGTCCCCACAGGGATTTATATTGAAGAAATCCTCACTAAATGGAGGGGCGACTATGAAAAATTAGAGCACAATCACACATACATTCAGTGGTAAGGCATTTCTTCAATATTCCAGCTTCTCTGCAAGCAATAAAGCACCTTGTCAGAAACTGCTTAATAATGCTTAGTAACTGAGACTTCACAAATTGTTACCGCCAGGCACTTACTATATTATTATCACTGTTTGTTCACAGAACAGAGAAAGTTGTGTGTTTATATGTGCATGAGGGATTTTTGGATGGCGAGACATGGATTAGATATCCTTTACCATCTGTTCAAAATACAATTCATCTTCTTTAGATGCAAATCCTGTAGATCAAGACAAAATCAAACAAGAGCATGAAAGCAGACAAAGGCAGTTATAAAGACAAAATCAGCACAGTTGTGCTACCTGTGGGTGAAGGGGTCAATAACATCCTTTTTTTGTGACAAAAAGCCTTAGGACTACATTATATAAAAGTTTCTTTAATGTTTAACATTGCTTAAATATTCATAGACCACTTTGGCTGACATCATCTCTTTAGTAACTGAAGAAGCTTTGGGGAATGTCTATGACTTGAGGGCATTTCCTGATTAAATTGTCCCTTTTCCTAACATTAAAGATGCAAACGATAAAGGTTTAATCTTAATGGCATAAGATAAGTGCAGCCCACATTAAAGAAATGCATGTAAGCTTTTCTAAGAATTGGAGATTAAATCAAGCATGATTAATTAAACATCTTGCAGGCACTATAGTAAAACAGCATCCAGCTGCTTGGGTGCATAAAGCATCATGGCTTTCAATATTAATACACATTTTGTAGTATGTACTGAGACATGAAGAGGTATTTTCGTGTCCGACTAAGAGAAATACTCAGCAACTCGTTTGGATTCCGATTATTATTATATTGTTGATATATAATTTTAAGAGTTTAAGGTCAACATGGAAAAATACTGGACATTCACATGACCTGTAATATACTGTAACTATTAGGTGAAATGAATCCTATTTAAACTGCAGTTGCTGCTACATGAAGGACAAAATGTGTCTCCTGCATTTGCTTCATGCTACTTTTGACTAGAAAAATATGAAGCTTTTCCCTTATTACCTTATTGGTCCTTAAAATAGAGAATTAGCATTCGAGCCATGGGTTTTCAGAGTCTGTAACTTTACTTTTAATAGACTTTCATATACTGTAATCTTTGTTTAACGTAACCATGTGCTTAAAAATGTAAGTTACTAGGTAAAAAAGTTGCTAAATAGGGACTTCATCTACCACAAGCACATGTTTGATCAGCTTGACAGCTGCTGGTGTTAGCAGCGCTTTTAAAGCACACAGCAGGTTCAGTATTCACGCTTGAGATATAAATGCGTGAAATTTCTGTTGTTGACATAAAAAACATGACATAAAAGTCTCCTCAAATAATGTTAACCACAGACCTTATTCTACTCAGTCCAAAAAAAAGAAAAGCTAAAATTAGCCTTCTGGCTCGGCCTACAAATTGACGTCATGTTTTTTTGTTTCATGCTTTAGTCATCCTCTTTTTCAACCTCTAATTCATTTTAAAATAAGCAATATACAATACCTACGTCACCAAGGAGGAAACATGTAAACAGTAATGCATTTGAATCTGCTGGCAAGGTAACATTCAGTGAAGGTTGAAGGTTGTACGGTGGTTAAACAGAGGTTTTACGTCATGTGCTCTTGTAAAGTTCTCAGTAGGGTGCCGTTACCTCACTCACCCCCAGAGCTGAAGCTCCTGTTCGTTCCTGTTTGTGCTGTTATTACGAGCATTGAGGGTGAGAAAGAGGGGGAGAACATGATGCCCCAAGCCTGTGTGAAATAACAACTCCGTTCTAAAATCAAGCTTCGCGCATATGCTGCCAATCGTTCCTCTGCACCCCCTCCTGCCGAGGAAAAAGTGATTAGCTTCTCTCATTCCCCCCTACTCATTTTTTCACACTCCATATGCTTGCAGGGCTATTTGCATAATATCAATTAGCGAATGTAAAAACACAAGTGAGTGCAAAAAGAGAGATCGCTAGCATTTTGCCTCTTTAAGTGAATTAAGATGAGATGACAGCGAAAGCTTGCCTCTATAGCAGGCAGCCAGCCAGAATATCATGACTTCAGAGAAAGAAGAGAAACGGGAGAAGAATGAAAAAAAGACGTGTCAAGGGTTGCGAGGTGTGCTTCGCTAGTGGTCAGTAACATGTAGGATCAAAAAGCTGGCAGGGAGAAATTTACCCTTTACTGCATTGTGTGTGTGAGTGTGCATGTCTTATCTCTCTCACTGGTCCCCTTCCTCATATCCTAGTGACTGTCACTTTTGACTGTTCCAGTGGGATTTATTTTTGGTACTAATTTAATCATTGTGATTTACTGTCTTAAATCATTAATTATGTTATATACACTCTTACCACTATTCATTTTAATTTAATGTTTATATACAGTTCCAGTGCCAATACTGATTCCTAGGGAACTTGATATGGTTGATATAAAACAGATGTAGTATATGATATAGGCTAATACCATTTAAATTATAATTTAATTATAGCAATAATATTCATTCAGTTCAAACTTTGATTTCAAATAGTTTGATTCCTCCTAAGTAATGCATGAAATCCTTCAATGCAAAGCATTTTGAATAAATGCATATGTATATGGTCATTTGATTCTTAGGTAAAGGTGTGTGTATATATTAACCAGCAACACATATTTGTAAATATATAGTGGTATATATAAAACCAAACCCAAAATATTATGTGTTTGAAAATGTTTATCCAGAGTTGTCAGTTATTTATACAGTCAATGTATAAATGATGATAAATGCATAGGTAGATCCTAATTGGTAGTTTCTTTGCTGCTGTTACAGGCTCTTCCCTCTCAGAGAACAAGGCCTGAATTTTTATGCTCAAGAACTCACTCAGGATGAGATAAAGGTATGCTGCAAAGTCAATCAAGATCAGTCAAGACATGTATACTCTTAAACATAAAAGTTATTCTGTGGTTCTTCATATTAAATAACTTACTTCATTTTATTTTATTGATTCGTTGATTTTTTTAAAATATTTTTTCTGTATAAAGACTTGTCAGTATGGTTATCTGGATGCAATAAAAAATAAGTGCTTTAAATCACTGTTTATATTTTTGGGTCCTTAAAGGTTGGTGCATAAAAAATAAAAAAATGTATGAAACTCCATTTATATTAGGCTGTAAACCCCTTTGGTTCTAATTGGAACCTTTATTTTAAATAGTGTAATATCACTTAGTCAGGGGTGTCAGAACATCCATAAATAGGTTCAGTGAAGTGGCACATTCAGTGTTTGAGTCTCAGCGCCTATAATTTATTCAGCCTTAAATAACCTTCTGTAGTCATTGTGCAGATCAGCCTTAAACCAAGTACGTTTTTGTTTTCAACAGGAATTCCAAAGCACTCGAGAAGCCAAGAGACGCTTCCTCCTAGCATATACGATCATGCTGGATTTCTTTGGAATCAAGCTCCTGGATAAACACGGGAATTTGGCTCGGGCCCCAAACTGGCAAGATCGCTTCCAGCACCTGAATGAGTGAGTTATCTTTCTGGTTTGCTGTTTTTAAAAGTCCTTTCTACTCTATAATTTCTTTCTTCCCACTGTTTTCTACTTTATCTGTACCAGTTATCTTCACATTCCATGAGAATCTGACATTCTCCCATTTCCTGCCATATTTAGCCATGCTTCAGTCCAGGGAGTTCTTAGTCACCTGTCCCTGCAACACAATTTCACAGTCATGAGTCATGACCCCGACTGCACCGTCATGTGACCGTCTTATGCAGGGCCAGAGAAATGAGTCAGACACACAGATGAATTTTAGAGATATTATGATTTAGATCAGGGAAAAAATGCAGAAAGGGACAATTGCACACGAGTTTGATGAACCCACGATAAGCAAGGAGGGAACGAAAGAAAATCTGCAGTGCAGCAGGATGAGTAGTAGACATAGATGACTGTGTGTCTGTCTGTGTGTCATTGCCCCAGGACTGTGCCATAGAGGGCACACTTACATTACATTGCAGAGATACTCCGCTTGATAAACTTTGTCTGCAGTGTGAATTGGTCTATACAAAAAGCTAAGAGTATTCCTCTCTTACACCGGACAAAAATGACTTCTTGAGGAGTTTTTATTTAGTCTTTTTGGCTTGTTGTCCAGTAAACAAATCTAATTGACACTGCAAAGTGGCATGTTGGCAAAGTGGCACTGAAGTGGCATGTTAGGTGTCTTTACACAGATATTTGTTTAATGCTGCTTAGAAGTGGTATAAATGCATTTACACTAGGGCTGCCTCGACTAAAGATTTTTCTGAACGACTTATAGTTGTTCATTTGAAGCGATTAGTCGCCTAAGTGCATGTTTTTATTAATAAACCATATATTTCATAATCAGCCTTTAATTGCCTATAGCCTATCAGCGCTCAAGCACACAGCAGAGGTAATGAACCTGAATGCTTCAGGGAAAACACTGCAAAAAGACTTCCTTAACATCATAATTCACTATTATGGCTCCTCATCTCCGCCTGTTTCATAGGATTACATAATCGGAAAATATTTGATTTATATTTGAATTAGTTCATTTTGTATAAGGGTATTGATGACAATATATAAACAATGTCATCAAAGTAATATAATCCATTAAGTGCTGTTGTGAAACTAGAAGCTTAATCTGGTTAACGCTGGCTTTAGCTAAACTGGTAGAAAAGTTCACCCCCAAAAATGCCAATGAACCAGCCTTTGTTTTATGTATGTAAATAATATATTGCTTCCTTACAAATTTCAGTTACCAAAAATAAAATGTCTAAACGTGTTCTCTGTCAACAACAACCAATATTACTTTAACTGAAAATGTTGGCCATTGTGTGAACCCTATGACCTCTTTTCTTTCCAGGTCGCAGCACAATTACCTGCGTATTACTCGCATTCTGAAGAGTCTTGGTGAACTGGGCTTTGAAAGGTTCAAGCTGCCTCTGGTGCGTCTGCTGTTGGAGGAGGCGCTGGTGGAGGGCACTTTACCCAACATGCGTCACAGCGCACTGGAATACTTCGTCTACACACTGCGCCAACATGCTCAGAGACGTGCCCTGCTCCGCTTCGCTCAGCGCCACTACCAGCCACCCGAGAACTTCATCTGGGGTCCACCCAAGAAGAAGCGCATTCCGGCTTCTGGATCCGCAGTGATGAAGGCAGGAAAAAATGAGGTGGTGGAGAGGAGTGTGGGCAAAGCCAGGTCACCTAGAGAGGGCAGAAATGACTTGGAGAGAGAGGTGGATGACATGGATGGGAGGAAGAGTGGAGAGTGGAAAACAGCAAAAGGGCCAATGGTCCTACAGGAGGTTAGGGGAAGGGTAGATCTAGAAGAATATATTGAGACCATTCCTCTGTAAGACTATAAAGAGAGAGATTCTGGGAATTCTGGAGTAGCTTAAGCTGAGCTTAAAGTTAAGTAAAAGAATGGCACAGCAATATTATTCCATACTATTGCCTTTTAGAGACTTGCTTTGTGAACAACTTGACTGTTTGCCATTTAGATTTTTGGTTTTAATTAATATGAAGTGTTTTTCTTAACTCTGAATACTTTTCAAAATGTTAGCGGATGAATTTCTCTACTGTAATTCTTAGCGCATGTACAAGTGTGAGTATGTATAAGTACAACCTGAGCACTCTGTTCGTGTGAAATATTGCACTGTTTGACTATTCAGTCTTCCCCTGTGAGAGAATATTATCTTAGTCTACTGGCTTTGAGATGAGGCTTTATTTTCTAATCATAAGCCGGTCTCACTGACAGACATGTGTTCTTTTGCGTGTTCAGAGCTCGCTGATGTTTCTTACAACGGATTCTCATAGCTCATTGTAACAGATTATAATAATGTGAAGTGTGAATATACTTGCAGGAATTGTCAGGTAATTGATCTTCCATGTTGTGTGAGACTTTAATCCAGTTTTCTCGAATATGTCTTGCAATATAAAGTGCCTCTTCTTTCGTTTGTTGAAGCATACGTGACGTGCTTTATCATTTCGAGTCGGAAGTCGCGCAGGAAGCCGTTTGTGCAAAAACACAATAATAAGCAAAACAAACTTGAATTTAGACTCTTGTGTTTTATGTTAGTTTTTGATAAAAACAAAGCCTTAGCTCGTATTTTTAAATGAGAATTGAAGTGGTAAATGTAGTTTTTGACGCTACTTGTGGCAGATCGTAACCGCCCGAGTTCAAGCGGCAGCATTTACCGCTCATTACAGTAGGCTACTAGTTAAAGCACATCATAAGGTATATTAAAAGTGTATTTATGTTCAAAATTGTATTTAATCGCAGAAGAAGGCAAAGACATCGGTAAAACAGCTTTTTAACTACATGGTATGCCTAACATTCACCTTAGGAATGTCCACTCATTAGTTGGAAAAAAGTAGGCCTAAATAATAACAGTTAAATATATATGCACATTATAAATTAACATTTAGAATTTGTAGGCTGTTATTTATGCATTTAGACGCCTTTTTCTTAAAAACAGGTTTGAAAGCCACCATTTAAATGAATATATCTCGAGAACTGTTTGAAAGATAATGGTGATAACATTAGAAAGCAGAGACTTTGCTTTTTCATTCAGTCCATATAACTCAAAGTGATGGAGCAATTCATATATGTATACATGTGAGTGTGTGTGCTGCCTTTCTCTAATCATACTTACAGTGTTTAAGTGTGGACAATCAGGGCTATTGATCGTCACTATCCACAGAATACAAATAAATGAGTGTTTTATTAGAAGATATTAATGAATATGGCTCACGCATGTTATGTGTGTTTGTTCCACACTGCTGTTTCAGAGTGTACCCAGTGGGCTAGACAATACCTCCACAGCACAGGTGTGTGTGCGTGTGTGTATGTATGTTATGGGGTTCTGCATTTTTATATTCTAATGGCACACAAACAGCGAAAAATTTCAGGGAATACTAAATTCCTTCTTTCTTGTTATAGTGGCTGAAGTCCATCTTCCCTTTTCACTTTTGGATTAGACGACGAAGGCTCTCTCAGTCTTTCCCCTCAGTCAATATTTAGACTGAGCACACTTTTCTGTTTTCCCATCTAAACCAGTTCATACCCTAGGGTTCATTAAATGCCATCTATCTAAATGTGTGAGAGTCACAAATAAGTATTCTGTCCTGAAAAAGCATAGTTGTCCTGTCTGCTAAGATGCATTCATCTCAGTTTTGGAATTCAAAGATGTGCACTGCAATATACCACAATCCTGTGCATGGCAGTTGGTGAAAAGAAAATGGAGAGATTGAACATACGTTGATGGAGTAATTGAAAGAATTACATTTGTTCATAAATGTCTGTTTTTTCAACTTCTACTATAAAATAAGTATTGATAATTGCTTGTCTATCTCGTAAGCTCACTTGAATTTCTTGAAGTTGTTGATTTTTAGATGTGAAGTTATAATGCTTTGGAAGTAATTCTGAAACCAATTTTCTTTAAGAGGTACTTTTATACAAAAAAGATTGCCTTTAAGTCAAAATAGGCAGCGAAACTTAGGTTTCAGACTTCTATCCTGTTTGGAAACAAATAGCCATCTTCTCTTTGTTCATCTGAAGAACCTGTGGTTCGAATAGACTGTTGAATCCACATCTCAGTATTTCAGTGTTTCTTGTGCCATAATTGTGTGGAAACAGTTTGACTGGCGACATGTAAGGCGCCTTAAGTGTTTATAACGTATAACTTTGTTGAGAAGTGATCATTTGTAATCAAAGGAGATGTGACATTTGGAAATTCATATTTGGACGTTTCTATTGTGGCCTACTGTATAATAAAATGCAGCTATTTGATGAATTGCAAGTGTGTGTGCGTTTAAATATAGCTACTGAATTATAATGTTTTGTGAATTTGACTGACATAACTGCGATTTTTGCATCTTTTAATTCCCCCCTGAATTTAATTCAATTGAAT
The DNA here is from genome assembly GCA_027564155.1 of Gymnocypris eckloni scoliostomus. NCBI lineage: Eukaryota > Metazoa > Chordata > Actinopteri > Cypriniformes > Cyprinidae > Gymnocypris > Gymnocypris eckloni. The sequence goes on from CM050429.1 coordinate 6,558,095, forward strand.
ACATTTGCCAGTCAGAGGATAAATGGGTATGGTGATGTTACTATGATGTGTCTAATATATATTTATGCACTTTGAGAAGATACCGTGAATACACATATGAAACAACTATTTGTAATAAATACAATTTCAAAATAAAATATATCAAATCACAAACTAACCACAATAATTTCCTAACTTTTCCTTTTATCACATGGCACTATCGAATACATTTTCTGATTGGTCAATCACAGCATTCTGTGGTCATATAATATACTAATATGAATATTATAATATATAATTATGATTACATAAAATATATTCTAAAATATCATAATTAATAAGTAAATTAAGTACAAATATCAAATATAATTGTCCAGTCATATTTTCTACTGTAGGCCTACTGTATGAAATGTGTAACAGTTGATAATGTGTTCTTCATTGCTACACAATTTAAATGTGTCAATAAGCCCAATGTGGTCCATGCATATAATGCAGTATATGAAAAACATAACACTAGTTAAGATTATTTAATATATCGTATTATACTTTCCACTATATTCCAATATACTTTTTGTTTCGTAAGGGCAGGGTGATGAAATACCCTTTAGCTTATGGTCCTGAACAAGCGATTTGGGTTTATTCTACAATAGGGACCAGCTAACTGAAGCTCATCGCTTTACAATCTCTCGGCTTGAGATAAAGCAGTTCTGGCTTCCCTCTCAGCCGTTCAGTTGAGAAAAGGTGTCTTGACCAAGTGTACGCCTAATATGTCCAGAACTTCCTGGCCAGACTTCCATTTTATATAACGTATATTTCTTGGCTTGTCTAACACACATATGTGGTGTACAATTCTCATTGGATATACCCCTGCACCACCCCTAGCAATGAAATTATATAATGTATGGATGTAATAATAAACTAGGAAGAAGTTTGTGAACAGACAATTGGCTTCATGTTCATAACTCTTTCCATGGGCCCATGAAAGGACTGAGAATAGTCGGACGGCATCAAAAGATAAAGAGTTAAGACATTCATAACACATGGTCCTGAAGATGCGATTTGGGTTTATTCTACAATAGGGACCAGCTAACTGAAGCTCATCACTTACAATCTCTCGGCTTGAGCTAAAGCAGCTCTGGCTTCCCTCTCAGCCGCTGCAGTGCACGGCGCCGTGTCTTTGACAGAGGACATGTTGAAAATCACTCCGTCCCCTCCCATAATCCACACCGCCCTGTTGAGAGGATCGGGAAGTCAGGGATAACAGTTAAAATTGTGATAAAATCACAGAAGAGCGGTGCCATATGGTCTGTTCAGGCAGCCTGGTCCCTGGTGGGCTTAAGGAGACCGCATATCCCGTAATCAGCGTGAGCTTTGCTGTCGCTTGTCAAAGCATCAGTGTGTGGGAGCGGTTTTCCTGACGTACACCTGTGAGTGTGACTTTCCCTGCCAGCTCTTCAGTCTGAGAGTTGTCAGACACACACCTGGCCCGGCTCTCCTGGTGCGCTCCTGCACATCTTCTCCTGTGGTTTTCTTCACCACCTGTCTGCCTACTGTTTGATACCAACACACTGTGATTGGATAGCAGTACATTAGTGAGCTCTTGTAAAGCATAGTGAAGCCTGGCAAATCTGCTTTGGGAGAATATGTTCATGTTCTGTCCACAAACAAAAAACTACCATAATAATGTCATGTTTATGGAAACTTACCATGATATAATGAAACGCCATTAAAATACCATGAAAGCAGCTAACTGAAGCTCATGGCTTACATATGCAATTTCAATATATGTGTATGAGTGTCATAAATATGACGGCATGTAAATATGGAAATATTTATTAATATGGGGTTTTCTTCAACTATGGTCATATATTATATTCTAAGATTTTATTTTTGTTGTTGTTGTTGTTGTTGTTGTTTTGTTTAGTTTTGTTTAAAAAAATATATCTAATGCCCACCAAGGCTGCATTTATTTGATCAAATATACAGAAATATTATATATTTTTTTAAATGTAATATTTTTAAATGTTGTTTATTAATGTTATGCAAATTTGATGCCATTACTCAGTGTCACAGTGTTTTTTGCTGAATTCTTTTTAAGAATAAGAAGGCCAAAAGAACAGAATTTACTTCGAATTGAAATATATCATTATAATTCACTTTTTCATCAATTTAATGCATGTTTGCTGAATACATAAGATACAATCATAACTAGAATAAATACAATATTTGATGAATTACAAATACACAAATAAATAAATAATTTTGCATAATAACAATACAGCTTGATTGCAACTGACATGCAATAAAATATACTGCTTACAAGTAATATTAACTTTATTTTAATTTGTTGTGAAGGGATTATAATTGCTGTATTTCTTGGAAATATGATCAATTTTATGTCATTTTTTATTTAATAATTATTTATTATGATGTTAAGTGTAATTTAACAGAGGAGGTCTTAATTTCGTTTGTTCAATAGCTCAGTATGCTTCAGTTAGCCGTTAGTAAACCACTGTTTTACTCCAGCACTCTTGCTGTGCTTCATGTGTGTTAAATGTGCTGAGTGGAAAGCACTATGGCCGTACTGATCGGGAGTGACAGAATGAGGTGGAAGGGCTTGTGTGCTGGGTGTCTGTGTTGTGAAGCAGATACTCCCCATGACTTCTAGCTTGTGTGTGTGTGTGTGTGTGTGTGTGTGTGTGTGTGTGTGTGTGTGTGTGTGTATCTTCCTTACTGTGCTGTAGTCTCATTCAATTAGTTGCCTCAAAGCTTCATACCACATCTCTCAATTAAACATACAACATGCACTGTGTAACTCAGAGCGGTGACGCAGTAAAACAGGCATCAGTCACAGGACAGGCGAGATTGGATCAGTCAGCGTGTTTAGATGAGGTATACTGAATGACACAGAGCCCTGCTGTTCACACGCCCCATGAAACTGATATCAGAGCAGCCATTGTGTCTTTTTACTGTTCAGCATGGAATACTAGCTTACTACTTGCTGAATACTGAGCATTATATATTGCATACTAGTTTCTTTCCTGTGTTGGCGTATTTTATTTTTGAAATAGAAATAAATTAATATTTTTATTCAGTAAGGATATGTTAAATTGATTTAACAAAACGAGTGTAAATAATTTGATATGTTGCAAAAAGGTTTTGAACTGAACTTTTTATTCATCATACAAAAAAAGTCTTACAGGTAAAAAAAAATAAAACGGTTTTCAATATTGATAATAAATGATTTCTCATGAATCATGTGATGCTGAAGACTGTACAAATGATGCTCCATAAGATAATGAATAAGATACTTTTAAATGTATATATTTGCTAAAAGCTTGTCAGTGTTTAGCATTACACTGGTACGGTTTATGGACATTTTCAAAGAGACAGGGACTACAACCCACAAGTTGTGGTTTCATGGGGTCTTGAAGGAGCAATGTTTATATAATCCTGTCAACAACAACATAAGAGTATTATAATACGCAGCAGCATAGCGCACTTCTTCCGGCGTCACCAACTCTATCATCTGCTCGCTCTAGTAATATCATATCTTGAGTCAAGTCTTATCCTCTGAGCTTCTCAAATATGAACAGCAAGATAAACATCCTTTTCAGAAATTACAGAATTATGTTCTTTTTTTTTTGGTAACACTTAAGAACAGGGAACACAAATTCACTATTAACTTTCCATAGTTTTCCCTGAACAAACTCCAAATGTGCTGCTTATTAATAGTTAAGTTTAGGTATGGGGTCGGATTAAGGGATCTAAAATATGGTCATGCAGAATAAGGCATCAATATGTGCTTTATAGATACTAATAAATAACTCATATGCCAGTAATGCATGCTAATGCAACTAGTTAAGAATTGGTCCTTAAAATATAGTGTTATCTTTTTTATATCTCAATTATAGACATGTAATTTAGTAATACCTGGATATGGGACATGCATTCATAATTCAGGCTATCAGGGGTTATTTGACATGTTTACAGGTTTATAAGCCCGTCCTTTACAGTAATTTATTATGATTGAGGTTGCAGTGTTGGTAGTGTCATATATCTAGTGCACATGGTTTTTTTTGACACGCCTAGGGAATGTCCGTTCTGCAGTATTTGAATTTTGTCCAGCTGACAAACATGGGTGACTTCCTCTTTACACACTCTCTCTCTCTCTCTCTCTCTCTCTCTCTCTCTCTCTTCTGTCCATCATCTGCACTTTAACTGAACTTTCGAAATCTACAGACCTATTGTAAATGTACTCTAACACACTAGAATGATGTCTGAAAGCTCATATGAATGGCTGCTGAAAATGCAGCTTTGCCATCACAGGAATAACAGATTGTCAGACTTTGTCTTCCTCTGCCTTCGTCTCCTCACCCATATTTGATCCGTCCTGTTCCCCATTATTAGTTGATTAGTCTTCGTCTGTATCTTGATTATGTCCCAGGTGTTTCCAGTCATGTCTCCCTATATCTAGTCTGTTCTGCCCCATGTTACTTGTGGATTATTGTTAATGTCAGCGCAAACCTGTATAGATGTCCTTCCGGTGTTCCTGTATCTCCTCCGTTGTTCATCATTAAATACCCTGTTTATTGCATACCCTGTGTTGGCGTATTTCTATTTTGAAATAGAAATACATAAATATTTTTATTCAGTAAGGATATGGTGTAAATAATTTGATATGTTGCAAAAGGTTTTGAACTGAACTCTTCATCATACGTCTTACAGGTGGTTTTCAATATTGTAGTAAATGATTTCTCATGAATCCAGTGATGCTGAAGCTGCTACAAATGATGCTCCATAAGATAATGCTCCAGTGCCCGCAGTATATATTTGCTAAAAGCTTGCCTCCAGTGTTTAGCATTACACTGGAGCTCCAGGTTTATGGCATTTTCAGAGCCCTCCAGTGCCTGCAACCCACGCCCAGTGCCCTCCAGTGCCTGCACCACGCCAGTGCCCTCCAGTGCCTGCACCACAGTGCCCTCCAGTGCCTGCACCACGCCAGTGTGCACTTCTCCAGTGCCTGCACCTGCACGCCAGTGCCCTCCAGTGCCTGCACCACGCCAGTGCCCTCCAGTGCCTGCACGCCAGTGCTTATCCTCTGAGCTTCTCAAATATGCAGCAAGCCCTCAGTGCGGCTCCTCGAAATTCAGAATTTCCCGCTGGTTCCGTCCAGCTTTTTGGCACTTAAGCGGCACACAGCGCCACGCTGGCCCAGCTGGTCCCGTCCAGCTCTCCAGAGCCCCTGCTGGCCCCCAGCTCTCCATTGCCTCCGCTGGTCCCGTCCAGCTCACCTTGGCACGCTGGTTCCGTCCAGCTCACCTGGGCCTCCGCTGGTCCCGTCCAGCTCACCATTGCCTCCGCTGGTCCCTCAGCTCACCTTACGCTGGTTCCATCCAGCTCTCCAGGGCTCCGCTGGTCACCAGCTCACAGTATGGTCATCTGCACAGTTGTACACGCTGGTCGTCAGTTTGCTCAGCCTCCGCTGGTCCAGCTCACCATTGCCTCCGCTGGTCCCGTCCAGCTCATATAGCCCAGTCGTCAGCTGACACCTGGGCCTCCGCTGTATAGGTCCCGTCCAGCTCACTTTTCCCTCCGCTGGCCCTGTCCAGCTCGCCTTCCTGGGCTCCTGGCGCCTGGGATGAGGAGCTTCCCCATGAAAATTTTGGGGTGTCCCTCCATAGCCACCGAGCACCCGCTCCTCCATGGCCGCCCGAGCACCCGCTCCGCCATGGCCTCCTCAGTTCCCGGACCCTCCGTGGCCGCCTGATCCGCCATCCGCCCAGAATCTCAATCGCATGAATCCGCCGTGGATATCCCGGATCCGCATTCATAATTCAGCCGCCCTGATCCGCCGTCCTGAGTCCCGGATCCGCCCGTGGGTCCCGGAACGGGCACCGCCCTGGAGGTCACCTGTCTCCAGGTCCTTGAGGCCTCCAGAGTGCCCACCCCTTTCGATGTAGTGCACATGGGTTTTTGGAAGGGGGCCTAGGGTAATGTCCGTTCTGTCTTCCTCTGCCTTCGTCTCCTCACATATTTGATCCGTCCTGTTCCCATTATTAGTTGATTAGTCTTCTCTCTGTATCTTGATTATGTCCCAGGTGTTTCAGTCTCTCTCCCTATATCTAGTCTGTTCTGCCCCATGTTACTTGTGGATTATTGTTAATGTCAGCGTGCAAACTGTATAGATGTCCTTCCGGTGTTCCTGTATCTCCTCCGTTTGTTCATCATTAAATACCCTGTTTGTCACAATCCTCGTCTCCTCGTTCCTGGATCCCCGTGTACCGTGACACAGATACAGATAGATACAGTTTTGACCGTGGTACAGATTTTGTTTAGCATGCAAGGCAAGCAGAGTTGAAACCTGACCAAATTTATATGTATGTATGTATTTATTTATATTTCCTCAATTCCCCCTTGGGACAACAGTATCTTGAAACCCCAGATGTTATTTGAGGGAACTTCTGTTTTCTGTAAAGAGGAAGTGCTGATGGGACTCATAGCAGTGCGTGTAATGAAACGGCCAGTTCTGTCAACTCAATTCTTCACTGTTAGCAACCACGTGACTTCAAATGACCTTCCTTTAGCCATGCAGTGACAAAGTGCATTTCGGCCTTTTCCAAAATATTACCCAGTCATTACACAGCTGTTCCCACGCAGGCTTCATACCAGGAGTATGTTTACTTGAGAAAGTGAGAACAAGAGTAGGGGTCACACTTTGTGCATTGACCCCTAACCCCTATATACAAGACTGTTAATAGCTTTAGGGTTCGTAATATTATTGTAATGTTTTTGAAAGAAGCCTCTTATGCTCGCCAAGGCTGTATATATTTGATTAACTACAGTAATATTGTGAAACCTTATTACAGTTATTATTATAGAAATAATTCTAATATACGTATCATTATCAATATTGAAAGCAGCTGTGCTGTAATTTTTTGTAACATTATAAATGTTTTTACTGTCATTTTAATTCATCCTTGCTGATTTAAAGTATACATTTATTTAAAAAAAATCAAAATAATTCAGTTTGTTTTCAAGTTTAAATTAGATTTAGAATCCTCTTTTCAATTTGGTCACAAATGTAAACTTCAATGATAGCATCACAAGACAAATTAGATTTTTTTAATGAGGTTCAAATATTATTTAAATGTTATAAAGCTTTTATGTCACTCAAGGTCAAATGAGCTGGTCTAGTTCCACACGTACCATACAGTATGCATTATATATTCTGAATGTTCCACAGTCACTGCTTTCATCACAGCTCAGTGTTTTTCTGTTGCAGATGTGTTGTGTAGTGCTGAGAGCAAATACATGAAATCTGACTACACTGAAATGTTTCAGTTCCTCATGTGGTCGAGTGTTAACATTCCCCGAAACTATTACTACAGACAAAAACTAAATACGGGGTTTCGACTGACTGTAGTCATGTTTTTGAATTAAGGAAACATTTCACTGAGGAGGAATGCTGACCAAAAAAAAAGGCCACAACAATAACAGTCGGTTACATATGGTTTATTAAACAAACGAGGAACAACATTCACAGAAAAAACTCCAGATGTGTTGTTTCCTATGATAATTCTGTACTTTACACATAACATACATACCAACTTCTTTCTTCCTGTTGCTGTGCCACCTGTGGGGCGAGATTATTGTTTGAAACATTTGAAAGGAACTTGATGTAAACTCAGTATCTCTCTTGTAGTTAGATGAAGAGAACTCAGGCATCACGAGAGAAATGAGCCGAGTCAGTTCAAAGAGCACCGAAAGAAGGAAAAAGTGACACTAATAATGAATGATGTCTTTGTTGTCCTACATCAGTTGTTTCGATTCCTCCAGTTGAAAAACAAAGAAAAAAAGCTGGATCAGAGGCTGTCATTTGATTGAAGCATTTCAGTTTTTTCCCCATTCATAGTAGGGAGATGTACTTTCAGGTGAATGAGGTGGAAACGTTACTGAACTCTTTTCACTTTGGTTTTAGGCAAAGTACAGCAGTGATTACATAGAGAGACATTGTAAAAATGTACAAATGAAAAGATCAGCAAAATATATATTTTAAAAATGTAGTGCCATCAGTCAGAGCCACAACTAATTACAGGATTGTTTCTATTGCTTTTTTTAAGAAAACTAAATTTGTGTGACAAACAGAATGTTTTTTTTAAACCAACATATTTTTTTAAATAATATCAACATTATGCTAAGTTATATGAGTAATAAGAGTAAAATGAATAATAATGAATTTCTGGTTTTGTGTTGTTGAATTAGAGGCACATACTTAAGAAGAAGATGCTTATAAGTTTTGTAGTGGGTAATGTTAATTTTTTAAAAAATGGCCAGTGAACAAGCATTTGTGTTCACTCTTTTTCCAAGCAAAGTCGGACAGCTTGTAGGTATTTTCTGGAGTTAGTCTGCCACCTAGTGGCCACATATAAGAGATGCTTAAGCTATGACATCACCAAGCAAAAGTGGGTAAAGGTCATTGCAGTGGGAGAGAATGGTAACCAAAACATGGTTAGGCGTGTACACAAATACCATTGAGAGCACTGGATGTTGTGCATATCTTTGTGGACATGGGGTTAGCTTTTATGAGAGCAGTCCTATAACGTATTTGTCAAAGGAAGCTAGAGGAGAGACGCCCATCGGAAGGGTGCCTCTCTCTGTTCCTTAGCGGGTATAAATAGTCACTTCCTCTCAGTCAATTCCATCGGCAGCTCTGTCTGTGTGGGGGCGCTTGCAGTTGAACAGAGTTGTCCCACCCTGTGGGGTCAGAAGGCTTCAAAGAGACCTAGAGTTCAGCCTGAACAGCTTAATGACAGGCCACTCACCCTCAGAGCACGTCCAGTGCTCACAATAGAGTTCACTTCCTGTGTGTGTTACAAAGCTCTCGTATCCACTTCGACCTAGCCACAAAGTCCAGAAAGAAGCAGTCTTCTTTTATCCTGAGCTTTTTAACATACTTTACACACAATGAAAATACTGTATGTTTAGGTAGAAAGATAGATAGTTAGGTGATTGCTACCTACTCCACTGACTGTAGTTTCAGTGTATATTCCCACAAAGTGGTCAGGTGTAATTTCAGGTCTACTGTGACTCAATAGATGATGAGAATATCTAGATGACTTTTTCTGAATAAGATTTCCCCCTCCGTAGCGCAGTCCTGAAGGATTACAAATTTTATTTTAAATGTTTAATTTAGATACACTTCCTGACTAAAGAAAGTGTCAGGAAATACAGATGTTTGAGAGCGTTTCCTGACCATTTGAGCTCGAGACAACGGTGCCTTTTGTCTCTTATGTTAATGGTAAGATCAAGGAGTCAGATTCAACCTTTGTTAGGTTTATTGGACCACGGGAAGGTTCCTGTAATTAACTAACGCCTCCCTCAGATGTTTGCTTTGTTTGATGTTTGTCTCCACCTCTAAGAATCCCTCCTCCAAAAATACCTATAAGATACCCTGTAAAAATGACTTAAATGAGATCTTCGATGACTGCAGATAACAACACATGTCATAGAATAAAGAAATTCTGCTGACGATCGAATCCGAAGTCTCCTGGTCTTCTCTTCTGAGTTTCTACACTTTAGAAGAACAGAGTTTTCAACAGATGCTGCCGTGTCCCGGATAGAGTTCCAGCTTCCTCACCTGAAAACTTCAAGCTAAAACAAAGATCTGCATCTTTTGGAATCCAGCGAAACTTCAAGCTGAACAAGGATTCCCAGACTGAATTTTTCTCAACCAAAAGGGTTGTGGTGAGTGTGCTGTCTCTATTCCAAAAGAACCTAAGACCAGTGTATCCTCTGTGCGTCAGAGAAGAGTTAACATACATCTGTAGGGTTTGTTTAACTAAAAGTTATCCTCTGTTTCAGGCAGGGAAGGTTAGCATTTCATGCTAATAATTTTGTTTTATCCTCTGTTCTTGTAGGCAGGGACGTGTATCCTCTGTTTCAGGCAGGGAAGAGTTTATCCTCTAAAAAATTTTTATTTTTAGAGATGAGTTTATCCTCTAAAGTTTTTTTGATTTTAGAGATAAAAGTATCCTCTGTTCTTGTAGGCAGGGACGTTTATCCTCTGTTTTCAGACAGGGAAGAGTTTATCCTCTAAAGTTCTGCTTTTAGAGATGAAATTTTATCCTCTGTTCTTTCAGGCAGGGAAGATTTTGGCATTTACGTGCTAATTTTTGGTTTATCCTCTGTTGTTTCAGGCAGGGAAGGTTTTTTAGCATTTACGTGCTAAAAAAAACAAGTGTACCCTCTGTTAATCAGAGAAGTGTTTGTTTTGTTTGTGTGGTACCGAAGAAACTTACAAAATGGTTAGAATGAATGCTAGGCTGATTCCAACCACAGAAAAGAGTGGTCTTGCGACTCCTCTGTGGTCAGATAGTGAATTCAAAACACTGTTAGAAAAAAATGGACCTAATAGTCACTGAAAAGTTAGACAAGAACTAACAGAAATATGAGATTCATCCAGACAAGACTTGGTCAGTAGATGAGTGTAAAAGGTACTAGGAGCAAGTATTCGTAAGAACAATGTGAAAGGCATTATCTGTTGTCACAGGGAATTCAGTGTAACGCTAGCGACACAACAGTCTCAGCGTAACTCAGAGCTAGAGAAACAGAACAATGAACTCCGTGCTAGAATATACACTTTGACCAAGAAATTGAACCTCAAGAAAGAGGCAAAACTGATGTGGAAGTAAGTCAGGATAACATTTACCCTGATTTACAAGCGTTTTGAAACAGATGTAGCTCCAATCAGTAACTGATGTGCCTGTAAATTCCTTCAATGTGTGTGGTGCGAGGAGGAGATCTCAGGGGATTGAGGAAACTGATAGGTTTCCTCTCAATTCTTCTGTGGTGCAAATACAAACTGTTGCCAAAGCTTTAGGTCCTAAAGATATAGAGAGACTATCTCAAAGTTTACCAGCAGCACGCACACATTTTCTGAATTTAGAAGAACATTGATCAGTAAATGCGTCTTTATGACATGTCGTTGACAGAAGTCACGCAGCTGATGTCACAAATACTAACTGAATCTGAATTCAACAGTTTTGAATCTGCTGTCACTTCTGAACTACGAAATGCCAGTAAGGGTGATTTAAGAGAAGGTATTTTGAAAATCCTAAAGAATATCTTAGGACCCAAAATAGATTGGTCTAGAATTACTACCTGTGTGCAAAGGAAAGAAGAAACTGTGAGTGAATATACTGAGAGATTTTGTCAGTCAGCTGTAATCTACAGTGGAATTGTTGATGACCCTGAAGGTGTTCTGGATGACAAGGGACCCCTGGTTCGTATATGGTCAGATGGCCTTGTAGCCGAATACAGAAAAGCTTTACCATTCTTAGATCTAACTTGGTCTAACAGAACTCTCAGAAGTAACCTAGACAGGTTAGCTACATGGGAAAGAGATGCTGATGTCAAGGCAAAAGTAAGAGTAGCAGCAGCTACGTTTAACACAACGAAACAAGACAATAGATGGTCTAAAAGAGAAAGCAAATGCAAATACTGTGCAAAATTAGGACATTGGGAGAAAGAGTGTAGGAAGAAGTTGCAAGATAGGAAAAGAAATGCTATGCATAATTCTGCTCCTTCTCAGCCTGCACACAACCCTGAAGTAGTTCCGCCAGTGACCACTGAAACTCTAGGTCAGCTAGTTCAGGCTCTTCTAAGAGCACAACAAGACCAGGAAAAACTAATTATTGGGGCTGTGAGTAGCTACCTTTCCCTGTAATCCAACACAATGACCAAAGAATTTTTGTGAAAGGTAGCATAAAAGAGAAAGAGATTGATTTTTGCTTGATACAGGTGCAGAAATTACAGTAATTCCTACAAAATTGGCACAAGGTTTAAACATCCCATACAAGAAAACCAAACTTTGTTTAACTGGTGTAATAGGTGAAGATTCTGTTTTGTATGAAACTCCGCCCATAGAGGTACAATTTGGCCCAAAACTCTGACTACAAAATTACTATGCGCTCCATTAAATACAGGTGCAATTTTAGGCATGGATCTTCTGAGACAAATAAATCTAACTTTAGACATGTCCTCAGAATCTACTAGCATAAAAATTTCCTCAGCACAGATTTCTACCAATAATGCAACCCCTCCCGAGTATGTTTTCTTACAGAATCATCCAATTTGGGCTAAAGACAAGGATGATTGTGGGTTGTTGACAGGTGTAGAACCAGTTAAATTGACAGGAACTCCACCTCCGGTCACCAAACAATATCCGATTAATAAGGAAGCTATACAGGGAATCAAACTTATTGTAGAAAATTTGCTGATGCAAGGAGTGCTAGTTAAAACCAACAGTCCATGTAATTCACCCATATGGCCCATCAAGAAATCTAATGGGACATGGAGACTTACAATAGACTACAGAGTAGCCAATAAACATATTGAAAAATCACCCCCTAGTGGCAGATCCATCTACAATTTGTAATGGCTTACCATTAGATTGTAAGATTTTTCAGTAATTGATATGTCTAATGGATTCTTTTCTGTACCGTTGCACTCTGACAGCCAGCCATGGTTAGCTTTCACAGTTGACTATGAACAATACCAGTGGACACGATTGCCACAGGGATTTCAAAACTCCCAACCATATATCATCAGGCTGTCAGGCGTGATTTGTGTGACCCAGAATGTCCGGTAAAACAGTCCACTATGATCCAATATGTTGATGATATTTTGATTGCCTCAACAGATCATGAGGTACATCAAACTGAATTGGCATCATTGTTGGACTATTTGCATAAAAAAGGACACAAATGCAGCTTTCACAAAGCTCAAGTTGCTAAAAAGCAAGTCACATTTCTGGGTCAAACAATTGGTGCAGGAAATAGATCCATTACACAGGATCGGCGGCTTCAGTCAAAGCCATACCTCCGCCTAATACCATTAAAACACTCCGCTCATTTTTAGGAACAACAGGTTATTGTAGACCTTGGATTGAAGACTATGCCTCGATGGCTCAGCCTCTCTATGATTTGTTGAAAGGCCATGGTAAAGATTCAGATACTGTTTGTATGGAAGAACTTCATCTCAAAGCTTTTAATGATTTGAAAAGAGCACTATGTCAAGCACCAGCATTAGGAATTGCCCAATCTGATAGACCCTTTGTGCTTTATGTCCATGAACACTTAGGCTTTATGACTGCATGTCTAATGCAAGATCATGGGGGCAGCTTACGCCCAATTCATTACTATTCCGGTAAACTTGACATAGTCGCTCAAGGTATGGGCCCATGCCTCAGAGCAGTACAGGCAGTTCATCTAGCGCTTCAGGCTTCATCAGGAATGGTGTTAGGTCAGACTGTAAACGTAAAATGCCCTCACACAGTGTCCGCACTAATGAATCAAGCAAAAGTCACTTCTGTCACCTCCTCCCGTTGGGGAAATTGGTTAGCAACTCTCACAGCCCCGAATATTGTTATACAGCGTGCACCAGTCACGAACCCATCCTCATGTATGATGTCTGCAATGACTGAATTTGTGTTAGAGGATGAAGGCGAAATGACTCATGATTGTGTTACGCTTACATATGCAGCGACAAGTGAAATAGCAGAAACTCCCATAGAGAACGCAGAATTGGAGTTGTTTGTTGATGGTTCAGCTCAAGTTATTGAAGGTAACAGACGAGCAGGATATGCAGTAACTTCCACCACTGAAGTAGTTGCTTCAGGTCGCCTTTCAGATTATTTTCAGCTCAAGCTGCAGAACTAGTAGCCTTAACTAGAGCATGCACGCTAGCTTCAGGATCGGTTGCAAATATCTACACAGATTCCAGGTATGCTTTTGGGGTAATTCATGATTTTGGTGTCATTTGGCAAACCAGAAAATTTCTAACTTCTGCTGGATCCCCCATTAAGCATGCTGGATTAGTGAAAGATTTAATGTTTGCCATGAAACTCCCAAAGAAATTAGCAGTGATCAAAGTGAAAGCACATCTCACAACTAATACTACGGAAGCTAAAGGTAATGCTCTTGCTGATGTAGCGGCTAAACAGGCTTGTTTCTATGCAACTGTACAAGTGTGTTCAGGTAGTACAGCACAGAAGATAATTCTACCTCCTGAATCAATCGTTGATCTGTATAAAGACGTTCCTCTATATGAAGCATGGACATGGTTAGACAAAGGAGCCACTGTGGATTCATCCGTTGCTGGACCAAAGGGAGAAAGTATGTTGCTCGAATCACTGTTGCCATATTTGGCTCAACAAATACACAGTTTGGGTCATAGTGGTCCAGCAACGATGAATCACAGGTTCTCAAATCAATGGTGGAATCCAAAATTCAGAAACGCAGCCACTGAAACAGTCAAGAGATGTGTTACATGTCAGAAACATGTGTCACAAAGGTTGTTCCTCCCCTGCAGGGATAGGATAGGGCAGACACAAGAACCAGTGAGGAGCCCAGGGAAGAACCGAAAGCAACAGGCTTCGGGGGCCAACCCTGAGGTGAAGATTTCCTCATAGGCCTTTCCCCTCCATTAGTCCATCCTTTCCTCACTGTTCTTTAGGTGTCGCAGGAATTGAGAAATAGGGAAAGAAGGAACAACAATAGCAGACTATATTTTGAACAGAGGATACAACCCTAATGTTGCAGACTCTACAACAAATACTGCTCTGTGCCGTTGGTCTCTCTTGTTTGTGTTTCTTTCTCCTCTGTGCAGATACCATTTGATGGCTGTCCTGAGATCCATATGCACCACCCTTCTCACCTGCGGATGAAGCCACAACCTCTAGAAAACAACCAGACCCATTGCCAACTATCACACAAGAAAGAAAGAAGAAAGAAAAGAAGAAAAAAATACACAACGCAGAGACTCACATACGATCTTTCAGCAAAACTAATTGCATGTTTTGTTTCTGTGTCAGCATGCAATTACATATAAGCAACACAGAACATGTACACTGTGCCTGTAACGATTACAAGTTACAAGAATTAACTTTAAGTGTCTAAATTTGTATTTTTGTGAGAGTTATTAGAACTCTCAAAGAGGGATTGAAGGATTACAAATTTTATTTTAAATGTTTAATTTAGATACACTTCCTGACTAAAGAAAGTGTCAGGAAATACAGATGTTTGAGAGCGTTTCCTGACCATTTGAGCTCGAGACAACGGTGCCTTTTGTCTCTTATGTTAATGGTAAGATCAAGGAGTCAGATTCAACCTTTGTTAGGTTTATTGGACCACGGAAGGTTCCTGTAATTAACTAACGCCTCCCTCAGATGTTTGCTTTGTTTGATGTTTGTCTCCACCTCTAAGAATCCCTCCTCCAAAAATACCTATAAGATACCCTGTAAAAATGACTTAGATGAGATCTTCGATGACTACAGATAACAACACATGTCATAGAATAAAGAAATTCTGCTGACGATCGAATCCGAAGTCTCCTGGTCTTCTCTTCTGAGTTTTTCTACTTTAGAAGAACAGAGTTTTCAACAGTCCGCAGTGAGTGTGGTGTGGCGTTACTGAGCCAGAGAGCGCAAACATCCCACTCCCGGCCTCGGCTCCAGCTGAGAGTGTAGGATGTTTACACTCCCTGAAGCTCATAAAGGTTCCCAAGGCAGGCTGGGATGGAGAGATCTGACCATGGCTTAGGAAATAATTTCTTGACCCAAGAATACCTGAAAATCGCATTGCGATCAATGCAAATACAAGCACTACACTTAAGCAGGCAATTATTTAGAATGTATTTTTTTCAATTTATTGTATTTTAGTTAATAGTTTATAAATATTATTTGCTTTTACAAGTTTTATTTAGTTTGGAGTTTACTTTTTTAGTTCTAGTTTGACTTTTAGGGCTACCAAAACTAAATTAGCTATCTGGTATATTTAATAAATAAATCAATAAAAATATTAAATATTCCAGCACCATTTTGTGTCGTTATTGTTTGATGGAAAATAATACTATTAATAATATATATATATATATATTAAACGAAGAGTTAATTTGCAAAAAACAATAACTTTTCTTTATTGCGCATTCCAAGTAATATTATTCAAACTGCAGTTGTGTTGTTTTGATTAAGTAATAATAACATAAACAAATACAGGTAATTTACCAAATTAAAGGTCATTGTTCATTGTATGTTTTTTTTTACATATTTAAAGTTTGTTTTATAGCAAAAGCAGATAACAGTCGTTTTTTGGCAAAAGCAGGTAACTCCACATTTCATGTTTTAGAATTGAAATAACACTCGTTTTATCTTTGTACCTGACAAAGGTTGTTGTTGTTGTGATCATAAACTGTATGGATGCGATTACACACAATACACCGAGGTTTTCTCTCACCATTGTAATCCGCTGCTTTTGCAAGCCTCTGTGAAAACGTTTCAGCATTTATTTTCCTTTACGGCCTGCAGAAAACATCACAGGTTCATCAAGTTCGTCGAAATTATCCACCCTTGAGTACTTTTAGTCAGCTTTGACGAAACTCAAGGTTCAAGGTTTGTTTATTCATCACATACTAAATTATACAGGGTATAATCAGAAGTGAAATGTAAATCAAGTCAGGTCCGCTCAATGGACAGTGCTAATTTTTTTTAAAATAAAAGTAACACAACACAAGAGCATATATAAATATAGGTAAAAAATAAATAAGAAACAAAGAAGAGAAATAAAGAGTAAAATGTGCAATAGAATAAAAAGTGCAAAACAAATAAGATGTGCAAAACAGTATACTGGGACTTAATAAATAGTAATATGAACAGGGATGTGCAAACGGGTTGTACCGGGTATGTACACAGCAGCAATATGGATGATGGTAATATGAATGTTTTGAAGTTAATAAATTGAGTCTTATAAATGTTTATGAAACTGAGTTTGTGTTAAGGAGCTTGATGGCCTGAGGGAAGAAGCTCCTCCTAAGTCTCTCAGTTTTGGCCATCATGCTCAGGAAGCGCTTGCCAGATGGCAGTAAACAGAAAAGATGGTTACCGGGGTGATTTGAGTCTTTGATGATTTTAGCAGCTCTGCTTTTACAGCGTTTGAAGTAGATGTCCTGCAGAGAGGGGAGAGCAGACCCTGAGATGCGCTCAGCTAAGCGCACGACTCTCTGTAGAGCTTTGCAGTCCTGATTTAATGAGTTACCATACCACACTGAGATGCACTGAGTCAGTACACTTTCTATGGCCCCTGAATAGAAAGTTTTCAGGATAGCTGGTGAGACCCTGAATTTCCTCAGCTGTCGCAGATGGTACAGTCTTTGCCTGGCTTTCTTAACCTGAGTCTGAATGTGTGTAGTCCATGTCAGGTCCTCAGAGATGTTTACACCGAGGTACCTGAAGCTACTCATCCTCTCCACAGGGGTCCCACTGATCATAAGCGGGGTGTAGGGCCACTGCTGTCTCTTCCTGAAGTCTACAATCAGCTCTTTAGTTTTGTTCACGTTCAGAGAGAGCCAGTTGTCCTGGCACCATGATGTGAGTCTCTCCACCTCATCCAAATATGCGGCCTCATCATTGTTGTTAATGAGGCCCAGAACCACAGTATCATCAGCAAATTTAACGATAGAAGTGGAGCTGTGAGAGGACACACAGTCGTGGGTGTATAGAGAGTAGAGCAGGGGGCTCAGGACACAGCCCTGTGGGGCTCCTACGTTCAGGGTGATGGAGTTGGAGGTGAACTGGCCGACTTTCACCACTTGAGGTCTGCCGGTGAGGAAATCTTGAATCTAACTCCTCTCAGCTAGCACGTCTTTTCAAAGGCCCTGTCCCAAATGGCACCCTAAACCCTGGCGGTCATCCTCTGAGTCTGCACTTTCGTGACCAGAGGTGGAAAGAGTACAAAAATATTGTACTCAAGTAAAAGTACCATTACATTACTGAAATTTTACTTAAGTACAAGTAAAAGTACCAGTCTAAAAATCTACTCAAGTAAAAGTAAAAAGTAGCTCATTTAAAATTTACTCTGAGTAAAAAGTACTTAGTTACATTTTAACAATGGGAGGGAGGAAAAAATGGGATAGACCAAAGGTGTCAAAACTCAGTACCTGGAGGGCCACAGCCCTACACAGTGTAGATATTACCCTAATTAAACACATCTGATACAGCTAAACTAATCATTTAGGCTTATTTGAAAACTACATGGTGTGTGTGTTGGAGCAGGGTTGAAACTAAACTCTTTAGGGCTGTGGCCCTCCAGGAACACCCTCCAGAGTTTGACACACCTGGGATATGGGCCTATAAATCTCAAACTAGGTGTTTTTAATTAAATGAATCGGTTAATTAGAATAATAAGACATTTGGGCTGTTACCAGGCAAATTAAATCAGTATCAACAAAATGCATCTTTGCAATGCAGAGGAAACGCAGAAGCTTCATCTGAAGTGGCATAGATGTATTACACACTGACATGAATGCATTTAGCCTGCAGTTACAAATGCAGAAATAATGTTTTGATAAATAAGACATAAAATGTGACCCTGAATCAGAAAACCAATTTCCTAAATTGTGATTTATACATCATCTGAAAGCTGAATAAATCATATTTCCATTGATGTATTGTTTGTTATGATCGGACAATATTTTAAAATCTGGAATCTGAGGGTGCAAACAATCCAAATATTGAGAAAATCTCCTTTAAAGTTGTTCAAATTAAGCTCTTAGTTTTGATATATTTACAGTAGGAAATTTACTAAATACATTAATGGAACATGATCTTTACTTAATATGCTAATGATTTTGGCATAAAAGAAAATGTATAATTTTAACCCATACAATGTATTGTTGGCTATTGCTACAAATATACCCCAGTGACTTAAGACTGGTTTTGTGCTCCATGCCAGGGTCACAAATGTTAAATAGTCATTTGAAATTAAAAATAAATAAATCAAAAGATACTTTAAATGTTAAATTAGAACCACCAGTAGGTGTCAGCAAGTCACTGATAAGAGAGTCATTGCGATTGAACAGAATCATTTAAACGTTAATTCAAGGAATGAAACACGTCATTGCTCAGAGTCAAAAACTGTGTTTGGGATTATTTTCGAAATAGAGCAAAAACAGGCAATGTCTAAAACGTAAGTCTCTTAATTAACTTCTTGTTTTTAACTGTGTAAAAGAAAAACTACAGGCATGTGTAATCATGGTGATTTTTGAGAAAAACGGCATTCTTCATGTGATGTTGACTTACTAAATTAAATTATATAAATATATACATTTTCTGCTTCTATATCTTCAACTTTGTGATCATTCTAAACGCATTTTAACAGACTGAATCACGCAGTGAAAGAAAGCACTCCAGATGCACGCGGATTAGTCTAATCTAACGTTACTAGATTTCACGGCTCACTGTTTAGAGTGATTTGTTTGGTTTTTGGCAAAATACTGATAATGTCAAATCGCACATCGTTAAAACAACAATTACTATATTTTCGCAGACGATATTGCACACCCTGCACCACTGTCTTTTTGGCTCATTTGTGCAAAACGTTTGTTAAACTGTTAAAGCTTAATTTTAACCACCAATGCAATGATGCAAGTATTTACGTTACCTCTAACGTTACATGCTTGTGAAGGGCGATGTCGATATGTTATACGCTGCTAGTTCGGTCTCCCGAGGCAAACACAGCTTACACTGCATAATAGAGCATGAATATGGCCAGGGGTTCACTTCATTTCCTTCGAGTTCAACTTCAGCAGAGTACGACGGGGTTTGGTTTTCAGCTGGGTCTGCACCATTAACGTCTGTCTTGTTCGTCTGCATCTTTCTTGTGATTTTAGTGCCAGTTTCTTCTTCTGCCCATTATTTGCTGCAGTTGTTTCCACGGAGATTTTTTTTACTCAGTAATTGAATGAGTTTTCAAATGTAGCTAAGTACAATACTTCCCACAAAATATACTTAAGTAAAAGTAAAATTACAGATAAAAATATTACTTAAAAAGTACAAGTACACAAAAAAGCTACTCAATTACAGTAACGCGAGTAAATGTAATTCGTTACTTTCCACCTCTGTTCGTGACGTAATGCCACTTTGACTGTCGGGTAGAAGTCTGCTGCGAGCTTGCACCAGTGCGGGCTCGGCAGAAGTGCGGATCGAGGGCGCATAATGGCTGCAAAGGGGGCACTCGCGAGCACCCATCTGAACGTTAAAATAAGGAATGGGACACCCTAAGACACCCCGTGGACTTAACGGACACGCACATGCGGTCGCCATTATAAGTCCGTAAGACCACAAGTGCACATGAAGTGTTCCATTTGGGACAGAGTGAAAGTAGCCTTGTCACCTGACCTGAATACAGCGCACTGATTCGCTAAAATGGACTTATCGGTTTTTGTTCAAAATCAACAAGGGCGCTTGTTGGCTTCTGTAGTAAAACCTGAACTCAGGATGCCTTGAAAGTGTACAATACCGGCTTTTTTGACAAATTTTTTTTTTATGCTTTCATTAACTATAAGTGAGGATAAAGTTGTGCAAGTAGAATATACTAAGAACTGTTTTATATTAATGTAAATTCATAGAATATTAGAGGAAATGAGATCGGTGGATGAAAGTACGTCACTGCCATGCCTTTCAGGAATCTGGACATGCCAGTTGTTAGTCTTTGAGATAATCTAACTGCTCTATTAATAGAGACACATTCCTCATCCTGCAGCCTACTGGCTGCTTTGGCTCTGAGAGTAGAAGGACTGCAGGGAGAGATTGTTTGTGCAAGTAAATTGAATGCGAGGAGTCCGGAGTCTAGGAGAGGAGAGGCAGAGGCACTGGACGCTCCCACGGACCAGCGTCATCCGAGGAGCCTCTGCATCGCTCCTGGCCCCTGTCCAGGATCTCTTGCCCACCCTCCTGAAAGCAGCAGCAACCCCCTCCTCCCTCCTGAGGATGTGGCCGCTCCCAGCCCCTGTGAACCAGCCTGAATGGAAGCTTTTCACATTCTTCAGTCCCCTTTCCTCTTATTGGACAAGAAGGCTCTCTTTCTGCCCCCTCTTACTATGTCTTGACTGAATCTTCTGGGAAAAGTCACCAGACTTGGTGCCAGCCTATGGGCATAAAGAGGGGTGGAGGACAAGAAACACTGAGAGAAAGAGTGATTGAGTTTACGAGGAAGGGGAACAAGAGGAGACATAGCGATTAAACTGGTGGGGCTGGAAAAAGACAAGAATAATTCTTAAAAGGTTTAGTGAATGCAGGCACACAAAACTGAACTTACTGCATCATACAGTAGATGCTACTGTTATAATTCTTAATTATATAAGGTAAATGTACAACATTCCTCCATTTTTGTTCTTTAGTAAGAAACCAAAGCAGTATAAAGTATTTTTTTCTTACAAAATATTTACATTCTAGTATTCTAGTCACTGACTGTGGCCTTCTGGAATGTATTAGACATCACTTGGATGCAAAAGCTAAAGATTGTAGCTTACACTTAACCAAAACTGTGCAGCATTTTTGATACATTTTGTAGTTATTTTAAACTCTAAGAATGAGTTATTTATTTGAAAGTGTTAGTTTGCCAATGTCTTTGTTCTTGTCCATCATTTTAATAGCAAATATCAGAACGTTTTATTTATTTATATTTTATACATTAAGATATAAAACATTAATTTAAATTTTTTTCAACAATACAGTACAGTTTATCATTAGTCGAGTTTTAAACAAATAATTCGATACTTTGTATAACTATGTAAACATGAAATTAGCATACTCCAGTAACATTTCTAACTTGTTCACTTACCACAGTCTGTCTGTTGACACTATAAAGAAGTGATCAGAATGTAATTTTGGAAATCCCTGCATATATATTTATTTTTTACTTTACTTTATGACAGTAAAGATGTCCCTGAGGACTGTCTCACCCTTAGGACAGGGTGTCTGCAGGGTCAACCTAAGAGAGCTGTCCAGAGTGCTGAAACTGGGTGCTCATTAAATCTGTCACTTATCGCAGATGAAGTGATAACCAACTTAGAAGGAAACACTTGTTCAAATATGAGCTTAATAGACCAAAATATCTATGAAACTATGAACTATGAAATCATATACTACATGCATTAAACTTTGTTGTAGCAACAGGCTGTATTCTAACCTTAAAGGTGAAGTAATTATATTCAGTGTTAATATAATTATCCCAACATATAATGAAAAGATTACCATGCGCATTGGCTTGGCCAATGGTGTGAGTTTCCTGATGACTACTGAGGCAGATAAATGGAATGGTTGCTTCAGAAAATTCATTTTTTAAATCTCATGTTTTGTTATCACTATTGGTTAGGTTTAGGGTAGGATCCAGTTTGCTGGTATTTTCAAACCAGCTCCATATGTACAGCTTCTCTGATGTAGTAAATCATCATTGCTAAATGGCAATGATTCTAAAGAAATTGCATTTTTATCTCACTTTTACTTTTGGTAACGATGGGTTGAGTTTAGTGTCAGTAGTATGATAGAGCATTCATTTTCTAGCGCCACTTACCAGAATTTAATTTCCAAACTGCCACAATACATACAACAACCAACCCTTTAAACTGTTTTGTATAAAACTGAACATGCTTTTAGAGCCACTCACTGGACATTTCACTTTGAAAGTGTTGTCAAACATCTAAGAGGCCATACAATATCATGTTGCAGAAATGTCACCAAAGACACATATTTCCAATGAGACTGGGTTGTTTTTTACATTTATAGTGCAATAACACTACAGAACAGTGCTGCACATAAAAATGGTAAAATAAATATTAAATTCTTCATATAAAAAGGTGCTTTTATATTTTAAACAGTATTAATCTATAAACTATTTCGGTGATTGGACTTTGCACAAATATTTTCACTTTGCTGACCCAAAGCTGTTCTTCAGGATCACATTTCTGTGCTTTTCATCACGTGCCCTATGGGAGCCTTGATGCAGGAGGTGGGAAAGCGAGAGTCCTGTGCTCTAGGGATCTGTGTTACAGACCTTTGAAACTCTGAGAAGGAGTGACCTGGAGCAGAGGCAGCTCAGATAATCTGGGTCTTAGCGCTCCGCAGGTGTTGGGGTGGAATGTGTTTTACATGATTGAAAGTGTTAATCTGACACAAATGGCAACCCTTGGCTTCTCATGTTGACATTCGGCCTCTAGAGACAATGTTCGCTCTTGCCTGAGCTAGTTGATCAAACTCTCAGCCTGATTCGTTCTCAAACTGTTTGCTCTTGACGTGCCAGAGGGATCCATTTCAGCCCATCTCAGTTCACACAGCTACGCTATTGCAGCTGCTGTGGATTGAAAGCAACATGGCTGAAACAGTCAGCGGTTCATGTAGTTCACTGTTTCGTATATATGATAAAAATGTCAGAATGTGTGAAATCCTTTCAAGGTTTACTGACAGAAGTGGCTTAGTCTTATGTAGCTCATGTGTATATGTAGCATATATTGTGCTCCACTTTTCAGTTTGAGTGTAAAACCATATTTAAAAATTAAATCTGGGACCCATGATAAATTAATGCATAAAAAGCCAGATGTATCAAAATTACACATGCACGTGTACAGACAGAAATGTAGGCTAAACATTATCCCCCCCAATATTATTATTTTTTTTTTAAACAAAATTAATTAATGTGACTGAACTTAATTTTTTTTATTCCATTGTTAAAATAAAGACTTTAACATTTTTTTTTTTTCTCTGTAGTGATTGCCAACTAAATATATTTAAAATGTATTAGCAAAAAATAAATCTTGGGCCAGCAGATGCATCTCTAATCCAGCAAATTGTAGTCCAATCTGTTTGAAGCTTACAGTTTTTACACTGCTTTCCAGTTTTGTGTACAACATCCATCAGACAAGCAGTGAATGGACCTTGTGGCCCTTCAGCTTTCCATATTAGAGAAGGACTAAAAGTAATTGGACCTTAACAATCTAAACATTATTATTCAATGGTTTGTTCCAGTGGGTGTGTCCATGTTCTTCTGCCGCAGGTTTCCAGGTTAGAGTAACAGCAGTTGGCTGCTGCAAACATCCGACTGAAAGCTCCATCTTAAGCACCAGCTTCCAGTCAAGGATGTTTACAGTAGCCCGTACTGCCAGCTGACTTTTTGCCCACTACGAAGACAATATGTAAACCTGACACTGACTTTAACCCTAATGCATAAAAACTTGACAAACACAGCTAAACTTTGATTTACCTAGCGAGACTGCAGACTTCAGAAGCCTTTCGGCACTCCTTCTTCTGTGTCCATGGAGATGCAGTCATTCCAGCTAGGTTTGGCCCACCTTGTAACACTATGAGGGCTGGTAACCATGACAGAAGAGACATGTCATATTTACATTGAAAACACTGGAAACTCAGCGGCTGTCGTTTGTTTTGCCATGACTCTCCCACAAAGAGCCAATCTGATGAAGCTTCACATGCAACGCATCCCCGCTGACTGCAAACGTCTCCTAAACACAAACAACAGAGCAGCTTCCTGCCAACCCCCTCCAATCATAAAGCATCCATCTATGTTTACTCTTTAAACGAAGCTGTTAGGACCCCTGTTTTGTGAGGGCTGAGATGGCAGATTTCCTCAAGATCGTCTCAACTCCCTTCAGCGCTAGACTCAAGATTGCAGCTCTGAGAAAAGTGGCATCTGTAAGCCCATTACACATGGAAGGCCAATTTGAAAGTCAAAATCTATAAATCAGCATTATTTTCTGTCATCTCTCATACTTTCCTTTCAGTGTTTCCACTCAACTGGCCTGTAAACTGGAAATACTGTATGTGTGAGTGAGAATAGCTGAGTGTCTACTTTGACAAAGTGACAATGGGAATTTGGACTGAGTCTCTTTTCTCTCTATCATGCATCTTCTTTTCTCTGGAAGGAATCTATTGCTGTAGAAGGCCTTGTGCATTCAAAAATTATTTTTTAGTTAGGGAAATGGTTTTGTTTAAGATGTTTACTAGATGTGTTGTGTCATTTATTGACCTATACAAAATCTACTCAACTGTTTCTGTGTTTTTTTACTAAGTCTTTCTAAGTGTTTTTACTTAATTTTATGAATATTAATATTTTTAAATAACTAAATAAACATTATGTAAAATAATAAGAACTATTATTTTCCGGATCATTTCTAGGTCACTAATCAAAATTTAAAAGCTCTCTTGAATATTTGGTAGAAATCCGATTTGCTTGCTTCGCTAACTCAAACTACTACTAATAATATACATACATACAATATATTAACATTTTACTAATTATAATTATAGCTTTAATATCAAGTAATTTAATAAATAGCGGTGGGTCTAGCAAGTTAATTTAATATTTTTGTGTTGTTTGCATTAATAGTTCAACTCATTCAGTTCAACATTACATTATACTCAAGATATACTAAAATATTTATAATACATTTTTATTATTTATATTTTAATATTATATTTTATTTTTCCATAATGCAATTTTTTATGATTTAGCTTGTTAGAAATAAAACAACCATTAAAAAATGTGTATCTGTTACTGGACGTAATTTAATAATTTCACAAGTGGACTCTGTACAGCTTGTGTCTGAAATATATTTTCTGTCCGATAAACAAGACATCTGGTCTTGAATCAAGTAAGACCAATATTCAAATTTGTGTGTATGTAAGGTCAACTTGTAGCATGCATCCCCATCCTATCCACAAACCAGCTGTTAGTAGCATGTGCTGTAAGACAAATAACAGGTTGCTAATGAGACGTGGCTCAAAGTGTGTGTGTGCGTGCGCGCTTAACAGTGTGTTGAGACTGTGCACAGGGTCTGCTCTGCAGTGCACTGACTCTGGTGAAACTCCCAGGGTCCCATATCCCTCCCAGTGTTCAGGTCACAGCGGGAACAAAGCAAACTTTATCAGACCACTGCAATCCCACATTCCGCAGATTCTTAGCACTTGGCAACCGCATAGCATGTAGTAAGGCAGAGACACAGGGAGAGGGAATTGGGGGAAGGGGTGGAGAGCAAGGAAAGAGAGCGAGACTAAATGAAAAAGGAAGGGATCTGGCTGTGAGTCCGAAGACACACGGCCTCCACCCAAACAAGGCCTCTGATCACATCAATTATTGGCAATGGTTCCGTTCACCATTCGCTTTGAGGATCTGTTTTATTCATGGGGCACAAGTGACAGATTTGGTTTATTTTTGATCACGCATTACTTGATGCATTTTAATAATTATGCATTAAATAATAATAATATGCATTAATTTAAAATAACTATTTTCATACTGCACAGTGAAGATGTTTCGGGTGACATTATGTTGGGTAGATGATGTCATACTTTTCACAAAATGTAAAGCTAACGGCAGGATGTGCCATTAATGTGCAACTCCATTGGACTGACCAGTTTTAGTCATGCAGATATTTTTTGCCATAGCATTTTAGACATTACCCATTTTAACCTAAAATAGTAATTCAACATACTTATCACAAGTACAAACACTATTTTCTTTCCAAGTTCCTAGCTTAACAACACCCAGACCAAACCTGATAGTTGTCATGAATCTACTAAGGTAGTTTGACTGTGTATGATGCTGTATTATACTAAAACTAACATAAAACACTCACAGACAAGGCAAAGTAACAAAGATCAGACTACACATGCACAAAACAAAATTCACTTTCTAAATTCTCTTTTGTCTGAGACTGAGAGCGCAATAAAGCAGAAACTTTTCAAATAACCCTGAATACATTGGTCCTAGGATTTTGTGATCGCCCTGTTCTTTTGGAGTCTGTGAAAATACCACCCTTGTGAGCGGCACTCTGATTTCCCCTAGATTAAGGGCCTCATCAAAGCATTCTTCCCTAAAGCAGACTTAAACTGCACTTCTCATGTTGGCAGATGCCCTGTGGGGCAGATGAGGTTAAGTCAATGTCTAGAATCCTCCTCTGGCTTTAACAGTAACCACAACTTATTACCTATTCAAATGTGTCAAATCATTCTGATTCAGAAGGCATCGGTTATTCATTTTACTGTTTTTGTGAGAATGATTTTCAAAATTGAATTGCAGTACTAATAAATAAAAATACACTCTTAAAAATAAAGGTGCTTCACGATGCCGTAGAAGAACCTTTTTAGTCTAAATGGTTCCATAAAGAACCTTTAACATCCGAAGAACCTTTCTGTTTCACAAAAGTTTCTTTGTGGCGAAAGAAGGTTCTTCAGATTATAAAAAGGTAAGAAAGCATTTACTTTCTGACACAGTCCACACGCTTGAGTTTGTCATCAATTGGACAAATGGAGTGAAAGAACATTCGCTTTGATGCATTTGGTTTAAACAGCACGTTTGCGTCTTTGTACAGATATCAGAAGGTTCCCAGCGCAAGGAACAAGTGGATAGTTTATTTTGAATGCCATCCTGGGTTGGGTCTGAGGATTGATCAGAGTATTTTGTTTTGTAAATGAGGCACAGTGTTATGGAGAGTTCACAAAGAAACATTTGTTGAAAGATGAAGCAGTACTAGATTTGACATTTGCATCACAAACCGTAAGTAAATCATTCGGTTCATAATGCTTTGTCTGGAAATTACGATTTTTGTATCATGTCAAAACACTCACATGCAATAGAGAGGGGGGTGTTGATACTGTTTCCTATGCAATGACATTAGCCAATCATAACAGTGGCTGATTCCTGACAAGCCTTATAGGACACGCCTTTTAAAACAGGCTATAGAGAGAGGGTCAGGATTTATTACAGGTCATTTATTTTTTGTACAAAAAAACTTTATTAACATTATAAGTAAACCTCAAAGAACATTAAAAAAAAAAAAAATCTATGTCATGGCCCCTTTAACTACTTTTACGTATTGCTTTTCCCTTTCTTGTGTTTCCTGATCTTTAAATGCTACAAAACAACACTGTCCCATTTCTAATACGATGCACCTGAGAAGTGAGAATTTATTATATATTATGTTTTTACTTGTTTCTCACAGAATCACTTGTTTCCATTCACTCTCATTGCTTTAACTCTCTGCCTCCTTTTTTTCCAGGAACCCAAAACCTCCCGAAGCAGAATCAGACGAGCGAAGGCCTCTCTGACCTTGCTGGAGGTCACACTCCTTTGCACTCGACGGGCAGTTAAACACAGTTCCCTGATTCCAGGCACGCAACTCATAGCAAGAGAACAAGTCATCTGTGTCACTAGAACACTGATTAACAGAAAACGCTAACTCTCAGAGGTCAGCAGGAAGTCATGCCACTCCGACACTTACATTCTAATGGCTGCTTTGTAAAACTGAATCCATCTGACTCACATGTAAAGCAGCAGATGACAAAACTGCAGTTCGTACTTATAATAAACAGAACATTACAGAACGGTTCATTGGGTGGACGTTAATATAGTTATCGTTATTGGTATCATTCTTGGCCAAAACAAGCCTTAAATATATAAGCCCATGACAAAAAAATGTATTTGTAAATTTCTGAATTAATTATTGCTCAGGACAAAAGTAGCTTTCAAAGTAGCCCAGCTAACTTTCATAAATATTTGATCTAACAATTATTAATATCCTTTTATTTGTAACAGATTACATATGTTCAGTTATACTGACAGATAAAATGTGACCGGCAAAGGTGCCTTCCAAAAAAGCTGATATTATTATTACACTTCAGATTTTTCCTCTTTATGACAGCTGGAGCGCCATATTTAGGCCTAATGTTTGACAGAAACGAAAGAGAGGCTGTGAAGATTAGAAGTACAGTGTGTTCAATGGATTTGTAGTCTACTGTAGTTAACATGTCAAATGTACAGCTGACAAAAAAATCTTTCCAAAGAAACTTTCAGTAGACAAAAACTCCATAAAGTTGTGAATTTGACAAAATTTCGGTCCCTCACAACATCGGCATTAAATCAAATATGGCGTTTGACTAAAGTGAATGGAAGCGGTTGATTTACCTGAACAGAGCAGCGGTTTTTAAAGTCAGAGCGTCCATGTCTTCGCCCCCTGGTCGTTCTCTGAGCGGGTTCTCTCAGTACTGAGCTGGAAATAGAAAACCCGGACTGGAGTCAGACGCGGGTGATTACAGTCCGCTCCACTCTACACGGAGCTCCAGACCGGCTTTTAGTGTGTGAGTCGCTTGGTGATTCGGCGGAGAAATGATGTCCAAACTGGCCAATTATAATAATTATTTAGTATTGTATCGTAATTATTGTAGCACTTACAATCCGCCTGTCGTAGAGGTGAATACCTGCGGCCTCGTGCATGTATGGATATTCATATAAATAGATACAATCGATTAAGCGCATATAGCTTACATTTCTTTTCTCTTTTTTCCACAACCGAACAGTTTCCTGGACACAGCTGTGTCGACTTGGACTGCCTCCTTTACTGTGCAGTTTTCTTTTTTAAATAAATCTACAATACAACTCTTAATGCAGCATATGAATTGACCACTCACCTAAGTTACAATCGGAATGTCTGTATTTCTAAGATCCGTCTGATGAACTTTCTTTTGCAAACTTCTTCGCAGATGCCGTGACTTTTCCTCCAGCGCTGACAGCAGAAATGCCTTGTGAGAAAATGTATGAATGTCCAGAAAGGATGCCATCTCCACTTCGACGGATCCTTGCCGTGTTCTCAGACTTCTAAATAACTTTATCATGTCTTTAACTTCACGAAACCCCGTTCTCACGGGATGTGAAGTAAAGTAAACAAGCGCGATATATTTGTATACGCTCGTGGGAACCGCCACAAGTGCGTAATTACGTAATTATCTCACGCGACGCAACAAATATAGAAAGCGACCGTTATAATCAAATACTATTATATTGGTTTGCTTAAAGTTTTGTAGCGTCGCGTCGCTCTTTTGCAATGTAGACACGGTGTTAAGAGTCTATAATAAAGCTTTGTAAGATGGCAACTGTAAGAAGGGGGCTGCTTGACTTCGTCGTCGTCTGAGCGCTCTGTAAAGCTGTCACCCACTCTGGCCAATCTGTCACTCCTGACTTTTTCTATGCGGATTCTTGAGTTTAGGCCCGCCCCTTTTCTGTCATCGCTGTCGGGTGCTGACCAATCAGCGGGCGAAGCGCTCGTATCCATGATGGTGCCAGCGTTTACGTTCACTGAATGACCCATTGACCGCTGTGCTGTTAAATTTGAATATTTTAAACAAGTGTTTTGTATTCTGATTAAATTCACATAGGTTACTAACAAAACAAATACATTTTCTTTGCATTTCATGTCTGATCTAACTTGTTTCCGAGCCTAGCTTTTTAATAAATAAGCCTGACATTTCACTATAGAAATATTGTAGGAATATCCTGGATTTTATCCAAAAAGCCACTTTGGATAAAAGTATCTGCAAAATATAAATTTAAAATGAATGCCCTGCAGCGGATTTAGTACCAATTATAATGTTTAGATCATTTCGTACATAGATTTGTTTAGATAATATTAATACATTTCTTGTTTTCTTAGTATATCATGTTGTATATGGCTTAATATATTCACTCCAAATAAATTCAGTTCAATTAGATAAAAAAAAATCTTTAATCTTCTCACTTAATCTTTAGTTTTAAAACCATTTTTACCCCATAAATAGTTTACATACTCAAGTGAGGGACAGTGAGTGCAACCAATTTAATATTAAAATAACAAATATTGAAGGTCCCTGCAAATATTCGGGTAGTAGTTATAAAGTGGTATAAAAGTTGTAGCATCAACTCACCATCGTTATCTAAAAGTAACATGTCACCATGCCACACAAACTTTACTGACCGTGAGGTAAATGCTAACTTTTTTACACTAGTTTCATGAGTGATAATACTTAAAAAAAAAAAAAATAGAATTTGTAAGCGTATTATTATTTTTTATATACCTATTTAATGTATTTTTTATGTTCCTGCACATTGAAGGGAAGGACAGAGGTCATGACTTGCCAGTTGTGTTTTTGAGAGGACAAAAGCTGATGCTGTTTTGCATGCTCCCGTGTGGAATATTTTGAACACAAACTGACCGCCGAGGGCAGAAAAACTGGTTTTGGGGTTGTTGATCATTATGAAGACAATTCACAGTTGGAGCTTGCAAGCTGGCCTGTGTGTTGACACAATAAGCAGAAGCTTGTGTACTTAAACTGTCATGAGGGTCAGGGCATTAAGATTTGAAGGCCACGTCACCTCACTATACTGTAGATGAAAACAACAGAACAGATGGTATCAGTATCAGTTCATTTAAAATAGCACATAAGTAACCCACAACAAAAGTTTAATTTTATATATTTTTCTGCACATTTTCACCTTCCAACAGAAGTTCAGTAATCATAATCAGTCTAAATGGTGTGATGATAACAACACACTTAAAACATGTTACAAAGTTTCTTCTGGCACAAACATTCTCACAGAATATAGACCATTATAAAACTGCATTGTTTGTTCAAATATCAACATGATCTACTGGTTAAATATAATTAGTGATTTAATAAGCTGCTATCTATTTCAGAAGGAAATGATACGCTGAACTACTTCAGAAATGAATCATGAGTTCTGTTCTTCAAAATCAGTTATAAAACCAGTCTGGTAAGTGTGCCAAGATAGTTTGACTTCGGTTCACGGGTGCCATTTACAATACGTGTACAGCATTTTTATCCCTACTGCTTTAGTATTATATTCACAGTCATATAAAAGCTGCAACATATGTATGACATTTATTTTAATTATTAATGAAAAGATAGTTCATCCAAAAATGAAAATTATGTCAACATTTACTAACACAAAAGAAGATATTTTTAATTTATACTCAAAATATGGAAACCTATGGCTATCATCAACTGTTTTGTTACCAACAATCTTCAGATTATCCTCTTTTGTGCTCAACAAAAGAAAGAAACTAACAGGCTTGGAACAACTTGAGGAGTGAGTAAATGATGACAGGATCAGCATTATGGGGTGAACTATCCTTTTAAATATGCACTGCACCTTACAACAAATTAAGTTCACTTGATTCCAAAAATATAACTTTACCTCCATCTAGTGGAGAAAATACAGTATTACCACTTAAGACAGTTACATCGCCCTCAAAAAGGAGTGTTATAGTAGTTATATAATAAATTAATCATGTAAGACTTGTTTACTGTTAGGTGTAGAGAAGTATGTAATAATGCTTAATTACTGCCATGAGGTATGTATGTATTTAGACAAACATTGATTTGCATGTATGCACATTTCCCTTTATATTAAGTACTGATTGCAAAAATGTAATCAACTAAAATATGTCTGAAAGTGTGCATATATATGATCATTATGTGTTCTCTTGTACAGGTTCAACAGAGTGTTCGCCATGGAACAGCCCATAGTGGAGTTCGCCCTGCTGGGCAGCGGCCCATGACATCTGTAAACTGCTGAACTGAGCCGCCCAGGTCCCTTTTGGATCTACCACCACCACCCCGCCAAGACCATCCACCCGCTCCTTCATATACGTAAGAGCCAGGTCACTAGCTTCCTCTGGGGTCTTGCCTATAGAGTACAGAAGAACACACACTTAACTGAACCGTACAAGTAAGCGATGTACTCAAATAAACAAGAATACAGTGTACTAACAACAAGTACATGGTAGTATCTTTCCAGATCTCTCTGACAGATGTATGTGATCATGTAATGCACACTAAGAAAGAAAATGGTTTAAAGGAACAGACAAATTTGTTTAGAACAGTTTTGACTTGTAAACGGAGCTTGATCTGTGCATATTTTTCTACTGATTCAGACGAGACGAAAGCAATATTATGGATAGAGGACTTCGGTTTTAGCTGGAAGAAACTGTTTGAAGTTAAAACATCTTGATGGATTTGTTTATTACAAGCTTTTTGCTTTACAAGACATTAACTGATGGACTTGAGTTGTGCGGATTGCTTGTCAATTATTGTGATGTTTTTATCAGGTGTCAGAACTCTCATTCTGAAGACACCCGTTCACTGCTGAGAACCAATTGTTGAGCATCTGATGTAATGCTACATTTCTCCAATTCTGTTTCAATGAAGAAACAAACTCATCTACATCTTGGATGGCCTGAGGGACTGCAACTTTCATTTTTGGTTGAACTATTCCTTTAAATTATGTGGTTTGTAAGGATTGGATCTTAGGTGAGTAAATCTTATCAAATATCTTACCAAATAAATGTTATCAACACCCTGCCCATATCAACACACATATAGCAAAGTTGACCTCTGCTGCTTCAGCAAAAACACTTCCCGTTGTGTTTCCACACACACACAAGGCAAAAGTAGATATACAGATCACCTCAACAGAAAACAAAGGCTAACTTACACTACACAACATACTGTCTAGGTCAGTGGTTCTCAAACCTCTCCATGAAGTACCCCCAGCACTGCACATTTCGTATGTCTCCCTATATCGGACACACCCACTTCAGGTCTTGCAGTCTCCACTAATGAGCTGATGAGTTGAATCAGGTGTGATAGATGAGGGAGACATACAAGATGTGAATGGCTGGGGGTACTCCAGGACATGTTTGAGAACCACTGGTCTAGGTAATGGCAGACCATGTTATTTGAAATGTCCTTCTGAGGATGAGCAGGAAAGTTAATCTTTACTTTACTGTTCAGACAGCTTACACCTCAGACTTCCATGTGTCATGTAAATGGTGCTGCAGGTGGTTTTACGTAACGCATTGCATGAGACTGACTCAAATTGTTTTTACTCAGAACAATGAAGTGAACAATGTTTACCTAAACAGACTTGAGGTCAAGCATCTTAATGAGGCTCTAGTCTAGATCTCCAGTTAATGTGTAGCTGCAGTAATTCAAGCTATTTATTCACTAAACTGTGCCAGGAATTGGTTGCACAGCTAATCATGAACTGCTCATTTGAGCTCATGTCAATATACCTGTTGCTTCTAAATCAGTATTACAGTGCAGATTGATTTATGATCTATTTGCCATTCCATAATAAAACTACCGAGTACAACTGCACAGTACACACGCAAAGTGATATCAGTTGGTCATATGGCTAGACTAATTTTCTTTATATAAAATTATAATTACGTCTAGTAAAATGTCCTATAGGAAGGGCATTATCACAAAATAAACCCAGACATGTTAATTTTGATGCCATCATGATGTAAAGCTCTTGCAATCATGCTCAGTTATATATTATTACTCTACAGTTCCAGTTACCTTTTCTAGGAACTAGTTTTAATTTAACAGGTTTAATTTCAAATCTATCATCTTTTTAGCTATTTTTAAGTTCCATTCAAACTTGCTCAAATTCCATTCAAAACATGTTTTCATTCCTTGCTCACTATGTACTATATATTAAAACTAATGCCAAAGTCCTCCAGGATTATTTTACTACATTTGGTAGTGACTTGTTTTGAAACACAGTCATTATGACTTGTGTTTTTAGGAAAAGGAGTAATTTGTAAGACATATTGGGTCATTCCGTGTCAAATTAACAACATTTCTAAAACTTCCCCGGCTCAAATTTTGGATTTTGTAGCATTATATACATGTATAATATGTCATAAATATGGTAATTTTGTTCACCAAAAAAAACATAATGCTTTGTTTGCTGTTATGTTAAATAAGTTGAACTGATCTTGTAACACATGCCTTGCTCCATGTGGAATAGAATGAGTCTAGACAGCGTGACCTTCATGATGGCTTCCCCATGGCCTGTGGGTGAGACAGCCCCAATATTGTTATCTGCATAACCCCCACATCCTGAGAATCAGAAGAAACACAAATCCAGAGTGAGATCTTTCCTATCCACACTCCTGCTCAGCAAAGCTGTTGCTCCAGAAAAAAAAATAACACCTGTTTGAGGCAAATACTGGTAGTATTCACAGAATAAGAAAAACATCTGTCTTTTTACATTTCTGCTAATTTACTCCCAAAATCCGACAATACCAGCAGTCTATTCTCCTGTTTACCCAGCTCTGTTTCTATCATTAACTAGTGTGTATGTGTGATTCCCACAGGTTAAAATGTGTCCTGAGAGAATGTGGTGTGGTGTGCTGACCTGGGATTAGATCTGTGGTTTGAATATTAACTCAGCAGGCAACAAGCTCTCATGAGAAGCTGAAAATTACACACATTCTTGCATGTCCAAAGGTCAGAGTTCAATCCCTGTCATATCAGCTGCTTAGGTTTTCTTTCTGTGTAATGTTAAAATACTTTCTTCTATTTCAGTTTAATACACAGAAACAGCTATACGTCAAACAATTTATAGTCTGATTCCTCGGAAAGGTTAACACTAGAGTTCTATGGTCCAAATCAAATCAAGGCCCCTAACATACATTACAGAGCAGCAAGTTTGGATTTACCAACACAAGGTGTGTCTCCCACACGGCCCTCCATTTTATTTATCATTCCACCAGTGGATGTGGCACAAGCAATGTTCCCATCTTTGTCCAAAGCTACTGCACCGACTGTTCCCATCTTGCCCCTAAAACACATGCATACAAAACAGCTTTACAAACACACTCATGAACAAAATGTTTGAATTAATCTGGTAGCAAAGGAATAGTTCATCAGAAAGAAAGAAATCAGATAAAGTACATAAACAGGGACACGCCATGTGTTGTAATTTCTAGACATTTAAAATGAACGCACAGAATATGCAAAACTACTGACTTACCTTTTAAACAGAAACAGCTTTTTTAATGAAATATGCTTTATTGTTAGCATAAAACATACTTCATATAGTAAACAGAAATGGACCCCTTACATTCATTATATAATAATAATAATAAAGAAAACTAAAGGAAACAATTAATAAATAAAATTCAGCTTTGCCAGCACAGGAAAAATGGCATTTTAAAATGTATTCAATAAAAAAAAAAGTTTAAATTGTGATAATATTTCAAAATATGACTGTTTTGTTTTTACTCTATAAAATAATGCAGCCTTGTTGAGAGTAAGACGTCTTTCTAAAAATAAATAAAACAATAACGGGACTATTCCAAACTTTTGGTAGTATATATATATATATATATATATAATATTTTGTGTGTCATAGAAGAAAAAAATCATACAGGTCTGAAGAAACTGATTGCGAACTATCCCGTTAACTATTGTAGCAACTCTTTCTTCTTATTAGAAGTTCTAGACATTAGGCATCTTATGCCAAAAACTTTATGTCAGCACTTTGTACCAGTTTTCATTACGTAAAAGCTTTACATTTGGCATTCCACAGGGTTGGCATCTGGCTGCAGGTTCTTCTTCCAGCGCATCTTGGCATAGTCTGTGATCAATGACTCCTCGGGCACTTCCGGTACACCCATGCTTCTGGCAAACTTAGAGGCCCCTTCAGCTGTCAGACACAAGTGTTTGGTCTCCAGAGAAAGGACAGACATTATTTATATTATTACTTTAATTATTTTGAATGCAAAGTTTTGTCAAATCATCTAAAGACTGCATTCGATGCATGCAAAAAGCATCTGATAGCATTTAGCCTAGTATTCCCTAGTTACTTTGTATCTAACACTTTTTGTTTTTAATCTTGGTAACGGTAGATTACCCAAAACCTCCCATGGTGGTTATGTACAGTATTTGGGAATATGTTATGCATTTTAAAACAATACCTTCTCCATGACAAGCCTGGCCAGTTGCACTGGGTTAGCAATTCTTCTGACTGCTGAAACAGCCCCACTATCCAGAGTCCTTCCGTCCATAACTAGTGCATCCATCTCCACCTCCCCCTTCACATTTAGCACTGACCCCCGACCTATGACATATGGCCATAACCTGAGTTTTCAACTTACCTTGGATGTAGTATTAGGTATGAAGTATTATGACTATTATTATGAGTACCTGCATTGAATCTTGGGTTGTTCTCCATCAGGGCCACTGCTTCAACCACAGCATCCATGGCACTTCCACCCTTCTGGAGGATGGCATACCCAGTCCTGGCTGCTTCCTTTACACCGCTAGTAGAGAGTTCAGCTCTTTCTTTAGGAATATGACCAGCACCTCCATGCACCACCACTACAGGCAGCATAGCGGTCCACAAATACTTGATTGAGAATAATATAAGACAAAAGTGAGAACAAATAAATAAAACAGATTTGTTACATACAAGTAATATCCCATTCACAATTGGTTTGAATATACATTTTAACCTAATGATTTAAACCGTATTATAACTTTAACCTAAAGATATCAAACCAGCTGCAAAACACGCATAATATTATTTACGATGCATAAAGCTAAATTCTCTAAGTCAGTGGTTATTAATAACTTTACTATCATAATACATCTGTCAACAGGTACTGTAATTCAAAAGGTGCAATCTACAACGTCAGCATAATGAGCTGCTATAGCCTAATGTCAGTAGTTTACATGTCAAATTGCGTTACTCATTAAATTTACAAGCTGTAATCAGCTGAATACCGTCATCAAATAAAGTGCTCTATGTGAGTCATCCGGGAGAGAGGGGTAAGTTAAAGAGATTCATATCACTCAACAGAATGACTAAATCTAAATGCAGCGTTTTTGTAATTCTGTGCACGTGCACACATATGCATAAAATTAATAATGATATTTAACAAGGGTTCCTTACCAGATTAATGACTTACGACAGCAATATGAAATCACAGATAGCAGGAGTGCATTAAAAGCGAAGGAACCTGTAGTGTAACAGCCAGGAACAACAAATAATATGACTGTGTACACGTCATTACAGCCGCGGAGAAAACACCAAAATAAAAGTCCACTGACTACTGCACCAGTGCTTAGAAACTGGACATGCAACGCACAGGAGAAAAAAGAAATTACAACATGCAAAAAAAAAACAACTATCTTATATTGCAACCAGTATAACATGATGCAACCGTTTAATAAAACCGTCTGATTAGGAGCTAGGGATTAAATAATCCCATATGGCATATAATTTTTCGCTTTAATACAGACTAAAATAAGTTTCTTCTATTTTGTTTTGTAAGGTGTCCTTGAGTGTTTTGAAAGGCGCATCAAATAAAAATAAAAATAAACTTCCTACGTGTACTGCGTTTGGCTAACCAAGACTTGTAATAGCACTTGCATGTTTTTGCTCTTTTGTTGGTTTTGATTGCTTCCATAATGTCCTCATTTGTAAGTCGCTTTGGATAAAAACTCTGTCTGTCCAAATACTCTATTCTGATTGGCTGGCAGGTGTTCATTAAATTCGTTTAACTGCACAGGTAGTTCCAGGTCAGTTTAATCACCGTTCCATATTAATGCGCTGCTTTAATTGATGCACACTAACCAACACGCATCACTCGCTCGCACACACGCACACACACACACACACACACACACACACACACACGGAGAGAGAGAGAGAGCGAAAGAGAGATAGAGAGAGAGGTCGAAGATCGCAGATACTTGTTGCCAAAGCTTCCCTGTGATTTTTTTTAACTAAAAGTAAAGATAGATGCTATCGCTAAATTATATTTCCCAGCTGTTTTTGAAGTAATTGTTTGTAGAGAGAGACGCGCAGCAAGCAGGCAACGTTACACACTCAACAGTCATCTCTCTCTCTCTCTCTCTCTCTCTCTCTCTCTCTCTCTCTCTCTCTCTCTCTCTCTCTCTCTCTCTCTCTCTCTCTCTCAATTCAATTCAATTCAAATGAGCTTTATTAGCATGACTGCGTAGCACAATGTTGCCAAAGCATTAATATATATACAGTATATACAACAACAACATAGGTAAATAAATAACAACATAAATAATAAATAAAATCAGAATCATTCTAAATAAATGAAAAGATCAAGTTGGTCAGTATCAAGTGAATCATGTTGAACATCTAACATTATGAATGGTTAACACATATTTAGCAGCGAGTGCAGCTGTGTTCTCATCTTCTCCGAGTAAGAAGGGCATTATCTTAGAATCACTGAGCTCTGTAAATGAAGGGATCAGGGCTTTAAATCTGGGGAGAAATGTTTCCCTCACATGGAGATATTTGGGACACATCATCAGAAAGTGTTTCTCATCCTCTATTTGCTGTAGATCACAGTGTCTACAGATCCTCTGCTCTCGCTCGGTCCATGTTTGTCTATGTCTTCCTCTCTCTATTTCTAGATCATGGTCACTTAATCTGTATTTGGAGAGGATTTGTCTTTCTTTAAATGGTTTAATCAATAGATAATTGGCAAATGTAGTGGTTCTGTAGACACTGTGATCTACAGCAAATAGAGGATGAGAAACACTTTCTGATGATGTGTCCCAAATATCTCCATGTGTTCCTTACTTATTTTTATAGAAATTATTTTAGTAGCCTACATTAATAAAAAAAACTGCTCAGCATTTGATTACCAATTCATTTTTTTAATTACTGTTTATTATGTATATGTCTACCTATTTATGCTATAAGTTTATATTAAGTTGATAAAATATGTTCACATACAGTCTATCTAGGCCTATTGTCAAAGCTGGACAACACACTGTAAACGTGTGGATTCAACAACAAAAAATCAAGTGCTGCCTCAATAATTTAAGTTGAAATCTAATGATAGTTATTAACTGAAAACGTGAATATTTGTGTTGGCTCAAGCTTAATTCATAAAAGTTATTCTAAATTGTAAATTGTGGTAACTAATTGTAACAGTCATATTACATGTTTATTAAATAGTTAATGATTGTACAAAATGTGTTACTTTCCGTCAATGATTTAAATGGCAGAGGCACTTTTGGCAAATTGGGACATTCCATGAAAAGGATTTAGGAAATTATTACCCCATATAAAATCACAATCGCAAATTACCCTCACATTTCACTATTTTAACATGCTTTGCCTCAGATGATATTTTTGATCGATTTTTATTTTATGTAAAAAATAATTAGGATAGCACAGTATCCTCATCTTCCAACAAGGTATTTTGTACATTTTCTACCGTAAATATATCCAAACTTAATTTTTGATTAGTAATAGGCTATGCACTGCTAATAACTTAATTTGGACACATTTTTAAAGGCGATTTTCTCAACAGGCTATTTTGATAATTTTTTTCACCGTCATATTCCATATTTTCAAATAGGCCTGTATCTCAGCCAAATATGTATCCTAACAAATCATACATAAATGGAACGCTTATTTATTCAGCTTTCAGATTATATATAAATCTCAATATTACAAAAATTGACCCTTGTGGTCCAGGGTCGCATTTCTATGTGAAGTTAGTCATTTACAGCAAGTCTGTGTTTCTAAGTGCATTATTATCTAGACTATATTTTAGCCACTCATCTGTTGCGTGCTGAATTTGTACTTGCAATGCGCTGCTCTCAGCGCGCTGTGATTGGAGAGCGAAAATGGGATGCTGCGCGCGTGCAGCGAGCCCCCATTCTCAAATGAGAGTGCGCGCGGCGCGGCCGTCTCGAGGAGGCGTGCGCGCGCTCGAGGGGCTGCGGTCCCATTGACTATTCCGTCTCCCTGACAGCGGCAGCATCAGCAGCAGCGCGAGCTCGGAAAACAGAGCGCCGCGCGGACTCCGCCTTTGCTCCCACCATCCCACCCGAGAGCCCGAGCTACGAGGCGGCTTCAGCAGCAAGCGCAAGACCCCACTCGTCGACTCGCACTTATCCTCCGGATCAGATATGGACTACCCTTAACTGGACCTGGAGGGGAGAGCCAGGCGGGCGGGCGGGGGGTGGGGGGGAGAGAGACAGGAGAAGAAGCCGTATAGGAAGAGAAGCACAACCGTGGGTGCCCGCCGCAACGATGAACGGTTCGCCACTCTCGCGACAACCGCAGATAAGCCATCGGACTATGTCCTGAATAGCGGGTTACAAAGCTGGGATTGTGCACCGATCATACAGGGGTAAATTATGTCCGCCTCGGTGGGGCCCCGCGGCGGCCCTCGCCCACCCACAGCGCAGAGCTCCATGCCCGATTCACCGGACCTCAGTCACCTCACCGAGGAGGAGAGGAACATTATTATGGCTGTAATGGCTCGGCAGAAGGAGGAAGAGGCAAAGGATGAGGCCATGCTCAAGTAAGACATCATGCTTCACATGGAGCCTGCCTGTAGTATTTGTGCTGTTTCTGGAGACCAAAAGGCAAACAGCTTGTGATAGTTTCTGTAGGTGCATCTGTTTGCCATAGCCTACTAATAAAGCCATCAGGCTGTAAGCCTGCATCTGAGCCCCTGTGTGTGTGTGGGTGGGTGAGTCTGGCCATGTATGTCCACTTTCTCAATCCTTATGGGCACCTTTCATAGATGAGCACCGCTTGTGTATTCATACAGATCCACATGAAACCAGCTTTGGTAATGAACGGCCAGGTGACCGGTCACAGGTGTAGCTGTTAAGGAGAGAGGGATGTGTCGACATGCAAGAGCTAGATATCCACAACTCGATGCATCCTGCTGTTTTACACCGCACTGTGAGATGGATTAGTTTCAGGCAGCACATGTCATGTCACATTATTAGTTTAGTTATTCGACACATCATGCATTTTGTTTTTAAATAGGTTAGTGAACGTTTTCCGCACTATTCTCCACCATTGTCAGGATTCCTGCCTGGTCACGACAATATTTCCGTACCTCGTCATCATGATCGTCAGGATCCTTAACCCATTCACCGAAATCTTCCCTGATTGTAGTGTGAGCACCACTCACAGCTTGAGTAGAAGCATCAGTCATTACTTTATATTTTCCTCATCTGTTTCTTTTCTTTTCTTGTTAGATACTCTTAATGATTTTTTCTTAATAATAACTTTATTTGTATAGCAACAATATTCAACTCAAAGATTTTTACAGTAAAAAAAGCCTTAATAAGCACCAAGTAGTTCAAATGATAACCAGTAAAAAATAAGATATATTTTTATGACAGGCACGTGTCAGCAGTTTACATGGTTTACAAAGTTTTATTCTTAATGGCTATTT
This sequence comes from Gymnocypris eckloni scoliostomus, assembly GCA_027564155.1. Lineage (NCBI taxonomy): Eukaryota > Metazoa > Chordata > Actinopteri > Cypriniformes > Cyprinidae > Gymnocypris > Gymnocypris eckloni. The sequence goes on from CM050429.1 coordinate 6,599,801, forward strand.
GTGGTTCTTCAGTGCTGTTATCATAAGTGTGAAGATGTTTCTTGGCTTCCTGTCACCCTGCCATTTAGAAGCCATCATTGCTTATATTACATTATTTGTTGGCCACCTTGAGATTTGAAATCAGATTTATGCATCTTAAATTGGTCCACTGAGTAGCTACAATCACTAACTTAACCACTTCTTTATTTCGTGTTCTTTGTATATACATTTTTTGTTTCTAAACTCTTCTGAAAGAGAAATCAATAACACTGTTTTTGAATAGTTAAAGGTCACAGATCAAATGATCACTGAATGCAGCCTCATTTACACATTATTTCTCTTTGAGAGAAGAGACAGATCACCATGTAGTCTGTGTACTAATCTGCTGATAAACAACCTCTCATTTTCATTCACTGTGTGTGTCACGAGATCTATGTTTGAATCGGACAGTTCCTCACTCTCAAATTAACTTCTGTCCTGAAGCAGAAGCTAGAAGTCGACCTCACAACGCTTTTGAGGCATTCAGAAATACAACAATACTATGCTAGCTTTAGAAGCGCAGTTCACCCAAAAATGACAATGCTGTTCATCCTCATTCACCCTTATGTCATTCCAAACCTCTATGACTGACTTTTTTTCTGTGGAATATAAAATAAGATTTTTTTGTACTCTATTTATTTTAGTTTGTGTTCTACAGACAGAATCTTTATTTTTGATGAACAGTTTTTTAAAATAATATTGCTGAATTGTTTACAAAAGTAGATGTTTTGTCCTGCTAGAAAAAGTTATGTAATAAAAAATAACTTTTTTATGCATAAGAGCTGAGATTTATTTCTAAATGATTTACTGTCACTATCTAAAATGTGTTTTTTTTTTCGTTTTAGAGAGGAGAAACCCATACAAGCAAAAACGGTTAACCTGGTCGGAAACAAGAAACCACCTCAGCAGAACGACATCAGGTAAACATCTCAGTCAAGTTTACATGCAGGAAGTTAATAATGGAGTTTGTTGTAAATAAATGATAGACATTATAGTGCAGTGGTTCTCAAACTTTTTGCCTCCAAAGCCCCCCTTTTGTCCAACACAACATTCAAAGGTCATCCTCCTATCTAAGCTGTACTTCTAGTATTTTTGTTTTAATAAAAATATCTTTATTTTAAGAGAGATATATGTAATTAAGATTTTTTTGAGTAAATTGAATTACTTGATTGAGAGCCACTGGTCTAATGCTTGTTGCCTTGTTATATTAGTCATTCTGTGTTCTGACTGCGATTTCTATAAATGTCAGACAATGAGGCCTTGACAACACTGCCTCAAAATGTAGGAGTCATACATGAGAGTGAATGAAATGTCAAGATTCAGCTCAAGGAGGTGCCCGGTTCTGGTGTATTTGTATTTTTTTTTGCAGCTGTTGGGTTTGTAAAGAACTAAATTGTTGAAGAATGTTTAAAAGTGAGACTAACATATTGTGCATGCTGTTGTGACATTCTTTAATGCTTTAAATGACTGCTTTATTTATTTCCGAGTTCCTTTTTTTACTGCCTATTGGGGTCACGCTGAAACTGCTGAGAGTGGCACTGTGTTGTAAATCATTTTTTTTTTTACTATTGCATTAATTCTTTTTCTGCAAAAACATGAAAACAAATCCTGGCTCCTGTGGTGGTGGTGCTTTAGAGTGCTGACAGAGTAATATTTATGCAATGTTAAATTATTTATGCACACCAGTATTGCCCTGGTTCTCTCAGCTGAAGAATAAGAGAAAGGCGGTGTGGTTTATATCAACAGATCTCACTCCCACTCGCTTTCTATGGTCTCTGGAGGGGTCAGAGGAAAAGAAGGGCTTAAGATTATAGGGCAAGTTGGCCAAAACACTTCTGTTTCTGTGTGGAGTCTCTGGATGAGGTCATTTGTGATGTCATTAGCCTGATCAAGCACTTGCCCCAATAAAGTTCTGCATTGATGATGTATTTTTGTAGGCCAATGTTTGTTCCCTCGACAAAAACCCAATAGGATTTTTCCATAGAATTTTTGATTGATGCAGACCAGCATAACTTTATGATTCTTGCACATTTTAAGCATGATAGTCTTCACAAATAAACACAACTTTTATACATTTTGAATTTCTGAATAAAATCACCCGAAGTAAAACGCTAAACGTAGGTTATAAACAAACTACATGTGGTCCCATGACTATGACAGGTCTTAAAAAAAAAAAATCTCCCAGAAAGTTGGTCACTTGTTAGCAATTGCCTTTTTCAAGACAAGTAAAAGCTTTAGAAATTCACAAGGGGTGTCATGGATGTATTTTATGTGGTGAAATAAAACGTGAAAATATCTTGTGCTTGAGTTAACCATAGACCTTATCTAAAGAATTTAAACACATTAAAAAACAACTGACTTCTGGACGATGTCCAGAAAGTGCTAAATTGCTAACTCATTTACAAAAATTCATCATCCTTGCAGCACTCAACTCAAACCTTATCATTCCTACCATTGCACCATAAGCATAAGCAGAATGTACTTGAGCAGTTACACCTACCAGAGACTTCTTAGAAATGTTGTTGTTGAGCAAGGGATTTAGTAGATGGGGTATATTTGAGGCAGGTCTATTCTGCTAAAGATCAAACAGAGAGTTGCTGTTATTGTAATCTTATTCTCTTGAGCCCCACTCCTCCTCTAGCCTGTGCTTCTGGCTTAGACACAAGAACTGACAAAAAGCCTTTAAAAAGAGGAGGAATACATGAATAGATAAATAATTAAATGCACGGGCATATCACACAGTAGTGGCTTTTAATAGCGGCCTAGTCCATACATTAGCACCCACTGGAGAACAAGCCTTCCAAATCTATTTGCTCTCACCCACCAGCAGGCCTCAGAAGGAAGAGCTTGAGCTCACGGGTTGGCATGTGCTAAAGTCATGCTCCTAATTCTCCGGCTCCCACTCAATTACTCTCTCACTTGTTCAGTCCGTGGCCCGACTGCATTACCGAGTGTCTTTCGCAGGCCTCTGCATACAGATTCTGGAGTGGCTGTGGGTTTGATTGCTGTACGTGATTGCTGCATATGACCTACTCAAACTGAGCTGCTTAAGCTGAATGATGCAGTTTAACTCTAAACCGCATTGGCATAATGCTATCCGGTTAGCAAGAGAGCTAACTTTCAGTAATACAAACTTGAATATTTCATTTTCTATGTGTTGCAAATTCTGCTGATTTAAATATACCACCAAGGTAAACTTATCTCTATAAAAGTGTACTTTTTAATTTAATTGAACTTTTTAAGTTCAATCGTAGTAGCATAATTTCCAGATAATGCAGAAAACCTAATACGTTATTTGTTGTCTTTTTTTGTAAAAGAAAAGCAAAGTAAACTATACTGTTGAAAAATTACCAGATAATGCTGAAAACATTATAAATTATTATTATTATTATAATATTTTTTTGTAAAGGAAACACAAGTTGAGAAATATTGATATATATATTGATATTTGCTTCCAAAACCATAAAAACAATATTGCTGATGAAATTAAATGTATCATATTTACAAATATGTAATTATATATATCAGTCTTCAGTCCCTGCATAGATAGTTAGCATCTCTCTGAGGCAAAACTTAACTTTTCTCCATATTAAAAAAAAAAGCTTACTATGGATCAGACAATGAACGCTCTGAATGTTGTTTGAGTATTATAATTAAATATATGAATAAGCCCACATAAACACGTCAGCATATCCCGTTTAGAGTTAAACGCTACTTTGAGAGGTGTGTGTGAAGGTTGTGTTTCTTCACAACAAGGAGAGTGGGGAGTCCATCTGTTCCTCCAGTTGGTTTACTGTGCTAGGACACACACTTACACACATGCACGCATGCACACACGCACACACACACACACACACACACACACACACACACACACACACACACACACACACAAACTCATTTCCTCATCAACTCACAAAAATATGCAGTCAAGCCGACAGGGACCCCTCACCATGCACTGTAATAATACACCCATCCTTGCGCTGTGGTGTCAGCAGCCCAGGCTGTTTAGAGCACAAATGTTTTGGTGGATAATGGGTCTACTAGGGAAGTAAGGCCTTTTAACATAGAAACACATAAAAGTAAGAGGAATTACAGCTGGCATCTGTCGCCGTATTGCTGGGGAGTATGTTGTGAGCCGTTTACACACAAACACGGGGTAGTTAGACTCTCCCAAAGCAGAGTCAGGGGACACTTTTCTGCAGCTTAGGTTATGTGACACCAACAATATATCTCCTGACATAGTGGATCTTCTCATGGCATTGTGTAGGACAAACTGGCACAAATGTTAGTTGCTGTTTAGTACATATGACTTGTTTTTAGGAAATGATTTAATGTGTCACTAAACAAATGTTTAAATTGTAAGGAGGATGATTCAATGACTGGAGAGATGGATTGAAGCTTCTCTTGCTGTCTGGCTGATATTTTCAGATCAACAATGTATCATGATTGTTACAGCCAACCCTCCTGTGAGAATTTGTCCCATGGAGAATGCCAGTGTGTATCATGTGTAGGCATGCCGAGATATTTTCTTTGCCCGACACCTCCACTCGCTTCTTAGTAATCTGGTTTCTAACATTGTCTATCCTCAGATGAATTGCATTTTCAGTTATACGATCTTCAGATGCTCCTCTGTTTTGGATGTAAAGGCAAGTCTACAGCAGGACCTGTGAGAGCTTTTGGAAGTTGATGGAAACGTCTCTAGAAATGTCAGTCCATAATTTTGTTCCAGAAACAATTGAGCTGCCTATTTCGACTGCATTTTAAGGCAAATATGTGCTTAAAATTCTGAGTAACTTGGATGTTGCAGTAACTTGCACAACATTGATGGTTATGTTGTTTCATTTCTGAATGAAGAGTGTTTAGAACGTATGGGTTGAGTGAATGATTCATGTGAACGATATGTCACGTATTTAGTTCCTGAATGAATCAGGGTTTTGAATGAAACAGTTCCAGTTCCTGTGACTCATCAATAAAGTCACTTGTCGCCACCTACTGGTGTAACAATGTAACCTGCAAAAAGAGTCATCATAGAAAATCCTCACCATAGGATTATCCGCTGCTAGTCAAGTTATCCCGTCTCATAGCGCAAAGTCACAATATTTTTTGATGCGCTTGGAGGAATTATTCGCAAAATGCATTTCCATCTCCCATTGTTTGCATTAACCCTTTTTCGCACAAGTCAAATCCACCTCAAGTGAGCATAAAAACTTATTTGCGAATTAAGGGATTTTTATTCTAAATTAGGTGTTTCCATCACTCGTTTCTCATTCGATACTTCAAAATGCGCATTAAAACAGGGTGATGGAAACCCAGCTAATGAAACATCCCCTGTTGAAATGTATATCATTAATCTTAAAACGCCAGTCAGTCAGTCAATCAAATTCGAGGACTGGATTTAACTTTTGCATAATTATATTTAATTCAGTACCAAATATATTTGTGTGTGCTCTGTATTTGTGTACAATTTAGTGGTTGTCAGAATGTTGCTATGCAGTTGCTGAGGTGTTCTGATTCATTTTTAGCACTTTGATATGTGGTTTAGGTGGTCGACAGGTTGGATTCTAAGTGATTGTTAGTGTGGTTTATAAATAGTCTTTGGAAAAGTTATTTTGGAAGTTTCACCCATTTTATCAGCCGAGGTGGCAATTGTTTTCTTGTTAGGATCTTAATTAGGCAGTGAACTTATCTCCACTACCTCAGAAGTTTGTTTCTGAAGAATGAGTCATGTAAAAAGTGTAGACAATTTGCAAACAAAAACAGACACTAAGCTCCGCAACTGTGGTGAACTGTCAGCTTTGAGTCATCTTTTTTCAGCGTCTGCTTCTTCTGTTGTTCGTATGTTTTTTTTTAATTAGCAGAGTCTTCAGTTAGTCAGTCAGTCAGACAGTCAGTCAGTGAAGTGTGGCACCAACACCTGGAGCTTCAGTTACACATCACTCCTGTGGAGGAATGTGCATTTCAGGCTGTTCTGTAGGCACCGTTCTCTCTCTTATTTCCTTGGCAGAGTGTCACTTTCCTCAAGCATCATCAGTATTACTCCTGAGCTGGCCAAAAAGCTGTGGCTCTGTGTTCCTTTTGCTCCAATTATTTTTTAATCGCCCAGAGAGAAGACGTGTATGTGTGTGTGCGTTTACGCATCCATGCATTTGTGTAAAAACAGCACAAGCAGATAACGCATGGCCTGATTTGAAAGTAACGTCATTGACGTGTTCAGCCGACTGAGCGTGTGAGGCGATCAGATCCATGGCCATTTTTTTTGCCCCGGGTCGTTTGGATTCCGGAGGGTTTTACGAGGACCATGATGTCTTGGATGAAGAGAGAGCGTTGTCTATTTTTAGATGTGTTTTGTTTTAAGGACATGGCTGCCGTGTGCACTGCACAGATGGGCATATGGATGTTTTTCCCTCTTTTTTCTCTCTTTGCTTGTTTTCACCAGCCCACATGGGACTGCTCGATCTGAGAGTGGATTCTGTCAGAGATTTACAGTCTGTCTGAGCGGCTATGCTATTGAAGAGTGTCCTTTGTAGGTTTCACACATCGTTCATGCGCTACTGCCCAGTCAGTCACTTTCACGCAGGGTTACTTTCATATTATACAAGAGTTACTTCTGGTCTTGTCATTTGGTGGGAATGTTGACATTTAGACAGTACTGAGATGCTTCACTGTTTGTGTCATTTGACATCTTTCAGAAACCAGAATTGCTCTTTACACCTTTATGCTCAAATTGATTATTTTTATTGATATTAAAAGATAAAACGTTTAGTAAGACATATAGTGCATTATATGATGATCCAAAGGAAAAAAAAATAGGGTTATAGGGTTGGAGGAGAGAATGAGTGGTGAACAGAAAGATGTGCTGTTAGATATTAGCTGTTTGCATCCATGCTTAATAGACACACGTTTTTACTAATCCATCCTGATCAATAAATAGTGGCAAAAAGGCAATGAATTAAAAATTAATTGATTACTGTATTGTATTAAATGCACGTTTGGTTGTATCGAAATAAATACATTTAAATGTACACAAATGTTCAAAAGTTTCAGTTAATTAAGATTTTAAAGAAATCAATTATTTTGTTTATCAAGGATGCATTGAATTAATCAAAAGCGACAGTAAAAGCATTTTTAATGTTACAAAATATTTCTATTTTAAATAAATGCTCTTCTTTTTAACTTTTATTAATCAAGGAATCCTAAAAATATTTGTGTCAATGTTTCCACAAATATATTAATAAGAAATGTTTCTTGAACACCAAATCAGCATATTAGAAAAAGAATGATTTCTGAGAATTGCGTGACACTGAAGACTGGAGTATAATAATATTTGCCATCACAGTAATACATTACATTTTACATTATATTAAATACAATAGGCTATATATGAATACATAACAAAATAGTTATTTAAAATTGAAATATTTTACAATGTTACATTTTGAACATAAGAGACTTCTTTGAAAAACATAAAAAAATCTTACTGACCTCATACTTTTGAATTGAGTGTATACAGTATATGGCTTGATTCTTTCCTTTAATTCAGGTTTCTTTAGGGTTTTTTTGCCCTTTGTAAAGCAAACATTTAAAATCAGATTATTCAGAAATGACCAATAGTATACTTCTCATCAGAAGATGCATAATTTAATGTCTGTAGCACAAATGTGCAAGATATACACAGAACTTTATTGTTTATTCAAATCCCTAACGCAATGCCTATAATCATATATAATTTAATGGTTAGGTATCAAGTAAAGGTTTGTATGTCTATATGAGTGCTCAAGGCCTAAACAGCCTTATCTGCACCTCTAACACACACAAGGGCCCAACTATTGCTCCACTTGAACTTTAGCTGCTTATTAGTGTGCCTTGAGGCATATGTGAGTGTCAGAGTGGAGCAGCAGTGACGTCCCTCCCATCTCTTCCTTCATGTGTCTCTCAGCAGAAAGGAGCAAATGTCATTAGCGAGGCCTGGAGGCTCCTCTCTTTCCTGTTCACAGACCCACTCACTCTTGTAATGTCCTCTTCCTGCTCCACAGGGTTAAAGCTTGGACTCATGGGATGGCTTGGGTGACAACCCGACTCAGAATGGAAGCACTGGGAAGCCCGTTGTTCTTAAGGGCTGTAGCCATGGTGTCATGCACACAGGGAGCGCTCATAAGCTACGAATAATTTATGTTGATGCACCTTTAGGTTTTCTAGTGTGTTTTATGTCAGTCTCGAACACTCTTATGTTTTTTTGAGTCTGTATAAGGGAAATTGTAGCCTCAGGCTTATGCCATATTGAAATCACCACCAAATTTATTAACAAAACCTATGCATCTTTTCAAAGTGCTAAATTGAGTTTACAGACAGTGAATGCACAGTACACTAGCAACATTGAATCCAAATTAGCAATAATGCTAATGCATGCTGTTAAGGCATAGGCTACTGTCTAAAAATATGTTACTTAAAATGATTATTTTTATCATATTTGTAAAAGGGCAAATAAAAATCAGAACTGCTGTGCCAGCAGATAATTTGATCCTTGACTGGTCTGATATTTCTATGGCTTGTGTAATGTTAAATCACAGCATATAATGTTATCAAGATTATTTACACTACATGAGTTAATTTGGTGGGTAGGGCTAAACAGGCAGCGATGTAGAAGCAGGCAATGATCTTCCTTACATTCCACAAGTTGTTTTGGCAGACTGGCTTCAATATAAGCAGTTTTTAGTCTAATGAGAAAGTTTTGAGTTCTGAAATGTACAGGTTTTTATGTTACAATGACCTCTTATATGTCAAAAGATCAAAAGAATTTTGGTTTCTCAGTTCATGACCCCCTTAATTTATTTTCTTGATCCCTTGGCCAGTTTTAAAATTTGATTGGCTAAGCTCTGTTACATTATGCCACTGAAGCCTGATTTTAGGATTTACAAACCTGAAAGCTTCATTTGTGTATGCTATTATTTTCAGAATGACATTTATTGCAATTAATTTATTTTATTATGAAAATACCATATACTGCTCATAAAAAGTGGGCTCTTTGCAAACCAATTTTCTTTCATTTTAAAAATAACTTTCTACATAACACTTTTAGAAGCGCTGAAATGTATTAATCCTTTGTGTTTGGCAGCTAATGTTAATAGGCTAATTTGGCTGCAATACCTCGTGTTCTAGTGGCTTTGAATAATAATAATGTAAAACAAACCATTAAACAAAAAAACCTCTAATTTAGTATGCACATTAGTGATGAGGACATTAAGTGAATCTTTTAGCAGGTAGCATTGTTACGCCACTAGGTGGTGATATATGACTGTCAAATAAATGGGTCAATTGAATCAATTCAGTCAACCAATTCGTTAAAATTGTTTACATTAATTTATACAAATATTACAAACATGAATTAATTCAGACACGAATCAAGTGGTGTTTTAATGAGTCATTGAATCATTTACTCAAATTGATCAATGAATCATTCACTCAACCGATTCGTTCACAGATCCATTCAGTGAAGCCAATGTTGAGCTGCTCAGAGATTAAATATACTTAATTCTGCTGTGGATTTATTTGCAACTATGTTTGTCGGAGGAACAAAATATACAACCTTATTGTCGATATTGATTCTTAAACGTAAGTTATTCAGTATAAACTTCTTGTTTATTGAACTGTTGGTCTTGCTCATATGGAATTGCTCAGATATGATCCAGTGTAAATGTAGTGCCTGGCTGGACTTGTATTGTGTGTGTGTGTGTGTGTGTGTGTGTGTGTGTGTGTGTGTGTTTGCTGGCATGGGTTCCGCTCAAACTGGCTGCTGCCTGATTTGTATAATGCCAACTGGTGCTTCATATGCGTTTGTGTGTATTTGCACAGCTTGTGTTTACACGTGTATGTATATGTGTGTGTTTAGCATCATGCTATAGCCTGGTGTGTGTTTAATGCTGAGCCTCCACTGGGCTGTGTTGGTCCTGTGTAGATGCACAGCTAGGCCATATGGACACCTTTATTAGGAGATCCCAGCATCCACCACTCCACTGCAACAGCTACTGCACATATTCTCCATCTGTTTCTTTCTTCCCACTTCTCTCCCCCCTCATCCCTCCATCTCACACCTCCTTTCTCCTCCCACCCACTCTAATCTGTTTGTAAATGGGTAATTCACAGCAGGGTAAAAATAGACGTCATCATAATCTCATGTACCACCCCAATTAACCGCAGGTCTCTATTTGGCCGGGGGGCTTTAAAGGCCGACAGGTTTATTAAGGGTTTTCATGGGGTTTGTTAACTGAAACACTAGCCGGTCAAAGCTAATGCGAGTGTCACGGAGGCTGTTTAAGGGGAAAAAGTAATGAGTTTGATTTTTGACAGAGGAGAGTGACCACTTGAGTAGATGCCTCAGTAAATCCCACTAAGCTCACACATATTTCTGTCTCCCATTCCCACTTATACAAGCTCTCAAGTTCACATTCATTACTGCATTTACTGTAACCCCTGGTAAAAACAATGATCATATCTTTATTCCTTTAAGTTCACTTTCTTGATGTGACATTTAGTTCAATGTCTCTTGCTTGTGAATTTGAAGCTCCACTCCATTACATTAAGCACATTAAAGGGATGCTGTCTAATCGGCACGGAGTTGCTGCCGTCACCAGGGGGTTCTGGGAAATGTTATTGTCCTGGTGGCACTGTACAGCTCCTCCACTCGGCTCAATTGAGAATGAAAAGGCCTGATGATCAGGCCAGTTACATTGTTGGTCTTGGAAACGGAGTGTCATAAAAAGTTATTTAGCATTTATACCTAAGAAAAAAAACAATATTCATGTTTTTTACATTATTTTTGGTATTTAGTATTATATATATATATACAGGGGCGATTATAGGGTGAGTGGATATACGGGGCTAAGCCCAAAGACATTCAAATATGTGTCAGAATACATGGGATACACTTAAAAATATAGACTATATATGTTTTAATTATATTTTAGCTAAGTGCCTTTATTTTTTTAAAGCCATATAATTAAAATGTAAAGTATAATATAAATTATATATATGTGTGTGATTAAACATTCAGGGCTCTATTATAGAGCCTCTATACACTTATTTTTTAGCACTTGTAAATGCATTTAGACTGCACATACCCTATTGCATAAATAATGTAATGAGATTTATGTTTTAAATATAAAAATTGGAATATAGAAACATTAAATGATAGAAAAATCCAAGTTTTTTTTGTGTCGCGGAGCTGATACCCGCGCTGCGCAGCTCAAGCTAATAGTAGGATTTTGTTACGCTTTTGTTTCGTTTGACTTTTGATGTTCCTCATATGCAGACAACAGTCAAACAAAATGTACTTGAACCGGCAGAAAAAAAATTGGTGTCAGATAGGAGCCCGGGGCTTTGTTTGTAAACATTTTTGTTAGTGAAATAGAGCAAAAGACAATATTACAATTGAAGCCACTTAAAATTAACTTTTTATTGAATTGTTGCCCTGACATGAAGAAAAGTCTGCCACAGACCATGTTAACAAAACATATAATCATGCATTGCATTGCATAATGCATAATTCAAATACAATCCAGTTGTATGTCATGTATATTGAACTGTGATCTGTTTGGAAGTCCTTCCAAACTGAAGTTTTGTTGTCATTTAATGCCCTCATGTCGCTCCAAACATATATCTCTTTTTTATTTCGTTGAAAAGAAAAGAAGGCATTTTTTAATTGAAACATCTGTAAGCAATTATTGTACTTGTTGCTTTCTATTGCTGTATTTGTTGCTTATATATTGTTGTTCCATAAACTTTCAAAATTTGGGCATGGAGATTTTAAAACTTGAGCGAACGACATGTTGCCATGAGTAAACAAACCTGCGTGACCACAGCAACTTGGGTGATGAATTTATTAATATTTCATTTTGAATTAATACATTATTATACTAAGCACATAGGCCTAGGCTACCGGACTACATTGCGCATGGCAAAACTCAGCGAACCAAACATGTGCCCTCCCGGTCTCTATAGATATGGCAAAAAAACTAAATACAACATCAATTAATAACTAGTGTAAAACTGACCACACGGACCAGGGTCCATTTTTATGTAGCTTGTGTCTATTTTAAAATTGTAAACTGTTCTTGTTCCAATTCATTGTAATTGCAGTTTAAAAAAGTGATCAGCACGGCCTTCAAAATGTTTCCTTTTAGTGCAAGAATGGAATTCTTCTGAGTGTGGAATGGCATGAGGGTGAGTAAGTAATGGCAGAATATTCATTGTGAACTATCCCTTTAAATATCACAGTTCTGTATTCATGTAACAGCTGTGGATTTCCGCTCGCTCACAGTAGAGGCTCTTGACAGCATAAAGCTCTTAGTTACAAAGGGCTAGAAAGGAACCCCATTAGGGAATCTGTGAAGGGGATTGGAAACTTCCTTAGGAAAAAAAGGAAGTGCAATAATAAACGGACAAAAGACAAGAGGGTGAATGAAAGAATACTACTGTATAGTTATCTATGGCTTGCTTACCGGACGTTAGTGTTACTGTAGCCTTAAGAGCACAGAGAGGAAGTAACATCTCTCCCCCGGCTCTGCTGCATCTCCAGTTTGGCATAATGAGGACACCGCTGTACACTTGCTTCTCTCTACCTGTCCTATGAGAGGCAGCGGCTGATCATGTGACGTGCACAACACTCCTCTGTGTGCTCATCATTTTTGTCATGTGACCTCTGTGTTCTGTGCCATCTAGTATCTCCACTGGGCATGTGATTGAGAGCGCTGATATTTCATAATGCTCTGGAGCTGGTTATTTGCTTTCGTATCAATGAGCTGTCTTTTTATGTTGTTACGTATGATGGCTTCAGTAGATTTTCAAAGTCTCTGATCATTATATTTTTTTTACTTTCATTAGTGAGCCTTGTCATTTAATATATGACATATATGTACGGTTTATATATATATATATATATATATATAGTGAATTGCTGACAACTTTTTTCCTTGTAATATATATATTCATGTTTCTCATTATATTTAGGACTGCTTTTTACACTTTTGAGGAAAAATGGATAATGACTTGGCAGAAAATTTAATTACATCTTGCTTGGAAATTAAATATATCACTCACATTTTATCTCATGCATGGTGTTCACTGACACTTCTGTGTCTCAAAGATAACCAAATAATGCCAGAATTGAGGGTCTTGTTTGAAATTTGTTTTATGAACTGAAAAAAATTAAGTAAATCACAAAATAAATGATGTCACTTTTTGCTTATACGATCATAGTTCATCATAGAAATATTGCCACAGCTTTTTCATTTGTGATAGATTTTCAGTTTTTAAGATTGAAAATCTAGGTCTAGGATGAAAACATATAAAATCTATATAATAAAGCAATACAAATCTATACATTAAAGATATTTGCAGAGTAGCTAAATAAATTAAAGTAGTTTTCAAGACAGTTGTAATGCAACCTTTATATGACGCTAAGAAAAATGTAATCTGTTTTATTAAAATCAACTCCATAGTCACCATAATCGAATTGACTGGCTAATTTGGTCTTTAAGAGAAAACAATGAAACCTGATACATAAATCTTAACATGAAAGAGTGAGATGTAAAAGGTTTCAAGAACAACCTGGTCAAGTACTCAAAGCCGAGTGTGAGAACAGGAGAGGTCTTACTTGTATACATATTCTTGTGTGTGTGTGTGTGTGTTTAGCTGGAGCACTTAAGAGAGAAAAACTAGTTAAAATCAGGTCATTTTCAGAAAGCACCGTTGCAAGTGTGTGAAACAAAAAAAGAGGAGACACAATGCTGTTAGCATCATGCTATGCTGCTGAAAGTGCTGAAAGGGGGAATGTGGGAGGGAAACGGCACCGTAGCCTTGCCACATGGCTGGTCTGTGGGGTTAGCAGGGGGGCAGCGCAGTCAACACTCCACTCAGTGGGGAAGTTCCGGTGGAGGCAGGACTCAGCCATGGCACTGCTCATGGTACCATATGGTGCCACTCAGAGGATGGCAACCCCATCCTCAGCCTCAGTGCCTGACTGAGTAGAAATAATGGCAAACTGTACTAGAGCCAATCCTGAAGAGCCAGAGCCAACAGACACATTGAGGCCGGACCTTGAGCATCCACGGCGTTGTCTGGATAATTGTCAAAACCGGATATTTAAGCAGTATGAGACAGAGAGGAAGCAAACTGTGAGGAGGAAGCCAGTGCTATAAAATTATTTGTAGAAATTATGACTTTTAGAATAAAAAAGCTTGTTTTTCATACAAAATTATACATTTTGTTAAAAACTTTCTTGGTAATGTGTACATTCTAGTTTAACCAACAAGGCAATCAATAATGTGAATGTTTTGTTTACTGTCTCTCACTGGCAAATTTTCCTTGACATGGGATGCACAATATATAAATAGCAGTTTGGTTTTCAGATTATTATTTATTTATTGTTATCTGTTGATATACTTCACATTGGATTAATTGTACATGGTTATTTCCCTTTATTTTTTACATTTAGGTGACCTTTTTCATTGTTTAATGCTTATTTAAAATCAATCTTTAAAAACATTAATAATTTAATGGTGCTGTTAAAAGTAATCATCAAATCTTTAAATGAATATATCAATTTTTCATATTGTTCAAAATATAAAGTTTTGATGCCTAACTTCACTTTTCAGCTTTTAAAATGATTGATTTAGTGTTTTATTTTTGTTGAATTTAGACAAAATGTTAGAGAATTTTTATACTGGGCTTTTTATCGATTGTCAGCCATAATATAAAGAATGATTACTACATTATTGTATCACCTAGAATTTAAGTATTAGTGCATCTCTAAACTTGACAACACCTTCTTATATATTATTGACATTTAAGAAATGGACTAACGTTTGTTTTATTCTACTCTCTCAATGGATTTTCCCCTTTTTAAACCCTCATTTGGCATAACAGAAGCATTGTTTTTCCATGCGGTAATAAGCACAACAAAATCAAAAGCCCAAACAATTCAGTTCATTTGAACCCCATTTATTTTAGGTGTCTGTCTGCAGAAATCAATCATGCATGGAGCTGCTACTGGAAGGGAAGGGGGGCTTCATTTCTAAATTGGAAGGGAGTGATTTTCTCACTATGTTCCTGATGCTTTTACATGGTGTACTTTGATGAATTTCCGCTCACTTTCAAACATTGATCTCCAGGTGATGGGATAAATCATTTCAGTTTGGCCTCAGTGACTTTGGTCCCCTTGTGAGAAGCGGAAGTCACCCTTTGCTAGATTTATAAGCAAAAGCCTTTAAAAAATGCAGTTAAACAGCTGTTTAATGCAAAACATGAGCAGCTGCCATATCGTAAGAGGCCTTTAAATTCATGGAACCAATAGAGTGAAAGTGCTGCGTTCATTAACGAGGCTAAATTTAGCCCATTTTTAGCAAGAGTAATGAGACTATTTCATTATCACAGGTACTTGAGGTATGTGAGTTTGCTGGCTGCATACAGTGCTGCCTTGTTAGTTATTCAAGAAAATGTTAAGAGGAGGAATAGTCTTTTTCTACTTTGGGGTTATAGATAATAGTGGATGTTTGTGGGGTGACTATACGCATGACTATCGCATGCAAAATATCGTGCAACCCTACTCAATAGGGTTCAGGTCTGATTATTAAGTATAAAATATTAAGTAGGACAACTGTTTTCAATAATGGCTTCTAAAAATTCGACTTTTCCAAAAAATCCTTTACAATCCTATTTTGTTCGTATTTTAATATAGAAAACAGTTCATTTAATAATAGTTGGAGACCTTGCCACAGTTCTTCTGGATTTAGTCTGTCTCCGTTCAGAGCACTGGCTGTTGTCAGACTCCTTGTGCAAGCAAAAAATCTCACTGGATTATTACAATTAATGGCAAAATGAATGTTTGGAAATGTGAACTGATATTTTCTCCTGACACACTACAGCAAAAGATAGAAATAACTGAAAATACTTGTGTTCTTATAATTTTGGCCACCACTTTATATAAAATACACGCTTTTTTATTGACATATATATTGTAATAATTGGCATTTTTGTTTCAAGCTGTTTTTCCTATTGAGCACCGCGTAAATGTCCTGTGAATGGTGTTCAGATTTGTCCTCTTGTGTTAGAAGATGAATGGAGCTGCTAGTGCCTGTGAGATGCATTTATGGCTCCATCACAGGCTGCCAACATGCTCTGTTCCCTCATAAATGCACATTTGTCCCGGCATTCGCTGTGAATGATGTTGAATTTACACTGACTCAACCTCAGTAGTACTTTCACTACATCTCTGTCCCTCGTCTGTCCTTTCACACAACATCCCGGCACAGATAGGGTGGATTTATGCCCATGTAGGGAGCCGTGGGACCTAGCGCACATGATAAATGGACTAGCGTGTAGGAACCGACCAAAGCCTCCGCAGGAACGCTGCGCACAGCCAATGAGTTACAGTTGTGGCTCCTGTCATGGTGTACATTAGTACGAGCGGCTGCTGACAGCTGTTTGTTTAATCACGGACGTTTCCATGTGTTCGCCCGACGACATCAGCAGCCACTGAGACCAGCTGTCATGAAGCAGGGGAGAACGGAGTAAAAACCTGTCCCACCTCACGCATCTCCACGCCGGCTCTCCTCCGTGTCCCCACACTTTATAATTAGAGCTTCCTCATACCTTAATTACACCAAGTTCTATGCTAATGCCGGAGTCCTGTGTGAATTGCTCGCCGTTTCTCGCAGACTCTGTGCCTGATTTGCATTTCACAAAAGTTTTACTTCTATTCCTGGATGAGAGGGAGAGAGAGAAAGAAGCAAATGATTTGTGATGGGGAAGAGGGGTTTGTGCTGGTAAAGCAAAGCTGTGGTTCACTTTCATATAACCTTGTGCTTCACTTATGGGTTTTTGTTTTATGTGCTGTCTCAATTATAGCAAGCCTGGGCTGCTTTCCTGAATATCATTTCCGACTCAGAGTACAAAGCACTTTCATATGTTCTTTTACAGTGCCAAGCTCAATGTTTGTCTCTGTTTCTCATGTTTTTCATAAAGTCTTGGAAGGTTTTTGTAGTCTAGTGCTGCTCAATTTCATCTCAGAGTTGATTTTGTGCTCCGTTGTTCATCAGAGCTAACTAAAGGTCATTGTGTTCTGAAAGTTTGAAAGGGGAATGAATATTACATCTTAATATTGAGATGAGAAGAGTGCATGCTTAATGCAACCTGCTTTCCTTTTTATTGGAATTTGGATCCTATTTCAAACCTTTTGAAATTACAATGTGCCTTTTTCACTTTTAGCAAAGAAAAAATGCCAAAACATATTTGTAATATTTCATATGTTTTTCCTATACCAGTAATTAGAATTAACTGAGAGATATTAGTTTTAGAGTTTCATAAGAGATCTCAAATTGCTGTATCTGTGCTATTTGCTATGTGTCTATAATCAGAACTTTCAGTATAAATTCAAACATTTCTTGTGAAATTTCTTTAACACCAACTTATTTGAGCTGAGCTACTAGCCTTAACTCATACTGTTAAATGCTGGGTTTCTCTTTTTCTGCGCATTAAATTTTGTCACATGAAATCATACAGTATATAATTTTTATTGTCATATTTTTAGAAGTCTGTTATTTAACATTTAAAAAATATGGAGTGTCTATTTACACTAAGTGCAAATAGCCCGCCTTGTTGGCTGAGGCTATTTATACTAACTCTGTCCACCAATGTGTGATTGGGACAGTCAACACTGAAAAAAGATACTCATTGAGCATCAGTTTCAGTGGTGTAGATGGTAAGGCGAGCTTTTTGATGTGATTGACCCGAATTCGAATCCACCTTTCGGCGAGCTTTTTTTTCTCCCTTTTCAAATCTCACATCGGAAAGGCATTATTTTCAATAAAAATGAAGGAAATAATCAAAAAGTTGAAAATAAAGTAAGGTTAGGGTAGGTGTAGGAAGGGCTTTATTGACCCAATTAGGTGGCATCCATTTAATAGTTTGAATTAAAATAATCATTTACACTCAATACATTATTATTGCATACTTTTTTAGAATGTACTACAATACTGAGGCACAGATAATTGCCACTATTTGCAATAAGTAGTATAAATCGCACACAATCTTGCCATTTTAACAGTGTAAAATATAATCTATAGCTATTTGCACTTAGTGTAAATAGAATCTAATTTCTATAGCTGCTGCCTTAAAAATTGCACTTGATATATGGATGGATGGATATTTTATTCCTCCTAAGACATTTTAGTGCATTCGTAAATGATAATCCAGCTAAACTGGATAAAATATTAATGGAATATTATTCAAATAAATACAAAAATATATATCTGACTTTCTGTAGTTCTCAGTTATGGTGAATATTACAACCTCAGACGACCGTGTCGAAAATTTGAAATTTTTATAAATATTTCCCACAAATGTGTAATTTGATACGTAGTTGTTTTTGCACTTTTTGTATATTGTGTAATTGTAAAATTTTCTTATTTTAATACCAAAAAATTGTATTGAACTCTTAAGTCTCATTAGCAGTGAAAAAGCAACCAATTTCTTTTTGTAATTGGAACATCTTGCAGTCACATCTTGTCACTCCTGTGTCGGAGCTTGTCCTTTATGTTTATCTTTGACCCCCAGGATGTTGAGGAACAGGAGAGCAGTAGGGGTGCACAGGGGAGGGAGACAGGGTTTAGGACTGGGGCAGGTGTTCAGATCATCTCCTTGTCTTTCTCTGGGGCACGTTCTGCATGGATGGTCGCGCATTCATCACATTCCGTAGGTAGCATATTCTTTTAACTCTACATGTAGGTTGCTTGTTTTAATATACGTCACATGATATCGTCATGGCGGAGGAGTCTGTGAGGAAGACCCCTTTAGCGTAAGTAAAGCTCTGGATAGATTCATGCTTGAGACCTCAGTGCTGTTTGGACAGGGGAAAATGCTGGATATGGGTTGTATGTATGTGTCATGAATCTGTTTAGTAGTCGCTGGTTTGTTTGGAACTCTTTTGGAAGACATTCATGTAGTCTTTAAGCATTCTTCATCTACATGGTGGAAAGAACATTAGACTGAAAGAAAGACTGAGATTTGGAGTCAGGGCTATGTTGTTTGGTTCTGTTCTGTGAGATGATTTTTTGAGAAAACAGGGTAACCATTGAACTTACTGTGAAAATTGGTCAGTTTGTTAAAAAAAAAACATATTGACAATTAATCTGATCTGAATAAATATGGGGCAATGCATATAAGTCAAATTAGCGTATCAGGTCATCTTCAAGTCACATCTCTGTGTCAAATTTGTTGGTAAAAATTTTAAATCTGCTTTTTCAAATTGAAGGATTATTATGTTAAAAAGTAGAATTTGCTGGTAAATGTTGAGGGTTATTAGGTATAAATGTTACATTTACTGGTAAACTTAAGGAGGGAGAGAGGGGTTATTAGGTAACATTTTTACAAAAGGCAAAGAAGATATATTCATTTGATGGATTATTGGGTTAAAATTTTACAAATGTTAAAAAAATTACAAAACTGTACAATTATAAATTTGATGGACAATTTGGTTAAAATGTCACAAAAATGTAAAATTATTAATTTGAGGAATTATTGGTTTAAAATATTACACATTTTACAAAATGTAAAATTATTAATTTGAGGGATTATTGGTTTAAAATGTTTCAAATTTTACAAAATGTAAAATTATTAATTTGAGGGATTATTTGGTTTAAAATTGTAAAAAAAAAAATACAAAATGTAAAATTATAAATTTTAGGGATTATTTGGTTAAAATGTTACAAAAGTTACACAATTTTAAAATTATTCATTTGATGAATTATTTGGTTAAGATGTCACAAAAAAACAAAAGGTAAACATTTTTATTTGAGGGATTACTGGGTTAATTTTTTACAAATATTACAAAATGTAAAATTATTAATTTGAGGGATTATTGGGTTTAAAAGTTACAACTGTTACAAAATTTACAAATTATTAATTTGAAGGATTATTTGGTTAAACATTTAAAAAATGTCACAAAAATATAAAATTATTAATTTGGGGGTTTATTGGGTTAAAAGTTTGAAAAGTTACAACATTTAAAATTATTAATTTGAAAGATAATTTTGTTAAAATGTCACAAAATTAAAATATGTAAAATTATTAATTTGAGGGATTATGGGGTTAAAATTTTAAATTTGGGTAAAATGTTAAAATGGAGGGATTATTTGGCTAAAATTTTACATTTGCTGGTAACATGTTCAAATTGAAGGACTATGTTACATTTACTCATAAGATTGGGAAGCTATTAGGTAAAAATGTGACATTGGCGACTATTGAATTTGAACCTAAAGTTATTCATGTCCCCTTTCTCTTTCTCTGTCTCCTCTCCCCTTCCAGTTTGCACCAGCAGTTTGCCAACTACAAGGAGCAGGTGAGGCGGATTGGGCCGGAGCCCCCCCAACAGAGGCAGCAGGGCCAACACAAGGATGACGCCCCCACCTGTGGCATCTGCCACAAGACCAAGTTTGCTGATGGCTGCGGAAACCTGTGCTCCTACTGCCAGACTAAGTTCTGTGCCCGGTGCGGGGGGAGGGTCTCTCTGCGTTCCAATAACGTGAGTACCACCTACATTGCGTAAGTGGCCAGACTGTTTTTCATGCTTCTCCACCTGCATCTGCACACATTTAAGCAGGGACTGGGAGAGAACAGCGCTGGGTGGATGAGAGAAAGGTTAATTGGGCATTAGTCAGAGGAGATGACGCTGCTGGTCACCGGGGGGTCGCCGCACACCCACGCTGGGATGCCCAAGTCGGTGCTGAGTCTCCACAGGGGCAGCCTTACCACACAAAGAGAAGCACCTGAAATGGTGGCCCACCTCCTGGAGTGTGATATTTACCTTCGCTTTCTATTCCTTCCACTGAGTCCAGAGCGCTAATTAGTGTTCAGTCATAATGAGTGCAGTGTAGGGAGTCAACACGAGAGCATTAACTCGCCGACAGAGGCAGTAGAGTAGGGAGTGAGGTCAGTGAGGTGGAGATAAGGGTAATGTAATTAATAACACACTGATTTAGTTACAGATGTATCCAAGTAAATATGTACATTTTTATTGCTACTATAAGCCAGGCCATTTGTAGTGTAACTATTGTCTACGCCTGCCAATGGCAAGTGAATTGACCAATTTTATTGGCAGTCAATGTGTGCTATCGGGCATTTTTTATTTACATTTTTGAATAAGTTAATAAAAAAGGTAAATATCATTTTGCTTATGAAAATGAATGATTTTTTAGCCATACAGTGACTAATACATTAAATTAATATCATGAATAATGCTAGTTTTATGAAGAATGAACAATATATTAGGCACAGGATTAGTTATCAGTATTAGAAATTGTATAGTTTTTTGGTAGCTGTCGAAACTGGATATTTAATTATACATGATTATTCCTATTTTAAATTTTAAATACTTTTGCCACCATCAAAATTCTCACGTTGTTAAACTTTAAAATGCTAATAATTTAATTACACTGTTAAATAAAATATTTAACAAATGTCAAAATTAATATCTAGAGTGAATTCAGGTAAATGCAACATTTTGCTATTGAGAAGACATTAAAATGTTTTTAGTATTTTAAAATCATTAACATCAAAATATATTTTAGTGTTTATTTTCCATTTATTTAGACAAAATTAAATTTGTATGTATCTACCATTTATTGGTTATTGGCTTAAAATATTTATCTGCTTATTGGCATCAGCTAGAATTTGAATTTCATTACATTCCTAAATTAATATGTACATTTTGCACTGAGATTATGATTTAATTCATGTCAGCTAGGATCTGATTGCTTTTGTATTGAGATGTAACCCCTGACATAACTCCCAAAGCTGATTTGTACTTACATTTGGCACTTCACTTAATTTTGGTTTGATGTGAGAAAGCTCAGATAGGGCCAGTCTTGAGTCTAGAAGGCCTGTTCAGATGATTTTGTCTGTGTTTGAGAAGGTAGGATAAATCCCATACGTGATGCAATGGAAGTGAAGTCTCTGTTGGTAGTGGATGGGTGCTGCCCTGAGGTTAGTTTCGCTGAAATGAGCGCATGTTGTTTCTCGGAGCCCTTTGGCGTGTGCTATTAATGAGAGTGCCAGTCTTGATAATGGAGTCGCTAGATGCCTGTAGGTTAAACATAGAGAGCTACACCTACTCAATCTGGTAGACTGGAAACAGTAGCTAAAAGCGATGAAATACACTTAATAGCTCCATTGCTATGAGTAGCCTGTGCTGGTCCAGAGAGAACAGACTCGAAAAAGTTCAATTAAATGGTTACAAAAATCACAAATGCCCCACATAGTGCACATTGTACAATTCGCACCACTACATTTATATTTTAGCAGAATAAACAGTAACAAAAATATCATGGTTTTCAAAAAATATTAAACGGCACAGTTGTTTTCAACATTGATAATAAAAAGAAAAGTTTAATGTTCGCCAAATCAAAATATTAGAATGATTTCTGAATGATCGCGTGACACTGAAGACTGGAGTAATGGCTTCTGAAAATTCAGCTTTGCCATCACAGGAATGTATTACATTTTAAAATATATTCAAATAGAAAACAGTTATTTAAATGTTTTTATAATATTACATATATCCCTTTATTTTGTTCAAGTAAATACATCCTTGGTGACCATAAGAGACTCTCAAAAACATGAAAGAATCTTAACCAACATCAAACTTTAAATGGTAGTGTTTATATGCACAATTACATTTTACAAATGGCAAAAGTATTTTTTAAAGAAAGTAATAAACTCCCAGCCATAAAAATTGCAAACTGCTATTAAAAGTAATACAGTAAATTGAACTAAACAAGGCAGCTGGCTGTAACATGATGTTGTTTAATCCCTAATTTGCATGAAATTTGAAGTTAACCAATCCTCTTCCTCCAATGCGAGTTGATACGTATGCCAGCCTCCAATGGATACGTGTCTAAAATGATGTGTCCTGCAGTGTGACTCTCTGAACGGATTCTTCATTAACTGCCTGTCATAGGTGTTTGACTGCCATTTAATGAAGGTTCCATATGTAGAGAGAGAATGGAAGAGACATTCAGCCATATTGTGGACATTCTATCAAAATAACCTTAACTATGTACGATTTTTCATTATGAAAATGAAAATTATGAAATTTACACCTGCCTTTAGTGGCATTTGTTTATTAGAGTGCAGGTGTAGTTATACACCATCATTTTAGTGGCTGTGATTGGTTTTGCTATGGTGGCTCTGAAGCAGTAGGACCTACTAAGCGGAATGTCATTTTCTCGTTTTCAGTGACCCATGCACTACCTTTATTTCCACTGGGAATTATTCATGGGAAATCTAACCTGCACCTCTCAGGTTTTCCCTGTGGGTGGCAACATACTTGCAAATGTACACTACCGTGATCTGTCCTGAAATAACAGCAAAGAAAAAGTGAATAAATCCACAATATAATGTAAAACATTCCTAGATATGTTTGCTTTGCAACTGAAAAATGCCATTTGTATTTTGACACCTTTTGATTCAGCTAATGCCAGTCTAGAGCTGTTTTTGTGTTTATTATTCTAGTATGCATCTAAATGTTTTTTTTAGTTTGTTTTCATATCTGATTGTCATTTCATACTACTCTCTCTTGTTCTTCTCCTCCACCCACCATCCTGTTTCTCTCTGTGATGCTGGAGAAGAAAGAGGACAAAGTGGTTAGCATTTTCTATTCTCTTTTTGTGACTGTGATAGTGGGAATGCTGATCTGAAAGTGTTCTTTCCCTCACTCCCTTCATTCACATATACAAGCTCTTCAGTACATCTTCAGTGCTTTTGAGTTTCACTCTGTTAATTCATTGCACTGTTGTGTTTGTCAGGTTTAGGTTGTTTGAGCTTCTTTATGGCTTATTTTCATACACTACCTGCACAACACCCAGATTTACAAAAGTTTTATACAATATGTGTTTTTGTGGATTTCCCTGAATAATAATGTAATTTAGGTGATGCATCCATACACACCCCAAATACAGAATGATGTCACTGCAAATAGATACAGTAGCTGTTGAAATTTCAGCTTTGCCATCACAGGAATTACAAACATATTTAAAATAAATTTAAATGAAAACATTTTAAAATCTTAAAAATTATTACAAATTAATTGTAATAATATTTCACAACATTACTTGATTTTTAAATCAAATTATGAGCTTGTTGACCACTTTCAAACTTTGTGTATATTATTTATTTATTGTTTTTTTTGTCATGCAGTGAGCACCTCATGTAACATTTAGTACAATTACCACATGCAGAAGCCTCCTTTAAGTATGGACATGTCTTCCTATGTATACAGTTCTTGTTAGTTAATCACCCACAATGCACCCATGCAGTGTAGTATGTTAGTGTCCACAAGGAAAATAGCAACCCTTTATTTGTGATTGTAGTAAATCAGGGCCAGAGAATGTGTTCTATGAATGCATGTCTGGCCTTGGCCTATACTGTTAAAATAAACACGCACTGTGTCTTCTCCCATGGCGCTGCATTCGTTGATCAGAACAGTGCCATACACTTCAGTGCTGCAAAAAGATCCCTGTAAATGCAATCCAGAGCTCATTATCCGAATGATTATCAGGCCTCTTGGTAATATCTGTGTTTTCTTCTTTAGCCAAGCATTTCTTTCTGAGTGCTGCTGTTTTTGAAGTAAGATTTGTTTCCCTAGACAGTCTATTGTTCTTTCTTTCTTTTCCAAAGATCCATTTTTTGACTATGGTCAGCCGGGCTGGGCTTTAGAGCTGGGTAGTTTTTAACACCAGAACTTCGGTGATACTGGAAAACACCAGCGATGTGTCATTCCACTGCCCACCTCCTCAAAGCGACACTGCGAAATGATTAATATTGATCTTTCGCCTCTTCCTTTGCATCTGGTTTGTGGATATTTCATTAACATGGACATTAGACCAATGTTTTTCGATGAGAACCAGTGGCGTTTTAATATCACTCTTAAAAATGATTCAAGATTTGTATTCGTCACATACACAATTATACACAAATGAAGGTTCTTTAATGTCATCAGTTGTTCTGTGAAGAAACTTTAACATCCATGGAACCTTTGCATTGCACGGAAGGTTCTTAGAAGTGGAAAAGTTATTTCGAAATTTAAATAATAATATTGTTAATACAATTTTACACTAAAAAATATGGTTCTTATAAGACTGTTTAGAGAAAGGTTCTCTGGGGAACCTAAAAATGGTTCTTCTATACCTTTTGAACCTTTATTTATATTTATTTTAAATTAATATTTTGAATCCATTTTCATTTTTGATATTTTACGTTTTCATTTGAATTAGTTTTAAATAAGTAAATTATATAAATTAATACATTTGTTTAATTTTTTTATTTATTAAAAAAATATCAAATGTAATATTTTTTTTGTCATATTTTAGTTTTTTTCTATATAGTTTTATTTATTTTTATTTCAGTTTTATTTATTTTAATACATCAAGTTAAACTAAATTAAAATAAGAATGTTGCCTTGGCCAGCTACAAAATAGCTAAATAAACAAATAAAAATAGTAAAAAACTTTTTTTATGTTTTAGGTTTGGTTATCTAAAACAACCTTGGTGAGAACGAGGGTTCTTTTTTTTTTTTTTTAACAGCCTTTGGTCAGGCCTCATATAGCTTTATGTTGTGAAAATGTGAGACACTGATCCAGTGGGGATTTGGACTTAAGTTCAGGTCTACAGAGACGAGTATAATGTGACAATGAAATGCACACACACACAAATGGCTGGCGGTACCATGGGAGGCGTTGTATTCATAGACCTCATCAATCTGCTTTATTCAGAGAAGGCCTGATGTTTGGAGAGGGAGCCGAGCTAAACTTATCACTGTATCGATCTGCAGATGGCTTGTCAAGCGTGAGATGTATGTTTCTGTGACGAAATACTGAAAGTTGGTTTTGTAACATCAGCAGGGAGATGAAATCGATTATTTACGCTATTGATCCGGTATTTAACAATAGGAATGGTCTTTGTACGAGGGATGGGTGAAGGAGTGTTTTAAGAGGGGGTGGGTGAGCGTCTCCAGGCACTGATGTACTGGCTCATTAGACGGAATGGACAGTAATGTCTTTTGTGGCAATCTTTCATCCTTATCTGGGATTTATAACATGCTGAATTATGGGTCTAGCTCTGCCTGTTGCCGCCCCAATTTATCAAGCTGTCGGCGGTGGAAGCGTGAACTGCGTTCTCCCTTTTCCTCCACTCACAGAACTCAAGCACTCCATTTATCCACCCCGTTTGCGTGGACCTGACACCAGCGGACAACCCTGCCTGTCCACATCTTACCGAGCGATGGAAATTAAATTATATTAACAAGATGGAGGAAGAGGCGGAGTCTGATGATGAATGACAGGCCTTCAGCTGCTAGTCAAACAGAGCCAACTGGAGTCAGATGACGGCTCGTTGGGAAATTGTTAAGAAGCTCAGCAGTTGTTTAGCATCTATGTGAATTTAATGATACTTAAAAAATAAAACGTTTTCAGTTGGTTCCCAACTCAGTACCAAAACTAGAATACAAAAATACTATTAAAGTATTTTGAAAAGTATTAATATTTAATTGTTTCATTTTATCTCTAAAGAAACCTTTGATGTTAACATGTAGAGATATTTAATACTTTGTAAAATAATCTCACCAAATGGCAACAAAAAATTTTGTCGAAAAAATAAAACAGCAGAAATTAACTGTTTCCCATATTATTTTTTATATTTTCCCATTGTTTCCCATTTTAAAGGGGTCATATGATGTGATTTCATGTTTTGCTTTCTTTTTGGAGTGTAACAAGCTGATTATACATAGATAAGATCCCTGTAGTTGCAAAGACTTAAGTCTCAAAAGAGATATTCATCAAAGTTAAGATTCTGCCACGCCCCGCTAAAACGGCTCATTCAAACACGCCCCCACATGTCTACATCACGATGTGGAAATATTTGCATAAGGCATGGTTTCAGTAAACTCAGTTGTATTGAAGCAGCCATGACAGGGAGAAGCTGTGAACAGCAACACATTTTATGGATGACCATTTTGCGAACCTAGGAGAGGAGGTAACTCTGACTTTGCTATGACAATCTGGGCTTCTGAATCAGTAACTGTATGCTTTGTTATTAGTTTAAGTATTTACTATTGACTGTTGCACGTGTGTCTTTATGCGTGAGAGAGAGAGAGAGAGAGAGGGTCACATTTCAGCACATAAAGTTTTCTTCTCTGGCGTGCGGTGTTCGGCTGTGATTTAAAAAAAAACTTGTTGATATCAGTCCGAGTTCTTGAATTCGCCTACCAATGGTATGAGAGGATCAAAGCTTTCACTCTCAACCAAACTACTAGCCATTCAGAAGTTTTTGCTCTTAGACAGGAGACGTGCATAATAGTATCCAAAGCCACAGCCCTGATGAATGGAGAAGAAGCCTGGGTCTCAACTCGAGCTCAACGCGCTGAAAAAGCTGAAGGCATAATGGTCAAATATGTCACTCTAATGCATATTTACATAGAAAAGCTATTTAAAAAGCAGCGGAGCTTTGTAAACAGCTCATGGTAATCATGTCTTCTCAATAAAAATGATATGATTGTCAGAACGACTTTTAAAAAGGTACTGTTCACACATGTTCTATTAATGATAACTTACTGGTAATTTTCCAATAAAGACTGTATGTGTGAAAGGCGCTAAACTCTTCCTCTGCTGTGAGTTTGGGTTACTTAATGGTCATCTCGGAAAACAGTGTGCATTGTCTCACTAGATGTGTAACGTAAATCATTTATAAACCTATGCCAACCTGGTATAAACCTGGTAGGCTTTATGTTATAATACATAATGGCCTCCAAGACGGATCAGGGGACTCCGGAGCCATGGCTGGGCTTGGAGCTCTGGAGGCTGGGAGTTATGGAGGCCATGGGATTGCTGGGAGCTCAGGAGGCCATGGTGGTCCTGGGAACTCCAGAGGCCTTGGTGGATCGGGCTCCGTGGCCTTGGCCTTGGCCTCGTCACCCCCCCCCCAAAAAAAATACTTGGGGGGAACCTACAGGGAACAGGAGCCATCCAGGGCTATCCACAGGAACAGGAGCCCTTCCTGGGTTAGGCTCGGAAGCTGAGGCCCTTTTAGGGCATGACGAGGGTACAACAGCCCTCCTTGGGCTAGACGTGGAGTCAGGGGCCCTATCAGGGGTGAACTCAGGAACTGCTTCTGTAGAGGCAACAAGAGAACGCCAACAGACAAGACAAGCCTGGATTAATTAAAACAGTTCCTGTGGACAATATTTCTGGGAACATGACTCTGGTCAGGGGATGGAGCCTGCACTGGACTCTGGTCAGGGGCTAGAGTCTGCACTGGACTCTCTGGAACTGGGTACAGCACTCCTGGCCGAAACTGGGGAACTGGATCCACGGGAACTGAAGTGAGCCTCAGCCAGTGGGCTTGAGGGAGCCACATTCGGCAGCTTGACTTCGAAATGGCCAGCGGGCTTTAGGGAGCTGCAGCCGGTGGCTTTACTTTGGAATGGCCAGCGGGCTTTAGGGAGCTGCAGCCGGTGGCTTTACTTTGAATGCGGGCTTTAGGGAGCTGCAGCCGGTGGCTTTACTTTGGAATGGCCAGCGGGCTTTAGGGAGCTGCAGCCGGTGGCTTTACTTTGGAATGGCCAGCGGGCTTTAGGGAGCTGCAGCCGGTGGCTTTACTTTGGAATGGGCAGCGGGCTAGAGCGAGCGGTGGCCCAAAAACTTGACTGACGAGCAGCCTGCGAACTTGACAGATGAACGGCCGGCAAACTTGACTGATGAGAGGCCTGCGAACTTGACTGATGATCGACCGGCGGGCTAGAGTGAACTGCGGGCTGGAGAGAGCCGCGGTCGGCGGGCTTAACTTAATAGTGGCTGGCGAACTTGACTGACAAGCGACCAGCGTACTCGCAGCACCCGCGGCGACTTCCAGGTGACACAAAACTGCAAAAACAAAAAGACTTTCAAAACAAAAGTAAAACAAAACGGGGGAAAATCTCTCCTCACTCACTCTCTGTTTTGGTCCGCTGTTCTGTCACGATCCACACAGGGAGAAATTAAAAGATGCAGGAAAATACTAAAACATAGACTTTAATCAAAAAACGAAGGGATACACTCACTGGAACTCAGGTATGACATATAACAGTGGACTCTAAAGACAGGGAAACAGGGCTTAAGAACTCTGGAGAAAACTAGATAATTAATTAACACAGGATGAACATAATGAACATAATCAGGGAGAACTGAAATAGGTGAGACTAAATTAACTAAATGAGAACAGGAAAACCAATTGTGGACAAAGAGGGAGAAACTTGGGCAAGGAAGACACATGGGGAGCAAAACAAAACGCAAGACAGGACTCAACACTGATAATAATGCGTCCTTGCTGAATAAAATTATACATTTCCTCAAAACAAATTAAAAATAAAACCTACTTACCCTAAACTTTTAAACAGCAGTATTCATTTTCTATTTTGTGTCTTTTAGAAGTGTATTTGTTTTGCTATCCTAACTATGCTTTTAATTTAAATAAAATAAAATTGTATTTATTTTATTATTTGCTTATTATTTGTTTTAGTGCTGTTTTTACTCTAAAAGAACATACTCGTGATCTATTTGTTGCGACCCACCAGATCCATTGCTGTCGAGTGTGTTCAGTGGTTTGTGGTTTACACAGGAAAACCATACAAGCGAGAGTAGGATCTGATTTTCGACTGAGAGTAATTTATCAGCAGAGCTATTGAGAGCCCGGAGTTCAGGAGTTTTGTTTCAGTGAGCTGTGATGGGCAGATTGTGATGCTGAGTGGAGAAGAGCCAGAGATTTTCATGATGGGTCTTCTGGGGTTTTAGATCAGTTTACAGCAAACATATTTTGCCTGGACATTCAGGTACTGTTCCACAAGAGCTGAGATTGGGTGTCATTTGTCTTGCTTCACAAAAGTATTGACAGTTTCACACCAACAAAAATAAGCCAGCTTTTGAGGTGATGACTGAAAAACAGTGTCTATTACATTCTCTTAATCTTGCATTGAAAGGGTGGAGAGGGACGAGTGCTTTAGTGTAATCCAGGACACGCTTGTATTGGATAACACATGCCCACACATACATGCAGATGGCAGAAGTTCATTTTTTTGTGGATAATCCACTAAAAAAAGTGAAGAATGCCACTGAAATTTTAGAAAAGTGTTTAGTAGTGTTAATATAAGTTTATTGTCCTTTTATTTATATACATAAACGACATATGCTGTTCTGTGTCAGCAGCACGATATGCGGATACGCTGTTTACATTTGATATGCTTTGATCTGAACGTAAACAACGTATCCGCATATATGCATTGTATATGTTGTTTACATGTCTGATACTGTCTCCAAAATGGCACTATAGAGTGATGCGGAGGAGATTACTTTTTTAATAAAGTCATTATTTTTGTTTTCATTGCGCACAAAAAGTATTCTCGTAGCTTCGTAAAATTACGGTTGAACCATTGATGTCACATGGATTATTTTATCGATCTCCTTGCTACGTTTCTGAGCCTTGATCATGTAAGGATCCTTGCTGTCTATGGGGCTATATATGAGCTCTCTGAATAATTCAAAAGTCTTACAGGTTTGGAACGACATGAGGGTGAGTTATTAATGACAGAATTGTCATTTTTGGGTGAACTATCCCTTTAAACATATATATAAAATATAAAAAATAATAGTAGTAATAGTATTGCGCTTTATTCAGTTAATTTGTTTTTATAAATAATAAATACATTATAATAATACTATTTTATTTTAAAATAAAAATGAGTATTAAATAAAAATACAGTTATTTTATAGTACACTTGAAAAATACAATGCTAATATATAATATATATTTAATATATTTTTTTACTTTTTATTTTATATGAATTTTCAAACCTAAAATCAGCAAGCTTTTATTTTGTCGGGTTGCCCTCGAGTAAGTGCTGCCAGGTTTAGTGCTGCCGAGTGAAGCGCATCAGTGCATGTCACAGTTTTGAATTTTCCTTTGAAACTGACAGCTCCTGGCCTAGATTTAGTTCAAATGGATGTCTTATACAGTGTTACAGTTGGTCGATCTGAAAGGGTGTTCGTGCATTAACAGCTGTGAACCTTGTCAGTGTGCAAATGAGTAGTATATATTTATATTATTTACCCATCTCATTTTTTATTTTGGTCGCACATGTGACCAAATGCCTATGGTGTGCACCTATGTGAACCCTGAATAGAATATCATTTTTTGTGTGTGTGATTAGCCCTTAAGAGTTTTAACACCCTAGGAAAAACATGTTTCTCTGCTGTTTTCACACTGGTTCTTGAAGAATGAAAATGGAGGTGGTGTGAGAGACGTTGCTTTAGCAGATTTTCCCATTTGAACAGAATTTTACACCCAACCTTCCTGGTCCTTTTTATAGACAAGTGATTAATTTGAAGTTGATTTGTACAGATTTGGCTGAAGCAGTAGTTATTGTTTGATCTGAAGGTGAAATCAGCTGAGAGTTAGAGAGATGCTGGACAGAGAGAGAGAGAGTGTGTGTGTGTGTGTGTGTGTGTGTGTGTGTGTGTGTGTGTGTTAGACAGAGTGGCTCACAGGCACCAGGGCCTTTACTGATCATTAGCAGATGCTAATTAGCTTGATAATTAGCCCATCACTGGACCTGCAGGAGTTTGATGAGTCTCCTGCAAGGGTGAGAGTGACCATCTCATGGCTTCTGCCTTCTCTCCTCCTTTACACCCTCTGTCCTTCTCTCACAGACCCCTGGGAAGGTTTGTATTATTACTGAACATATAGTCATTGTTTACATATTGTGAATGCCAAATACTCTTCTTCTGAGTCTTGGATAACAAACTGGAGAGCCATTTCCACATCTTCATTTGTCTAATTAGAAAAGAAAACATTAGCCTGCCAGATATCAGCGAAGAAAAGAAAAATAAAGTTCCAGCAATTTTCTGCCATAAAATTATCTGATAAGTTTACGGACATTTCCTTCAACTGTAAAACACAACACAAAGCAATGTGTCATTCAAAATACAAGGACAACACATTTATCATTCATATAAATATACAGTACAATGGGCCCTATTTTTACAAACTGTTTAGAGTGTAACAGATTCCATCATTAATGCAACAATGTCAAGATCAGTTTGTTGAAAATAAATAATAGATGAAAAATCCAAAACAATCACTGGCAAAACATGTACTATAATATCATGGGGAGCATTGCTAGCAGCCCAGATTTGGAATCTTATGCTCTTATGATTCTTGCAAGGACATTTTCTTGGGAAAACTCACAGTTTGTTGAATTAAAAAGCAATTGCTCAATTATCACATTTGGTAATATTGTAAAGCTGTGCATTCATGATCTGGTAGTGCAGTTTTACAAATGGTCTGAAAGCAGTTTGACTTGATTAAACCGGCTGCCTCCTCCTGTCTTGTTGTCCATAAATGCTGTGTGATCTGAGAGGAAGTAGTGCGGTACAGTATTGTGGGTTGTTGGAGGAGAGGCGGCTGGTATTTGAGTGTTGTAATCCATGTGGGGAGGGTCGGGGTCTGTGCATGACAGCTGGGATTCTGCTGCTGATTTACTTTAGATTAGTTTCGAGCTCAGCCAGCCCTGTTCAATCACAGCATAATGCTTTTTCATTGTAAGAGAGCTGCCCCTCTTGCCCCTCTCTGCCCCGTACACACCAACGCTACCTCTGTATCAACACCACCACTACAGTATGATCACTGGTGACCTTCTCATGTGCTTGTGTTTGTTTGTTTGTTTGTTTGTTTGTATTTCACTTTAAAATTAAGTTCTTGTCAGGTGCTAGGTGCATAGAGCGGGGCCAGAAATGAACCAGGGCCTTGGGTAAAAAATGTCACCATAGACAAAAGAGTGCCTCAGTGCAAATGTAAGGCAAACATACCCCGCTGCAAATGCTGTCTATGTCTATTATTGGATTATAATATTCTTCATTTTATGAATTTAGTACCTCTGCAGACTTTACTTAATCATAGATGTCAGATATTTGTTTTTGCTGTTTTTGAGGCATTGTTATTGTTAACAAAAACGAATCCATTCGGTGGAATAAAACAAAATATAATTATTACATGAAAAACTTCAAACTAAAACTGAAATTAAATTCAAGTTATATAGATATATTAAAAATAAATTACTGTACACAGAATAAA
Source organism: Gymnocypris eckloni scoliostomus (assembly GCA_027564155.1). Lineage (NCBI taxonomy): Eukaryota > Metazoa > Chordata > Actinopteri > Cypriniformes > Cyprinidae > Gymnocypris > Gymnocypris eckloni. The sequence continues at coordinate 6,633,023 of CM050429.1, forward strand.
ATTAATCAAATTAAAATGAGAACAGAAAATCTGACTAATATGCAGAATCATTTTTTAGCGGCGATGTGGGTTGTGTGCTGACATAGAGTGCTGTTACGCTACGAATCCTGGTTCGAGGACCTTTCCTGATCCTGTTCCCTCTCTCATACTTCACTTCCTGTCAACTCTAAACTATCCTATCATAAAGTCAAAAATTCAAAAGATTATAAATAAATCAAAATATGAATACATATTATAATAGTACACTGAAGAAAATGGTGTAGGATTTTCTTGAAAAAAAGTAAGAAATTATTTTCACTCAGAAATTACTTGTAAATTTCGCAAATCATTTCAAAGAAACAGCTAGTAGCATGATTAAACTTTGAAGTAGAAAGACTGGAATAATATTTTTGTTAAAACGTACTCCAGTTTTATTTATGACTTTGACAAATCATTTTTACAACCATTTCTGCTTCAAGATTGTACCTTTAATTCAAGGTTACTTACAGTTTCTGAGTAATTATTTGTGAAATTTAGCTGTTTCAATTTACGAGTGAAATTCAGTAAATAAGAAACAATATTAAATTCACACTGTTCAGAGGTGTGTGTTTATGAATGTATAGCTACTATACAGTATTTCATTTAATTAAGCTTTAAAAACACTTAATGTAAAATAAGCCATCAAAATCATAATGTGCCATAATTATATAAAGAACATAGAGAGCTCAACATTAGGACAGTAGGACACAATCATTTTAAATATGCATTTTCAATTATTTTAGTTCATTAATTTGAAGTATTTGGTATAAATAGATGACACACTTGGTCTTTTTTATTGGCAGGGGGAAATGCCCATATTAAGTAAAATGCACTATAAAATCATTATCAAATATTGCTCTTTAATGAAAAAGTGGACACTGATACAGAGTGATTTTAGGTTTTGATGAATATGATTGAGTGTGTGAAACACATGGGATGAGGGTTTTATTGTCATACATGTAATCATGAAAAGTTTTTATGGTATTAAAGCTTTAGGAAATATTATTGATTTGTTTAGTTTCTGATTGCAGTAAGCCAAATTGTGTGCATTTTGATTCAGAGTTTAGAATGATTAAAGAAGTTAGCTGAGTGACAGAAAGTGAAAGAAGAAAGAAAAAGAAGCGGAAACTAGGACAGGAGTTCTGGTAGCAGGTGGCACATTTGAACATTTCGTTTTCCGACTATAACCACAGAGCGTGTTTGTCTGGCAAGGACATCAGCAGCAGAAGGCTGCGTGTGTGTGTGTAAGCTTACGTGTGTGTATATGTTTGTGTGTAATATGCGTGCGTGTGTGTAAGATTTGGCCTTGCATCCGCAGGATCAATGGTAGTCCTCACTGAGTAAAGTTATGCAGCGAGCTGGGGAATTTTTTAACATATCCCCAATGGTGCTGGGCGGCTGCCTGGATAAATATAGACGTGTTGATGCGTGTCTCTCCCTCTCCCTCGCTCACTCTCGCGCTCAACCTCCCAAGCTTTTAATCAAAAGCAATCTGGAGGAGGGAAGTGGAAAAAAAGGAGAAAAAATGTGGAATGTGCCAAGATCTTTTGTGTTCCTCGCTCCTGATCCTCCTGCTGAAGGAATCAGCAGGCAGGCTTTCTGTGTGTGTGGAGGAGGGTGATGGATAGCGCTGCTAATGTTTGCGTGTAGCGCGGCCCGACCCTCCATGCTTTTCCGCACAGTTCCTGCGAATCTTCCCACAGTGACCACGGTCGATGCCTTTGCTCTGTGGGCATGTGATTCCATCCCACGGAGCTCGCAGTTTCAAGTATCAACCTCTTGTTTCAACAACACCCACCTTCTGTCAGCTATCATTACTACCTTATATTCATTGTTTGTCTTTACATTTATCCCTGCTAGCACAACAGTTTCCTTTCTGTCTCATTTTTATTCAGTTCACACCTCCTCCTGCCTACGTTATCCCTTATAGCGGGCTGCCGTTTTGTCTGTCAGACCTGAGTCACATATCGCAGGGTTTCAGTGTCTCTGCCAGATTAGCTTTTTTTTGACGCCTCAGCTTTTATTTTTGGTCACCACATGATGAAGAACCCTTTCATCTGTAGCGATCTGTGTGCAAAATTATTTTTTAAATAATAAGAAATGCAATTAATTAGTCAAGTTTAAATGTATACATTTGATTAATTAACGATTAATAATAATAATTATTATTCATGATCATGATTTGTATTCCCTAAAATGTGTATTTTTGAAAAATAATGCATCGATGCTAATGCTAAAAATGCTTCAGCTTATTAAATAATTAATTAATAGTGTATTCAAATGTATTAATGCATTTTACTTGGTTGTACCACATGACATTTTATTGTCATTAAATGTACAATTTTTAACACTAAAAATGGTATTAAAGTTAAAAAAACATGTGAACCCAACATGCTTTTTTTCTTTCTTCATCATGGACACAAATTGTCATTAACCCAGAATCAAGAAATGCATGAATGTGTCATCCTAATTCCATCTGTATTATTTTGTTAGATTTAAAATGCCACACACTTGTGAAGTATGTATTTTTTTCTGTGTCAAAACACTTATTTTAGTTTAATGTAATCATAAGTAAACCATTTTGGCGGGACTACAGTATCTGAAATCATTTTTGGATTCATTATTTTTGCAGTTCCGTTTAAAATTACAGAAATTACACATTCACCTTCACAAAATTAGTGAAACTTTAAATTTGAAATATTATATTTCTTTTACCCCAGGTAATGTGGGTATGTAACAAGTGCCGAAGGCAACAGGATATGCTCACTAAATCAGGAGAGTGGTTTCCCAACCACGGGCCCAAGGCAGGAGAGCTTGGGTCAGCAGTGAGTGAACCGGCCATGTGTGGAGATCCCGTTGGGGAGAAGAAGGCACGCTCTATGTCTCAGAACCCTCTCGAATCCTCCGTTTCCTCTGTCCATGTCACCCAGCCACATGCCCCGACCGACCCCAGAAAAGGCCCTTCCACAGGGCCAGCCGACACGCCATCATCGCGCTCACGCAGTGAGCCTCCACAAGAAAGGTACACTTCAGCCTCTCGCTCCCTCGATACAAAATCAAGAAAAAATAATTTTTCTCATAATATTTTCCCATAATACCATAATAAGGTTATAATGAACAAATCTTTTTTTGCAGTTAATATATATTGTTTTAACCACATTTTTGTAACTTACTTGATAGCTTTGGATGACACATTTTATTTGTACATATATTACATTCTTAAAAATAAAGGTTCCAAACTGTGGTTTTCTCAGTAATAACACATTTTTGATTCCCAAAAACCTTTCAGTGACAAGGGGCCTCATTTATAAACGTTACGTATGCACAAAATGGGCATAGAAATGTGCACATGCTGTTTTCCAAGCACATATCTGGATTTATAAAAAATAAACTTGGTGTAAATATGTGCGCACAGTACGGAGGCTCTTGACTGTGCATACGCACTCTTTTTCCTGGTGTAATGAAGTAAACAATGATTTTAAACTGATTTCATTTCGATATACACATTTACATGAAATATTCCACTCTCATCAATGGAGATAAGCACTGAAATTACATAGTCATTACACAGAAGTTAAACCAAAATTATATGAATATAGAGATATTTGTAGTTGATGCGCTTAATCACTTTTCCTCTGGCATGCAATGTTTTAATGACAGTGATGAGTGCTATAATAAATTATATCTTTAAACTAAACTGCGGATCTCATGTTATGAGATTTTTTTTAGCGAGAATAATGATCAATGATGCACACTTACTTCGATATTATAGCAGACACTGCTGGATTCGGTGATCGAACGGTCCATTGTCCGGTTTGAATAATAGCTACTGTACAACTGCAGCTGCATGGGGGGTATTTTCCTTTTTAAAATACTTTGTCAGTGATGTGCCAAGTCAGACAATTGTATGTACACTGCAATAAATATAGGCTTATCTGTTTCCACTAAAAATAGCTAAAAGATCCCGTTTTCAGCAAAACTGCATACTTTTTATTTAATTTGTATTGTTTAAAACAATTGAAGTACTATTTGGCCAGTGGAAAGAATGAAGTCAAGTATATAAAAAAGGCTATTTATCTGAGAACTAAAAAGTTTTGTTCTATGGATATTTTGATATAAAAAATTATGGATGATTTTGCCAATAAAAATGTACAGTATATGGCACAAATGGCATTTAGTCATAATGTGTTCCTGTGGCTCAGTGGTTAGAGCATTGCGTTAGCAGCGCAAAGGTTGTGGGTTCGATTCCCAGGGAACACATGTTCTGACAAAAATATGTATAGCCTGAATGCACTGTAAGTCGCTTTGGATAAAAGCGTCTGCTAAATGCATAAATGTAAATGTAAAATGTAGTCCGTAGCTCATATTTCCTTAACGTCTTGTACGGTGTTAAACAAGGTGTCACGTGGATGGGAATATGCATGGAAACGATAAGCAGATGAGGTTATGCATTGTAATACTAGGCGTTGTAAGCTCCTTATACTATGGGGCAGTTGAATGCTTGAATCTGATTGGCTGAACAACGTTCTGAGGTGTGCAATTATTTTCAGGGAAACCCATGGATGTAGCAACAATGGCTCTGTTCATGAAGAACATTAACTTAAAGTTAATAGACATTGCTGCCGATCACTGACTCACAGAGGTAGCATCCATCTCTCTATCTCTCTTTCTCTTTCTCTCTCGCTCTTTCTCTGTCTCATAACTTAGTTATTAACTGTATTAACTGCATTAGTCTGCTATCAACGGCTCAAGCCTCCGTTACGGTTTAAAATTATGTTTTGGAATTAGCAAAGAGAGGCCTCAGATGAGATGCGGAAGAAATAATCCTACTCACAATAGCGATTTTAAGTAGAAAAACAGGACGAATGCCTTGAAATATATAATTGATCAATTTCTTGAGGTGTGGCAACCGTAGTATAAGCGGAATAATTGACTCTGAGCCGTTGAATTATTATTATATGAATTGTACTCCGCTTTGCATCATGGCCGCATCACCACCTCGGTTTTGCATAATTTTTCTAAGAATTCAACGGCCCGTCATCAATTATTCCTTACATATCTGGTTATTTCGGGAGGAGACAGGGTGGAGATGCATGCACGCACAGTCTTCCCCTGACTGGGATTTATAAAGCGCAGGTTCTGACGCACGCATGGTTTTATAAATCTGAAAAATATTGTGCGTATGCAAAATCTAGTTTTTTTTTGCACACGTAGTTTTATAATGAAATCTATGGAGAGTTTTATACATGAGGCCCCAGTTCTTAAAATAACCATTATTTTCCTTAGTGTGAAGAACATGTAAATAATCTAAAGATTCTTTTTCCACAAAAAGAACCTTGTAAGGTTCCATGAATGCCAATAAAGAACCTTTGTTTTTGAGAGTGTATTTAAGAGAGTGTACTCTTAAACTATCTGGCCAACTAAACCAGCTAAACACCAGTTTAGCCCGATAGACCTTAGCTAGATTAAGTTTGGCCAGGCTTGAACACCACATTAAACCAGCTCAGACCTGCGGGTCAGTTTAGGCGAGTATTTTCATGACGAACAAGAAGCATCATGACATTATGTCGCTCATTTGGTTTCTTTTTTTGATGCATAGTGATGTCTCATTAAAACAACATTCCGTTTTTTTATATGGAAATACTGTCTGTAAGAATGTCTCTTTGTGATGCTGTGTTATTATTTGACCTCTAGAAAAAAGCCACCAGCAGCCTCTGATCAGAATGGCAAGCTAGGGCCAAGAGGTGAGAGGCGGCGAGGCCTAACCAAAATCCACTCTGAAGAGCGAGATACTGGAGAAAATCGGAGAGAAAGTCGAAGACTGATGAAGACTCGCTCTCAGGAGCATGACAGTCCTGAGACCAGGAGGACTGAGGCGGAGCAGAAACCACCCAGGGAACAGTGCAGGACTGACCCAAATGCTCCTCATCATCCGGCCAAACTCAGGCCGGCGGAGCCTGATGGACGTATTCATCCTAAGCCGAGGAAGGCAGGGGAGATAGTGCAGGACAACAGAGGTGCACGGAGATGGGCAGATGGGCGGCAAGCCTCGCTGGAGGGCCAGCAGCAGGCCTACGCCCCAGAGAGGACCGTGGGGGGTACAGGTTTGCAGAGTGCGCCTGTTGTTCAGGGTCCTCCTCCTAAAATGAACCACACCCAACAGCCGCCCGCTCCGGGGTTCAGGGTGGGCCCTGCCATGACCGCAGGCCCATCTGAGCTCAGGGAGCCTCAGGAACGGGACAGGAAGTTACAGCCGAGCCACCTGGACCCCGGATCGGCTGTGCTGTTGCGCAAATCGAAACGACAAAAAGCTGAGAGCATGCTGCGCAATGATTCGCTCAGCTCTGACCAATCGGAATCGTTACGGCCGCCCCCACCCCGCCCCTACAAGAGCAAACGGGGAGGAAACAAGAGGCAGATGTCTGTCAGCAGCTCGGAGGAAGAGGCCGGTTCGACACCGGAATACACCAGTTGTGAAGATGTGGAGATTGAGAGCATCAGTGAGAGAGGTGGGTCAGATGTATACCTGCTTTTGTGTAATTTATATATTTAATCAAATGTTTGCATAAACACTAACCTCCATGATCAGATCAGAAAGGGAAACCACCATCAATATGAATGTAATATTTAGTTTAATTGATGAATTTAGTAGAATTTAGTGTAATTTAGTAGTAGTGGCAAATGGATTAGGACATAATGGTTATGGACATATCTTATTTTAAATGCTGCAAGACTTTTCATTTGCTTTGTGTGCAAATGGCAGGGTTTTCAACAATGACTGTCCATAAAGGTCCTGCAGGTTTTATACTTTTTAAAGTAATTGATTACTTTATTTATTTATTTATTTAAAACTAAATAAATAAAGTAATCAATGAATTGATTATTTTGGGAAATCAAACTCTTGACGCCCAAAGTGCAACGTGTTGGCGTGCTACCCACGAGGCTATCAATGCAAACAGGTTTATAAAACTTTTTTATAAAACACTGATTTTTTTTTTTTTTATGTTTTATATACACTGCTGTTACATTTTTTGGATCAGAAATCATTCTAAAATGCTGATTTGGTGCTCAAGGAACATTTCTTATCATTATCAATGTTGAAAATAGTTGTATGGAAGTAGTTTTGCAGATTTGTTTTCAGGATTCTTTGGTTAATAGAAAGTTGAAAAGAACAGCATTGATTTGAAATGGAAATCTTTTATAAATGTATTTACTGTTACTTGATCTGATAAATGTAATGTATCCTATTTTCCGAATAAATGTATTACATGGGATATGTAAACATTTATTACATATACAAGTCTTAAAAGTGCAGTAGGAGATCTTGGAAAATGCTAACTTTAGCCTGATAGCACTGAAAGCGAACGTCCCACCCTCCCTGCAATCGCTGTCCAAAGCCACGTCCCCTGAACGCAAATACGCTCACAGACCAGAATACCAGAGACAACATTACTACAAAAGGCTACATCAGTGGTTACAGCGTGCATGAACGCGCTAATGACGTATCCAGTCTGCGCAAACAGGGTGCGCTGAGGTATGCTAATACATACATTGACAGGCAGGTAGGAAAGCATTACATCTTCAGAAAGACAAACATTTCTTGGTCCTACACCTTGAACAGAATATATATTTATTAGTGCTGTCAAATGATTAATCGCATCCAAAATAAACGTTTTTATTTACATAATATATATGTGTGTACTGTGCATATTTGTTATGTATATATAAATACACATACATACAGTATATATTTTGAAAAAATGTATATATTTATATTCATATCATTTATATGATATAAATATTATTAATATATAATCATAACATTTTTCTTAAATATATTCATGCATGGGTGTATTTATATATACATAATAAATATACAGTACACACACATATATTATGTAAGCAAAAACTTTTATTTTGGATGCGATGAATTGCGATTAATCATTTGACAGCACTAATAAACACAGATAAATACATTTAGACCACTTAACTTAATGATTGCTATTGGGATGTGAAGAGACTTTCAACCAGCATAACAAAAAAAGTTTCTGAAGACAATCACCAATTGCACCGTTAATAAGAGTATTTTACAGTGAATCAGCCGTGGATATTTATGATGATGGAATGCACAGAATAATTGTTCAATGGTTTTGATTGGATGAAGGTTGGGGGGTGAACTGTGAAGGAGTGCTGTTAGCCTGGCAAACTGACTGAACACAGACTTAAAAGGTCAGTGTATTAACACAAGCCAGTGGTGAAATGTAAACATTGTGAGTTGAATAGGAAAGACAGACTATAGGAGACGGAATGAGAGACTAAAAATAGGAGAACAGGAGATTGAGGGGAGGTTAAGCAGAACACAAGCTTGCTCTTATCAGTGCAACAACATTTCCTCGGGTTCAACAGAACAACAGGTAAGGTAAGACTCTTTCTTATAAAGAATAGGAACTGAATAATTCAAGTTGACATACTTTTGTTATTTAAATATAGTATATTAGTTCTGTTATTAATGGCCAAAGAATTGATTTATCATTTGAACTTTGAACTCAAAATGTTGTTTTTCAGTTGCACAGAACTGGGTACAAAATCTTGAGCAGAGATCGATATTTATTAGATTTGATTTCTTTGTTGTTGCATTGGAAAGTTTGAATCATTAGAAGTAGGATAATACAACATACTGCATGTTGTAATGTGAAAACTATGCACTAATGAAATATTTATTTGCTAAGCACTATATTTTGGAGGTCATATGAATGAGAAGTACAAGGCTAAGATAAAAGCCCACACAGGGGACCAATCCTCCATGCAATAAGCAATATATTAAACATTTATACCCTTAGACAGCTAATACTTCACGCAGACCTCTTCTACTTAATATTACTTCATGGCATTTGATTATGATTTATACATGTTTCTTTTGTTAGTTGCTCATTGTTTTGTGCTAAAATGTTTTTCTGGGGTGTTTTCTTTTAGCTGTTAAAACTTTCAGGAGTGATAGTTGAATTTTGTTGCTTTCCAGAGTTTAACGTTTTTATTTAGAGTAACTTTTTATAGGACAGCCCTGCTCAGAACTGGGTTAGACAGTGAAGCAGCAGTCTTCCTTAAAAAAGTAGCCTATAAAGATTCCTGACATACTTGTAAGTAAGCTATCCAGGTCTCAAGGTTTCTTTTCTTTTCGTTATTTTGAAGCCCAGGGCCCGTATTTATCAAGCCTCTAAGAATTACTCTCAAGAACACTGCTAAGAATTGACTACAAGAATTGAAATTATTGGATCAAAGCTGCGCTTAAAAGTTGGTCAATCATCTCAGTTGTAATTTAAGCGAAGTGTAGGAATAAATATTAAGTGTCAGTCTTAGAGATGCGTCACAACACTTTGCTGTGCCACAAATGGGATTTTGGATGACAACATACGCAAGGACCAATCACTGAATATTAATTATATTTAATTAAGAATATTCTCAGATAAATTCACATTGAATGGTTCAATTCCTAAAAAGAGTTTACCCTCAACACACATTTGACAATAAAGAATTGTAAAAAGATTACATCATGGCAAGGAAATGAAGCGTCATCCCAACTCAATTTAGGGTGCCGATAGACGATAGTATAGGGCAGTGGTCAGCAACAGGTGGCCCGCGGGCCAGATATCATTGCTGGCAATACTTTTGACTCTAAAAATTGGATTGGATGAGCCACGTTGTAAAATAACTAGTATTTATTTATACATTCATCTATATAAAAGTGTGTGTTTGTTTTTCTAAGTTTAGTGATTTTGAGTCAGAAGAGCCCATCCCTAAATCTATAATTCTTCAAAGCAAATCTGTTTTTTTTTTTTCAGTTTCATCATTCACAAGGTTTTTTAAAAAGTATCAGCAATAAAAGTGATGTTTCTCTAGCAAATACCACTTATTCAAAAGTACATCACACTTTTATTTTGAACCTTTTAAAAGCTGACTGAAAGTAATTAAAATCTGATGTCTATAGCGAAAATTTGATTTTTACAATCTGTTTTTGTTTTTCGGATGACAATTTGAGCACTCTTCACACTCTCTGTGCGTCATGCACAAGACACCCCAGGTGCTCAAAAATAACCGGAAAGCAGCCCAGAAACCCGTATGTATACGGCACTCATCCATATAACATGCCAACAGTAAATAGAAGGCCAACGCCACGGAAAGCGCTGAGACTGTCCCTTTGTGCCTGTGTGTTTGTGTGTCTGTGTGTGGGGAGTGTATATTCAGCTTTGGTGTCAGCATTTGCTTTCACTGTCTAGGGACTAAATGTAGCTCTCAAACATATATTCACAAACACTTTTGCTCCCTCTTGCACTGCAGGTGGGTCAAAGCAGAACATATTTTAGCCTGAGATCTTGGATGCAGGTGCCCTTTTGGGGCTCAGATATTCATTAAGTGTAAACAGAGCGGGTTTAGAAATGGACTCTGGCTAGTGTATGGTGGCAGCTCACATAGTCAACATTTGTACAGTGTAACTCTATGAACTTGTGTGTGTGTGTGTGTCTTTTAGGGGACTGGGAGTGCTGTCCACTGGACCCCACTGCATGGCAAGTAAGTCTTACTACATTGTGCTTCAATCATTTAAAGTCAGCATAAATTAATGTTCACTGACCATTTCATTTCTACAATGTGATCTTTTTTTTAGAAGAAAATGTAGTGCAGGACTTGTAAATTGACTGATCTGTAAACTGTAAATTAAATGGATGTGTTTGTTACATATAGTATGCCACTGTAGCTCACATTGCCAATGTCATGGGTTCAATTCCCAGGAAATGCATGAAGATATAAAAAGCATTGCTTGAATGCAAATGTATAAATTAAAATGTTACATACACCAGATTTCAGCCATACCAAATGCAATTTTGCTAACACAATTACTAAATTCATTTGGTATTATGATGACACATATTTGCTTTGAATTTTTGTTTTTTGCTATCCTTTACGAGATGAACTGGAGGGTGAAATAAGAAATTATATTTGTATATTTTTTTTACTTTAAAGTTCCCAACGTTTAAACGTTTAACTTTAAAGTGACTGAGAACACTGGTGAGTTGCGTGCAGTATTACTTAGTATAATTGAGATAATATTATATATTTTTTAAATATCTAGAATTTTGAATATGTTTTTATATATTCATTTTAGTTTTATTAAAGGTTAGTCATTTTTGGTTCTTGTGTTGTGCTTTTTGTATATCTGTATAATTCCATTTTTATTTCAAGTTTAGTATGTTATTTAAGTACATGAAGTGAAACTAAATGAAAGATTTTTTATTTTATTTTTATTTTTTACGTTTCTGTTCACACACACACACACAATGTTGAGTGTGATGGTGAGGTAAGGGTTTGATGTAATGTAATGGTCTTTTCTCTGATAGGATTAATCTCTGCCTTGTTCCCTTTAGCATCCGGTTACATGGCAGCCCTCCAAGGAAGGTGATCATTTAATTGGCCGAATCACTTTGAGCAAGCGAACAGCCATGTCAAAAGAGGCTGGGGCTCTGCTAGGGCTAAAGGTGAGGGGAGAGCAACTCACATAAACATATTGTATAAACACAAGTTCCTCTCCTGACTGTTATGAAGACAACAACTACACCATGTCATGTAGACCATTCACAAAATATGAAAATGCACACACACACACACACACACACACACACACACACACACACGCACACACACACACACACACACACACACACACACACACACAATGTACTGCCATTTTGAATTCTCTGTAGACTTTACCCATCTTTAAATATTGTGCATGGGTACAGGTGGTCGGGGGGAAGATTACAGAAACTGGGAGACTTGGGGCCTTCATCACCAAAGTCAAGAAAGGTAGTTTAGCTGATGTGGTGGGTCATCTACGGGCCGGTGAGTCCAGAACTTCTCTCAGTTTCTCTCTAGATAACTAGGACTGTTAATTGATTAAACAGTGTAATCAAGCAAATTACTTAATACACTGATTTAGCAAATGAATCATGTATGGATGCATATATTAGCAGTTCTCAACCAGGACCAGTGCCCACAAGCAAACTTCTAATGAGGCCTCAAGATGACTTCAGAAGATTTAAAATAAGATAAAACAAGCATTAATATAAGTTCAAATGAATACAAATCAAGATTCTGTAGACAAATCACCCTCTTTGTTTTCTGACAGTCTTGGACAACCTGGAAATATGAGAATTTTAAATTTAGTCATGTAAATTAATAAACACCTTATTTTTTCACAAATAATATTCATCTAAAATTTTGACCAGGCAGGTAGAAATTGTGAGTAAAATATTTGTTAAAATCCTTATCCAGGATATCACAAAAGCCATGTGAAGGCATTGTTTAACAAGAGTGGAAACCCTGGAAGTTATTTTCTTTTGTGCAGAAACTAAAGGACGTTTTGAATAATGTTGTGGGCAATGGGGGTCCTTGGAAAACCACTGGCATATATCTGTATTTACAAAGAAAAGACCCCAAATGAAGATTTTTCATTATTGTGACAAATGAATAAACACAAATTACTCTGATGGTCGGGAAAATATAGTATTTGCATAATTTACTGTGCTATAAGGACATTTAATTGACAGTCCTAATTGAGTTTAATTTAATAATGCATTTATTCCTCAGACATTTTGAAAATGTTTAATGAGTGTGTTTAGTGAGTGAAATGTCTGTTTTAAGAATTGAATGGTGGGATCCTCAGATGTGTGCAGGAATTTAATGCGACACACATTTTGGCTGTTTGTAGGTGATGAGGTGCTGCAGTGGAATGGTAAATCATTACCGAGACTAACGAAGAAAGAAGTTTACAATATCATCTTGAATTCCCAAACACAACCACAAGTCGAGTTAGTAGTATCAAGGCCAATCGGGTAAGTCGTCCTTCACGCACCTTACTGGATATCTGACTCTCGGTTAGCTAAAGACAAAGCACACAAACCATTTTTAAAGGGGTCATTTAATGCATTTTGTAAATTATTGTATAATGTTTCCCGTGGTGCATTTATAATCTTAGTTTGGTTTTGTCTACAAAACCATAATAATTTAAAAACAATTGGTTATTTCTATTTGTCTATTTTGTTTCTTGAGATTAGTTTATAAAGTTAATAAAGATTATTGCATCAAAATATTTTTGTCTTTCTATACCTAACAGAAGCATCATTGATGTATCATTATATTCATTATGACAGACATGAGTTGTTCATAACACACGTCCTTGGATTACATACAACAATAACACGTATAGAGGTGAATTGTGACATCACGACTCTCCTGATTTCAAATCCGGGTGTTTTAGAAAGGTAAACAAGAAAAATTCATATTTTTAAACGGGGAGTTCGTTTTTTTCTAATCGTAGATCAACCTCTTATATGTGGAAATATCAAGAACATTTTTATTCACCATTTTATGACCCCTTAAAGAATTTATTCTGGTTGGACCAATTATTAAACACGAGTGTTTGAAGTCTCTAGAGGCAGTTGAATAGCTGTGCAATAGATGTTTAACTTGTGTTGTGTTTAGTTTTCACTGTAAGCCATTATACTCTCCTTTGCACTGTCCTCCCACCTCTTTAAAAATATATATTCATTGATTTCTCTCCAAACACTCGCAAAGGGTGAATAAATCTTAGCTGCAAGTAAAACACAGTCTAAGGGGTGCTGTGATTTATTTTTTGGACCTCACCTGAATTCTCTCCTCATTTGCTTCTGTCTTCTGTCCCTAAAGCCCTTATAAAGAGCGTGTGATGTACACCTCCCTTCTGCAACCTCTAGATGATGATGTTTGACTTGAAACTATTTGCCAGTGTGTTCAGAATATGTGGACACCTAAATTGCATATAAAATATCTGCAAAGACAAATGATACTAGAGCTTTTCTGAAAACAAACTTGTCAAAAATATTTTAAACAATTTATCAAAAAAAGAGGAAGTTCTTTTTTAAATTAAGTAATTCATTTTTTTACAAAAATAAATTAATAGTTTTATTCTGCAAGGATGCATTAAATTGATCAAACATGGATATAAAGACATGTATAATGTTACAAATGAGTTCTATTTAAATAAATGCTGTTCTTTTGAACTTTATTCTTCAATGAATCCTGAAAAAGTTTATAATGGTTCCCATGGAAAATAGTAAGCAGCAGAACTGTTTTCAATATTAATATTATTAATTAATAATAATATGAAATATTTACAGAGCACTAAATCAGCATATACAATGATTTCTACAGAGTAATGTGACACTGATAACTTGAGTAATGGCTGCAGAAAATATAACTTTTCCATCAAATAAATAAATTACATTTTAAAACATTAAAATAGACAGTTATTTTAAAATATAATAACATTTACAATATTAATACTATTCTACTGTATTTTATATAAATAAATGCAGCCTGAGTGAGGATACGAGACTTATTTTATAAATATCTCACTTTTGAATAGTTGTGTACTTGACAACTAATGTATGGATGTGTGATCTTTTTTCAGTGATACACCACGAATACCAGAAACATCACACCCTCCATTAGAATCTAGTATGTACTGAATCAAATGATCCATGAATCAATTGTGAACTCTTAAATACTGATTGTTTTTAAACACTTGTTTTTTCTTGTCCCTCTGCAGCAGGTTCAAGTTCCTTCGAATCACAGAAGATGGAAAGACCCTCTATATCTGTTTTGTCCCCATCCAGCCCAAGTGGTCTTAGAGATGCCCCTCAGCTACTGCCTGGACAGCTGTCGGTCAGTACATACTTAAGTATGTACATTCACAATGTTGTGCTTAGAGTGTTTGTTTATTCGCTGTTTATGTATTTATGTCTTGCAGGTGAAAATGTGGTACGATAAGGTCGGCCATCAGCTGATAGTGAACGTATTGCAGGCTGTAGACCTGCCACCCAGCTCAGATGGACGACCCAGAAACCCCTATGTCAAAATGTACTTCCTGCCCGATAGAAGGTATATTAGATGTTTCCTGTGGGGTTAGTTTTAGTCAAGCAATTAGGTGGTATTGTATCAACTACAGACATTTTTGTATTGTGACAACCCTGTACACTACTCTTTAAAAGTGAAATAATGCTTATATTTTGGAAATGGCATTAAATTGCATTATATTGATCTAAAGTGACAGTAAAGACATTTAGTGTTTCTATTCACCAACAAAAAAAATTCACCAAATTAGTAAGCTGCACAACTGCTCATTAATGATATAATACGAAATGTTTCTTGAGCAGAAAATATAAGTGTAGAACAATTGATGAACTATCATGTGATACTGAATCTGGAGTCATGCCTACTGAAAATTCAGCTTCGCTATGACATGTGAAATCACATTTTAAAATATATTAAAATATCAATTATGTTTTAGCAATATATATTTCATATTGCGATAATAATTTAGAATAGTACTATTTCTTACATTGTATTTGATCAAATAAATGCTGCAGCCTTGATGAGACTTCTTCTTCAAAAATGTTTCATTAAAAAATCTTTGTAAAGAAAATTATTTAAAAAAGTGTAGATCAAACAGATTTCCAATACATTTATTTTGCTGATAATGTGTATCAAGCACTTTGAATAGTTTTCATCTTCTTGTTGTAATGTTATTTAGCGATAAGAGCAAGAGAAGGACGAAGACAGTAAAGAAAAGTCTGGAGCCCAAGTGGAACCAGACATTTGTGTACTCTCATGTCCATCGCCGGGATTTCAGAGAACACATGCTGGAGATGACTGTGTGGGACCAACCCAGAATACAAGATGAGGAGAGTGACTTTCTGGGAGAAGTATGAAGCATATGTTAACTTTGTCCATTTATTTACAGCATGAATTGCTCTCTGAAAACATTCGTACAGTATCACACCTGACTGTCTGCGGTTTCTCCTCTCTTTGAACCTAGATTCTAATCGAGCTGGAGACTGCCCTGCTGGATGACAAGCCTCATTGGTACAAGCTGCAGACACATGACGTCTCTTCCATCCCACTGCCGCACCCTTCGCCATTCCTGCCCCGCAGACACGGACACACAGAAACACCCACCAAAAAGCTGCAGCGTAAGTGGAAGGTCTCACAGTGGGGATGTGATCTGAAAGTGTTGAACACACTGAATCACTTTGTGTTCTAGTGCTTTTTCTCTTACAGGGAGGAATTTAGTAAGAATGATCTTAATTGAATCTGTTGATCCTGTTTATTTGAAAGCGCTGTGAGCTATCAGCAACTGGAAATGTGTCCAATTAAAACACTCTTCTCCATCACTTGATCATAATTTGAAAAATGACTGCTGCTGTGATCAATAGAAAATGTACACAAATATTTGTACCTTCAATTGTTCATGACTCGGTAATAGTTATTTAGCCTCATTTGGATAGAAAGTAGGTGTGTTTGCCCAAAAACGTGTGATGGCGACCTAATTTAAATATGGATGGTGCAACAGCTTTATACAATAATATTCAATATTTTGAGGTCGATGAGATGTTTTAAAATAAATATTTTATGCAAAGGCTGCATTTGCTTGATGAAAAATATAGTAAAGGCAGTAATATTGTGAAATATTATTACAGTTTTCTATTTGAATGTATTAAAATGTAGTTATTCCATTGATGACAAACCTGAATTTTCAGCCTTATTACTCTAGTCTTTAGTGCCACATGATCCTTTAGAGATCATTCAGATATGATAATTTGGTGCTTAAAAACATTTCTTCTTATTATTATTATTATTATCAATGTTGACAACATGTGGAAACCTGGATTCTTTTTTTCTGGATTCTTTAATGAATAGAAATGTGCTTGCTGAATAAAAATATTAATATTTAAAAAAGAAAATACCAAACTGACCCCGCAAAGCCCCCAAAACTCTAAACAGATCCCTGATTCTGCTTAATTTTGAGTATATGAATAAGAGTTGTGCGTTTAAATACTGTTTAAGTTGTGTGGCATCGTTTAGTGAAATCGGCCCTCAGTGTTTCACAGATTTACTAAAAGCTGAAGAAGTTGTGGGCAGTTCGATTAAAATAGATGAAGTATTCCTTCACTTTCTAAGATGTTAAGTCAAGCCAGATATATTATCATAATTTCACAATTACTTAACTATATATAAGTAGGTGAAGGACAATCATCAAACATGAGTTAATCTTTTAGGTCAAGGTCCTGGAATTCATCCAGTCTCATTAATATATTTGGCATTGTCTTGCAATATTCAAGGTTTTTCATGTCTTTGTCTGTACGTTCATGCAGAGGAATGTTTTTGAACCGTGCTGCATGGGAGTTAGTGTGTAGGAGTGTGGCCCATGGGTACAGTGTATCGACAATATTTTAGAATGCTATTTTATTGCTTGCCTAACAATGGATTATTCCAACAGTGCTTTGTGGGCATTCATTTACATCTGTATCTCCGTGTCTGTCTGTCCATCTATCCCTGTGTGTATATCTGTATCTGTGTGTGCAGGCTCGCAGCGTATTACAGAAACTGATTATGATGATGATGGTATTGGTGTAGTCCCCACAGGTGGGTGGAAGGGGTCAAGGCAATGCCAACCTTGGCACTTCTCTGTACTTTGTGCATTAGAGTACCCCAAAAGAGAGAAGCAACCAATAGCAGGCCTTCCCTTCCTTCGGAAGTCATGTGCTGGAGACAATGCACCGATCACCGATCATGACACATCTGGCAATTTTCAATCATCCCATACTAATAAACTCACTACTTTGCACTATTATGCACTTAAAATGAATAAAAAGTGGTGCTTCTTCTAAATGGGGGAGACACTAACTATCTTAAATGTGTTCTGTCTCCAGTGCTTTTCTCTGTAGTGTAGTGGTTTAGACTTGCTGAATAATGCACACTATCACAATGGGAAATTGAGGGAAAAGAAATTGTAAACTGGATGATTGCTTCCTCTTGGTGGTGCTACACATTTTATTTTGCTTCTGCATGGTAGAAGTTAGAAAATGGCCCGTCTTTGTATTACAATGCCTTTGTGCCATACCTTGACTTCATTCTCCAAACCATATACTGTAGGCATACTGCAATGGTAAAAATAGTGGATAAAGTTTTATAGGGCAGTGTTTTTTGTTTGTTTGTTTTTGTTTTTTATGACCAGCTTTGAATTTTTTATAAGTTACATTTAAATGTTTTTAATTATTCATATTGACAAAATATTATTACTATGATTAAAGCAATGACGTTATATATATTAGTTGTTTTATTAGTTGTCACATTGAACAAGGTATTTTAATTATCTGGCATGCTTTGTTAGATATGGTCTAATATTTTATGTCAATCATTTTATTTTTGGATGGTTTTGAACATGGGGAATGTGGTTTGGCAAGGCCAGTGACTGCATAAGCAAAATCAGAATTTTCCAGACAGGCATTCCAAAAATGTGTCTTTACTTTTTTTTTGTCTTTGTGTCATCACAGCTACAGAAAACCGATCGAGAGAGAGAGAAAGAGAACGGGACAGAGACCGAGCAACGACATTAGAGGTTCCAGACCAAATCAGGCCAGCTCAGTATCGCTCACGGTCTGTGTCCCCACACAGAGACGAAGAGAGCAGGGGACGGTCCCGCCCAGCCAACGTCCCTGCACAGAGGTACATCCCTACCTTTTGGTAGGATTAATTTGCCAAATAATTATAACCTGCATTAAAACCCTGTTTTCTCTCTGTCTTTCTCTCTAAGGAGTCTGGATGAGGTCCAGCACAGCCGGCGATCCCGTTCCCCAACACGCTACCACGATCGTGCCCGTGTGCAAGAGAGAGATTACGTAGATGACAGGTAAATAGAAATGTGCGGGCCAAAGCAAGTGTGTACAAGTGTGCCTTATTGAGTGTTAAAAGAATAATCACTTCCATGTGCCTTCATTTACTTCCATAAAAATACTGTTTCTGGAACACAATTAAAATGATTTTTTAGAAAGAAAAACTACGTTTTCGAGACTTGCTAATCTACAAAGGACTTGCACCATTTTCAGAAGGTGGGTTAAAACCAAACACATGTGACTGAGTGTTTATGACCGGATTGAATGCCACTGAAGGGTTTGTATGGACAGAGATATGATCATACAATAAAACACATCTTTTTAACCTTTGTTTATTGTTCTGGCTTTAAAGGTTGTAACCCTTCCTCTTCTAACTCACATACTGGTGCCCATTTTTCTTTTATGTTTGCTCGTTTATTGGTCTGCTGTGTTTTTGTTTATTTTCCTATGTGTCTTCCATCTCCATGGTAATTGCAGTGAGGTCATCTTGATACACAGATCAATGCGGGGTAGAAGCGCAGAGTGTCTGCACACCCAAAGGTAAAGAAAAGGCCAGCATTGAACCACCAATCTGTAAATTATACTATTATTGTATTCAGATTACTGTGTAAATCAATATTACTATCTTGGTGGCATAATAACCGGTAATATCATTTTCATTCTGAAAAGACTCCTCGTGTCTTTTTCTTTTGCCTAGCCTGAAGTTTATTCAGTTGAATTAAAACAGCGCTGAGCGTTGAAGCCAGTTTCTCTCTCTCGAACGCTTCTTGTCAAACTCTTCGCCTCTCCACTCTAATATTTCAGAGCAGCTCATTGACAGGAAACATTACAAGTGGAACTTTCCACTTGCTTTTGACGTACAGCCTAAAAGAAGAATACCTCGCCACGACAAGCGTTTGCTTGAAAATAACAATCTCATTTTTCTCAAGTGTCATTTTGACACGTTTATTTTGATTCTGTTCGTTACTGACCTCGATTCAATTCTGAGCTTGTTTGAAAGGAAAAAAAAGATGATCTAGAATGAGGGAGTTGCCTCTGGAGTGATCTTTGCATGTTTGCGTGTGTGACCTTTGACATTCTTTTGCTGTTTGAGTGGACTAACCACAGCTGTGATTTTGATACATCTTTTGTTTCCATCTTGCATGCTTGCATGTTAATGCAGGGTTGGCAGAAGTTCATCTAAGTACAGTAGCACTCTGCCTCCCAAGATGCCTTTATTAGTCAATGGAATTCATAAAGATATTTACAGGTAAGGTGGCCAAAAACGAACACTTAAGCCATGGCATCCTTTCTGACTAATGAGGATTTTATAGCATCTGTGATGCTCAAACTCACTCAGATCTCCAGAGCACTTTTATTATGGATTAGCTAATGCAATATACAGAATGCTGGAGTATATATATTTTTTATCATTTTTAAAGTCTGACACAGTATTTTTTAACAAAATCATTAAAAATTTGCATGATAATGTTTGTTCATGATTTACTATTAATAGAGAGAGTATTGGTTCCATTGAAGTGCACTTAATTGTATTGAATGTGCACTTGTACTTAAAACCTTAAAAGTTTTTTTTTTTATATATATATTTGTAATACATTTAACATATATACCAGGGATAGGCAACTTCGGTCCTGGAGGGCCGGGATCCTGCAGAGTTTAGTTCTAACCCTTATCAAACACACCTGAAGAAGCTAATTAATTATTAGCTGTGTTTCCATCCACCTATTTTTATGCACATCTAAAAATGTCATGTGACTTTGCGCTTTGAGACGGGATAACTTGACTAACCAGTGGACCACTCTCGTTCACAGCATCTGTAAGTTGTTCTGGTCGTTCTGAAATGCCTGAGGAAAGTCTGTCATCAACGTATTTCTGTATAATTGTCTTACACGACTGCGTTCCCAAACAGCAGCATTCACCTCCGAACGCAGTGACAGCATTTATTGTGTTATGTCTGCTCACTCTGAGGTGCAAGTAATTTGTCATATATGAAAATATTATATTCAGTGGCTTCTACAATATTCTTAGTGATATTTAGTACCAAGAAGTGACGATTTTGTTCTCTCTGACTCGTTGCATGGAAACGGTGCTTTATTCGCATATGTTTTATGCGATATTCCAGTTTTGCGCATAAGTTAAATTTGAATCTTTGGATGGAAACATAGCTAATGTCTTCAAGATCACTTGAGCTAAACTCTGCAGGACACCGGCCCTCCAGGACCACACCATCAACAACACCATCATAAGCAAGTATGTAGTGTATTTTTGTAGTCATTGAGCTGAAGATTGAAATAAAGGAATCTGCCACTGTTATATGTTAAGATGGTAAGTAAATGTGAGTGCTTTCTATCTGACTGTGGTGTTCTGGTTTCTGTGGATGTTTAAAGTAGCATCTGTAATTTAAAAGATAACATTTATTTGAGTTAGAAAGTAAATCGGTGTTAGCCATAAACATCTTATGACATGTCTTAATCAGACACGATGGGACAAGCTATTTGTCTGTCCAAACCAAGTAGGTCCGTAATTCCTGGTGAAAGCTATCCTTTAGCATTCTTGTTGGTTGTGGCAGTGTTAAACATCCAACACGTCTCTACAGACATCATGGTCATGTGATTATATTTTATAATGTTTTTTTTTTTTTTGTAACTTATGTTTGCATTTGTTTGCACGTGTTGGACTTTCGTTTGTGTTCAGCTTAACACTTCCTGCATGCCTTAAGTCAAAGTCACGGCTGTCTGTGGTCACTGCCACTCAACGTACAGTCACACGTCGCGTTCTTAGGTTCACAGACAAGATCACCATTAGGTAAGGGTTTGAACATGTCAACCCTAAACCCAATTATATATACAGTGCCCTCCAAAAGAATTAATGAAGACCTGAAGAATTAATGCAACAGGACACCGCTGATCACGTAGACCCGTGAGGCAACTGTTCTAATACTTATGCTCACATCAATGAGTGCGATGAACTCTAAAAGTGCTGTTCTTTTTATTTGGTAAAACATGTATGTGTTGAAACGGTTTAATAAAATTTAAATTCTGTAGTTTTGTCTCATATTCATCTTTTAATCATATTTGCAAATGTCTTGACTCCACAGCCAACAGAACAATTTTGTCTTTACTGTTCCAATACTCACGAAGGGCACTGTTTATATAAAAACAACATCAAACATCCAACAGCTCCCAAGAGCCAGCAACTCCTCATTCTGAATGTTTGCAGAAAATGCAACCATTATCTCACTAACCACATTTTAGCTCTCTTGACTTCCTCCACTTAAGACTTACAGGTTTGCTTTTCATTTTATTTTGGACCTAACTTTTTTGTTCTTTGTCATCTTCCTATTTCCTTCTTCTTTCTCCATTGGATGGCATGTTGTGACCCTAGTGATCTACAGCCCTCTCTTGACAGGGTTAGAAGTGCTAGTACCAACAGTCTGAGACCAGGTTCTAATTCCAATTCACCTGAACGAGACAGGTACACTCTTTATTTTGAATTAGATTATTTCAGTTTTGTTGAATTTGTCATTAATATCATTCACATACATTAAAGGCCACTATCAGAATGTTACTTTGTGATGCCCTTTAAACACAACAATCACTGGGTCTTATTACTAATGTACATAAACACATTGTTTTGTTTAAAAGCTGTGTGAGAACAGAAATCTTCATGTTTTTTAAGTTTTCTTATTATTTATTTAGAATAAAGTTGCATTAAAGACATTAAATTAACTAAGTTAAATGTTTAGGCCTATATAAAAAAGGTTGAGTTCGTTAAAATTAAGCTCACAAAGGCTACATTTATTTAATAAAAAATACAGTAATATTGTGAAATATTATTTTAATTTAAAATAACTATTTTCTATTTTAATATATTTTAAATTGTAATTTATTCCTGTGATAGCAACGCTAAACTTTCAGCATCACTTCTCCAGTCTTCAGTATCACACGATCCTTCAGATCCTATGCTGATTCTTCTAATGATCAATGTTGGAAACAGTTGAGCTGCTTAATATTTTTGTGAGAACTGATACTTTTTTAAGGATCCTTTGATAAATAGAAAGTTGAAATGAACATGTATTTATTTTGCCATGTTCTAAAAAGGTTTGTGAGATTGTGTGGAAAGCCCTTAAAGGAACACTCCACTGTTTTTTTGGAAACAGGCTCATTTTACAACTCCCCTAGAGTTAAACAGTTGAGTTTGACTGTTTGTGAATCCATTCAGCCGATCTCCGGGTCTGGCAGGCGCACTTTTAGCTTAGCTTAGATCATTGAATCGGATTAGACCATCACCTTCTTGCTCAAAAATGACCAAAGAGTTTCGATATATTTCCTATTTAAAGCTTGACTCTTCTATAGTTACATCGTGTACTAAGACCGACGGAAAATGAAAAGTTGCAATTTTCTAGGCCGATTTGGCTAGGAACCATACTCTCATTCCGGCGTTATAATCAAGGAACTTTGCTGCCGTACCATGGTTGCAGCAGGCGCAATGATATTATGCAGCACCTGAAAGTAGTCCCCAGCTAGGTAACTAGTTATGATATGACAAAAAATGAGTCCCCTGAATCTGTGCATCTTATATGTTTGACATGACCATTGTCACAGTCTCTATATTGACTTCCCATGTTTCTTTCATCTCCACTTTGAACTCTTTCTGTGTTTGGGGATCGCACACACACACACTCACGCAGGAGCACCCAGTCTCTGCCCCGTACCAGACCCACGAGCCCCAGGATCCTAATTCAGCATGCCTCCCCAGAAGACGACAGGTATCCCTCCTGTCCTCCAGTCCTATTGCTAAACCTCTCTGCTCTTCTAACCTGTCTGCCCCCCCTCTGTCATGGGACTAGATAGTGGATGTAGCTAACCCTCCACCCTTCTGTAGCTTCTGACCCATAGCTTGTTGTGACCCGGCCCCATGATTTGAATGCTCTACAGTGTGATTTATCGCCACTGTGTTTTGTAGATTTTCAGCAGCTTAGTAGCTTTAAAAATGTGGTGACTTGTGGCTTTTGTGCTGTGATGTGTAGTGTGTTGTGTCACTCTGGATTTCATGAGTTTGGTCCCTTTTATTTAAACTTCTTTATTCTGTTGATACTGTCTTCTAAAGATTTCTCTCATTTCTCCAACAGTTTTTGCCATTTAGAAACAGACTCCTACTTAACAGTTGCCCCAAAAATGATGTTAACATTTAAAAATGTATGAATATATTTGTATTACATAAAATATCAAACCAACTGAAATATAATTTGAAGTTAAAATACCACAAGCACACTTTTCCGGCAAAACATTTCACACAGATAAGTAAAATAATTGGTTTGCTGATGCAAATGCTGTGATATTCAGATATTTTTAGTGTCCAGATACGTTTTGGGGGCACTGCATGTGTCTTGACTTATTTTTCTCTGTATTCAACTGAACTTGTAATGATTTCAGGGGTTTCGTTTTTAAGGTTTTCAGGTATGAGCGTCAGATTTGTCATATGTGACCCCTGATGCATAAGAGTCAAGTGTCTGTGTTCCATATCATACTCAGATTGTCTCGTATATGTCTTAATTACTGTACATGTTATTGTATATTTTGGTCATTTAACCAAAGTGTAATGAAATTATGTTTCATTAACATCAGCCCATACTCTCATTGTGTGTCTCTGTGTCCATGCCACTCATATGTGTTTGATGTGATCTTATAAATCAGCTGGGTTTTGGAGGCTATGTTCCCCGCTCAGGAGACAGTACACCACCTCAGTGCAAAGCCAGACGCACAGAGGTACACACACACACACACACAGGAAGAGCTCTAGTGCACATATACCAGTAACATGTCCATCTCCATCGTGGCATTTTATTAGACAGAGTTTCATTGAATGTCCGTCCAGTCCTGAATGAATCGAGTCCTCATTCTTTTATTTTTTTGTCTCGCCTCAATCATTTCCATGTTGCAGGCAGTCGAGAACTCTGGACAAGCCTAGCTGTCAGAAACTTGGCAAGAAAATATCTGACAGCGAGCGGTAAGACTTATCAAACCATGTCATTCCACGTCACATTTGCATTGCCTGTTGATTGTACCTTAATCCTGTGTGTCCAAACAGTACCTGTTTTAGACACTTGTTTCACACTGGATAAAGCTTCTAGGTTGGATTTGTATAGTGTTTTTGTTAAATGATGAATAATCATTGTTCAGTTGTTCCTGACTATTTCTATATTTTATAAAAAGGCCCAAAATTAATACATTGCCAAAGCTCCAAACGTAATTAAAAATGTGCTTTCATGAGTAATTAAATTGGTTTAATAAAATAGTTACTCACCAATTTCTCATAATTTGTGAAAAATAACCAAAATATTTCAATTCAAATTAGGAAAGCAGTGATGGGGACTAATTCATCATAAATGACACAAAGACCTGTATAAAAGTAGGAAATATAGAAAACAAATATATTTTTTAATAAAATAATTAATTGCTGGGAATAAAATGTATGGCCAGTACATTTTCTCAAATCACTCAACATTAGAAGTTATGGCAAATATTAAATTTGGACCTTGTTATATTCTATATATTTTAGTATATTATACTTTGTACTACACTGTGTATATATTTTGAAATGGGTTATTTAACTTTTACAGGGAAATGCTGCACTGGCTTCGTCCACAAACATATTTGTTTCTTCACACATTCACACTTTATATATAACTCTGTTTTTGCAAGTACTTTGTTGGCTTTTTCTTGATCCCCACGATTTGTCACATTGATTTTATTTTTCCTTTATTCTGTCTTGTATGTTGCTATTCGCACTGGCCTGCAGCATTCAGCCAACCTTCATTTTAAAGGGCTTGCGCAGGAAGAGGTATCACTGCCTCCATTGGGTAAGGTGACCCGTGAGGGGGTCAAGCCCAGGCTCACCCAAATGGAAAGGTGCTGACCCTGATCTGGGCTGAGAAGCCTTACTGTGCCTGACCCATCCTACACAAAAAGGCTTGTCATTGCTATAATCTCTGCTGCTTTTGCTCTTTTCTCTCAGATGTTTTATGTGGTTGCTGCTTTTCATACTGAAAGTATACCGGTCCTCATCACCTACCCACAGCTTTCTGTGTTTACCGCTCTTTCTCAGTTTAATGCTATTTTCTTCACTTGTTTCACACCCGCCACTCTTGAACTTGTTTTGCTTTCCTAATGGCTCTTAGCGATAATACCTCGAGTATGCAGACATTGGTCCGATCAAGATATGGTGGTCTTTTAGTGAAAATGTGTAGTACTTCTTGATTCTGTTGGTTTAAACAGTAGTTTGAACTTTGGTCCACACTGGTTTACGATATCGACTGCCTTTGTACTAGATAAAAATCATAAGATAAAGTTTCCATCACTATTTTTGTTTCTCTCTCTCTCTCTTTCTCTCATTTTGTCTCCTCCATCAGGGTGCAGCCACACTCCAGCCCCGCATTTTCCTCATCAACAGCAGCCCCTTCTTCGGCACGCAAGGTCAGACAGCTTCCCCAAGTCCCCGCCAAAAGCAGCAGTGTAGAGCAAGGTACAGTCGTTGTCTGCTGACTTGTACTGGTTGCTTTTCCAAATGTTCTTTGAGTAAAAATGCTAAATTTCAAATGATGAGCATCATTTTGTTGTGTATCATGTATGTATTAGCTCTTGCTTCAGAGGAGCGAACGCGGCAAATGAAAGTACGTACCTTCCGAACACCAGCTCCCTCCAGTACCAGCCAGGATCTGGAGAGGACGCTCAAGAATAAAAGAGAGGTGAGAGCTGTTATAATTATATTTTTATAAATGTATCATTTTTCATTATTCGTTGATTAATATAAAGTTCAGAAGAACGGCATTTATTTGAAATATTAATCTTTTGTAACAAAAAATAATTTACTGTCACTTTTGATCAATTTATTGCATCCTTGCTGAATTAAAGTATTGCTAAAAAGAGTAACCTATAAAATTGCACTGACTGCAAACTGTTTTTAAAATCTAGAATGTTAATGTCTTTCCTATTTAAATGATCTATGCTTTCATTTTTTGTGCATTTCGTTCCACTAGCTTTATAAGGAGCAGCGACAGAGCAGCGAAAATGTGTCCCATAAGTCCTCAGACAGTGATGTCAGTGACGTGTCAGCCATCTCTCGCGCCAGCAGTGCCTCGCGGATCAGTAGCACCAGCTACATGTCCATTCAATCAGAACGACCCAGGGGTCGCCTTAGGTGAGATGCAGTGTAGCATTACACTGGACTGTTGGATTTGATTTGTGCATTTGAAAAATATTTTGATTATCACTTGTCAGAGATCAGTTTGTACATGTATGTCCTGTATTCATGCTTTCTATTACCTCTTTATTTTACGTGGGTAGAAATATGTTAAAAATCGTTCAATATTAATAATTCTCCATTCTTAGTACTTCTAATAATGTTCTATGGAGTGCATATTAGTGGTAATAAAGGTCAATAACAATAGATAGAATCAAGAGAGTTATAAAACCACAGATTTATCTTTATAATGCCTCCATTTCTATATTAAAGAGGCCATTTTCAACATATTTACAGCATTTTCCTCTTTGAAGTCCACTTATAATTGTTTTCTTGCACAGTTGAAAATCATCTCCCACCTTCTTTCTCTCATTTTTGCTGTACCTATACTGAATAAATGTTCACTTATAAACGTGTGATCAATAGTTAATGTAAACATAATGGTTAGTTTCCATACATTTGTGTTGTAAAAATTGAGTATATTTACTAATTAATGAAAACATATTTTATATTTTTTGTAATATTTAAAATGTCTTATTTCAAACTAATTTTGGACAGACTATTTCTGTTTTTGCTTACAACCCTAAACATTTGAACAGTAGTGTACATTGTTAATCAAACGATTTTTAATCAAAATAGCAAAGACGAAATCTGTTTTCCATTATCCCTGATTCTTATTCTCAGTCTCAGTCTTTTCCATAATAGCGTCATTCTCAGATTTTTATGATTTTCAGTAAACTCAAGTTGAGGGAAGTGAAAAAAAGCTGAAAGAGTGCACACAATAATCAAACGCAGAGGGTCGTATTAACGTCAGAAGAGTAATTTTCCATTTGTCATTTGGGTTACTGAGAGTCTTCGCTATTTTTCTCCCCACACCAGCCGTCATATTCATCCATCCAGCCGCAGCATGCTGAAGAGTACGAGCGTTAGTGGGGAAATCTACACTCTGGAACGTACGGATGGCAGTCAGTCAGACACCGCTCTGGGAACACTGGGAGCAGGAGGGAAAAAGCGCAGATCCAGCCTTAGCGCACGTGTAGTCGCCATCGTGGGCATTCCCTCCCGCCGCAGCAGGAGCACCTCTCAGCTCAGCCAGACAGGTCAGACACTTCCAGCCATATATCATATACTCAAACCTTCAATGGTCCTTTGTGTTTTTTCAGTTAAAAGTTCAGATTTCTATGCAACAATGGCATCGGACAGCTCGGACAATGATATAGATCAGGTATTGTACCTAATAAAATTAAGTATCCAAGACATGCTGCTCGCTGCTTCACACACCGTCTAGGGCCTTTGACGAGGCCTTTTGTCCCATTAAAACTCATTGTTTAGATATCACTGTCTGCTAAAGTCACATTGTTTCTTAATGAGGATAATGGCAGGGTTAAACCTTAAAATAATTCTGTTTTAAATAAAACTTCTATACTCTTTTAAACACCAGAGAAGAGTTACAGGACACCAATGAGTTTCATTGGCTTAGTTAGAGTAGCCTGAGATGCCCTCTACTGGTGTAGAAGCTAAAATCAGCTATTATTATGGCCAAAAATGCTTTAGTAACAAATTAAAAGATATTAAATTGAAAGGCATTAGTGTCATCCGGGCCAAAAGCAGAAGGGAATCATCACCACAATTAAGACTGAGAAATTATAATGAGCATTTTCTTTAAACCTGTCCTTTTCATCAGTTCAGAATAGAGCGTCTGAGATTTCTATCTCTTATCAGTGTTTCCTCTTTTTCCGGGTCATCCTTGTCTGGTGAATCTATGTATCTGGTCTCTTTCTACCCTGTTTCACTTCTTAAAGTTGCATGTGTCTTCAGTCTCTGAAGTGTGGGAGCTGAAAACTCAGGCTGGAAATATGAATGGCAGCATGTTAGCACTGGCAGAAATTCACTGTGTCAGGTGCAGATCAAACCTGAATTCCTCTCATATGTAATGTAGATAAATGCCTTTGAAGTATGATCTGATATCCTCTAAAATCTCATATTTTAAGCACTGTCTGTTTATAGTTTAATAAATGGACTGCTGAAAAAAGAAACAAATTCAAAAAGGATGGCAAAATACGTTTTTTTTTTTGGCACCGCTGTCTGCCAAGCGCCTGGATAATATCTTAAAAGGCCCATCAGATGATAAATCAGAAAGAGTTGCAAAGCTGCGATAAATCAGCATTTTAAAGAGCTCCGCTGCTCTGTAACAGCTGTTCCACGCTCTGCCCACTGCACCAGCCTCATCCATTCACAACCATAGCCAAAACTAAAAATAAGATTACCGTAACACTTTCTAAATCTGTTTACATGATTTAAACCATTAGGTATTAAGAAATAACAAACAACAATTCTTTTAAAGCATGTACTAGTTTTAGTTCATGGTAATGTATGCATACATTAATATATTTTAAACGTTTTTTAAATTGTATAAATCAACATAGTTAATGTACTACATAAACATGAATAATCCGTATATTTACACTACCATTCAAAAGTTTACTGTTGGTCAGTTTGTTTTACACTCTCCAAGACTACATTTGTTTGATTAAAATACAGTAAAAACTAATATTTGAAGTATAATTTATTCTTTTAATGGCAAAGCTGAATTTTCAGCAGCCTTTACATGATCCTTCAGAAAACATTCTAATATGCTGATTTGGTGCTCAAGAAACCTTTATTATCAATATTAAAAATGGTTGTGCTGCTTTATATTCTTAGGCCCGGTTTCACAGACAGGGCTTAGACTAAGCAAGGATTAGGCCATAGTTCAATTAGGACATTTAAGTAATTTTTATAAACATGCTTTGGAAAAAACAATACTTGGGTGCATTTTGAGACAAAACAAAGGCACTGATATATTTTAAGATCAGTCAGTGCAAGTTTATTTAAGTTGAAACACCTAAGAGTTACATTTTAGTCTAGAACTAGGCTTAATTCTTGTCTGTGATACCGGGAGTTAATGGATTAAAAATATTTTTTTTATATAAAAAAATACAAATAATATTTTTGTTACAAATACACATTTTTCAGGACTATTCGATAAATAGATTAGATTCTTTTCAGGATTTATTTGAATGCTGTCTGTCTTACCCTGAAATTTGTGAACAGTAGTGAATAAATGATCATTAACCTTGATTAAGAAATGCTGTAAAAAAATGCATTAGTGGGGAAGTCGTGGCCTAATGGTTAGAGAGTCGGACTAATAATCCAGTAATCCAAAGGTTGCGAGTTCGATTCTCGGCCCAGCTGGAATTGTAGGTGGGGGGAAGTGAATGTCCAGGGCTCTCTCCACCCTCAATACCACGACGAGGTGCCCTTGAGCAAGGCACCGAACCCCCAACTGCTCCCTGGGTGCTGCAGCATAAATGGCTATAGATTGACCGATATATTGATTTACCGATATTTTTCCCGATACTTCCTCGATAAAGCATTTTACCATTATCAGATATCGGTTTTGTAATATCGGATTCACCGATAAATCTATTGGCCATCTAGTGGTTGTTTTGAGAATTGCATGCAGGATTGCCATTGCAGCGCGTCTGAGGGGAGACGAGACAACAACAACGGCATCCAGGTACTTGATTTGATGTAGTTAGTAAACTTTATTTAACATAACAGCCATTGATGCACAAATTGGATGTATTACATAAATGCCTGATATGCAGTTTATGCAGTTTGGCTCTAAGAAATAGAGACAAAACTCACAGTCACATAAGATAATCCGTCAATCTTTCCCAATAAAGACGTAACTTTGCCTGAATTAAATCATATGCAGCCATGAATGAGATGACATGTATTATTTAAATAGGGGAATGATTAATGATGACAGTGACACTGACTGCATATGATAGCGACACCCAGTGTTCATATTATGCATTTAATTTATTTCAAAATAACGGGCCAAATTCAGTTCTCTTTTAAAACATCTTGTGGGCCGCCACAGAACAATGCGGTATAGACACTCCTGCTTTAAGATGTAGTTTGCCAAGAGGAGTCAAAAGACAAGCCGATCCTCAACATACAGATGATCTTAATGTATTGTATTCCGTAGATTAGTGCTGCTGTTTAGCATTAGCATCTTCGGTTATTTTCTGCGCTGACAGTATTTTTCTGTTTCCTCAAATAATATCAGAGCCATGCAAGACATTTTTGTTGTCTGTAAATTTTGTCAGAATAAGCCACTGATGGTGGTTTGATGAAAGTGAACACGGTGAGTGAAGAGATAAATCTCTCTGCTACATTTTTTACTCTGTGAGCCACCTCAATTGTTGACATTTCAAAGGATCTGTAATCCATCAAAAGGCCATAAATAGTACGGATGGTGCCCCATGACGTCCAGCAGGAGATGTTACACTCACCAGGGGTGAAGAGCTTCGTATTAGATCGCAATATTTTCTCCTGAGTGACGGCTGTAAGAATAGCACACAAACATCTGGGCACACACACAAACATCTGGGCACACCCACACACGTGAATATAAAACCTTGCAAAAATCAAAGCAAATATGTTATTTTATTAATATTTTTTATATTAGACCTGCAGTAATTCAAAAGAATCCTTCTTTATATTATCATTGTACTGCTAGACTTCTGTACATTCTGTACATTTCACTTCTAATTATACCCTGTATAATTTATTATGTGACAAATAAAGAAACCTTGATAGTAATCATTAAAATTCCCAATGCAAAATAACCCAACTTAATTATCTTAATTATTTTAACCTTTTGACAGCGCTAGTACTTTAATTTTAGGTTTCTGTTTTGTAGGTCTTACAGATTCTGTACCCTTGTCCCTCTGATGAAAGCCCCTTGTATTGTAATACTGTTTTTCTTCAATCCACAGAAGCAGGAAACAAGAAGGCAAAGGGATCCAGTCAGATCCAGCGCAGTCAGGAAACGGGAATGGCAGTGGAGTATCCCCGCAACGTCATGGCTCGCCAAGCCAGCCGAGAGTCCACTGATGGCAGCATGAACAGTTACAGCTCCGAGGGCAAGTTAGTATCCAAAGCAGTGTAAACCCTTTTTTTTTTTTTGCATACAATCAACTTTGCAGTTCTAAATCACACACACACACATATATATATATATATATATATATATGAATGTTGAACGGTAGTATACAGTGTGTATTATGATGTAACCCGTCCTAATTTCTGCGGTTTTACCCGAAGGTGACCTGCTGTAAAATGTCTTGTCTCTGGTGTTTTTAGGCATTCGCTGCAAACCCATCACTCATACATAAGTGGTCTCTCAACAGGCTGTGTGTTATGTTCATATGAGCTTCTCTTCTAGATTTATTTGGAAAAACCATAAGGATAAGCTAATAGAAGCAGTATGATTTACAGAGCGAATGCTGTGTCCACTACTTTCTCAGCTCAATATTTGGAGCCAGATGGCAAGCGGTACTCCCCTATAATAATTAAAATATCCATCATCTTCAGAGAGGGGTCTTGGCAGGGTCTGCAGTCTGCAGCTCCACAGAGAACGGCAGCCACGCTTGCCTTTGTGGCTTCAGAGTAGCGGTTGGTTGCCATGTCACTACACAAAGTGTGACTCTGTGATTTAAGGCTTATTTCTTATATTATTATTATAGATTTAAATTGTCCGAAATCACACGAGGCTGTTCGTATGGTAGAACGACACGGGCTGGCACATCCCTCAGACATTCCTGCTGGAGCTAGGTCATGGAAATTGCGTTGGTCTCAAAGGAAATATTGAGTGTGTTAAGAGGGGCCTTAATGCTGGATGGGGTTTACATACCATACACAGCGCAAGTCGGCTGCTGGAGGAGATGGGCTGCATTTCACTAGCTTCTGAACTCTATATGAGGGCAGCAGGCTCATTATGGAATAGTAGATTTTATCAAAATAAACGAATTGTTTTATAGGTTCTTGTTTGTTTTCATATGTTGGTATCTACTGTAAAAATATTAGTGTTTTAATTTCTATTGATTTAAAAACGGCTGAAGATAACAAGAAATGTACCGTAATTGCTGCCTTACAGTTGATATCTATCTATTCATTTGTCTGATAACCTGTGTATGTCTCAGTCTGATCTTCTCAGGGATGAGGTTAGGGGCTGATAGCCAGTTCAGTGACTTCCTAGATGGTCTTGGCCCTGCTCAGTTGGTGGGTAGACAAACACTTGCCACGCCTGCCATGGGTAAGTAAACATTTTCATATATGAACTGACTAAAGTCTATCTCAGTTGAATTTGCTGGCATGGAAAACGTATTTTGTTTTGTAGGAGATGTTCAGATTGGACTGATGGACAAGAAAGGGCAGCTGGAAGTGGAAGTTATCAGGGCCCGTGGTCTTACACCTAAACCAGGTTCCAAATCGCTGCCGGGTGAGAGTGTGCCAACAATACATACAATCATTTTCATTAGCAGTGTATAAAAGTGAATAGATCAAGGATTCATTATACAGTATGTCTTCGACTCATTATGTTATTTGTATGAGTAATGAGTAAATTAATCAGTTTTAAGTGCACCATTTTTTTTTTACGTAAGCATGTGACCATTTATGACCATTCATAAAAAATACAGAATTAATAATTTTATACAGCAAGGACGCATTGATCAAAAGTGACTGTAAATACATTTACATCATGTGAAACTGAAAACTAGAATATAAATATATATTGAAATAGAAACAGCTATTTAAAAGTGTAATAATATTTGACAATATTACTATTTTACTATATTTTTTATCAAATAAATTCAGCCTTGGTCAGTATGAGAAACTTCTTTAAAAAAACACTTTTGAATCTTTTTGTGTTTGTAGTTTTTAGAGTGTTTAATTTAAATGTGATTTAAAGTTTATCAATGGAGTGATTACATCCCATAAATTTGATAATTAATACATTGTACTAATTGTAAATATGACATAAACTGCCTGAACAACCCTAGTTGAGCACTACATCTGCTCTTCACAGCTCCCTATGTCAAGGTCTATTTGCTGGAAAACGGAGCGTGCAAAGCCAAAAAGAAAACCAAGATTGCACGGAAAACACTTGATCCCTTGTATCAGCAATCGCTGCTGTTTGAGGAAAGTCCGCAGGGTAAAGTTCTCCAGGTAGGAAGCAATTTTCATTCGTTTGTTTTTAATATGCCTCCAAAGTCCAACATTTGTGCGTACTGACCACCGAATGTGTCTTCAGGTAATAGTCTGGGGAGATCACGGCCGCATGGACCACAAGTGTTTCATGGGAGTCGCCCAGATTCTTTTAGAGGAGCTGGATCTTTCTAGCACAGTGATCAGTTGGTACAAACTGTTTCCCCCTTCATCATTGGTCGACCCGACGTTAGCTCCTCTCACTCGTCGCGCTTCCCAGACCTCGCTGGACTCTTCAGGGCCGCCGGGCATCAGGTCCAAGTGAACGGACAGGAAACGCACGACCCAGTGGACCAAGGACCCGAGGCAACAATCAGAACCAGAGCGGCAGATAAAGAGACAGATGGACAGAATCATGATCAAAGCTTTGCTGAAGCCTGACAATCACTTCTCTCTTTTACTTTTGATCTTTGGGTTGTAGAGATTTCCTTTGATCCACTCTGCTCCTTTATTGCATGTTTTGTTGCTGGGATGACAATTTGACCCAAATAAAAAAAGAGAAGGAAGGGAGAGGCAGCCGAAACGTCTGACAGGAAGCGGAGCCCACAGTGGCGCCGGTAGCCTAGATTGCTCTGGTCAGTCAGCGCATTTATTTTCTCACATGTTGGCGAGAGTGAGTGGACAGCACTGCCCCTCCTCTATATTGCACTTTCAGGAATTCCCTCTGCTGAAAGACCAGAGCTCAAGGGTTAAAGGTCAAGATTAAGTCTTCTCAGAGAGTTTCCTCTCTGCATCACGGATGCTGCATCCGAGACCCCGCCGTGTGCCGGTCTGGCACGAACTCAGACTCAGATTGTGTGACTGTGGTGTGTGTGTGTGTGTGTGTGTGTGTGTGAGAGAGAGTGTGCGTTTGTGTTTAAGAAGGCAGGGAGACGTCTGAGAACCTTTTAAGTTTGTTTACAGCAGTCGCCACCGACTGCTTTGCCTTTTCATGTTAATGTCGATTTGGTAAATAGGCACACTTTGTAGAATGTGAAAACATGCTTCATGTTTTCTGACATTTGTGTCATATGAGCTTCACGAAAGACACAAAACCACTTGTATTCGATTCACCGGCACTGTAAGAAGCTGCCACTATCATTTATCAGGAGACATTAGCTCACTAACACGTTCGATTTCCAGGTTTCACGCGATCACAAATCATATCTTACAGGCATTTCCGAGCACTTTTAATTCTATTCCGTTTGGTAAAGGACCTGTACATACCGATATTAGAATTTCTACCCGACTAGAGTTTATATCATTTTAATGCAAGCACAAATGCTTGATTTTTAAACAAAAAAGAGAAAAAGTTCAAGCTTTTGGGGATTAAAAGTAATCCAAAAAAAGGCCAAAATCGGAAGCTTCCTATTTTTAGCAGTTTGTCATCAGTTTAGGTGATTATAAAACCAATCTCACAGATCCCCCCCTGAGAATTCTGAATGTGACAGTGAGACGTCCCAACAAGGGGAACAGACGCCACCAACGAGGGGAACAGCATGAATCTGGAACTGTTCCAAGTTGCATGCACATTTTGATAAACAAGACAGATGAGAAAAAAAGAGACTACAATAAGTGTGTGTTAGTTCCACAAACTGTAGGCCAGCTTGTATGTTGCATGTACTTGTACAGTTTGCTTGTACTCGATATAAATAGATTATCAAATAAAACGAAGCCATTCATTCCATGTGTGGGCATTTGGCCGGGTTCAGCCATGCACACAGGCCTTATTTTGAGGCTGAATGTCTATAAGAATTTTTGAATTATTTGATTTCCTTTTCTTTCAGTTTTTAACCCTGGATGATAAATAAGTGCTGTACTGTAGTACTGAGCAAACACAAGGCCCTATTTTATTAAAGATGTTGGTGTTCACTGTAGTCTGTACTACTGTGGGGCTAAAACTAAGGTAGATAATCTGTATAAAAACTAGAGCTATCTGTATATGAGATATGATTATGAAAATCACAATGACTTAGAGATATATCAATATTGAAACAGAGTGTATCAAGTAAACATCACTTACGTACATGCATATATTGTAAATATGAGTCTGCAAAGAAGTTTACTTATATTTACGAAGCGGCCCCATTCAAGTTAATGGATCAGTGCTCTGTCTCTTGGTTCTGCTGAGCGGAAGAAGGGATGCCTCCAAAGTTCTATTTTAATGATGCCCAATCTGACGAGAGAAATTTGGACCTCTATCGACCTGTGGCGTTACCATAAATGCTCACGGATCCTCGTTTCAATGAGAAGTTTACTTTATATGCCTGGTTACGGCAGACTTATTTACTTTGTCAGTATTATTCAAGGATACTGATTGTTTACAGTTCGTGTGTTCCACTGAAACAAAATTGAAAGTATTCACTGCAACATTTCTTGTTTGTACAGCAGACGTGGCTCAAATAATGTGTATGTTTTATATTCAAGAGTTCATTTTTATTATTTACAAATAAAAGACTGTGTGGAAGAAAATGTGTACTGATTTTGTTATTTTTATTAAATAATTTGTTTTTTTTAAATACGCGTTAATTTACAAGCTTTACATTTATAATCTATTAGCATTTAAAATGTGTACGAATATTTGTGTACTAAATATTTTTACAATCATAATCCAATCTCTCCACCGCATGGAGACAAATAGCATTACACTGTTCCTTCCTTTTGTTTAGGGTTTATTTCGATTTGTTTGTTTATTTATTTACAGCTGTGCAAGGTCACTGTTTAACAATTGCTAAAAATACTACTTCTATGAGTGCTTCAGATTTCTGGAAATGTGACAAAAGACTGTTGTGTGTTTATATAACCAGTGAGCAGCTGTTCTTCTGTCTAATTCAGTTATACAGCTGATTGTAAAATAAAAGTAGCTATTCTGAAGACTAGTGCAACGTGGCCTTAAAAAAAGATGCTCTAAATTACTAGTATAATGTTATGTTTTTATTTGTAGTCATTTAAAACAGTCAATTAAATTAAAAACAGGCCACAATGTTAAACAGAGTAATGAGGCAAGGCAGGTATGTATGTACATTATCCAAAAAAGGAGTAAAAAAGCTGTCACTGGTGTGTCCTTTCATAAAGATTTCATATTTCCTTCAAAATGTGAATAGTACCTTCAAAGGGTGCATATTCTGATATTAAAAAAGGCTTCTGAGATTTTACACAAAGGTTATAAATAGAAATGACAGAGATATGAAAATTAAGACATGAAAGTGCAAACAATAAAGGCTTTAAAACATAAAAATAACAAAAGAGCCGGTATAAATAAAATGCTTTTTTCTCATAGAATCAGAATAAAAAAATACATCAAAAGAAAAATTAAGGTAAAAAGGGGAATTTGATTTGATGTACTATACCGTTTGTATACTATACCAGTATACAATACCGTTGGTTAACTATAGTGTTATTTTAATATGTATCAATATTTTGAAGCTTTCAGTTTTATATTTCAGTTTTCATTTTAATTGACGTTTAAGTCATTTTTCTTCAATTTAAACTAATTTATGTACGTTTTCTGTTTTTTAACTTAAAGTTTTTCATATTAAATTTTTCACTTTGATTGCGAAGACAAACATGGCTTATAGGAGAAAGGCACTTGCAATGCCCCTGATGTTTTTTTTTTTTGGGGAGAAAGAGTCAAGAATGTCAGCAGCTGGAAACCAGGTGGGTTTTTGAAAGAAGACCTATTTTGGTCCACCAAGTACTGCAGACAGCCCACCTGATGCCGAGAATGTGGTAAGTGGACAACACAAGCTGTACCATTGTTCGGGTTCAAAAATATGCATGCGGGTGAATCTGAACGGCTTTAACGAAAGAAATAAAAGCGACAGTAAATTATAAGATGATTTGCTACTGAGAAATATCTGTGTAAGGGATAATAACGTGAAAAATTCAGTGCAGGAAGTTTCAGATGCTAAGTGGGAACAGCAGCTAGGGGCAAATTTGGTTTAAACGGACAAAACATCTGCCACATATTTGTACTTTATTGTAATAACTTGCTACTTTAAAATGGTTAGTCTGTCTGCATGTTTAGCAATAAAAGGGAATATTTTGCAGTGATTAAACACAGGTTGTGTATATAATGATTTTTTTTATAAATACAACACACAAATGAAAAAGTAGGCATTATGCAACATTTCAAACACTAGCTACTTTTATAAAATTTTAATTTGTGTAAAAAAAAGGAAGAAAAATAAATCTGCTTCCAGGCAGTGTTATTTTAACAATGAGGTTCTAGTTTTTTATTTTTATATTTTACATTTAAATTTTACTTAAGTTTTTGTATTTTTAGTAATTTTGTTGTTTTTATTTGTATGCTATTGTTTTATTTTTTTTCTAAATATGTAGGCCTATTTATTTCATGCGTGCATCAAGTTAAACTCAAAATTAAAATAAGGAAAGCTGCTTTAGAAACTTCCTGAAAAAAAATTAGTTGTAAGAGTCAAGACACCATCGTAAGCAAGGAAATCAAAAAAGAAATTAATAAATGTTTTTGAAAGCTCAGACATTTTTTTCGCAGCTCTGAAATATTTTCACTAATTCATTTTACTCTGTTTTATAGAAAAATAGATTAAACGAGGGCTTACTGAATGTCTGAATATGTAAATCTCCACCGGGTTTTAAGAGGGCAGAGTTCTGAGGAGGCAGTACTCACTCGTTTCTCTACTTCTCGAATCCTCTACAGCGGCACGGCAAAGGGTCTTTCTATCCGAGTTGTGCGTTTCCAGCCTGAATTAATTGTAATGAGATAAAAAGATAAGGTACCACGAAATAATGGTAAAAATAACTTATTTCTATTGAATCTCCTTCGCGAATTGCACGCATGCAAAACATGGCAACGCGTGCAGTCCCACTAGGGAGCAAATTGCTCACGAGTAAACGAAACTTTCCGAAACTTTGAATCAATTGAACCAGTGACGATTCACTCGCTTGAAACACAATGCGCCAGTGACGCCTGCTGGTCAGAACGGTGACGCTAAAAATCCATAAAACTCTTCCATTTTGTTAAGGAAATTTGTTGTAGAAATTCTGAAATATTTTGAAACAGTTAGGACGTAACGACGCCTCGTTTACTGAAATCACGTGACAGTTTAATACGTGCTCCGAATCACTAGTTCGAAACAAATGATTCCGACACTGAATCGTCACTTGAACTCACTGAATCAAACAGAGTGCTTACTGAGTGAATCTTCTGACGGAGCTGCAAGTTATCATTAGTTTTAGTGATACCCGTTTTAAATGAAAGTTTATGGGTTGAAGTTTGGACAAGAGTTAAACACTCAACATTAGCTTATAACAAAGTCTGCTGAAGGTGTCTGCAATGGTTCGCGTTCTCTCGTGTGAGCAGGTGAATCAGTCAGCGGTGGACTGTGTCAGGCCTTCAGTAAGTACATTCATAAACTCAGTGCTGGTGCAGTGCCAGTCAGATGTTAATGGAAAGTGTCTGTTTTGCCTGGGAAATGAAACCAGTGCCGTGAAAAGATTTCAAACATTTTTTAAACATTTGATTTATGGCCAGTATTGCAAATATGTAAAAAGCATATCTTGCGCTCCATTCTTCAAATGAATCTATTGCTAATATTTTAAGTCTCGTTACTCATTTCTCTTTGCCTTGATCCCGATGGCCATATAATCTTCATAGCTTGTTTATGACAGGGGTTATTGGAGAGTTTGTCTGGATTCTCACTATCCTTCACCACCTGCCATATACTCACATTCTGCAGAAATGTGTTTCAGGTTGATGGATTGGAGTTGGCCCTAAGACAGAGACTTTAGTAAACTCTGTTAATTCACAGATATTATGGCCAAACCCACACTTAGTTTTTACAGTTCAACCTAACATCTAAATCAGTGAATATGATTTAATTGTTTTGTTAATTTGATTGTGATTTCTTATAATTAGTGATCTAAACAACTGCACAGAGCTTGGCATACAATGCTATAGGCCTACATCATATAAGCTACAAGGAACCACAGTAATAGCGTCAGTAATTTTTATTTTATTTAGGCTATTTTTTCAAGCTGTTATGGTTTTAGCTATAGCTCACACTTCTGCAACCCCTGGCAAAAAAATATGCAATCACCACACTTAGATGTTCACCCATGGTTTTGACTAAACAATTTGGCTCCTCTATATTTGTCAGAGCTTTTAACCCCCTACAAAGCTACACGTGTTCTACGCTCCTCTGAAGCTGGTCTTCTAACTGTTCAAACAACTGCTTAAAACTATGGGGATCAAGCTTTCTCTTCATTGACTCCTAAATTGTGGAATTCCCTGCCCTCTGAGATTAGAGTCCCTTAAAACATACCTTTTTTTAGGGTAGCCTAGCTTTTATAGGATTTATGTGATTACTTTTTGTTTTATTATATTGGTTTTGTATTGTTTGATTGTTTTTTACTGCCTGTACTTTTGAGTGTTTTTTTTTACTTCATATTTGTAGATGTATGTAAAGCGCTTTGAGATGCTACTTTTAAAGGCGCTATATAAAATATCGTTTCTTCTTCTTCTTGTTAATATTCTTATTAAAGCTTTTATTCAGGAAAGGCATTTCAACTCAATGACATGGCCAACAAACAGTCCGGATCTCAATCCGATTGAAAATATATGGTGGTAGCCTACTTTAAAAAACTGGTCCATGACAAGTAGGGCTGTGTGTGCGATATGACGATATATATCGGATGGACGAAATAAAAAGTCTATCATTTCATATTATGTTCTATCGTTTATATCGTGGTGCCGCAAAATACATTGTTTCCGGTAATACCTTTTCATCATTTGAGTGACTGCGATCTTCATACACCGCCCACCACGGAGCGTGTGGAGAACGAGCAGCTCGTTCCTAAATGACGGACTACATCTGTAGCATGGTCACGCGTTTTTAAGCACTGCAGTTTTAAAACAACCGATTTTGAAGCCGTTGAAAATCAAACAACAGAGCTATATGCTTGCGCCGTCTCTTTCTGTGTTAGAGGAGCACGCCTTTTCTTTTTTGCCGAATTTGAACAATTACATGAACACACGTATATGCATCAGAATCCCCATCTTTGCAAGTATCTCATAAACACAGCGATTTAGGTCTTAAGAGCGAATAAACGGCAGAAGGAGAAAACGCAATGTAACAGTGTATTAGATCCGGACTTCGGTCTTAAAGGGGAAGCTGTCCAATATTCGTTCTGTCTGTCATTCATGTTAATCATAGCACACTGCTAGAAAATCTCTCACTGCTCGACTAAATCACCTTTGTAACTTTAATGAGAATAAATAAAAATAATAATGATATATTTATAAAATGTATAGAATCTATACATAATACACGTGTTAATTATATATATATATATATATATATATATATATATATATATATATATATATATATAATTAACACAGTGAAGACTAATTCATTTACACAATGTATGTAGTGTTTCTTATTTATTGTAGTTTTGCTGTCCTATTGCTTGCAATTAGTTTCTTATCCTTATTTCATCACTGACTGTTTATTTATCTTCAGTGAGGTTGAGTTATTTTTTCTCTCTCTCTTTAGGCTTGTATTAGTTTGATATTGACATTGGTGACAAGGATTATGAAAATGATATGGTATGAAAGATTTTAATATAATAAAAACCTTTTTAAAAGAAAAAAAAATCACTATATCGTGATATATATTGCTATCGTGATATAAAATTTGTCATATCGTGATATAAGATTTTGGTCATATCGCCCACCCCTAATGACAAGGATCCATCTTGCAAAGCTGATCTGTCAACTGCTATTCAACAAATTTGGAACCAGCTTGATGAAGTATATTGTTTTTCATTAGTGACGTCCATGCCCCAAATAATTCAGGCTGCATAAAAGCAAGAGGAGGAGCAACAAAGTACTAACTGTGTTTTGGTAGATTCCATAATTTTTTCCTCTGTGAATTATTTCATATATTTTTTCTCTACTTGATATGGAAAACAAATTTTCATTAATTAAAAGTTTAATAAATCTTTTGAGGTATGTTTCACATTACCAGAATGTTGAATTATTAAACATTTGTTTTGTGTGTGTGTGTGTGTGTGATATCTGTAATTCATTTATTTGTTATAAAATAAAACAATTTGGGTAAACAACATCTAAGTATGGTGATTCATTCATTTTTGCCAGGGTTTGTATCAATGCTTTGTAAATGAATGGTATATATTCAAGTCTGTATTAACAGACTCACACCACTAGAGTGTGTTGTTGTTAGCTGCGAATGAGTCCTTTTTGGAGACCTATCCACTCAATAATAAACACAAATATATAGAAATAATTTTGTATGGTCCTAATAATAATGTCTGAATTACAAGAATGTAGTACCAGAAAGCATACCCTCAATGGCGAAATTATTACATCAGAACAACAATGTCCTGTCCATAAGAGTTTATGCTATTAAGTTCATATGTAGACATTTTACCATCCAAATACAGCTGTAAATTTGAGCTTTGCTTGTTGTACAACACAATAAATGTTTTTGTCTTATAATAACTTGCAATTCTAAATTACATTGAGCCAAGGTTTGCACTGCCAGGGTCCCTAAATAAACTTAATACAAATTATAGTATTTTTGTAAGCGGGTGTTCTTGTTAATTTAGCTTATGCCTTTCTGTTACACTTGGCAGTTTTGTTAATGAAAGTTTAAACAGATTTTTCACAGCAAGAAAAGATCATATAGCATATTTGATATACTGCAATTCTATTCTTAGTGTGAGAAATAGTAAAGATTTTGTATCCGTGCTATTGGAACATTAAACACAAAATGTTAAACTTAAAGGCTTGTTAAATAAATAAAAAAATGTCTAATTTCTCATGCATGTGAACCAGTTTCTAAAAAGTATGATACACGATGCTGATACATGGCCTATTATGTATGTCCAAGCCTGATATGACCTGAAGAATAATGCTGTAACCATATTTGCTGATTTATTAATATGATTATTCATGTAGATATTGTGATCATGTAGAAAGAGATTTGCTCACATGGAAGCACATTATAGTGACCGACAGTATTAGATTGTAACACTTCAATGTGGTTCCAATGATAATGTTATTCTGGAAGATTTCCCTGAATTACAGAGAAAATCAGTGAAGCGCTGAACAGCTGCGTTTGACATCTTACTTTCTCCCACACACACGCACAGACACACACAAACTCAGTATTATTGACAGTATCTTTATTTCATGTAATTCTTTTGCATTTCTTGTGTATTCAGCATTTCAGTCTCACAGTCTGATGCTTTCTTTGTGCCTTAATCGTTGCAGTGTATTTAATGTGCATTATTGGCATGACAACTAGGCCTAATTGTTATTTTCAATGCCAAAGTATTTGAATTAGCAATGTATAAAAAAGGGTGAAAAAAACAATGCATATAACAGGGCACCTGACAAAGTCAAGAAGAAACGTTCTTAAGAATGCTATCTAGAATAATATAAACAGTTAAATAGGCCTATGTAGAATATTATTAAATAACGTTCACATCATTAAAACTCCATCCCACCTGCTAATTCAAGTGTATACCTCGTTTTATTTCTTTTTGGATCACGTGATTTGTCTGGCAGCGGCACTCCGTGATTACCGGATCAGACTGACGCGTTTTCAGTTGAGCCCTGTTTTG
This sequence comes from Gymnocypris eckloni scoliostomus, assembly GCA_027564155.1. NCBI lineage: Eukaryota > Metazoa > Chordata > Actinopteri > Cypriniformes > Cyprinidae > Gymnocypris > Gymnocypris eckloni. The sequence continues at coordinate 6,676,753 of CM050429.1, forward strand.
AAACGAAGAAAGACCCAGTTATGCTCTTAAGTTTATTTGTTTGGTGTTTCTATAAATAGTCTTTTGAGGAGAATCTGTTCTGCCACCACAGTGAGTAGAGAACTATTATTAGTTGTAATTCAAACACTTTTGTAAATCGATTCAAGATGATGTGGGCACAGCGGTGTTAAATGTTTCTATCAGAGATGACAGAGATCCCCAGGCTTAAATAGCTTTGTTTCACTATATGTGTTGGAGGAGATTGTCAGCTGTGCCTTAAGAACGTTTTTCACATAAGTGCTGTCGTTATTCCGAGCCGCCCAGCAGAGAATGAACGCAGTTCTCTCTTAGCTCGACATAAATGGGCATATGAGGCAGCGGATGCATGGCGATGCCAAAGCACTTAATCAGTCGCCATTAAATATTAAGTTTTAATTCTAAAATTACATTGTAAAGAAGGGACATCAATAAACAGTTGTAGGGTTGTCAAATTCATCTCGAAACTAAATATAAACGTGAGACAGACAATTATGCTGTTGCTTTACCCTCTTAATCAAAATAAATAGGCTATTTAATTAAACTTGAACCTTCACCCCAACAGCAGATAGCCATAGCCTATGTGTTTTAACCGCTTTTTAAACATTTCTGAATAGAATTATACCACAGAAGTTAGATAACACTTGAAAGCACATGTTATAAGCTCAAACATATTTCCATATCGCAAGACAAGTAGCCTACTCTAACTTGGGTGTCTTGTGTGTCCTGGAGAGACCGCGAGCCTGGGCATTCATTTACCACGCTTTTGTGTAAGTAATACATAAAGCAACAAAATATAATTTTGATTGCCTAATCAATCTTAATTGACCCAAACCTGCCCAAAACGGTGTAGTTAACACCCCAATTTGAACAAAAAGAAAATAGTGCACTAAAAAAGCTGGCGGTGGTAACCATAGCAACAGTACGTCGCTAAAGCTTAAACTTAACTCTCATCATTTATCATATTTTTACTGTATTTATCGCAAGTCTACCATGAAAAGTTTTGTATTTAGGTATTTTAGATTGACCACAACAGATTGCGGTTCGAAAATTATCCTATACAAAATGTAATAGCCTACTGACAGAAACTGTCTTAAAAATGACCAATTTAAATTAGCCTTATTCGCGTGCTGAAGCGCCCGCTTCATTAATCTTATAATTGGCTTGTATTGTAGGTGTTTAAGTTCTACAGCTCTTGTCTGGGCATCTGAACTAGAATACAGTAGCCAGTGGTTTACAGTAGCCCAGAGAGAGGGGGGGAAATCGAGAGCGCGCGCGGGTGATGCCCTCCCCTCGCCAAATCTCCTCCACTGAGATGGTGACGCTCCTTCAAAACTCCAGTTTCACGGCAGCGGGAGCAGATTGCTTGAGTCATCCGAAGGCTCATAACTTTACCAAATCTTTCATAGCTTATCTGCCAGTAAGGTGGATGCCTGCACTTGTCAGTAGGTGATCCTGTTATATATAATCATAAAGAAAAGATAAAAAGAGAAGGACAATAAAGCACCCAAAGTTTTTACACAGGGAACTGTGAAGCTCGCGTACTGTCTCTTTATATGTGCGCACCGCTGGTGCCAGACGCGCGTTTCCAACCCGCGATGGTGATGTGATGCCCCGCAACCACAGCGGCGATGAGGGCGGCACTGGTCTCTGGATGAAGACCTCGCAGCACTGTGGCATAAAAGATGTTGAAGTCGGTCGTGGGACGATGAACAGCGAGACCAGGACAGCCGATAACCTGCTGTCGGCGCCGGGCACAACAGGTGCAGGAGGCGCGGAGAACCAGAGGAGAAAGCAGGGCGCCCGGCTGAGCTTGCTGGGGAAACCGCTCACCTACAGCGCGCAGAGCGGCCGGAGAAACGCGAGCTACAGGAAGCTCCAGAACTGCCTCTACAATGTCCTGGAGAGACCGCGAACCTGGGCATTCATTTACCATGCTTTTGTGTAAGTAAAATTGTTCTTAATCTTTTTTTTTATTATTATTGATTAGGCTACATCATGTATGCTCAACTGGAGTTCACCTGTTACTTAAAGTGACATTTATACACTTTGTTTTAAGGGTCTCATTTTCTTTAGAGGAATGAATCGGCAGAGTGTTTGAAATAATTAGCATTTGTATGTCTAAATGTTTTATGAAAGGAATATGTAGAAAATTATAATCTGCTGTACAGTGTTTTTATATAATACCAATCTCTTAGTTATTAAATGTATTGCTTATGATCAAAATGTTGATGCAGTATTTACAATATATTTTTTTTTAACTCATGTTTAATGCCATATTCAGTATAACAATAAATGAATAAATATGGTAATAATTAATTCTGGGTTTTAAGAAATGGCTCTAGTAGTTTGTCTTTTAAACGCACCAGTAGGATCTCTAAGGGTTTGTGTTATGTGTGTATTTGCCATTACTGTTACTGGGAAATTTATGATAGTGGCTTTTCAGAGATTTTCTGTAAGCTCCCTGAAAGAGATGCTCTTTATATGACCCCAGTTTAAAGGGATATGAATGTACTCTGACATAGTTTTTATGTTCAGATAGGTTGCGTCTGTTGACATGTTGTTAGGAGCGTTTGTGCAAGGAGGAAGCCGAGCTGTCGGATGGTGAGACTGGAGCGCTGCTCTGTGTTGCGAGACAGGATGTTGTTGCTTTATTTGTGCTGAGAGGACAGCTGAGTTCAGGGAGGTTAAGTTGTTACATCTGCAACGATGCATTGTCCCACACTAGTCAGAAACATCACAGAATCAGCACACTTGGACGGCGCTTGAATATGCTATCAGTAGGGCAAAACATCAACGGAAGAAGGAAGTGGCTTTTACACTAGTTGCCACTTGGTTGTTATCAGTAATTCGTTTTTGACAAGCTTTAGAACATATTTATGAAGCATTTGTTCCATATAATTATGGAATTTGCATAAGTCCATAAGTCAAACTATTGTGTGTGTGCGCGCATACAAGGAAGAAACACTGTGTTAAATGTGGTGAGAGTTTTCATCATGAGAAAGAAGTTAATAAAGAAAATCATAATCTTATGAGACTATTGGTTTAAAAAGGCTGTGTGAAAGAAGACATGGGGGACTGTTTGAAGTCAATGAACAATCAATCACAACCACAATCTGTGCCCTATGAGCAAACCATATGCTGCTTCTGCTGTTTCCGTCATGTACTCGTATCCTTTGTAATAAACAGAATCTACTAAAAACAGCATGTTATTAATATTATTAGCACATTTGTCTCTTGTGCCAGTATGCTTGAGGGTCAGATAGGACCATACGTCACCATATGAACAAATGCCTGATTAATTTCATCATTAATTATGAAGATGCCATTTAGAGATTGAGCTTGATATCGTTGAAATATGAAATAGCTTATATGTGACGAAAGAGGTCATTAAATGTCACACCTTCTGTTGCTTGATAGTTTATTGCTATAATAAATATTTAAGAATTACAAAATTTAATTTAATTAAAATAGCAACTATAAACAAATAATAAAAAACAAAGAAATAACATTATTGAGATTTACTGAATATGATTCATTGGCTGCGTTTCCATCCACCTATATTTATGCGCATTAAAAAATCATAAAAAACAGCATAAAAAAACGCTGGATGGAAACGGCAAGATGCGCATAAAAACTTATGCGCACATTTGAGTAGAATCATTTTTTTATTCCATAAGAAAAAATTCGCATAAACTATGATGGAAACACATTTACCGAATAAATTCCTCCATGCGCATCAAAAAAGTCATGTGACTTTGCGCTTTGAGACGGGATAACTTGGCTAACCAGTGGACCAATCTCGTTCACAGCATCTATAAGTTGTTATGGTCATTCTGGAATGCCTGAGGAAAGTCTGTCATCAACGTATTTCTGTATAATTAACTTACTGTCTTGACTGCGTTCCCAAACAGCAGCATCCACCTCCGAAAGTAATGACAGCATTTATTGTGTCTCGTCTGCTTGCTCTGAGGTGCAAGTCATTTATGTCATATATGAAAATTATTATATTCAGTGGCTTCTCCTATATTCTTAGTGATATTTAGTGCCACAGTTTACCAGGAAGTGACGATTTTGTTCTCTTTGACTCGTTGGATGGAAACGGTAGTTTAAATGTTTTTGTGCAAATGTTTTTTTTTTTTTTTTTTACAGAGCATCAAAGCTAGCTAATTTTCATTTGTGATGAGCAGATATAGCAAAACTACAGCTGAGCGCATTTCACCAAGATTAAAGCTTCCATGCCACATCTCCGTATCAATATCAACATATGTTATCGTCTTGGCTAATTCTAAACATAACCCTCTCTGATAATCATATTTGACACTCAGATAATATAATGAGGGGATTTTTCTACTTACCTTAAACAGACCTCCATGTATCCTTTCCGTATATGCATTAATACTGGTTTCACCAACACACAAACGTTATGCTGCCATCATGAACACTTCCATTATTAAATCCACATTCAGTTTCCTTCATCCGCTCAGAAATCACATGCATTCTTTAAGACTGAAAAAGGGAAATTGCACAGTAGGTGAACACTGCCATAATCATCTGTATACGTCATGCCATAGTCAGATTCAAGCCCTCTTTATATGACTGAGAATTCATCTGGTTTGAGGTAGAAGTTCATTGAGTTCCCCATTCACGTTTTTTAACTGTGTTCCATTTCATGGTTGTTGTACAGAACTGCATGTTGTACTTTGATGGCTCAGATTGAGGGTGATTTATACCGCACGTTGACTGATGGCTTTTAAATCGTAAAACAAAATATTTCAAAGTTCCCACCTGTAATGGTCTCCTGCCTCCTCTGTGACACAGAGAGCAATAAAGGGGTCTCTTGTTCTCTGAGCAGTCAGGAAGGTGCTCTAGTTTGCCACTGACCCGAGTAGACAGGCAGAATGTGATATATACAAGAGTCAGCCAGCTATATAACATTAGAGATTTTTCTACTTAAGATTTAATCTTTTTCCTTACACTGGAATTCGGAAGGGGAATTAGGAGATGGCAGTCTTTAGTTTCATACTTGCCTTTTAATGTAAATTTACTGAATCAGTACTACTGACATTAAATGCCAATTTCCCAGCACATCTGATTGCATAATCAAGTTTTCTTAGAGTATTATCATTTGTGTTATGCAACAGTTAGTTCGGGTCCTATAATTTGATTGGCCAAGCTTTTCACACTTTGTATGACTCTTTAAAACCTGGATTTGTGAGAGACAAAGAAACAAAGAAGGTGATGTTTTTCTTGAGCTTTATAGACTGTGATTTCATTTAGGATTAACACACTTGTTTGATGGAGAAGACTATTGATGCACAGGCCACCAAGGCCGGCCCTGTCACTTTCACTCCCACCGCTATTGAAACCGAAGACGCAAGCTGCTATTACTCACAGTTGGAAGGTATATGGAAACAGAGTTGGCTCTCGCTTAATGGAAAAAGGTTTTAGAAAAACACAAACAGGTTACAGATCTTGAAAAAGTGCAAAGAGGAGGTAATAAACAGGGTGTCATGCCTGTGTTCCAGTGGGAGTATGAATGATCGGGGGAAAGGCTTTCGAAAAGGACACTGTTTGATCATGTCAGGGGCGCTTGACACAAGACAGACCTCAAGGAAGAGCTGCAGTCCTCAGACGGGTCACTGTGTGAGCATGTTGAGTTGCCAGCTGTGCTGAGAGGAAAGCAGCGTGGAACATGGATCCAAGCATTTGGACATTTCTGTCCTACTGTGTGTCATCACTTTCGATGAACTAATCTATCATTAAAACCGTCTGTCCTTTGAATGAAAGGAGTTTTCTTCTGCTTAAATTTTCACTGAACCTTAAGTAGTGGAAAAAACACTATTTCTGAAATGTGTTAACAAAACCCACACAGAATTGAATTCACTACAGTTCAAAGGTTTGGGGTTGGCACAGTTTTTTTTATTTAGCTCCTCCTGAACCTACTTTTGGAACTTCATTTAAATGAATGTTTGGGCCTGACAACAGGACAGCCACTGCTGCTCGAAACTTTCAATACATTTAATGTTGGTATTAAGTTTAATAACAGGGAGACAAGACCATTAGCCAATAACAGTTTCTCAAAGCAACAGAACTACTTTGTCGCTGTAATTGTTTCTCATGATATAGATGACAAATCAATAGAAAGCCTCATTCGCTACAGTTAACACAAGGACTTTGTGATTTACGTTCTGCTGATTTAAACATTTTAACTGAGTGATGAGTAGTAAAACATCAAAAAGTGGTCTTATATTAGTTGCCCTTTCTGACAGGGGGGCTGACTGATGGAGGCAGCCGTCTTCTCTTAATAGCAAACCATGCTCTATAATAGTTTGTGTGGCCGGGCATAACCCAGAGGGGTTTCCCTGCCCAGCAGTGCCCAAGCACACTTGGCTAAAGAGTAATTGCCTTCCCGGGAAATGCATGGGGGTCTTTCCATTGCTCACTGTTCTTTGTCTTTGATCTTGCCTGTCAGAATGAAGGGGTTCCTCTGATAACACAGCATTTGGTATAGACAGGTGTGCACTGGATTCTGATTTGACAGCTTTCTGTCTGGTTTCAACTGATTTCAACAGCTTATGAATTATAATATTTAGTCAGCAGTTTCCTTATTGTTTTATGAATAATTTCTCCGGATTACTTCCCATGCATATGAGCATAAAGTAATCTCTATCTTTGTCTGAATTGACGTACTTTAAGTGTACAGTATTTGCTGAACTTGTCATCTTTATTCTTTATGTATGCAGAGGTATAGTGGGACTGCATTCTTGGACATATTACATCCATCATGCTGTCATTGACCTTTGACCTTTTCTTTTATCTATGATGCACTAACAACAATTGTGACAATAATTGATTCAGATGTTAAGTACAATTTAAGGAACAACATTCTTGGTCCTATAGCACTTAAAATTGAAAAGCCCCCCACCTCAGCTTAATTATATTTATATGATTTATTTAAAACAATATATTTTTGAATATAGCTCAACCAGGTGTTTTTTGGCTACTGTTTATGCATATTTGGACATACTACTCATTTAACATACTCTTAAACATACCATTCAAAGGTTTTGGGTCAGTAATATTTTCATTCATCTTTTTGTTAAGCAAGGATACATTAAATTGACCAAACATAACAGTACAAATAATGTTTTCAGCATTGATTATAATAAAATAAAATGTTGATCTCCAAATCAGCATATTCGAATGGTTTCTGAAGGGTCTGCTGAAAATTCAGCTTTGGCATCACAGGAATAAGGTACATAGTAAATGTTTTTTTTAATGGTAATAATATATCATGCCATCTCCAAACATTCAAATGGTAGTATTTAGTAGAGAAGTATTCATTTATGGGGTCGGTCTTCTCTCTGCTTTTGCATTTTCTCAGATGTCTGCAAACCACCATTAGACAACGTTTAGGGAGATTTAGCCTCAATAGAAACAATACAAAAAAAAGAGTTTACACACTTTCTGCTCTATTTGGTCGGTTACCCAGGACCATTAACACATGACCATCCATCTTAAAGATGATAAAAATGACCTGTGGTCACGGTTTCTCCTGGATGAATGGGAATCTCAATATTCGTGTACTACATGTAATGCCTGTAATTGATTTATGCCTTTAGTACATTAAGTGTTAATGGGCCATGATTGCATTTGATTTGTTTTACCTGCTGATAAAGAACAATATAATATTTAGGTGACTGGAGTTTGTTTTTAACTCTGTTGAATCAAATGTGAAAAAGTATTCTTGCTGTTGCTGTAGCAAGCTGGGATGAATTAAAAAGTCATCTCAGAATCATGCACAAAACCTCTTTAATTGTAGTTGAATGATTCTGCTTTTGTTGTGGTGATTTTACACGTTTCTCCTTTGAAGGGATGCAATAGTTGGCGTCTTTGAACATGTGTTAGTGGCTAATGAAATACATTTAACTATGCAAATTTTTCCATATGTCATCAGACACTTGAGAAATAACTCATTAAAGCTGTGTCTTGTTCTCGTGGGTGATCCATTCAGTGTGCTTTTGGATAACATGAGGCAGCTGAATCTGAATTAGATGGCGTCGTTCTGAAGGATCAGAGATGTTTTGGAACTATCCCCATTAATCCAATACACTTTCCTGTCTCTCTCACCACTATCTTGTAAATGAAAGTCAAAAGCCCAGAAATACATTCATAAAATAATTAGATAGGGTTTAGGGCAGTGGTGTGTTAAACCAAATTGTTCATTAGCGCAAAACTAAAACCTTAGAGGTCTTTTTACCCTAAATGTCATGGCAGTTGGCAGTCTCTCTCTCTCAGGCTTGTTCTTTAGAAGTTCCTTACTTGGTTTAGTTCAATGACACAGAGAAGGTCACCACGTACCTTTAACCCCCTCTGAACCCTGATGACTGCCTACTCCAGTTTGGAAGGAGATTGTGTTAAGTCCTACTGTTTACACAAAACATTTCCCTTTAATTGACAATTCGACCTTGTCAATAAAGCAGCATTGGAGAGCTGGAAGATTACGTATTCCATATTTAGTCCTCTTTTCATAGTTCAGTCAGTGTTGGGATACTTGTCCAGCTCACTATTCTTAAACAGTTTTGAGAGGGTTGGTGGTCATTTTTCCATGGCAACCAATGTCCAAGCTAGAGGCCAGAGACTTTATTACTGTGTGAAATAAAAAGCATGCTGTGTTTTGCCTGAAGGCTAAAATTGAGGAGTACTTCACTAAATAAATATGACTGCAGGAGCCTAATGTAGAACTATAGGTCTTCCTCATTACACTCATCTCAAGGCTCTGGAGAAACTGGTTATTGGTTAGTACCTATTTGTTTGGTTTTCTGGAGTGTATATATTTTATGGTTCCTAGAGGTTTATTATACAATCTGATTTAATGGACAGGTAAGTTGGTGTGTATTCGTTTAAATGTTCACCCAGATTGCAGGTTTTGGATTTTGGATTACATCAGTTGGAGCGCTCACACAGCACGCCCATCGCTCGCTTACCTTTTGAAGCATATAACAGTCAAAAATGTAATGTTTCTCCATTCAGCATTTGACATAAAAAATTCAAAGGCAATCTAATATCCAATCAGACTTTCTGGTTGCTATAGGCAACGTCCAGGAGTCAATGTGCAGTGCTTTTTATCAGTCAGAACAAGTTACTAAACATAACTGTATATTCTACTTTAAAATATGGTTTGAGTTAAATTTGTGAAATAATTGGTACTTAATACATTTGGAAGAACATAAATGTAAATATGCTTACATTTATCACTATTTACCTCAGTGATACCTGCACAATTGATTTGAGGAATATCATTTGAATTAGTTTTCCAGTCCCCCCCCCATGGCGGTGTATTATTGTTGTATTGTCGATTATTACATTTACCTATCATAAATTGGCATGCAAGCACAAACTAAAATGTGGTTTGACATTTTACATGTCCATTAAATGCTCTCTTTCCATCAAAGTGTGATAGAAGGGGTTGCATTGTGGACCAGATTTTTGCCGATTTTAGCTGATAGCCAAGTTTTTTATGCTCATCAAGGTGGAATAGTTGATAAAAATACAGTAAAACAGTAATATTGTGAAAAATTATTAAATTAAATAAAACATAATAATTGTAATAATACAAAATATTCATGTGATGGCAAAGCTGAATTTTCAGCACCCATTACTCTAATCTTCAGTGTCACATGATCCATAAGAAATCATTCTAATATGCTGAATTGGTGCTAAAGTAACATATTATTGTAATATTTTTTTCTGGAATCTTTTATTTGAAATAAAACCTTTAGTAACTTTATAAATATATTTACTGACCACAAACTTTTGAATGTTAAAAAGAGGAGCAGATACTGAAATGAACAAGTTGTGCATATTTTCTAAAATAGCTTTTTGGAGAGTTTGAGTTCAATTTTTATGCCTTATGAGTGGAGTGTCCATGCTAGAACTCCCACACTAACATGCTAACAGCTCTCAGTTGTGAAGAACACCAGGCATTCCTCAAGCTGATTATCTCAAACAAAACTAACTCGTATTTGTCTTCTGAAAACGTGGAAGGTTGGAACGACCAAATTCCTTATTCGATAAGATGTGACCTCTCCAGCAAATCTCTGTAACTCCCTTACAGCCTCTTTTCTGGAGAGTGGTCCGAGATATAACCAACATCACAGCTCCCAGTAAAAGTACTAAATAACAGCAGCAAAAACCTATTTACACACACATACATTTTCCATTTGTGCCATTGTGCACGTGGTTCACCTATGAGTAAAAAATGTTTCTGTGTTCTGTCAGAAAATGAGCCCATTGCTAATGCACCTGGAAGGCACTTCTGTCTTGACAACCCAAGCCCATGTCTCCTTTACAATTAAAACGAAAATAATAAATGCATTTAATAATATTTTTTATGCAGTGGATTGACCGTCCTAGTACTATATATTTACTATATACTATATGTTCCTGTGTGGCTCAGTGGTAGAGCATTGCTTCAGAAGCGCAAAAGGTTGTGGGTTCGATTCCCAGGGAACACACATACTAATGAAAAATGTATAACCTGAATGCAACTGTAAGTCGCTTTGGATAAAAGCATCTGCTAAATGCATACATGTAAATGTATATATAGAGCCTAAATTAATAATTGTTTGGATAAACAAAAGGAGACTTTCATATTTTTTTCCAAAAGATGCATTAGATCAACATCAAAGCAGGAAATAATGTAAACACAATGCTCTCTGTTTACTATATAACCCTTATGGAAGATCAGAAAGGTTCTTCATTCTTACATTAAATTCAAAGATAAAAAAGGCAAAGCTTTTAAACTAGATTGCTTTGTGTGATCAAAAAAAGCTTGATATGATACCTGATAAATTAAGTTTGAGTAGCTGCTTTCTCAAAAAGAGCTTCATCCCAGGCGGGGGAACTAGCAGCATTGACACAACCTGACAGCTGTTTGTTGTAGTGACAACAGTGTCCTCGCATGTGCACGTATGCGTGAGAGTTGTTTGTTGGCCCCATAGGGCAAAAGCTGTTAAATGTCAGAAGAGTACAGTATCCTACTGTTCATATATACACCAGAGAGTCAGTAGATGCTAAACTCCAGTCTGATCAATTGATTGCTCTTTCAGTGATGCTTTTAGTCTTGGCTCTTAGTTCTTTTGCACTTTCCCAGCCACATTGTTTTGGAGACAGACACATTTTCATTTTGGAGATTTGGATTTGTTGAAATAATTTATGTTTGTTTGGCTCTGGACTGGATTGTGAAATAGAATTATTGTTCTTGGCAGTTTCACAGGAACTGGAAAACCGAGCATCGTAATGCGTTTATTAGAATATTTCTTTACTTATTTTTTATGAGATGTTTATATACGTAACTTTGATTTACTCATAATCTCTGCAGTTTGAGGCACTGTTTTCTGCATCTTGCTGGGCCTGGGTACTCTCATTGTACCACAGGAACTTCACATTCCTCCTGCTGTTTGTGTTGGGATAACGTTAGGTTCTGCTAGGAGCTCGCCATGCACTCAAATCCTTATTTGTGGTTCCCAGTCTGATTGACAGACCACCCAGTCCACAGAGCAAGCCTTCAGTTAAGGACACAGTCATGACCCCAGGCCTGATTCCAGTTCAAGGCAGTGAGTTTCCATGAGGAAAACACAATTTCAACTTTTTCGACTGTCGACTTGAAAGAAATGCAAAGCAACAAAGCCAAATTGAAGGGGTCTTTAACAGTATTTGGATAGATGTTTGAGTTACAATTATTAACAAAATATCTGCAATGTCAGACAGGATTGGGATCTTTGTAAGTTTACGTACTTACATTAGATATGAGTGTTTTTTGTTTAGATGTGGGCGCTACAGAAGCAGATGTGCGTGATGAATTGGTTGACATTTTATTATACATTTTTATTCACACTTTACATAAAATGTATTTTTATTAAAATAAATGATTTAATATTATTTTTGTTGCATTAAACTGACAGCCCTAATATATGGATATTAGAAATAACAGCCAAAGTTGAAGTCATTGAATTCAGAATCATTCTTATTTGTTCATATTTCATGAAAAGTCAACATCAAAACAGGACATAAAGTAAAAAAAAAAGTATAATTCAGATGAGTGTCTTGAAGACTTCTACATATGATTAGATTAGATTTCTCTGTGGATGCTGAAAAACAGCAGGTATTTTACTGTGTAATTTTAGGTGTTGGAGGAAGAGCACTGATGTGTTTGTTTCATACGGGATTAAAATCCATACATCTATCTGTGAGACACCAATTTACCTAACCTCCTCTGGGAAAATGAGTTGCTTCTCCTTCCTCTTCCTTCCTTGTTAATATCTGACATTCATCTTGTTCTCAGACAGAATACTATTTACTTAGGTATGTGGAAAAGACACATAGAAACGCAAAAGGAAGCACATTTAAAGGGACGGAGGAAACTTAAATCCATTAAAGCTGGATCATATACAAGCCCAAGCCACGCGAGAGGATGCGTGACTGGCACTGAGCAGACACAGCACATGCTGCCATGCTTCCTGACTCTACCCACGTAGGAAAACAGGAAACCAGAAGAAACTCTCCAGCAAAGGCATCTTTGGCCACACGTCACAGCACTCTGTGTCCCGAGGCACTCTGTGATTGAGTGGGATGCTGTGCATTCTTACCATGCCAAATGTTTGGTTCAGCTTAATCCACTGAAGAAGTTGCTAGTATCCAAAGATATGTCTTAAGCATGGAACTGAATGTGGTGTTTTTTTGCTTTTGTAATGTTGAACCGGTGCTCACCAGAGTTAAAAAAATTATTTCACATCAACTAAATTTACTGAACTCTGATGTAAAATTGATTGGGGTAAAAGAGTACTTTCCATCTTGTGTTGTATAGTGATACCCTATTGGTTATTGTCCAAGGTCAGAGATATTTTATTTTTGTTGTTATTGTATATGCATATTTACATTCAGATCGCCTTTGCTGTCCTCTAACATGATTACATTTGGCCATGCAAGATGAGTTTATTTAGTACATTATACCCAATTCAAATTGCTTTTAAATAAATGTATTAAAAATGTTCATAAGAGGTACATACAAAATTAAAGATAACAATAAAAAATATATATTTGAAATGTATACAAAAAAAAATGAAAATACAGAAATGCAATGATACAGTGCAATCAGTAAACCATAACAAGAAAATCATTCTAAATGGTATTTAACTAAAATCCATATTTGTCTTGATTGGGAAATATCTGTTTTTATGCGTGTTTGCGTTTTATATAGATATTTTGTTAATCTAATATCTATTAGTTCATCTGACATCTATTACTCATAAGCCAGTGTGTGTAAACATAAAATACTAACTGTCTTTTGTTAAAAAACATTTTTGTTTCTGTGCCATTATGCTTGCATGGGGTGGCAGACACCCTTTGCGAGAAGCACTGTGGTGTTAATTGGGATGGCAGATGGAAGGATTCACATGGTGGCCGTTTTTGTGTGAACCTCTGATTTCTTAGCATGTTATCTCTCCACAATACAACTCTAGAGCCTTTAGTAGCCTCTGAAATAGAGCTCTGCATTCCAGCCAGACTAGATTTCTTGTGCCGCGGGATTACATTTCGGAATAAAACGCGGTAGTGGTCGGTAACTCTGGTGTAATTTGAACGTGAGCGGGAAGTCTCACAATATCCCGTTCCCGATGTACATTCAGACCAGCATATCTACTCTTTATTCGTATTGACCACCGGTACAGCATGCACTAAGGACTATTATGCACAAGATGCATGCATGCTTTCTGCGTCACGTGTTTTATTTGCGGAGTTTGTGCATAATGCAGCAAATGCGTAACGGTTCTCAGAGCGGGCCGCAGCCTACCGGTGGTGAATATACGGCCCTCAGACAGAACAGGCAGGTTGTCGATGAGTGACAGAGCAGAATAAGGATGGAGCAAAGTGTGGATGCACTGTCCTTGAAGAACATTCAACTCAGGTTTGTTTATATTTAGCTATTTTAAATGACAGATGTTGTATTTATTTATTTTTCTCTGCAACACTTTCACAGAAAAATGTCAAACGAATTCAGTATTTTGACAAGTAGAATAAAATAGCTAATAGTTTTTTGTACAACCTACTTTTTTTTTCTCTCTGCGACACTTTTTCCTAATGTGTTGTAAACCATAAACGAATTGTATCCTGACAAGATGAATACAAAAATAAAAAGTGTCTGTAACACTTTTTTCCTAAAATGTTAAACGAATGTTGTGTCTTAAGATAGGCTAATTCATATAAATTAAAGTCAAAGTCAATAAATTCAAGACTCTTGACAAGCGGGTGGGTGCGGGATATAACCTTGCGGGAGTTGGACTGAAAAAACAGTCCTGCACAGACCTCTACTCTGAACCTTTACTGACATAAGAGAAGTATTACCTTAACAAAATTCTGCTAAAGCACATTAATGCCTGTTGCACAGAACAGTGTTACTGTAGACTTTCAAAACATTTGCTGGAATCAAAGGCAAAGCCCTAGCACTGTATTTGCTCTGGCAGAGAAGTTCTCCAGGCAAAGGATTCTTGTGCTGTTTGCCGCACTTGTTAGGACACTTAACATCACAAGATGTGAGTTTTATTTGAATGATTATTTTTACAGCTCTGTAGGGCTCTTCAATAAGCTGTGAAGCTGGAAATTTAGAGCCAACAGAGGGAGGGTATGTTTTGCGGGCCGCTCTATAAGTCTCCGTAGAATAAACAGCAGATTGGCTGTTTAGTTGCTGGCCACTTTCTGAAGCGGCACGATGGTCCGGTGTTATTAGGCACCTGCCACATCCAGCGCAACCTCTCAGGTTTGTATGATTAGCCTCCTCTAATAGTGCAAACAAACTCTTCACTGTTTATGATATGTTACTGTAATATTTGTGAGCATATGTGTGCCGGTCTGATGGGTTTTAAGTATTGCCACATCATCACAAAATGTTTGTACCCTTATATTTATATTTGTGTGATTGATTGAGTTGCGACTTGCACTGTTACTGGATGCTCCAGCTATAATCACCTTCTTCATATGCTTTATGCTTATACACTCTCTCTCTCTCTGTAGTTTTTCAGCCTAGTTGTCATTGGCATTTGTAAACCAAATGGATAAACTACTGGCCCTCTGACCATTCTGCGATAGAGCAAAGGTCTCATGATGTCTAGCTAAAATGTTGATTATGAATAGTGAGCAATTCAAACTTTATGTACCAGTGTTTTCAGAACTGTCGTGTTGTTTTTCTTTTTTGACAGTATGAGTGAAAGTTGAATCACATGGCTGTGTTTTGGCCCATTGACAGAGTAATGTCAGAGCCCTTTCCTCATAGGAGCCTTCACGAGAAGTGACTAAAACGGTTCTATTTGAATGGAGGGCAATAGAGGAGATGTCTCGGCTTATGCTAAATTGTTTAAATGTGACCGTAAATGTATTTATAATATTACAAAAGAATAATATTTTTGAGAAAAATTAAAACTTTATAGTAATCAATAAATCCTGAAATAATTATCTAGGTTTCCCTAATAATATTAAACATCGCAACTGTTTTCAACATTAATATCAATAAGACATGTTTCTTGAGTACCAAATCAGCATATTATAATTATTTCTGAAGGATCACGCAAGACTGGAGTAATGGCTGCTGAAAATTCAGCTTAATTTGCCATCAATGGAATAAATTACTTTTGAAAATGAAAACAGTTTATTTTAAATTGTAGTAATATTTCACATTATTACTTGTTTATTGCATTTCTGATCAAATAAATGCAGCCTTGGTGAACATAAGACTACGAGTTGACTGTTATAAAAATTAGTTGTTCAATGAAGAACCTCCATTCGGAAGTATGATTGACTTACACATGACCTGAAGGTGAGCTTGGTTGATGTTATCCTCGATACAGATGTTGAAATCGGCTCTTTAAAATTAGCACGTCTCTATAAGTGTGAAAGATTACAGGCTTTTTCAGGCCTTATGCATCAATGTTTAATGCTGCTCTTGTTGGATTCTTTTAGTCGTAATATTGACAACTCCACAACATTTTTAGCACCAAAAAAGTTAGATTTAGAAATAAAATATAATGAATAATGAATTAAGAATAGCAGATGGTTTTATAATGCATAACATTAAACATTTAAAAAAATATGGAGATACAGTACAAGATTTCCTCCCAACAACATGATATTATAGTGGATATTTTACCCGTTAGACCTCCTAAAATAAACTTATACAGATGAAATTTTGCATATGCATATACTTTAATTTCCATTCTCCCTCGTTCACATGCATATGTATGAATGGAGGTGAACACAGAGTCTAGGGTGACCACACCTTTAAACCCCATCATATTTGTGGCATCTGTGCTGAATTTGACCTTTTATGATAGCACTCATTTAACTTTGTAAATGTGCATAAATTGTAGATTGAATTTACATAAAAATCTTTTAAAAATTTGTGGACGTTGTAGACTTTCTTGGGAATAACTTCGATTTAAGTGGCTAGCTTATTTTTGTATTTAGTTGCTTGTTATTGAACACTATTCTTGGAGAATAAAGTTTGTTAGCAGTGTTTTAGCAGTTTCCATTAAAGCAGAGCTATGATGTAGCAGTCCTCTTTCTGCAGATGTGTCATGAGAGGATCATGGAAAGTTCAAAGCTTTAAGCACATCAACAGTGTGCTCGTTCATTTCTTAATGACATGCAATAAGATGTTAGACGTTAGCAGTGTAGAGAAAATATAATATACCCTCAAAGGGTCTTGTATCTTGTTTTAAGACCTTGTAAATGATCCACAGCGTTCAATTAGAGTGTTAGTTATACAGTATGTCACACTTTCTGATTACTTTTATACGATCAGCCCCTTGAGAATCATAGTCACTTGATGAATTTATCCAGAAGATAAACACCTCACACAGGTCCAAACTGTTTTTACCTTGTTTAAACCTTAACCAATTGAGTGCTCGCCTGTGAATTGGATCAGTAGCTTAACATCTGATTAAAGATCACAGGTACCCAGTGGCTTTTCTCTAGTTTTTTTCACATCCCTCGAACCTCCTCTCCGTACCCCCCTCGGTATGTGACCGCTATCTTTTTTCCTTTTTCATGTTTGTGGGTGTTTCTGGTCCATATGTGGTGTTTTCTAGCCAGCATATATTACTCTGCCATCTGGATTGGAGATACAAGCCTGTTGAACCTTCTTACACCCTCATTAAGACTCCACCAGCTAACAAGCTTTCACAATTAGTCATGTCATTAGAGAACTTGTGAACCCTGAGCTGTAGAATTTTTTTTCTTTTCAAAATGGCTTTGGAGAGCTTAAATGTTTTGAATATTTAATGAATTAAAATGTTCTGTGTGTATTATTTTCTTATTAGAGCTCCATGATAAATCGCATGCGATTGTCATGCACATCTCATCAGTAAAGCCGGTTCTGTGATTAGTAGTAAATCTCTATCATGTGCTTTCAGATGGAGCAGCATTTAGAGCTGTAGATCACTTACAAACTAAGTAATATCACGTTCATAATCACAATCACATGCGATTTATCGTGCAGCCCTAATTCTTACCAATAATGTAATGTTCGTCTTAAAGAATTTTATCTTGTCTGCTTTTTCTCCTCACTTTATTGTAGATGGTCCAGAAATAGCATTTTGTTTTGTTTTGCAACAATTGTAACGTTTTACAGTTTGTGGTCTGTCCTAATAAAAGCATTTCCTAAAGTGTCACTCATTTGCTGACAATCTTGTTTTCAGACCAACACATCTGAAAGGCATAAAAACAGGCGTTTTTGTGGAGTTGCATGTGTTAGTTTAAGTGATACTTCTTGGTAAAATAATGCCAGCCATTTTCGAAGTAATATATAAACCAGTTAAACCGACACACAAATGTTTTGGCAAACTGGTGGCTACTTTGTAATGTTTTTGAATGATCTGCTTAGGCCTAACTGATGGTTTGGTAAAACTGAAAATCGATCGAATTAATACAAAATTGGCCCAAAACGTTTTCTCTTGAGATCAAGTTGGTTAGTTGGCTGAAGATACAAATGTATAAAACAATGCATTTTAATACAGTTTCAGTCTCTCCACATGCTGGTTGCCATATTATATTGTAGACCACATATTTGTTGCCTCTTTTTTGTGGTGATTTTGTCTTCATAAAATGTTTTATCATTCTCTGTTTAGTAGGACTCAAACAATGACAAATGTATGTTTGACAGCATTAAAGAAACAATTTTTTTTTTCCTGTCTTGAAGTAATTGCAGGATTTTGTGTGTGGTGGCCAGGCCATAAAGCTGCAATGCTTTTATCCCCTTCTGTCTGGCAGCCAGAGAAAAACTATGTAATGTTCTCATTTTCTCTTTCCATTATAAATCACTTCTTTTATTTTCATAATTAAGAAAAGGGTACAAGCTAATAGTATAAAGTAAACAGAAAGCGCCACGTTGCCTTTAGCGCAGCTGTCTTCTAATCCTCTCTCTAATTGAAATTCAATTACAGAATGAGATCAAAACCTTCCTGTTGAAAGCAGCCCTCTGCACTCCGTCTTGTCACTATTAGCAGTGCCTTAGCAGAAGACTGAATTAGAGCCACAGGCCTGGTGTTAGCACCACCCTGCTCGAATGCTACAATTATTGAGTTCATGCTCATCCAGTCCAGTTTTATGTCTGTGCAGAATATATTGTCAAGTTCTAGATGAACAAAAGACGTCAAATGTCTCGACACATTAGGGCATTTTTCTTGCTGTGATTCAATACACAGTGTACCGCACGGAAACCCTCATTAACAAATCATAATGGCCCTTAGCAACGAAAGGCCACGCCATTTGTTTACAGTATGACGTTGCTCCTAATTAATAGAATCTCCTCTCTCCTGGATCATTATATTTTCTAAATATTAATGTATTTGTTTTCAGTTTATTTTCTGTTATCATTTAGTTTTTGTAGTTAGTATTATAATCCCATTATTATTAATCCCAAAACAGCAACTATGGGCATGGAAATTTCTGCGGGTGATTTAATGACAATGCGCAAATACCAGTAATTTGACGAGTGCAAACTTTAGTAAATCGCATTGCGTGATTCATTTTAATACTCTCCTCCCATAAATGTTGTGTCTGAAAAGGAAATGAATATTCAATAAGGTCAGGCGCAAAAATAACTGTCCACACCTTTTCAGAGCTAATTCTTCACTGCGCATCTGTTGTAAATTCTTACAGTAATATTTTAATGCCAAAAGATGGATTGTGCTGGTGCAAGCTGTAAGTAAATCTGGCCATTCATTTCTCAGTATAGCAAAAATGTATACAAAATTACCCCTTTCTGTGAGATCAGGTTGGTCTACCAGCCTTCAAATCATTTGTGTAAGCATCCCAATCAGCCCATCTCAAGCAGCATTTCCCAAAGTTTTGAGTTTTGGGCCTGGATCATCTGTTTGCTCAACTCGTGGAGAAAGGGGAAAGTTTTCACACGGTTTTGGTTTGCTAAAGGACACTTTCCTTTTGGGCCTAATTAGACTTGCTGTGTTGTAATTGCTCTGCATTCAATTCAAGGCCAGAGGTGACTGCAGTGTTATTTTTCAAGGATAAGGATCATAGTGCCCTATGGCCACTCTCCTATACATGCCGCGTTTTTGTCCTTGAACGAAGCCATGAACATCTTCACTGTCTTGGTTGTCTTGGAAACAGGATATTAAAATCTGTAGATGAGTAATAAAGCAGTTCCCTATCGCCATGAATACGTGCCAGCACACTCACCCTTACTTGATGTAATGAAATGACTTTGACTAGAAACACATTTTTCCGTTTGTATCACAATCAATTCATGCTCTGCCTCCTTCTCCCATTCTGCTCAGAGAAAACAACACGCATCAGTCAACAACCTGGTATCCTTCATCATACCTTCTGATAACATAATCAGGCTTTAAGTCCTGTAATACAGTAGCTGTATCTGATATGCAGCACCTTGGCTCACATCACGCCTGCTGACTAGAACACACATCACTGGGTGTGTCCATGGAAACTGATCCATCACATCTATCAAGAGAGCGGGCACGGGCGCAGAGGTGTCTGCCCAAACAAAGAGATTCTAGAATGTTTTTGCAATAGTTTTTTTTTGTGTGTGTTCTCACCTGGAACGTAATGTAATGTTCATCTTAAGTTTTTTTTCTTCATTCAGAGAGCAAAGCTCAAAATATCATTTTGTATTGTTTTGCTTCAATTGTGGCATGTTTTACAGTATGTAGTCATATCAAATGTGTCATGAACTGAGAAATCATCAATATCATTTGATATATAAGAAGTCTTTGTACTGTATTCTGTACGTTTCAGAACACAAAACTTTCTCGTTAGTCTAAAAACGCTCATATTGAAGCCAATCTGCCAAAATGTTGTGGAATGTGCCACTTTATGAAGTAATAGTGTTACTAAACACCACCTCCAAAGAAGTAGATCAATGCCTGCTTCCACATCACTTCCTGTTTATCACCGCCCAATTATTTGCAGTCTGTAATTACAGATAATTTAATATGTATTAAGTATGCTTTTTAATCTAAAACAGAGCAGCTTTCATCTATGAGGGATGTAGGCTGTCAAACAAACTTGACTGTTAGCCAATCATAGCAGTGGGCATTTACTTCCGAGCATAGAAGTAGATTTAGCATAGAAGTAATTGTATGGAGTTGTTTATGTGAAACTGTTTGGTGAGATTGTCAAAAGTGTAAACCTGTTAGTTCAACAAACTCATTCATGCATTTTCATACGGTTCATACGGTCTTCTAATGCCCCACTGACGGTTACATTTAAGGATCGTGTTCGGGGTGAGCTTCATGCTTTTTCCAAATTAAAATTCATATAACCTCATTAAATAGTTATGTTTTCTCATGAGATCGGGTTAGTTAGTTGTGGAAGATACAAGTGTTTAAAATAGATGTTCACCACTTTTTAATACTCATGACCCTCGTGTGATTAATATTTTGCCATTCTGATGATACAGTCTCACTATTTGCGGTGTCATTTAACATTGTAAACACTTCACTGCGAGTGTCTGTCCTCTGGCAAACTTTTGTCTCTTCATAGTGGGTTTTCAGAATCGTAATGCTTTTGTGAGTTTTAATGTTTAATCAGTTTTAATATTTATGCACTCTTGCCTAGAACATAATGTTCGTGTTGAAAAACGTTTGATTCCCATGGTGTCTCATTCGCTGGTCATGTAGTTGTTCTGGCATCTAGAGTAGTGCTGCCATTCATGCATGTCACATCTGTGCTTCTGGATCAATAACTCACACTCTTGGGTTTGTCCCTCATTGCTCTTGCGCCGTAATCTCCATGTGGCAGCAAGGTCTTCGCCAACTATTTCTGTGGTTGGTATCTCCCACCCTCTCATAACTTGCATAACTTGGAGTGGAGTGTGGCAACATGCCAGTGGGAAAGCTGTGTTGGCCTCCAATGTAGCTATGCAAAGTTTGTCACATGATCATACATTTATAAAGAGCCAATCATAAACACTGGCTGGGTTTGAGAGATGCACATGAGTCTGTCATAAGTCCTAAATTAAATGTATATCCATTCAGTCATTTGGTCATTACATCATTCAGTTATTCATTCTAAGTAAATTTGTGACCCTGGACCACAAAACCAGTCTTAAGTCGCTAGGATATATTTGTAGCGATAGCCAAAAATACATTGTATGGGTCAAAATTATTATATTTTATTTTATGCCAAATATCATTAGGATATTAAGTAAAGACCATGTCCCATGAAGATATATTGTAAATTGCCTACCGTACATATATTAAAACTTAATTTTTGATTAGTAATATTCACATTATTATATATAATATAATGACTAATCAACAAGGGCAAATTATTTTCTTTTCGGTGCTGTGTATATGATCTGGCTTTAGATCTCCACGTTTAGTTTTATTTGCATTGTGTATGTTGGAAATTCAACAAATCAGCAAAACCAATAAAGCAATAAAAAATGAGAACTCTATCCCTCTGCAATGATTTTTGAGTGGAAATATGCTGATCTGTTATGTGTGGCTTATCTACTGACTGTCAGCGGAGAGTGGAAAATATGTCTGTGCCCCAGTTAGTGTTCTCTTTATTGAGTGGTGTGAAATAATGCTAATAGCAAATTGTTGTAGCGCTAAATCATGTGGCATGGATGATTATTAGGACACAATACCCAAGGATGTTTGCCATGCATAATTATAGCGAACATTTTGGAGGTAAAAATATCCACTTTTGTGCACAGATCATGTGTTCTGTGTGGGATGGATTCAGCAACCTGTGACCAGCCGCACTCGTTCAGTTGTGGTTTTCAGAAAAGCTCTGAAGTGCTTCGCTTGCTGGTGTTTGGAGCGGTCGCCCGCTCTCTCCTCTTATTTGCCGAAATGATTTATTTACTCTGATCGCTCTGCATCTGTGTGAATTTGTGTCGTTGAGAGATAAGTGTACTTGGTGTACGGTTCAAAACTGCCATAACATCAGTTTACAAGCACTGCTTTGCTTCCGTACGTTTTTACCTGATGTCAGTTTTCTGAAAATATGGCCACATTTGTTAGATTGATCTGGCCTATTATAGAAGGTCTTATTTTTGTCATGATATCAATCTGATATGTTGTTGCCAAGTCTTGCTCCTTGGGGCAGATCTCGATTTAATTAGACGGTAACTGTATTTCCCTAGCTTGAGCTAATTGTTGTACTTAATCACTGCAAAACTTATAAAGTGCTGAGCTACAGGGAACTTGCGGTCTCTGAACAGAGACTCCACAGCAGTACTGAGTAGAGCGATGATTAACAACCTGATGTGAAGCATGTATTCATTATTTCAGCAGCTCATAAG
Organism: Gymnocypris eckloni scoliostomus; assembly: GCA_027564155.1. Lineage (NCBI taxonomy): Eukaryota > Metazoa > Chordata > Actinopteri > Cypriniformes > Cyprinidae > Gymnocypris > Gymnocypris eckloni. The sequence continues at coordinate 6,699,608 of CM050429.1, forward strand.
CTTTACACTGCAAAAACATATTTTTCTTAATCATTATCTTATGCAGGTTTGCTTCTCAAATAAATATTGTATTTTTTTAAGGATGTGTGTCTGTGAATATTTTTACAGACAAGACAAAAGTAGAAATAAGTCGTTAGATTCTTCCCTGCAGAGTCTTGTAAACAAAAAGCCATTATAATGGAGACATTTGTTACAGTTCTTCTATGATTTATAACTTCCATTCTAATATGAACACATATCCTCTGCTGTTTTAAAATGAGACGTCTGGATTGTCTGTGTTTAATGTGAAGATGCACACCGAGATAAACTCTAAAAACTAGCATGCCATCATAAAGCTTTGTAGACATCTGCAATGGCTGTTTGATGGAGTGTGTGACACTGTAAATGTTTCAGATGACATTTTAGTGGCTCAGAGCGCAGATCATTTCTATAGCTGTGTGTGTGTGCGTGCATAACAAGCTTTATTGTAACTGTACGTGTAGTACTATTGCCCTTTATTTCCAGACTCACATCCGCAGCACCTGCTGTTGCACATCAGTCACACATGAAATGATTGCATTGTTATAATCGTTGTCTGTGATTGTGGACCATGTGGACTGAATGTGGGATCTATGAAAAAAAGAGACTTGTTTTGTTTGTAATGCTACATAACCACAAAAAAAATCAAAATGTTTAATTGTGTTGTGTATTTTTATGTGTTCTCCAGGAAAAATATCATGACATCCATTAATATTAAGACTTCAGAGAATACATTGTGATATTGTTTTTTCATTGTCGTCTTGTTTTAAGTGTAAACCTCACTATATTTAGTCAAGTTTAAAATAAGGAAACCTTTAAGTTTATATAAACTTAATAGCCTATTTTAAAAAACAATATTTAAAGAATGAATCATTTAAATTATAAGTAAAAAATCTAATTCTATATTTTAATAATTGTAAAACCAAATCTTTATATATTATGCAGTTTTACTTATTTTATTGTGTGTAAAGACAGTGTTCAGTATGCGGAGGGACACTTTTTCTGTTCCTCTTCATAAGTTAAGGCAGAATGCTGTGAATATCACAATAAGAAACACTCGGGTAAGCACATTTATTCTTGTCACATGATGTGTTTATTGCATTTAGCTACAGTACAAATAGACTCGTCGTTCATACTTCTTTTCAAACTGTGTAGTTACAGTATAATTGAACTGCCTATTGTTGTTATTTTTCCCCATATAGAAAACTTCAGTAAAAGCTATATATATATATTTATTTATTTAGTCATTTAGCAGACACTTTTATCCAAACCGACTTACAAATGAGGACATTATAGAAGCAATCAAAACCAACAAAAGAGCAACACATGTATACATACATATATATATATATATATATAATGATCATGAATGCATCAATGGAAAGCATCAGCCACATAGATCACAGCACAGTCTCTATTCAGCAAAATGTTTCTACTTTCTCATTTACACTACTAATTTGGAGAAGCACTAGTTTATACAGTAAGTCAGCACTGTTTAGGTCCATTTGAAAGAACCAGTGCCAGTGAGAAGCTCAAAGCTAAAGATGGCAACTTGTTACATGACGTGAGTGTGTGTGTTTAAAGGTGCTCTAATGGGATGGGGTGTGACATGAGATATTATTTACTCTGAAGGCCAACATGTGTTGTGTTGTTTACTCTGTGCTGCTTGGCAAAGGGGCTGATCTTAGGTTCCAGCAGATTTCCAAGTGCCTTAGACCAATAGACTGCCAATGAGATTGTGTAATCTTGCTTGATAGTTTAATTTTATGCATGATTTACTGTCCTTATGTCAGTGAATTAAAAACAGAGAATGGTTTTTCCGTTAAACTACTAATCAGTATGTTTTTTTAATTATGAAATCAAGACTTTTATTGATCAATGGGGTAATTAAATGTATCACAAGGTACAGAAAGACATTTGTAATATTAAAAATATTTTTACTTTAAATAAATGCTTTTTTGTATAGTGCTTTTCACAATACATATTGTCTCAAAGCAGATTTACATAAGACCTACATGTTTCTGTGTAATTGATAATAATAATAAATGTTTCTTGAGCACCAAATCAGTATATAATAATGATTTATGAAGGGTCATGTGACACTGAAGACTTTAATGCTGCTGAAAATTCAAAATTCAAATAAAAGAAGAATATTTTTAAATTGTAATAATATTTTTATAGTATTTTTGATCAAATAAATGCAACCTTGGTGAGCACAAAAGTCTAATATAAAAAACTCCAAACATAGTTTGTTTCATTGTTTTTATGCAGCTGTTGAGGTGTTGATATTTGCTCACTTTTGCTCAGTTCTTGCTCCTAAAAATTCTCAACTGAAAATAGATTAGCATCCTTTGATTCAAGTGTGTATGTATTAGTGGTGCAACGGATGACAACACTCACGGTTCGGATCATACTATGGATTTTGAGTCACGGATCAGATCATTTTTTCGGATCAGCAAAAAAATAAATAATTAACTAAAAATTGCTTTTCATTTATTACTAAAGTGAGCTTTTAAGTACTTCTATACCCCAGCAGAAACTACTAGCTTAACTATTAAAGTCAGTAATATAACAAGAACTATACAAATTATACACAGTAAAAAAAATCTGTCGTTTTTACAAAATAATTCTGGCAGCTGTGTTTGCAGAAAAACTGTAAACGCATTTACTGAACAAAACTGTAAAATGTACAGTATAAAACTGTAATTTACAGACAAGGAAATCTGATTGTAAACCACTAAATTCAACAACACACTGCTATTAAAATCTGTTTTGTAACATACTGACAACCACAATAATAATGCAGGTGGTAAAAGAGAAAGCCTCATGAAGAATCAAAGCTCATCACAAGTACCCAGAATGGTCTGAAATTGCATTAATGTGTAATTTGGCAAGACAAAACAGATGATAACTTTCAGTCTATACTGGTTGAACTTAAGTTACTCCGTGAATCACATGTGTGCCGAACCGTGAGGACTGGTCCGTACGGATCACGGATCATCTACGATCCGTTGCACCCCTAGTACTGTATGTATGCTTGTGCAGTTTGTTTTTGCTGTGAGTGTAAATGTCTGATGTGTTATTCTAGAATGTGCGTGTGTGTCCATGGCATGCTATTCCTCTGTTTGTTCTAACATTTTCTAGATCAATCCACTATATTGAAGATACTAGAGGTCGACCGATATGGGTTTTTCTCTGGCCGATGCCGATATTTAGAAATCAGGGCAGCTGATGGCTGATATATGATGCCGATTTGTTTTGTTTTCTTCATCTCATAAAATCTAAGTCAAGTAATAAGAAGTAAAGTGATACATAGAATTGCTCAAATTAAACATTTATTAATTTAATTTATCTTTAAATTATTGAAAAATAAACTTTTTTTGGCAAACAAAGGGAATTTACTATTAAAATTAAAACATTAAAACAGAAATGTTGTGTGATCATTAAGTGAACATGTATACAAATATAAAAACCCTTGCAAAGCTGTATTCTCATCAGCGAATGTGAGCAGAGCATAGCGGGGAGCAGATCAGTGAAGGAGAACTGCTGTACCACTGCATGTCACAGCACAGCAGCACTACTGCAAACAGGAACAAGTATACTAACGTTACATAGACGTTTCTTGTCGGTGGGTTATTTGAGCGGACTTAGCTTTTCCGGTGAGCATGAGCGGTTACACGGTAACAAGTTAGCAGGCAGAGGGGGACATCACAGGGTTATCCGTTGTGCCAGTGGAATGGCAATCTGCTTGCCGCATGAGGCAGTGTCACGTGTTGCTTGCAGATGCGCCTAAATATTAATCAGCCTAATTTGCAGCATAATCGGCCGATGCCGATTAATTAAAAAATTCCAAAAAATCGACCGGCTGATTGATCGGTCGACATCTAGAAGATACCTTCAATGTTTTTACGTTGCGGTCAAAGATATGGTCAAAATGTTATTAAATTGTGCTAATCATTCAGTTACATGTCACAAAGTACCACATGATAATGACATTTAGTGAAGAGTCATCATTCATCTTTGGATAAACAATCCTCATTTGAGGAGAGGGAGATCAATTGTTTCACAAGAATCCCAGTATTCCCATCAGACCATGATTGTCATTCAGATAAGGCTGCTCAGTGAGCCAAGTTATCTGCACATAACATATGTTGTGAGCCAATGAGGAAATGCATGCTGTAACAGTTAAATGCTTTGTTTCTAGCTTGGTGTTTATGAGCTCAACTGGCCTGTTTCTATTCTGCATCTCTGTTCTAATACTTTCTCTTCTCCCTTCTCTACTTTACCCTTTTAACACTCTCACTCTCTTTAGTCATTAATGTTTTTCATTTGATGATCACCTGTAACAGCTGATAAAAGCAGCGAAGTAGCCTTAAAACATGACCCATCTGCTCGCCTCGCAATCAGACAAATGACTCCAGAAAAGAGTCTGGAGTTTTGACATTTACTGCTGTATGATAAATGGCTTTCATTTCTTGCTCAGTTCTTTCAGAGATCAAAAATTGTTTGCGAGTTTATATTCCGTTTAAAGTAGGTTAGCAGCGAATGAGAAAGTGTTATTTTGGAGAAAGAGTGCAGCATTTGTGATGGCTGTATTGATTTGATTTCAGTGTAAATAATACTGTACCTGTAGTGTAAATATAGTAAACTGTACCAGTGACTTTGTAATTTGCTCTACACTTGGATATAATGTTTTTCTTGTTCTTTTTTTTTGTAATGTAGCACTGTAACGTAATGTGGAACTTACAGTGTTTATGGATTTTGAAGAAGTTCAACACTCTTCAGCAATAAAAAAAACAACGAAGCAGAATTGTTAGTTTATCTAAAGTAATTTTTGCTTATTAGTATGGTTGAACTGGATCATCAAAGGTCAGCAGCAAAGACATTGGGTAATAAAATGGAATTAGATATATTTGTGTTGTTTAATATATTTAATTATTGCAGGTTTGTTCATATTCTGAGTTTGCATTTCACTGTTTTAATTCATTTTGATGAATACCGAATCAGTTTTTTGCGAGTGGGATGAATTAATACACATTCACATTTAGTCTAGAACTACAATAACGATCACACAGTGCACTGTCAGTCAATAAATGGGAAAAGTAACTGGTGTTACTTTTTTGAAAAAGTAACTCAGATGTTTTCTTGTAAATTGAAAAGTAACGCATTACTTTACTAGTTACTTGAAAAAGTAATATTATTACGTAACTCGCATTACTTTACTCGCAATACCCAACACTGCCTGTTTTATTGTACATTTGTGTTATTATTAGTGGTGGGCATAGATTAATTTTTTTAATCTAGATTAATCTTGGAATTAATCTAGATTAATCTTGGAATTAATCTAGATTAATCTTGGAATTAATCTAGATTAATCTTGGAATTAATCTAGATTAATCTAGATTAAAATGGCTCATTTGAATTCTGCCGAAGGCATTCAGAATATGTGTGCTACCCAAATAATGACTAAAAGTAAGTCTTTGAGAACGGGTTTCTCAAGCCAGGTGGCGCATTAGACCAGGGGCTCATCTCCTGTTTCCAAAATGCATCACAAACTTTAATCTCTTCCGTCCCAATCCCACACGAAAAACTGGGGAAAATCCGTTCCACTCCGTGTTTTTTTTTTTTTTGTTTTGCCGATAACTGTCAATTACAGTAAAAATATAGTACAGATCACTGGCGTGCCCACCTTATTAGTTGAATAAAACCCAAAATGTCGTTTTTGTTATTATATTGAACTGAAAGCCATCTTATTATGCACAGTGTTGCACAGATTAAATTTCATGTAAATCATCCATGCTAACACACCCGTCTTCTATTTTTATTTTTAGACATTTCATCTCTATAGATATATTTCTCAAAGACGGAGTTTGAGTTTCTCGCTCAAGTTCACATGAGACCTAAAGCGCATCCTGTTTCCTCAAAAGCGCAACGTTTCGTTGTTATTCTGAGTGCACACAAATAAGCGTAGAGTCTTTACAGATTCGAAAGATGTATTAGGCTACTTTTATCTGTATGACCAAGAATGACGGAGATGTAAGAGCAAGTGAGCGCACCGGAGCCTGTCCTGCAGCAAGCTTCCACACAAACACTTCAATAGCGCACATTTCTCTAGGTTAACATCATATTGAGCGGCCATGTAAAGTTGCTACATACATATTTCAGATGAAAAGCCATATTTGAGGTTGATGAATGATAGGTGAGCGTTTGGATGTCCTGCCCGATTGTATTACCACATAGACCAGCCGTTAACAATCTGACCATCACGGACTGCGAGCCTCTAGTTCAAGACTCGTTCTCGCCCCTACAGTGCAATTCGGCTAGGTATACATCCGCTAAAATATCAGGGTGAAAGTCATCATAGCTTGCGTAGTATAGACCCAGCTCCCAACCCAACTTTGAGAATAGATTAACGGCGATATTTTTTTTATCGCCCGATAAGAGTCTCACGTTAACGCAGCACGTTAACGCCGATAACGGCCCACCACTAGTTATTATACATTTGTTTGTAATCTGAGTTTGTTGCAGTGCATTCTGGGATTTCTGTTTTCGCAAATGATGCCCATAATGCTGCCCTTGAGTTTGGCAAGGTATCTTACTCTAAGATACTACACTGTTTAATTCAGTTTGTTTCTTACAGTTTCTGCAATTGTTTAATTTCCTAGCAGTTACATTTTTTTTAGATGGAGATGGAGTTATGATTTAAGATATCTGCCTTTCAAACAGGGATGGACAATTAATCTCATTTTATATTCAGTTATGATTTCGGCTTCCAGTGATTTTGAAAGCTTTCGTTTGTATTGTATTATATATCCTTCCTCAAATGTGTGTAAGCGTATTGTATAATTTTTTTCTTAATGTATTTTATTTATTCATTTATTTGGTAATACTTTTGTTAACACATTCATGTGTAATGCATTATGATTATAAAATAATGTGCATTGTAATATGATATATCTTGTCGTAAGTAATTATAACCTAATTTAAAATGCATAGTGTAACAATGAATTGATAAGTGTTTTATAATGAACTAACTGTGGTTACAATTATTCATAAGATTATACAATGCATTACAAGGCATAATAATTAATGCATTACAATGAATTTTAGAATGCATTATACATAAAAGCTTTAAGTAATGTTACAAATTATTTTGATTTGATCTTTATCTAATAATTTGTATTAGTTTTTCGGTTTAATTATTTTTAGAGTTCAAGGAAATTCACTGATCTCACTAATCGCGAACATAATCATTGTGCACATGATTTTTGCTTTCAGACCTTGCTGGCTCTGGGAGCTCAGTAGGTTTTAGAGCAGAGCATATGTGTGTGTTTACCTGGGAAAGGGAGAGTTTAAGTGTCTGTAGATACTTCCAACGAGTACACAGTAAAGTCAGTTAGGAGACACCTGCCCTCAGGCCCGACTCTGTGAACACCAGTGGAGAAGAAGTTTTCAGCAGGTTGTGTTGGGAGGGCCAGGGTAAATGCTTTCAGGCGTTGGCCTTCTTTAAGCTCCTTCCTCAGTACCAGTCCCATGATTCTTGCCTCATACCACAGTTACATTGCTTTGAGTGGCCACCTGTGCCGAGAAATCAGCAGGGCATTGGAGCTAATTGGCACACAGCAAGAGGCAGATAAAAAAGATGTGGATAATACTTGAACATTTTCATCCGCCTCTATAAAGGTATTTAAAATGGGAATTATTCTTAGCTTTAATGATTGGATGTGCCAGACTTTGCCAAAGCCACTTCAATGACAATAAAATACAATTCAACCAAAAGATTGAATCGCTAAAAAAAATCATACAAATGAATACTATTATTCTTAGATTGTTAGAATAGTGATAGTGTTTTTACATTAACATATATTTTTAAGTTCAATTTCTGTGATTTATTTATTAGTTTGTTGTATCTTTATTTTTTTTCTTATTTTTAGTCTTTTATTTCAATCAGCGGAAACTATAACCACAACATTTTATACATTCACTTCTAATATATTTGTGTGAAATATGATTTGATGATCTCTCTTTGATCTCTTACCCTAACTCATATCAATGTGAGCTATTTATTTATTTAATTTGTATTTATATAAAAATTACATTGATTGATTGAGTGATTGAGGGTCAGCTTTATCTTTGACTGCAATTCTATCCATTGAAACCCCAATCCATTTAATTTGCCACATCCCACTAATGTCATGAACAAATCTGTAGGTTTAAGCTAATCAGCAGACGGAATGTCAGCCTGCTCATCTCCATAACTCCCAGACAGCTTTTGTGCGAGTGAACTGACCTTTAAAAGTGTAAGGGGAAGATAAATCAGCCTGGTTTAAGATACTCCCTCTGAAGAGAAGAGGCAGATACTATTGGAATATGCTGTGTTGCAAACTAGGGAGGGCCAGCTCTGTTTAAAATAGCTGTGGAGATGTATGGAGCCAAGGAGGAGACAGTGTGCACTGGTATGTGGGGACTCGCTGTCCTGGTACAGGCTTCCTCAAGCCAGAACCTCCCTAAATATTTGTCTAGATCTGGAATTGTGAGCCCGTTGCTCATTTGGTTTAAAGACACCTGCTTTGGAGTTGATAAGCGTAGGTCCTGCAAGTCTCACTGTTTCTCTACTTCCGGTCTCCCTGCTTGATGTCTACCACTGGATGCTCATCTCTCCGGATCTGGTGTACCTAAATAAGTAAGTCATGTGTTGGTTGACTTGGTCTTGTGTGCCATTCCAACTGAGCTTTAGAGGCTCTTGAAAGTAAATTCCACATCAGCCAATATTTGTACTTTTACAATCTAGCTGCTTTTTTCAGCTAAATAAACCTGATTTCTGCTAATCATAGCAGTTAGCTTCTCATTTCTGCCGACATTGCCCAGAGAACAGGAGTGAAAGTTTAATTAACATAAACCTGCTCAAATTGTAAATACGGAGAGGCTGTTTCAGGTCTTGTAACCAAAAAGGCTTCCAATAAACTGTAAACAGTCAAAGTGGGACACTTTGAAGCAAATGTTCGGTGTGAATAAACGAGAAAGCCATAATTAATTCCCACATATGTAATTAGCTGCATTTTTCCTGGGGCTTGAATATTGTGTTTACCTTCCAAAAAATGAATGGTCTGCCTCTTGTCCTCTAAAGCTGTGTTAAAACTAGGCTTGTTTTGGTTGTAATGACTGTGTGTATTTCTTCACTTTAGTGTTATGATAGATTATATTAAATGTAATGAAATAAAACTTTTCGCTACTTAAGCTTACAAATTAAGCTGAAGCTTAAACCTGAATCTGCATTTGAAAGTCATCACTCTCAAGGCTAAATCCCCGTTTGCACAGATTACTTGATTTCGACCATGAAAATGTGCGGATCAGCAGTAAACGAGGCCATACCTTGAAAACTGAAGTGTGGAATTTCCGCAAAATTCCGTGTGTGTGTGTGCGTGCGTGCGTGCGTGCGTGCGTGCGTGTGTGTGTGTGTGTGTGTGTGTGGGCATGTTTATGTGGTTTATGAGGACACGAATTTGTATAATGACATGGGTATGACATAGGTATTACAAGGAGAAGGTGATTTATGAGGACATTTTCAGTGTCCCCATAATTTAAAACGCTTATAAATCATGCAGAGTGAGTTTTTTTTTGAGGGAAAATAGAAATGCACCGTCTCCTGTGAGGGCTAAGTTTAGGTGTAGGGCAATAGCACATACAGTTTGTACAGTATAAAAACCATTACGCCTATGGAAAGTCCCCGTAAACCATAAAAACCAACATGTGTGTGTGTGTGTGTGTGTGTGCGTGTGTGTTTGTGATTTTTTTGTTTTGTTTGGTATGTGTGGGGCTTAAGCTTCTAGTGCCACAAGTTTCTTTGGCCAGCGTTGAAAGTATGAAAGGAAGGCTCTGATAATTATTCCCAGGTAGCAGCATTGACATGTGTCAAGATGTTTGATTGGTGACTGAACATGGAGGTAATAGCAGTTCTTTCTGACTGTAATGTGAGTCAAAACCATTTCATACTTGCCTCATAGGCTTTATCACATGCAATAGTTGGGCATCGTTAGTACTGCAAAAAACGTTTTGTTTTAATCCGCTTTTGTCTTGTTTTACAGGAAAAATGTCAAAACATCCTTAAAGCAAAATACTTTTTTTGTGAAATTGCTAAAGGATTTAAAGTGTCTTGTCAGTGAATGTATCTTGATTTAGGTTTATTTTTATTTAAAAATATATATTACAATTAAATTGCAGTTTAAAATGTATATTAATAAATAAATTCAGCCAATGGCATAAGAAAATATACTTAATTTAATATGAAAACCAAACGAATATGTGGATGATTCTGCATTGGTGAGAGAACTTAAAGTGTATAAGTTGAAGTTTATTTAGGTAAATAAGTTTACAATTATAAAAATTAATTCAAAATTGAAAATTGATATAGAGAAATAATAAGACTTCTAAAATCAACATGATAAAAAATTAACAGAAAATAAACAATTTGATAAATTTGATTTAAGTCTTGTTACATGATAGCTTACATATCTTTACTTCGGATGCAAAACAGCAAAACATACTGATTAAAATTGTTTATGTTCCAGTGTGGTAATGTTTTAAAAAACTATTTCGCTCTTGCTACATATGTGCTAGACCAAGCGTCTTCAGCCAGCTTTCATACTGCTTTCTTACTCTATCAGACCCTCTCTAACTCTCTGGTTTCCCACCGTCCATTCCTATTCCAGCCCAGAAAATGTCATTTGGTGGCGTTTGTCTGAGGACTAATCAAAAATGCGGTTAAACAGTGGTTAAACATCTTACTGCTAAGTAGGAAAACACACGCTTGACCTGGAGAACTCTGGGAGCTTTCCCTCCATTCTCAATTGGCCTGCGGGTGGTATGCTCATTAGAGAGAGAGAGAAATAGGAAAAGTGAAAGCAAGCCAGGGAGATTGATATTAGGTAATATTCCTTTCCACACTGTATTGTTACACGGTAGTAAATTGAACAGAAGAGATTTGAAATGGATATGTTGGTTTTCACTTGCTTTATTTGTTTTGTGAGTTGGATGAAGCCTGGTAAGCTCATTTGGCCTTAATTGCTCAATACAATTGAACCCAAACCTCTCTCTTGAAATGCCACTTTATGATTAAAGAATTGCCCATTGATTGCACAGTAAGACCGACCAAAATCGAGAAGTTTCCAACACTTGGCATTATGCAGCTGGATACCATCCCTCTTTATTTACTACACAGTCCATGTTCCCAAGGACTATTTCTAGCCGTTTTCTTCTCTAGATGATATGGCTTTCATTCTGAAACATGTCCAGTCACAGTGGAACACACTAGCGAAATGAAACACTTACTCGTGTTGCCTACTCAGTAGGAAAAATAAATGATGTCAACTCCTTTTCCAGGAATAGTATTGTGGCGGTAGCTGAGCCGGTGTCTGTTCCTTGTGAAGTCTCCGAACATTTTTAAGAGTGCTGCTCCATTCTAATGTGGACGGACAGCAGGGCAGCCACGCTCATGGGACTGCCGGCACATCTGGAAACATTAAGCCTCCTGCTGCACTGCCTGGCCCAATAAAAGTCACTCTATTTTCTCACTTTCTCTCCTCTCACTTTTATTTGCTCTGACCTTCTCTGCGGTGTGAAGGCGCGCTGATGACCGCATGATGCTCCCTGACACAGTGACCTGGGGAAGTTCAGATCGATGTGGAGAGACAATGAATGGGCAATAATTAAAAGATCAGTCACTTATCTGTCTAAAGAGCAAAACAGGTATAGGTTCGCTGATATGGAGTATATGATATATCACAGATCATCTCTCTCCTTCTGCTCCACTCTAATTAAATGGACAATCTTATATAGGTCTGCTCTAATGAGTCTGTACATATTTCATATCAACTTCTTTCTCATCTCTCATGTGTTAATATTTAAGCAATGGCGTGACTGATACATATGCTGAAAATAGAATCTAGGCCTAGGAGCTTTTCTTATGTGTGTGTGCGAGAGATAGTGTGTTTGAATCCATATTGATTGCCAGACAGAGTTCTGAAAACAGGCTTGGATGACATGGTAATAGTTTCACACTCTCAAGACTGAAGTTCTTTGCCAACTCGCATCAAGATCTCAGACTGCCTGATGACATCTGATACTTAAACTCAGACAGATACATACACTGCTGTTCAAAGTTTGGGGTCAGTACGATCTTTTTTTTGATGGAAATATAGTTTTATATAGCCAGTATGCATTAAACGTTACAACACATTTTAGCATTGATAATAATAAGAAAACCCTGAAGGCTGGAGTAATGAATGTTAAAAAAATCAGCATTGCCATCACAGGAATACATTACATTTTAAAATACACTGCAATAGAAAACACTTTATATTATAATAATGTTTAACAGTTTTATATTTGTAACTATTTTTTTATCAAATATATGCAGCCTTGGTGAGCACAAGAGACATCTTAAAAAAAATACATAATGAAGTCTTAATGACTTCAACGTTTTTGACAATTTACACTATTAAATGTAATGTGTGTATGTGTGTGTGTGTATGAATATATATTTACTGTATACGATAAGATAATGTACAATTAACCAATAAACAGGTTTTTACTGTAGCAGTTTTACATTCTTTTTTTCAGGTAAAATTCTAAACAGATTTACAGTGCAGTTTCTTTAATTCACTGCTATGCATTATATTAGAGTTCAGTTTAATACGGTAGTCAATATTCTTGCATTCCTCTCCAGGCTGAAAAGCTAAGGGATTCACAGATGGACAGTGAAGGAGGTAAATTATTTATATGCAGAGACTTATGAATTTTTAAATACCACAGTGATCATTTTCACCAGGCCTGCAAGCTGAATTGTTGTGTTAATGTTATCTTGCAATGTCTTTGGGTCCATAAGCAATGTTCTGCCTGCAACTACTCAAAGGTGCAGTGCACTGTTGCTGTGCTGTTGCCATGGTGACGAAGGATGTTCAGGTAGTGCTGACAGAAGCGGGTGTAGAGGAGCATGATGTAGCCAAGTAGGACACATTCCTGGATCAACATTCCTATCAAACAACCATGAAAGCTAAATACTGCCCTCCTCGAGGAATTTCCTTGAAGTTCTACTGTGGATTACAGGAGCAAATGCATGAGAGTGCACTTGATAGTGTCATAATATTCCAAGAAGTGTTATTATTAAGCATGTGGAGCAGAGCCAATATCTGTTTCTGTATCTGTAGCAATCTCAATTTTTTTTGTATTCGCACAAAACCAGAAGTTGGCAGAGCTTAAAGGTGCCATAGAATGGACAACTGTATTTGCCTTGGCATAGTTGAATAATAAGAGTTCTGTACATGGAAACTGTGATCCTCAAACACCATTGTTTCCTCATTTTATGTAAATATCGTGAATAGAAAAGAACACTGAAAAATAGGCGAATCAGAACTTAACACTGACTGTGACGTAACAGCTGAGATCACTAATAGTTATGCCCCCAAAATGTGCATATACCCGCCCATGTTCTAGGCCAGCCACCAGCCGAATCATCAGAAGTTCTGCAGGTATTGTGAAGAAACAAGCGAGGACAACAGCGACAATGGCAGATCATGGAAATACATTTTATGTTCCAGGCTGTGCAGGGGATGTGAAGTGCAGGGATGCGTTTGTGTCTGTATTCAGAAAGGCAAATAACGCGTTCTAATAAAATAACGCGAGCCACTGAAGGGACATGGTTAGCTGCTTGTTAGCGGTAGCCTGTTACATTACAGTACATAAGATTTCACTTACCACATAAACGGCTGCCCACTGCTCCGAGTGTGTGTTCATTGCTGTGTGTGTGCACTTTGGATGGGTTAAATGTAGAACACAAGTTCAGAGTATGCGTCGCCATATTTAGCCTTATGTCACGTCACTTTCACTCAGATGACTGAGGATGATGGCGAATGATTTACAGATCCTGCGCACCACTGACAAGCATCTGATCTTGTAAAATGTGCGGTTAGTACTGCCGCTCCATAGTATAAACATAGTTTGCGCGATCGCGAATCTCGAAAGCGAAAGTGAAATCAAAAAGCGATTGTGCGTTTGAAACAGCCAATCAGAGCAGAGCTCACATTATTATTCATGACCCTTCCAAATAAGCCAATAACAGACCGTTTCATTCTAGGGAGAAATCCTAGAGTTGTAAATGCACATGTAAAACCGTTTCAGGAGAATTTTTGCCCTTACCTAAGCCACATACCTTCTATGTAGATATCAGAGAACAATTTAAAATATTGTATCAATGGCATCTTTAAACAGGATGTTCCCTTCATAGTTTGGATGCAACAAATATGCCTTGTATGTGTCACGTTCAAACACACGGGAAGTGAAGAGATGAGGAGTAACTCAAAATAAACAGTCTTTTAATGATCCACGATCCAACAGGGGTAACACAAGTCAGGTAACTCGATGGGAAACTCATTTTCGTTTTTTGGGTGAAAGAGAAAATGTGCATAGGTTTCACTCTTTCTCTCTCTCTCTCTCTCTCTCTCTCTCTAGCAGTCGTTACTGCGCGGTGTGAGCTCCGTGCATTTTTCCGCTCTGTGAATGTGCATTACATCGAGTTGCTCACGACCCAAGCGAATGCTCCACTCATGCTCATTGGAAAAACAAAGTCTGAACAAATCTACTAACAGGACATGTCTATGTAGTTTGCTGGGCAACGCTGGTAAAATAACACTACCCTCTCGTGACACTACGCTCTGGCCAGATGCTGAATAATAGTAATAATAGTAGGACTATACATTATTTGAGTAATTAAACAAAAACTGTTCTGTTATCTCTGATTCTGTTGCATAGAACTGAATAAATTTTTTTTATTGATTTATATAAAAACAAATTGTCCAATGTTATTGTTTTACTTTCAATAAAAAGGTAGTCATTTTGTATTCAGTATAATTAAATAGATTTAAATTAAAGTCTTCCGAAATGATTTTATATTATTTAATAATATAATAAATATTAGAAAGCATTTTCGGTTTTGGTTTTCGGTCAAGTGCATCCAGAATTTTCAGTGCCGGCCCAGAATTTTAATTTTGGTGCTTCCCTAAAAAATATATATATATATATACAGTATATAATTTATTTATTTTACCAGGGGAACAGACAAATACAAATAGACGTATCAAAATGAAAATGTGTACAATTTAGTACCTTATATTTATCATGTTTACTCTCATTATTCATTTTGAAGCCATTACCTGTGCCTTTTTGAGTAATATATTTGACTTTGGGCCCATATTTATTTATTTATTTAGTTGTTAGTTTTATTTCAAGTCTACTTTTTGTGACCTTTGCTGCCACAGAGACTAAAATTTGACAGAGAAACAGAATCTTAAAACATAGCGGGATGTGTCATCTTGTAATTACGAGGCTGACTTATGTTATTAGAAAATAATGTGTTTTTAAAAATGTTACCAAGCAGAAAACTATGCCCACATGCCGGTCATTACTAAAGATCAAGCACCTTATGGAGGCATATGAAAGTCAAAAAGAAAGCCTTTTTATGATTTCATGAGTTGATTTGGTAAGCTGGTGTGATAATATGCACACCTTTCTCCTTCACGGCCCACTGAACGGATCTAGCTCTGTTGTGATCTGACTGTGGAACAGCAAACTAGTCTCTCACACCAGCTCAGAATACTCTCACAGCCGGCCAAACACGGCATTAGCATTCCTGCATGTTTGATGGGCTTTAGAGCCTTAGAGTAATCATTGGAAAGGAGAAAGATAATTATGTTTGCATGCATATAGTGCTTGGTCAGTAAGAGAAAATTGTAATTAATAGTAGTAGCTTTGTTTGTCGCTGTTACGACAATTCAAACGACGATGGGAGTCTTAAAAGTGCAGTTAAAATGTGCAGCATTGATTTACTCTACAGGGGCTTTCATACACCTTTTGTGCTGATTTGCTTTAAATCTAAGTCTTATGTTTAAAAGAGCACATTTTAAGTCTTGGCGCTCTAGCGGAGCTATTTTCAGCTGCTGTAATGGCTGCTCGTTAATGGAGATGTTAGCCGGCTCCATTCAACCTTGTTATGACATGTTAGTCCTCTGCAATTATCCTCCTCACCTCTCAGTGTGACCACCCCAAACCTAGAACACAGCCTTCCTATTTAGTCTTCTGCTTTAGGTTTAAAAAAGGCCATTTACATGTGTCGTTTATGTATTCAATGTATTTCTTTACAGACTGTCTTTGGGAAAACAAGAAAATAGTATTGTGTTCTAACCAGGAGTGATCGGCACAGGAGGAAAACGATAAAAGCTGTCTCTTCTATTTCACACTGACAGTGATGTAACAAAGTTAACTTGATGAGCAATGACTCAACGTGGCAACAACCAATGGGAGTGAAGACAGTAGAGCTTCCTGTGAGGTTCTGTAGTCAAGTTAGAGGTCTGCTACCCGACCCGAACCCGCGGGTCCCGAAATACTCGGGCAGTGCTGTTTTCATTGTTATCCTTCTGATTGAATTAGTGCCTGTGGGTTTGCTCAGGGCACTGTGGGACCATTCAATTTGGACAGAGGCAGGGATTCCTTAATGGGATGGCTCTTAAGGTAATGAATAGGGTTTCTAGTCACAAAGCCCTGGTTAAAAGCACCTGTCAGTGATGATGGGTAAGGCATTGTTAGGCTTGAGCAAACAGCATCCCAGACAGACATGACTGGTGTGTGTGTGTGTACCTGTGGTCTGATGTGGAAGGTCCTGTGGCTTTTGTGGACAATATGTATTTGCCCGCTTATTGGATCAATCAGGCTTATTGGAAGTACATGCCACTTTCGCAATAAAATATCCTGTGAATGGGCACTAGAAAAGAGCATTCAGTTTTATCTGAAACAGATTAATGTCAATTTGACAATGTTTTATAACGCTGATTATTATACATATCACAGCAGTTTGGAAATAAAAGGTCTCTTTTATTGTGAATAGTGTTTAACCGGGACAGAGCACTCTGCATTGCAAGTGCTGTGCTGTATCAGGTGAGCTACTAAGCAAGTTTACAACATAAAAAACACATACAAACGGAGCTGGTTACTGTATGTGATACAAATATCAAAATGTACTAGTTTATGAATCATTTAAAAACGCTTTTTGAGTTCACGACGTAGTATTGTGCAAGGAATCACGCAATGATACATCTTAATGAATTGATAATCTGTCCCTTTAATCACAATTTGTGTAAACATGAATGAAGGTAGGCCTAGTTCCCTATCAGTCAGTCACGTTCGACGTAACGTCAGAGTGACTGACTAATGGGATCTCGCCGGAGAGCCCAATCACCTTCGAGTGTTAACAAAACAAGCCAATGACAGTTGGCGTGCGTGTTTCGTCACGCGCACTCCGCCCCGCGGTGCGGGTATAAAAGGAGAGCGCGTGCAAACGCACATCAGCTTTTCGCTTCGGAGCCGAGCCATTGCAGTCTCCAGAGTGTCTGTAAGACAAGCAGCGTTGGTGTTACGGCGCGTCAGCGGAGGTCGCTATCCAGTGCTGATTCCTCTTCAAAGAGACGGTCACGCTGCTACCTCCCCTCGGCGCTTCAGCGCTCCTGAAAGGGAGACTTTCACAAAAGAGCAAATCTAAAAGAGCTCCACGAGCGACGGGCGTCTTTTTAAAGATGGCTTCCCGCTCGTGCGTTTCTGGATGTGGTCGTTTCCTGACTTCATCTGATGGTCACGATCGCTGCCCCGCATGCTTGGGCTTTAAGCACGCTGAGGCAGCGCTCGTGGATGAGTCATGTTCTCACTGCGGGAACATGACCATGGCGATGTTGCGTTCCAGATACCTCCTCGCTAGAGGGGGTATCCCCTTGCTCTGCCCGTTCTAGTTCCTCCGGCCGGAGGACTACTTGACTCAGGGCCAGGGTGACCTGAGGGTTACAGTGAGCTTCCCGTCGATGCGAAAAAAAAAAGCCTCCATGGCCTCTCACTCCTCCAGCACATCGCACCGTCTGGGGTTCCCGGATGAGTATGCGGGTCCTCGGACAGGGCGGGGCCCAGCATCTCATTCGGTGCCCCAGCAGATGACAGGTTGTCGATCACCGCATCGGGGATGAGCTAGGTTCTGGAGAGGACGATTTGGCTGCGCTGCCTCCGTTAGGAAGAGTAGCGTTGCCGAGTCAGATCCAGAACTGACCGCTATGCTTTCGGGCTGCTGAGAGCATCGGGCTGCACTATAGGCGTCCGCCTTCTCCCGGCGCTCAAGGCTGGATGATTGGTTCCTGGGGCGCAGGCGAACGCCGGCAACCGCCTCCGGTTCCTTTCTTCCCGGAAGTGCATGAGGAGGTGACTAGGTCATGGAAGGCACCTTTTTCTGCCCGAAACAGGCCTAGTGCCTCCTCCGTCCTCACCACCCTCGACGGCGGAGCGGCCCAAGGGTATGTGGAGGTCCCCCCAGTCGAGCGCGCCATTGCTATGCAGCTCTGCCCGCAAGGCGCTGCCGCCTGGAGGGGTAATCCACGCCTTCCGTCCAGGGCCTGTAAGTTCTCGTCCGCTTTAACGGCCAAGGCTTACGGCGCTGCTGGACAGGCCGCTTCCGCCCTGCACGCCATGGCCCTCCTGCAGGTCCACCAGGCCAAGGCACTAAAACAGTTGCACGAGGGTGATGCTGACCCAGGTGTGATGCAGGAACTGCGCACAGCGACGGACCTCGCTCTAAGGGCGACGAAAGTCACGGCGCGGGCCCTGGGTCAGACGATGTCCACATTAGTGGTCCAGGAGCGCCACCTGTGGCTGACCTTGGCGGATATGAGGGAGTCCGACAAGCACCGCTTCCTGGACTCCCGATCTCCCAGGCCGGCCTATTCGGCAAGCGGTGGAGGATTTTGCCCAACAGTTCTCCGCCGCACAGAAGCAGACGGAGGCGTTTGACACATCCTGCCCGGCGGTCCGCTGCTGTCTCCACCCCACCGCCGGCTGCAGCCTCCGTCTGCTCGTCGCCGGCGCCCTCCTGCTGCCTCCACCTCCGCTCCAGCTCGGCCACAACAGCAGCCTGCACTACGGCCGCAGCGTGAGCTGGCCGCAGGAGACCGGGCGCAGCCCGCCTCCGCCCCTGCCAAGCCCGTGAAGCGCCAGGGCAGGCGGCGTCCCTGAGACGGGCGACCGGAGCCTTTGGATCCTGCTCTTCAGGAGATGGTGACTGCACCACTCCTTCCCCGGAGGAGGGCCGGGTGGAGAATCTTTTGTTTCCTTTTTGTTCTGTTCCGCCACTGACCCCGGGTCAGTGGTACCCAAAACTTCAATAAAAGAGCAGTTTCCTTTTCCTCCGGGTCCCAAGAGGCGAGGATGGCAGTGTCACGAGACCTCGCCTCCACACCCCGTCCCCTCTCTTCGCCAGTGGGCAGCAGGGTCCGGTCCGAGGGCGCCGACGCCTTCTCCGCATCCCCTGCCCAACTATGGAGCCAGGTCAGTGTCACACCACACACTCAGACCCCACTTCGAGACGCACTGCCTTTGAGTCGGGCCCCTGTGCTCCATTTCGCTGCCCCACCTGTGGTCGTCAGTGACTCCCTGGTCCCGCTCACGGTCCCTGGGGCCTGGCTAGAGCTCCCAGGCCGTCTCGCTGGCTCCTGAGGACTATCAGACTCGGCTACGCGATTCAGTTCGCCAGCGTCCCCAAGTTCAGGGGCATTCGGTTCACCTCAGTGTTGAGCAAGGATGCCCCTGTCTTGCGTGCAGAAGTCGCGGTCCTACTGGCGAAGGACGCGATAGAGCCGGTCCCTCCAGCCGAGATGAAGTCAGGGTTCTACAGCCCCTACTTCATCGTACCCAAGAAAGGCGGTGGGTTACGACCAATCCTGGACCTCAGCGTTCTGAATCGGGCCCTTCACAAGCTCCCGTTCAGGATGTTGACGCAGAGACGCATCTTTCAATGCGTCCGTCCCCTCGATTGGTTTGCAGCAATCGACCTGAAGGACGCCTACTTCCATGTCTCGATCCTCCCTCGACACAGACCGTTTCTCCGCTTTGCGTTCGAGGGGCGAGCATACCAGTACAAGGCCCTTCCCTTCGGGCTATCCCTGTCGCCTCGTGTCTTCACCAAGGTCGAGAAGCCGCCCTTGTACCGTTAAGGGAAGCAGGCATTCGTATCCTCAACTACCTCGACGACTGGCTCATTCTGGCCCAGTCTCGAGCACTGTTGTGCGAACACAGGGATATGGTGCTCAGTCACCTCAGCCGGTTGGGACTTCAGGTCAACCGAGAAAAGAGCAAACTCTCCCCTGTGCAGAGGATCTCTTTTCTCGGCATGGAGTTGGACTCGGTCAACCTCACAGCACGCTCTCGGAGGAGCGTGCTCAGTCAATGCTGAGATGCCTGGAGTCTCTTCAGCGCAAGAAGGCGGTTCCACTGAAACATTTTCAGAGGCTCCTGGGGCATATGGCATCCTCAGCCGCTATCACGCCGCTCGGATTGCTTCATATGAGACCGCTTCAGCGTTGGCTTCACGACCGAGTCCCGAGATGGGCATGGCGCCACGGCACGTACCGGGTCTCACTCACCCCGTCCTGCCGTCGCACCTTCAGCCCGTGGTCGGACCTTGCTTTTCTTCGGGCAGGAGTTCCCCTAGAGCAAGTATCCAGGCATGTTGTTGTTTCAACAGACGCCTCTGCCACGGGCTGGGGGGCCATGTGAACGGGCACGCAGCCGCAGGGCTCTGGACAGGGCCCCAGCTGCAGTGGCATATCAATTGCCTCGAGTTGCTGGCAGTATGGCTTGCTCTGCGCCGCTTCAGAACGCTGCTACACGAGAAGCACATACTGGTCCGCTCGGACAACACTGCGACCGTGGCGTACATCAACCACCAAGGCGGTCCCACGCTCCCGTCGCATGTCGCAACTCGCCCGCCATCTCCTCCTTTGGAGTCAGAAGCATCTGAGGTCGCCGGCGCCGTTCATGTCCCAGGCGAGCTCAATCGTGCAGCCGACGAGCTCTCACGTCAGCACGCCCTTCCGGGAGAATGGCGACTCCACCCCGAGGTACTCCAGCTGATTTGGAGACGCCGGGACGCTCAGGTGAACCTGTTTGCCTCCCGGACACGTCTCACTGCCAGTTGTTTTTCTCCCTGTCCGAGGGGACCCTCGGTACAGATGCACTGGCATGCAGCTGGCCTCGGGCCAGGCATCAGCGTTTCCCCAGTGAGCCTTCTCGCACAGACCCTGTGCAAGGTCAGGAGGACGAGGAGCAAGTCCTCTTGGTTGCGCCTTACTGGCCCAATCGGACGTGGTTCCCAGAACTGGTGCTCCTCGCGACAGCCCCTCCTTGGCAAATTCCTCTGAGGAGGGATCTACTTTCTCAGAGAGGGGCACCCTCTGGCACCAGCGCCCAGACTTGTGGAATCTCCACGTATGGTCCTTGGACGGGACGGAGGTTCTAAGTGGGCTACCTCAGCGGTAGTAAACACTATCACTTCTGCCAGGGCCCTGTCTACGAGACAGGCCTACAGGCTGAAGTGGAACCTGTTCGTCGATTGGTGTTCTCCCGCGGGAGACCCCGTAGATGCCCGATCGCAGTCGTGCTTTCTTTCCTGCAGGATGGGTTGGAGCGAAGGCTGTCTCCTCCACCCTCAAAGTGTATGTATTGCCGCACATCACGATGCAGTAGACGGTAAGTCTCTGGGGAAACACGACCTGGTCATCAGGTTCCTCAGAGGGCAAGGAGGTTAAATCCTCCACGCCTCACCTGGTACCCTCTTGGGATCTCCCTCGGTCCTGGCGGCCTTGAGGGGCCCCTTGAGCCTCTGCAGTCAGTAGAGCTTAAGTTTCTGTCTTTGAAGACAGTGCTCCTCTCGGCATTGGCCACAGTCAAGAGGGTAGGGGACCTGCAAGCATTTTCGGTCGACGATTCGTGCCTAGAACTCGGGCCGGCTGACTCTCACGTTGTCCTGAGACCCCGGCCTGGATATGTGCCCAAAGTTCCCACCATGCCCTTCAGGGACCAGGTGGTGAACTTGCAAGCGCTGCCCCGGGAGGAGGCAGACCCAGCCATTGCTCTGCTCTGTCCCGTTCGTGCCTTGCGCATCTATGTGGACCGCACGCAGAGCTTCAGGACCTCAGACCAGCTCTTTGTCTGCTTCGGAGGACAGCAGAAGGGAAGAGCTGTCTCCAAACAAAGACTCGCCCACTGGATAGTGGAGGCTATAGTCTTGGCCTATCAGGCCCGGCGCTTACCGTGCCCCCTTGGTGTGAGAGCACACTCTACGAGAGGCGTTGCTTCCTCTTGGGCTCTGCAGGCGCCTCAATAGCAGACATTTGTAAAGCTGCCGGCTGGGCGACACCTAATCGTTTGCGAGGTTTTACAATCTCCGTATAGAGCCAGTGTCCTCCCGTGTACTTGTCTCGGATGGCCAGTAACACTAGGAACCCGCTCGGTGTCAATCACGCTTGCTGCGCCATTCCCCACGGACCGGATACGTGCGCTTTGTTGCTTCTCAGTTCAGTTCCCCACGGCGAACCCTGTTGAAGTTCCTCCCGCACCTCGGCAGTCAGGTGTGGCGGAGCACCAGACGCCAGGTCCAGTACTCGACGTTGCCCAAGGTCAACCCCTGTGCTGGGCTAGGTGCCCATGTGTAGTGATTCCCTTGGTGATCCCACATGTGTATTCTTCCACGGCACGGCTTCCCCTTGGTGAGCCCGTGTCTTCCTGGCAGAACCCTCTGCCTTCTCTGCCGTAGCTATCTCACCCCAGGCGGGCTGGGTCTACCTCAGAGACTCCCGTATGTGGTACTGCCCTTGGCCAGTCCATACGTGTAATCTCCACATGATACCTCCTTATGCGGGATGTGGCTCCGTGGCGTTTCCCCTACTTGGGTACGCTTTCCCAGTGTTATTCTACCCACTGGGCGGAACAGCAGTGCGGTTATCTCTGCCTAAACCCTGTCCTATCTTCCATCCCAGCTGGTGTGGGGGACTTGCCGGCTTCTGCAGAGCACTGGAGGGTCAGCAATAGTGGCGTTTTCAGGGGATCCCATTAGTCAGTCACTCTGGCGTTCGTCGAACGTGACTGACTGATAGGAACGTCTAGGTTACTTGCGTAACCCCGTTCCTGAAGGAGGGAACGGAGGCGTAACGCCCCGTCGCCATAGTTGCTGTACCACCGCTGTACGGCTGGGGCACACAGTCTCGGCTCCTCAGCGAAAAACTGATGTGCTTTTGCACGCGCTCTCCTTTATACCGCATCGGAGTGCGCGCTGACGAAACACGCACGCCAACTGTCATTGGCTTGTTTTGTTAACACTGAAGGTGATTGGGCTCTCCGGCGAGATCCCATTAGTCAGTCACTCTGACGTTACGTCTCCGTTCCCTCCTTCAGGGAACGGGGGTTACGCAAGTAACCTAGACGTTGCTGTTGTACTGTCAGTAGTGTTCATTTTAGCAGAAAACTGCAGTGAATTGGATGTGTACTTTTTTGGAGTTTTGCAAAAATATTGGTAGTCACATTTTTCCATCGAGTCTGTGTTGCATATTTTCTATGTGTACAGTGTGTATGGATGCTGTTTCTTCACTTTTTTCAGTGATGTGTGCAGACAGCGCTGCACTTTAATGCTTTCATCTTCCATGTATAAAGTGGTCAGACTTGAGATCAATACAAACAAGTCAGTTTGGTGCTTAAAATACTCGTCTCTAGAACTTAAGGATCTCTGGAAGTCTAAGGTTCAATCACGTCAGAGTGGTTAAAAATGTAAAGCAATTATCATAATGTCTTAAGTCTTTGCCATCGCAGTAAAATGCTGCTGAAAAATAATGTGGTGTTTGTCTGCATTCATCTCTTTTATTTTGCTCATTAGCACACGTCTCTTATTTGAAGTGTGCATATTTGTGCTCAGCTGTGTTTGTGTGTACGTCAGAGTATGTGCTTACACAAATAGTATGTATGTGTGTGTGGCTATTACTTGCATTGCTGACTGTTGCTCCCAGAGGCTGGTGTGTGCTGGTTGGAAGCCAGCGAGCGCTGAGGTCTCAGAGCAGCTGTGAGGTTAGAGAACTCGTCATAATCAGAAAGTAGAAAGTTATGCATTGCTGGCCCTAAAACAAGCCAGGGATGAAGACGGAAAAAATACAGGGCTATAAATTGTTAGCCACCATTAACATTCTTGGTACCTAATTATATTATTGTTGATTTATGGCTTATTAAATAATCATCTTATTCAAACCCACTGACTTTGGAGCAGGAGAGAAAGAGTTCTTCTAAAAATGTCCTGGGGTTTAGCATTTCAATGTGAAGTATTTGTTTTATTTGTTTGAACGATTAAAATGTAAAGTCTTTAAAGATTTAAATACTATTTTGGATTGGATTCCAATATGTGCACTGAAAAAATAATTATGCCCTGTAAAAAAGTCCTCTTAAAAGAATTTAATAATAATTGCTTTAAATTATTTGGTCCTTTTTTATTTTTCTTTCTTTCTTTCTTAAAAAAATTTTTTTCAGTGTTTACTGTATAAATTATACACTAGTAGACAGACACAGAACATATTGTCTGTCCCTGAACTGCTCTCATGGGTTTTTGACTATTTAAAACGAAAAGGTATGAAACCACATGACCAAAATACATCTTGTGGCCAGCATGGTGGGTCGTTCTTGACACATTCTATGGTCATCCAATCTCTACCACAGTGCTAACCTCTTTCCTGCACTTTTCGCGTAATCAAGATGATGACAGACTGAGGGAATGAGTGGGTTGTGAAATCTGCCTACCTATAGGGTTAGGGGATTGAATGTGCTGAGTATTGGGCAACAGGCTTTTTACTAGAGGCTACTGTGATCCCATTTATTGCCACCAAAGGTTAGGTTTTAATGCTTTCAGACTAAAATGCATGCATTACAACAAGCAAAAGCTTGCTGTGCTCAAGTGATGGGTCTGTCAGAATGCACCAATCTATTTGATTATTCCCTCAAATCCCTGAGAGATTTGCTGTACCTCCAAATCCAGATCCACATGCACACACATAGCGTGCCATTTACAGGTCTGAGTCCCCACAATTGAATTTAAACCTGGAAATAAACAGAAAGCTTTCACATTTTTATTAATTTAAAACAAAGAAATGTTATGATGTAAAGTGAATAAGAAATATTTAGTTTTCTGCATAATTTATAGGTCACTAATCAATTTTTGTCACAATTAACTGTGTGAATTATTTTATAATATAATTTATAAACAACAAAACAAAACATAAAATTATAAAAATGCTAAATAGAACTATTTTACACTTTACAACACTTATTGCATGAATCACCATGGCAGCTGTAAATCATGGCAGTTAGATTTGAGACAGGCTACTGTGAGTTTCGGCTTCAAATAAAGAAGGAAGACAAATGAAATGAATGACAGAAGGACAGGTGGAGACTGTGGAAGACAAAATGGAAAAGTAATACAATTGCGGACAAAGCTTCTACTGACAGACTGCGCTGTAATGGAGCAGATGTCTCTCTGATGCCGCGAACATACACAGTGTCACAAGGAATTCTTTAACCTTCACATCATTGCACTCTGGATTAGTTTAAGGAGGGGAAAACTCTTTGTTGTGCTTTTTTCCATATTTTTTTTTATGCAATCAAACTGTGTTTGTCAGTAGTCATTCTGAGTAAACACATCAGTGACAGGCCACAGGGTGTCACTGGTCCAGCCAGGTTGACGGCTGATCCACTCAGTGGAATATAGCAATTATTTTGGAAGTTATGAGAAAACAACAAGCAGAGTAACTGCTTTTTGTTACATGCAGAGGTATCATAGCATAAATACACTACTTTTCTAAATATTATCTTGTCCTCAACAAAGCTGTATTTATTTCATCAAAATAGAGGAAAAACAGGATTATTGTAAAATAGTATTTTATATACGAATTTTACATTTATTCCTGTTTGGCAAAGCTGAATTTTCAGCAGCCATTACTCTAGTCTTCAGTGTCACATGATCCTTCAGAAATCATTCTCATATGCTGCTTATGAAACGTTTCTTATTATTATCAAAGTTAAAAACATTTGTGCCTAATATTTTTGTGGAAACTGATACACTTTTTTTAGGATTCTATGATGAGTAGAATGTTGAGAATAGCATTTATTTGTAATGTAAATCTGTTGTAATATTATATATTTATTTACTGAAAGTGTTCTTATCATATACTAACCCATCATACCTTATCATATACTAATATAGTCGCTTTGGATAAAAGCGTCTGCTAAATGACTAAATGTAAATGTAACCCCAAACATTTGAATGATAATGTATACAGCATGCATGGATTCTGTTTTAAATGTAATTTCTTAAATATAGCAAATAGGTCAACTGAATTCAAACTGGCCACAGTTTGAGACATTTAGATTTCATTCAGAAGTGCTGTGAGTGGGTGCTAGAGCATTACTACAGTAGGTCATGCCTTTTCACTCTTTCTTTTTCCATTGGTCAAACAGTAGATGGCCCTGCCCCCGGATCATTGTATTGGTTGAGCCAATGTTGCTAGGTTGTGCTTGTTGGGATGCTCCAAACAAACAGAGCAGTGTTTTGACAGCAAAACAGAGTCGCAGAGTTTAATCAGAAGACGACATTGAAAAAAATGCTACACAAGCCATATATGCAGTTAGTGTACTTGTTCATATTCTGAAAAGGCTCAGATTTTTTCCCTGCTATGTTAACTTTTAGTTCAGATATTTGTGTTTACAAAAGCATTGGTGAGTGGGAAGGACAATGTTTTCTATGGTGTGTGTGTGTGTGTGTGTGTGTGTGTGTGTGTGTGTGTTGGGGTGCATCTTTATTTGTGTTGGGTTGTACAGCTTTCATCACGATTAAGACAGCAGACAGTGAAGCTTGTGAGTAAATATTGCTCCCAGATTGTTGTAATGTATCTAAATCCAGCTCATCCACTGGTTATTTCTGCCTTTTCTCACTGAAAGCAAACTGAGCTTGTGTGGTAAATGGTGGTACGCTCTTGCTCCGTTCTGTGTGGCAGTCAGGCCTGGATGTAATCCCACTGTCCTGCTCTCTGCTCTTGGCCATGGTCCATGCTGCTGTTTCAGAGTCATTGGTTTGGCTGGCTGTGATATGCAGCCTCTCTCCCAGCAGGTCTCTTTCTGACAGCTGTTACTAACTTATACAGCGTCATACTCTAGCCAACTTCTGACATTCACCGCACTCCTCCACAAAAGACTTAGTCGATTTTCCTGCATTTTCTAGAGACAAGTGAGTGGTGCTTGCTTGTGCAAAACACAACACCACAATGATCTAGGTGGTTTCTAAAGAAGTTTCGAGTGATGTTTACCACGTTTGCTACACTTCGGGAAAAGGGTTTAAATTAAAAATGTTTGAATTGCATATAAATTGTCCAATTAATTGGACTACACAGACCTAACATGAGCAAACTAATACATTTAATGTGATGTACATTTGTAAGTAACTCATAAATAATAAATATGCAAATGCACTCATAAATCAAGGCACAGCTTGTTATTCAATTTAAGTTGATTTTAAGTAATTACATTTTCAAAATAGATGTATTAAAATTGCTTAGAATCAGCATCTGTTCATCATGAAAACAATTTAATTTATTCGATTAAGATGTATGATAATGGTTCAAATATGGCTGTGTAACAAGCGATGTTCAATTAGTTGGAATGTATGAAATTGAAACAAACATATGTATAAATTATTGTATATTTAAAAACTTAATTATTGTATATTTAAAATACATTGTTTATTACAGAAATCTTAACTGTTTCATTTTCATATGGATGACAAATATGCAATACAATAACGTTTATTAGTTTGTTTACGTAAAAATTGTGTAATCCAATAAGAAGGATATTTTATATGCAATTCAAATACATAAATTTGACATTTCTGTTTAAATATTGCTAGGTCAAAAGCCCCAATCTGTTATTTTATGATATCTCGATATGAACCAGGTCCCTCATTTATTAATGATCTGGGAATTTTTACCCGTTTACCCGTTAAATAAAAACAGATATAAATCCTCTCCTTGAATCTTCCCTGAATCTGTGAATTCACAGTCTGTTTTAATTTCCCTTGATCAGCATTCCTCGTCATCAGCATTCCTCGAAGAACACTCTCTTTGCTCATGCGTATTTGACCTCTCTTCCGGTCCTCACAGCTGGATAAGGGATGTAGTGAACTTCTTCTCACCCGGCGGCCCTTTGAGCCTCACAAGCTCGTGTTTCTGATGGTCGTTTTTATCAGCCGTTTCACTGGCTCAGTAGCCTGATGAAATAGCACTCTAAATGGGGTGCTGGCTGCTTAACGATGGCTTGGTGTAAGAGCCCATTGCCTGTTAAAGCATGTGTGTGTGCAGGTGGCCCAGCCGGCCTCGGGGCTGAGTAATGGGGTAATAGTGGCTTGCTGGTCCAATGCCTTCCAGATGCAGCAGGTCTTTAAAGGCTCAGGCGAGGAGTGTGGACCTACGACCAGGAGGTGCAACCCAATCCAGGAGCAGAGGTCAACTACCCGCTCCTATAACTCATAAAGCTGCCTGGCAGAAAAGGTCAGCCACAGGTAGCAAGAGAAAGGTCATGATTTAGGTTAGATGCTGGCATTTAAGATGAAAACGTCATGATGGATTTATTTTATTCTCTATTTTAACTCTATTAAAACTGTCGTTTTTACAATTCAGCTTAAATGATGTTTCTGCAGATTTGCTTGTGTGAAATTTCGTAAAGAGATGTGATGAAAATGATAATTTAACTCACCTTTCAGTCATTTTTGTATTTTTAATGAAGGGGGGGGTCTGCTGATATATGAACTAGCAGGAGCAATTATCAGGGAAAGTCTGCTGGAGTAAGAAGTGTTTAAGCTAATCAAATAATTAACAGCGGAGACTCAGCGCTTTCTAACTAACACAAACTCAATGCAAAGAATATGAGGAAAACCTTGCCTCTCACTCTCAGTTGAGCTTCGTGAATGAAGTAGAAAGATAGAGGCAGCAAGCGGTGGGAAATGTGATAATGGTCTGGAAACCTGACATGGTTATTTGTTCAGTTTAATGGTGATGGAGCTGCTTGCATTGTTATCCCCAAAGTCTCATGTTATAGAGAAAATGCTCTTGTTTCTCTCACTCTCAATAAAATAAGCTATTAGGGCTGCATTAGGAGCCTGACTGTGTCCAAACAGTGGACGTAAAAGAGCAGTGTGATATAGTCTGACGGAAGGAGAGCAGTTTATAGAGAAAGCCCAGACAAAAGACTCAGTACTCAGTACCTAAACACAGAGTATGCAGTTTGCGTAGGGTACCAACTCCCGAGGGGGGGGCACCATCCCAGTTACAAAAAATTAAAATCTTGACACACCATTCCCGCATCCGTGCCCACAACCGCTTGCTCCTCATATTTGCGGCTGAATGCAAATGATCATAATTGATGGACAACTATGCCCGTGAAAAGACATCAGCAATCCGCTGCCGAGAAAAGAAAAAGAAAAAAAAAGATTGAAAATGAATCCCGTGCTTTTCTGTCAAGTAGGCTACATTCATAATCCTGAAACCTTTTTGGGTGTTGAGGTTAATAACGTGTATTAATATCGGTAAAAATTTCACCACCACCAACGCATCTAATATTCTCTCTGAGTTTGCATGTTCCCTTACGAAAGTTAGCCATGGTTTTAACAGGAATAAAACCAAAAAATATTGTATCCAATAATATAGAAAGAAGTATTAAGACAAAGAAAATGCGTTTATTAAAACAGACTTAAGCAAACAACAGCCTTTAAAATGACTTAAAACGCATTATATAAAAACAAAGAGGCAACCCTGCTGAAAAAAAAACTTTTTTTTTTTCAACCTTACATGTTATAAATGCCTGTAAAGGGAGCCAAAGGCCTGGTCATTGCTGTTGTTACACTTACAGGACGATCATTTCCTTGTTTAATAGACTATTGACCAAACATTTAATTCAAACATCCACTTAATCTTTCATTTTTGGCCACTTTTTTGCTATAGATGACACAGCCGCTATAATTTCTTCAACAAAAAATATGTGGACATCACAACCCTTACACAAATTAACCATGGTTGTATTGTATTAAAACGGCTTAATATTCTTTTGTGTGATTTCTGAATGCTTGAGACCATAAAATCAATCAGACAACTGTATTAATAAAATATCCACAGGTAACTGTCTAGAGCTACAATTGTAATTTGTAAATAATACAAATTAATTACAATTTATTTAATTACTTTTATATTTTGACCCCTATGGTAGTTTTTTTTTTTTTACTTAATATTCGAGGGAGGGGGCACAACAATAAAATCCTGCTGAGGGCACTCATTTGTCCAGCAGTGGCCCTGAATAGACTCACATGAACTGTTTACAGTATCCACATTTCAAAAGCACCATCAAAGATGAAGAGAGATGACAATGCACTAATGTACTTATTTTCAAACATAATGTTTCCTAATAAACATAATAAAGCATTTTTCTTCTGTCCTTCTTCTGTTTCTGTTACAAGCCATCAGAGATATTTGCCGTATACTGGAAATCAGCCAAAAAATACTGAGATATTAATTTTTGCTCATATCGACCAGACCTATCTACACTCTTACTTCATTTACTATACGCAGATCTATGAATATGCAAATGAGCCCCGCCTCCACTCAGTCACACCAGCCTGCAGGGCTTCCTGATCCACTAACTGAAGTGTTGTAAACGTGATACAATGGCAAGTGGAAACATTGGTTTAATTAAGCCATGTGTTTGAACCAGAAATAAGCTGGTATTCTCAACTTAAGTAAGGAGACTGATGGCTAACTTCGTGAGGTAACATTATCTGTTTGCGCTGGTTCGTACACAGAGAATGACTGATAAAACTATGTTTTTAATTTGCGAACAACTACAGTGGATACTGTAACATTTGTTCAGTTTACTTTCTTGACAATGTTTTGTCCTCAAAATGCCTTGAAGACTTGAATGCATCCAAGTTTGTGATTCCAAATCGCGCCCGCGAGCAACCGGTGTGAAGAGCGGCCGCCGATGTGGGAGAGGTGGGTCTGACTCCGGCCTACTTTTACACTGTTTCTGCGGGTTATTCTTCAAGTTAGCGGTTCTAAATACACATAAATAAGCGGTAACAGCACATGACATCATGAAAATAAGTGAAACTTCTACAGAAAAACATAACTGTTACCGGACTAAAATGGCTGCCTTCACACTAGACCCTCTGCTTTGCAGCACAGTTAATGATATGCTAAGGATAGGATCCATTGACGTGATTGGTTATTGAATTTTGTGACGTAGCAAAAAAAGGGATGTTTCAAACCACGTTTCTGGGACAGCCTTTGGGGAAACTACAGTTTTAAGGAGAAAATACTCAGCAATGGTGTTGATTAACGGATTGGCACTTGGCTTGTCTAAAAGCAAATTAAAAACACCACATAGACAAATAAACAACATAAAAAACATTATTTTCACAACAGGGGTACTTTTAAATGAAAAATCTTAAAGTGAAGTTAAACTTTTATTTTCCTGCTAGTCACATTCATGAAAAGTCTCTTGAAACAGCAGCTTGACTTTTCCAGCTCCTCTGCACTGATCTTCAGCACATAGCTGTGTGTTCCTCGTCGAAAGACGAGTTATCTCACTGCACCCTCGCCCACTCTCCATCACTTTCTCATGTTCTAATAAAGTGTCTGACCTACTTATTTTCATGCATCGTCTTGAGACTGTCCCATGTAGTGGGTTAGTGGAAATGAGGGTAGTTTTAGCCCCTTGGTGACCTCATTGGGGTCCCGTGAGGTCTATAGCTGACAGTGATTCATCAGTGTGTGTACGTGTTTCTTGCTGAATTGCACTTTCTATCACTGTTTGCAATCTGCTGCTCTAACCGCAGGTGTCACACGCTTCCCCTATGTTCACACTCTTCCTCTCTATGTGAGGTTTCATTTGTTGTTTGCTCATCTATCTTTCTTCGTCTTTTTTTCTGCCTCCGTATTCGTTTTTCCCCTCAGTAGTCTCTAATGTCACTTGCAAGTTTTTTTCCATCGACTTTTCCTGAACTTGTTACTACAGTGTATGTTGAACTTTTCCATGCAACAGTAATTCATATTTGGCATGTCTTTCAAGCTACGAAATGATCACTTTGTGTGAAGAACATAAACACAAATATGGTTACAGAGCTTTGGTACAGGATAAGATTTTTGGTGAATGGCTTTAAATCCCACAAAGCAATCATGTGGTGATTTAGATTTAGTGTACGGTGCAAAAAATTACTTCTTAATTGATTTTTCTTGAATTTTTTAAAATAAAACATTGAAGTAAACATAAAAATATTATTTTATTATTTAAATATTAATATCTAAATATTATTACATTTTATGACTTAAAAAGATTTTACTCACCCTTATGTCTTTCCAAACCTGTATGACTCAAATTTTTATGCTGAACACAATAAATATTTTGCAAAGCAATGTTTTTTGGTGAACATTGACTTAATAAATATAAATATATTGACTTAATAAACATTGACTTAATAAAAATAGAAAAATAAATAAATAGAAATTAAAAATAATCTCGAAATTCTGTATCTTCAAGAAATATTCCACAGAAAAAAGAAAGCCATGCAGGTTTATTACCATGTTATTTATAAACAGCTATAATATTTATTATTATTTGTATATATTATTATATTTTGTTGATTATTATATTTTATGTTTACTCCTGTATGTTTAGTTTACATTTTAAATGTAGTTTAAGTTATTTTGTTATATGATTGTGTTTTTGTTTTATGTATATACTTCTATGTAGCTTTTAGTCTTATTAATTTTACTACTTCAATTTAGGCTTAAACTTATTTATTTGAATTGAATATTTATTTTATTCAATTTTAGCTTTATTTCAACTGCTAAAAACATTTTTATTAGTTTTTGGTTTGAACAAACTGGTTTGGAAGGACATGACAGTAAGTGAATGTTGACCAAATTACATTTTGGGAGAATTATATTTAATATATCCTCAAGAAAAAGTTTATTGATTAAAACTTTTTAGAACATAACTAAATATAACTAAAATCTGTTAAGAATAGGATTGTTTTGCTGTAAAGTTTGTAATACTGTGCTTGTTATTATTCTGAGTACAATACTGCCTGTCTCTATATTGAATGTCTGTACGATGAAGTTTCTCACTCATTATAAAGAATAATCTGTTTGACAGTGAAGGATATAAATGCACAGGAAAGCATTGTAAAAGCACCTTTCTTATAAACCAAAAGAGAAACCATACGTGAAACAGAAAGACAACATTGGCAATTTTCAAATGCCTTTGCAAATGACGCTGTCACTGCATTAATGCACATCAAAGTGATTGATTCTTGCGTATGTGTGCATACGTGGGAGCGCATACGTTTGTGCTTCTGTATGTATAAGTAGCAGCAGGGTGTGTGTTTTCTCAGCTCCTGTGTCAGTTTCGAGCAGGCCAGGGTTGAGGAGGAGAGTGTGATCACTGATCATGTCCAGGCGTCCAGACGCTTGTATGAGAATGGATGGGACAGCTCTGTAGAAAGCCAGACACGATACTAAAGAGATTCCATTACGTAGTGCATGTGTCTCTCAGCACAACAACACAAGAGCCGACAGCCTCTGCACGCTCAAACCTGAGCCTCCTCGCTCCAGTGTTTACACACCGAGACATCAGACTATCTGCACTATATCTTAACTTCAGACCGTGGCCAAAACACTAGTTTGCACCTGCATACACTCTGACATTTATTACAAATCAACAACTCCAGCCCTTCTGAAAGCAGGCAAATAGGCTTTTTTTTGCTTTGCTTTTGAAGTAGATAATGTGCTCTCTTTTTGTTCTTGGAGGTTTAATAATGATTAAATGCTATTGCTGGACAGTTTTGAATTTGCAGGTTGTGTTGCTTAGCAGACTAAGCAATTGCCGAAGGAATGAATCATTACATTCTGTTCTGATACTGCTACTGAATCACCATGTCGGTAAGTTGAAAGGCTTAGATATGCAAATGTAGATGCAGTCTGCATATATATATATATATATATATATATAGCATAGATGCAAAAGAATGTCCTGACAAAAAGCATATTTTAACCTTTGGAATGATCATCTAGACATGATGCATTTGAATCATATTCACAAATGGTATGGCTGGTTCACTCAGGATGTGGTTTTGTGACAATGTGCCCCCATTTGCACAGTTAGCAATTTCAGAGTGAGTGTAGGTTTTGTTATATGTTGTTGTTCTTTGTGGTTTGTGGAGTTTCTGAGAAGCTTCATTCGGGGTTGATTTTAAAGCTCAACATTGAACTGTATTTGAAGCGATTACTTAATTAAATGTAAATATGTGGTTCCTGTGGCTCAGTGGTAGAGCATTGCGTTAGCAGCGCGAAAGGTTGTGGGTTCGATTCCCACATATACTGATAAAAGAAAAATGTAAAGCCTGAATGCACTGTAAGTTGCTTTGGATAAAAGCGTCTACTAAATGTAAATGTAATGTATGTAATGTATAAATAGGGAAAGTCAATTGTATGTTGTCCTGCATGTATGTGCAAGTGTGGCGGGAAGTTGCTCTCTCTCTGTGTGTGTGTGTGTGTGTGTGTGTGCATGCGTGCGTGCGTGCATGCGTGTGTGTGTGTGTATTTCATGGCCTCATGCTCAACTAATGGATGGAAAATATCTCCACACACTTGGTGCACTTAAAAAAGACGCTCAGTAGTTCCAGAGAGGGGCTCTTTTTCCACTTGCTTTCCTTGGCTTCTGTCACTGCTCTGAAGACAGTTATGCTTTAAATCTGCTGTAAGTGGGAGTTGTTTTAACTGAAGTTAAAAGTGCATGGATTACAGATGTGTGAATTATTTATTTCAAATTCAGTTTAGTTAATCTATACAGTTACAAATCTATGTGATAACCCTTTTGAACCCTTTTGGGTTTTTAATGTGTGCATAAAAAATGTATCGAACACAAATGTTATTGTTGCTAAATTAATCTATTGTGCGATTGGAAAGAAATGTATACTTCAGCAATAATTCATTAAATTGATAGAATGAGACAGTAAGACTTTTATAATGTTACAAAATATTTTTATTTCAAATAAGTTCTGATCTTTGAACTGTTGAATATTTAGTGAGCAGCAAATCAGCATTTAATGTTTTTTTATTTAATTTTTCATGTACAGCCTGTAACAGATTTATCTTTTGTGTCTGTGTATGTAATAGAGTTAGAGTCAGGTAAATCCAAGTGGCTCTGGATGTTGGGACAATAATAAAGAACTTTGAAACTAAATAGTTAAAGCAAATATTGAGACAGATGTTGTTGAAACATAGAAATGTCATATCTGACTGATCCATCTTCAGGCAGAACTTTTGAATGTATTTCAGAGATATTGGAGCCATTGTTTTGATTATTCTGCAGTTTCTGATAAAGTATGTGTCGTCACAGGAGGATGGAACCATGTGTGGTGCTTTAATATGGAATAATGGAATAAAAACTATACTGTAAGTAAATGGTGAAACGGTAGCAGAGTGTAAACGAGGGAATGAGGACGAGAGCAGGAGAAGGTGTGCTCTCAGCAGTTTGCACCCTTGCCCTCAGGTGGATGCCTCTGTCTCACCAGCTTGTTATTTATAGACCTTTACATGAATTAAAAATCACAAATGCTGAGGCCCTTTTAAGCCTGTAGCTATAGAGACCTGATGTTTCATCTAATGATGCCCTAGTGTAGCTACTGACAGGCCTCTTCGAAGAATTCATACTTGGCTCTGCAGCATACCGTGTTCAGCAGGCTGCCATGGCCATTACAGCAGATTGGCTTTCTAGCCACCCGCTGAAAAACCAGAATCAGGAAAAGCGTAGCATGCGTGGTCCCTGGGAGCCTCTCAATAATGTATTCAGGCAAGATACTTCTGGAAAAGCAAGACCAATGCTCAAGAGGCTTAGCCATGTACATGAAAGCCACATCCTGCAGCGAACTTTGCTGTGCATTGTGTTATTGTGGCAGTAAAATAACATTTGTGTTACAGCTAAAAGAATAGTTCAACCAAAAATGAATGCCATCCAGTTAGTTTCTTCATCGGAACAGATTTGGAGAATTTTAGCATTACATCACTTGCTCACCAGTGGATCCACTGCGGTAAATGGGTGCCGTCAGAATGAGAGTCCAAACAGCTGATGAAAGCATCACAGTTATCAAGTAATCCATATGATTCCAGTCAATCAATAAACATTTTGTGAAGCTTCACAAAACCATCCATAATATTGCGTTGTCCAACGAAAACGTTGTCTCTGAATCAGGAGAGAAATATGTAAAGATCAAGCACAGTTTACAAAACAGACAAAAATAATTCTAAACAAATATTGTTAAGTATTTATCTACTTGGACTCTCATTCTGATGGCCGAATTTCCAGAGTGCCTGGTGAACGGAGTAAATATCAATCCCATCTGCATATCAGCTATTTACAAAGATAGCTCTGTAGATAGATCACAGTTGTGTTCTAGTGAAATACAGTCATTAATGCCAGCTGTCTTTAGCTCGGGCTACATAAGCACCTGTCATTGTGATGTCACATTCTGAGTGTGTGTGGCTGTTTACTTCAATTTCTAAAAACTGCTGATTGCATTAAATTGAAGCTAATTTGTTTAACTTGTCAGAGTGTAGCTATGAACTTTTCTTCATTATTTTGCTCTCCTCTAAGCTCTTATTGAATTTAGTATTATTATTGTTGTTTTATTATCCAGACATATTTATGTTAAAATTGTTTGTTTTCCCATCCATGACAAATTGTTTATGCAGAAATCATTAAATTAAATGCTTTTATTGTTTTTTTAATTTCCTCTGAATTCCTTGCCACATCACCATTTTCCTCTCATGCGCTGTCAGCATGTTGCAGTAGCTTTGAGTTTTCTTTTTTCTTTTTTTTCCTATTGTTCTCAATCTCTACAAAGGAATGCAGTGATATTAGTATTATCACATTACAAACTTAAAGACTCACTGATATTAATGTGGAAGAACATAACATTGTGTCTATGTTCTGTAATTTCGAGTGAGTCAGAGGAAATCATCCACAGTGACTGAATTAATACTCTCTCTGTCTCAGGTGTTTTGTTAATTGAGTCTCATCTGGTTTTGTAATTAATGTATATTGTGATGGCACATTAACAGACACTTTTCAAGTATACAAAAAAAGAAGAAAGAAATAAGCATTTAGTCAAACTGCACAGTAGCTTTTGAATGACTATCAATGGAGAAAGATGCTTTGTGTTCCCAGATGGTTTCACAGCATCTATCAACATGGGCTAAATGGACCATGCTAACTAGCTAAACTGTGACCTTTTGTCCAAAATTAATGGTAGTGGGTGGCAGTATGACCGCATTTTTAATCGCACATCTTTGACCTCTTCTGACAGCTCTCAATTAATGAGAAATCAGATTTAGGAGTGTGCATACATTTTATATTAAATTGCATAACAAGCATGAGGAAGTGTAAATGCTACTATTCAAAAGTTTGGGGACTTAAAAAAAGAAAAAGAAATTAATACTTTTATTTAGGCAGTATCCATAAAATTCAAAAGTGACAGTAAAGACATTTGTAACATTACCAAAGATTTCTATTTTAAATAAATGCTGTTTATTTCAACTTTCTATTCGTCAAAGAATCCTGACAAATATTTTAAGTTAATACTTTTCAAGTTTTTAATACTCTAATCAACGTGGGCATGGACAAATATGGATGCTTTATTCAAATGTACGTTTATTATTATTGAAACCATAGTCAACACAGAACATGAAGTCTAGATGTTTCAAAGGTCATAGATGTTTTCAAAGAACTTGTTCATATCTATTAAACACATGAAAAAAAGAAATGCCAGGTTCCTATTACTTCTCTTGCAGCTATATTCTCAATAAAACTGTTTTCATTTATATATTTTACTGTTTCTTTTGTCAGACAACAGAATGAATATGAAATAGTGACTGAAATGCGACCCATTAAGACTACATAAAAAGTCGCCTGATGAAATCAAATACACATAAGATTAAAGACAATAGCTGTGGTGTGATTCTCAGAAATGAAATAAGGTTTGGGTGCTTTTTTTGAAGGGACAAAAAGTCGCTAAAGGGATCTGCAATGTTGCTAAGTTGGCAACAATGTGCATCTCCATTTCTCCAACTACAGATTGGGCCACGGGTCAAACAGAAAATAGCGCTGCGTTAATCACGTGTTAATAATATTAGTGCAGTTAAAATGAATTTGCTAATATATATATACAGTATATATATATATATATAAAATAGAAAAGTTATATACAATTTAAGTTAAGTTTAATTATAATAAAAAAGTTTCATTTGTTAATTCAAATACATTTAATTAACTAATTTATTTCTTTTTTTGTTCATGGATGGCTTGATATGGTGCTCAACTAGTTGTGGCAATATTAAGCAGACATTCTTACTTTGTTTTTATTGGGCATTAATGTAAACATTACAGGAATTTGTATTGTACTGAACTAAATTGCTGGTAATTTCCGCAACATGAGTAATATAGATCTAAATCAAGGCTTAATCAACCAGCAGTGTTAAGATAGGCAACTCAAGTGTTAAAGCAGTGTTTGATCAAGTAAATGTGTCTCCTCCACTTTATGGCAAAAACCCATGGTCAACACAATGACACACACACACACACACACACACTCACACACACACACACAGACTCACACTCATGCACTTGCACATACTCGTGTCCACCTTCTACTAACTTTAGAGTCCCATGTGTTTGTATCCTCAACAGAGCACACTGTTATACTTCCCGCTGTCTGATGGCTGCGTTTACTCTGAGGTTAATTTGCCAGCTGTTCTTATCTTACTGAGATGGAATGACTGGAAAATGGGGAAAGATTTATTTCCCCTGACATCTTTAATTCTGATTTGCTTTTAAAGGCCATGACAAGTGGATATCGTTTTTTCCATTCCATTCCCTCTCACCGAGGCTCTCTGATTGCTAGGTTCTTTACATTCTCCTGTTCCCACCTGACCTGATGCCAGAGGTTTGAGGTGCATTCAGGACTACAAGATGTGAGATTCTATTGGAAATTTGGTAAGACGAATGATAATAGAGGCTTGTGCATCATTCAGAATTAAATAGAGGATTTGAACTGAGGAAACAATTAGGATGCAGTATTACTATTTGAATGAATGTAGAATTAAAATGGGATGAAATTACATTCATAAAGCTAACGTTTTGATGATACGTTTAACTGATTCTTGAGACATGGGACAAAACATATCCAGCAATTGTAACTCCTATTAGGTTTAAAAATGAAAAAATGTCAATTGTAAATGTTATGGGGGTTTAATAATAGAATGTATTTAACACAATTTTCCCCTTCAATTTAATTTTACCATTATTATATCAGATCTATGACACTTATTGGCTTCTCACTACATCTAAAACAGTGTCCAAGGGCTCAATCATTCATATGTAGACCTAATCAGTGGTGACTGTATCTAATTAGCGAGCAAGTCAAGTGTCACAATTACTTTCCCACATATTTAATAACAAACCTAACCAGCATTGTCGTTTCAATTTACATGCCTAGTACAATAGATGGATGGATGGATGGATGGATGGATGGATGGATGGATGGATGGATATATAGATGGATAGGGTTAGTTGGGTAGATAGGTGTTGAATTTTTGCACCCATATACATCTTTTCCTCTATTGCTGGGACAGTCAGATTGTTGCTGTTTTTCACTGCTTCTGTGCAGGATAAAGATAGAGTTTCCTCTTCTCTGGGTGATGGATGGCCCTGCTGCTATTTTGGGGGCTGATGGGGGATTGCCTCTGTGGAGATCAGCATATAAAAGAACTAGTCAGCATCGGTCTGACACTGCTTTACTGTTCCGCCAATAAAGCTCACAGAAATATGGAGGGACATTACCCTTACGCCACACACCAGAAACAGACATGCTATATATTCTTCATCCAATCATGCCTACACTTTATTCCTATCCTCTCAAATAATGTATGGACAGGACTGAACTTGAGTCTGCATCCTGTGAGTGTACTTGGCAGGTTATTCTGTCATTATTGACCAATTCACATTTTTTTTCATCAAAATAGACATGTATGACAATTTAGGGTGCGTTAATTAATGGAGTACACATGGAGTAATTTCTTAGTATAAATGTTTTAATGTATTTTATTTAGTTTGTAATATTAATTTGTATATAATATTATATTGTGTATTATATGAAATAAGATAATATGATATCAGTGTGTAGTTAGCAGTGAACACTGCATTGGGACCCTTTGAATCGGAACACTGCTTCTCATGTCTTGCTCTGATAATTGCATTATTTTGGGTTCAGTGATATTGATACTAATGTGGGCCCTTTTATAAATAAGCTCCATTAAATGAATTCCTTGCTCCTGAATGAGCTTCAGGTTCATTGTGTTTTGCAGGAGGTACAGATGTTGATGAGAAATTCAAGCATTCAGAAGGATGGAAAAAGCCACAGTTGCACTAATGACTAAACCCTGAAGAGTCACTGTAATTACTTGTAATTTCAAATCAGCCCACACACTGTTTGATTTTAAGCTACTTTTTATAAAGTGCTGGAAGTGCTGTTATTTTGTATTGTAATCTAGCTAGTTTGTTAGCTTATTTGCTGCATACAGAATATCACATAGTTCAATGTATGAGT
Organism: Gymnocypris eckloni scoliostomus; assembly: GCA_027564155.1. Classification (NCBI taxonomy): domain Eukaryota; kingdom Metazoa; phylum Chordata; class Actinopteri; order Cypriniformes; family Cyprinidae; genus Gymnocypris; species Gymnocypris eckloni. The sequence goes on from CM050429.1 coordinate 6,740,271, forward strand.
AAAAATAATATTTGGACACAGTCTCTGACAGTATTATGTTTGATATGATGTTACATATGCGTAGCTTCCCAAATTGTAGAAAAACACTAAATGCATTCAAAATGTAATTTTAATCAGATTTCAACGAAATGTTGTTTAAAACACCAAAAAGGATTCTAAACAAATCAAAATGTAAATGTTTTTGGATTTTGATTGGTAGAGACTGGTAAAAGCAGTCAGGTGTGTCTGTGCTCAGCTGCAAACACTCAGCATCTGTGGAGATCTCAGTGTCTTGCTTTAGGACATTGAAGTCCCAGACAGAGTAGGACGCTACGGTCTGGTCTAACCAGATATATAACCCTATTAATCCTGCAGCAAAAGAGCTGCGGTATAGCAATGTTAGACCTGAGAGAAACCACTTTATCTCCCTCTCTATTTCCATGCCCAGCTGGTAGATTATGCCATACTTCAGTGTAGCAGTGAATGTCTCATTTCCCTTTCCTCTTTCTCTTCCATTGCCTTCTCTCTCCTTCCTAACCCTTTGAGGCTTATGTTATTCCATTTACACCACCTGTCTTATGTTTCCCTCCTGTGCCAAACCTTGTTTCTGACAATTTTCAATTGTTTTTCTCTCCACTTCCATGCAAATGCATTCTTTCTCTTGTTTCATATTTCTGCAGATATTTTTTTCCTGCCTGAGGGCTTCTTCTTGTCTAGTCTTCTCTGTAAACAAACATTGCATAACATTAACCAATATCTCACCCGATCTATAAAGCAAGACCAGTATGTTGCATAACCGGTTTCTTATTCAGTATGTGCTATTTGTGCTGGTACCTCTCACGCTGATGACCAAACCCACAGCAGTTGCATAAAACCCAACTGCTCTACTTCTCTTGTATCTCGTTTGAGTTATTTGTCTCCTCCAAAAATGCAATTTTATTGCTCAGTGGGTTCTATTTAACAGCTCAAGACATACACTTAATTAAGTTTGCTGTTTTGTTTCTCTAAGGGTCCAAAGTTAACACTTTAAAAGTGCCAAATGAGAGGAAAAAGTGGCTTTGGTGGGATAAGAAAACACTTGGCTTGTACATTTATATGGAATTGGAACATAATACATTGTTTCAATTAAATTTGTTTCAAAATGTAAAATCATATTAGCATATTTTATCATTTATACATACTGATAAAAAATGTATAGCCTGAATGCTCTATAAGTTTTTGTATAAAAGCCTCTGCTAAATGCATAAATGTTAATTTATCATCATAAAATAGACAGTTGTTGACCATAAAGTCACAGTTTAGAGCTATTCAATTCGTAGATTTTATAGCCCAGATAATTTAGCTTTAGAAAAAAACTGTGACCGTAAATAACTAGTCTTTCTTTTTAAGAATGAAATAACAGGATGTTTTATCCTTGAAAATTTAAACCAATTGAATCTTATGGGTAGAATTTAAAGGGTGATATAATGCTACATGCACTTTTAAAAGTTGTTTGAACATAAATGTGTGTTGGCAGTGTGTGTACACAACCACCCTATAATGATAAAAAATCCACCCAGTGTTTTTTTTTATCTACTAAAATCTTTACCCATTTCTCAAATCTAGCTGTCTGTCCGTGTGAAGTCACATGGAGAGGCCCCTCCCACTATAGTTTGATTGACAGAGGCATTTCAGCACAGCAGACTGCACTGGTGTCTTACCTCAGACCCGCCCTGAGTGAGCTGTCATCAGTTTCACCGCCAGAGCAGATGTAGACAAGAATGACTCCTAAGCGATTGAGGTGTTTTGTTGTTGGATGTAATAATGAACATAGCAGTAGTCATTTACTCCCATCATCTGAGCGGCTGAAGAGGATTACTTTTGGTTTTGAAGGGAAAGCGCCCTTGATATACCTAAATGCGTATATGTTCGCGCAAATCATTCGTGATCCAGCTTCGCCAACAGAAGTGAGTACAAGGTTTTTTAAATGAATCTTTGCAAATTGCCTTTCATAATAATGTGCTAATTAGCAAGTTTCAAGATGAATGCGGCTAAAGTAAACAGTCCCTCAGAGAGCAGTTCGGAAGAGAGGGGCGGAGTCAGCAGAGCTCATTAACATTTAAAGGAGAATGACACAATACCACTTGCTCTGAAAAGAGCTGTTTTTGACAGGCTAAAAAATTTGTTTTTACACTACCAATGAAACATTTTAACCAAACGATGTTACAGCTTGTGGAAAATGGGCATTATATGACCCCTTTAAAGCAAATAGAACAATTTTAAGAAACCACACCACAAAGAAACCAAACAAAAGTATCTTCTTTTTGTTTGTGGAAATATCTGCTGTGTTACTCACCGAGTACTGTATATTCATGCATGTGTGAGAGAGTTAGGGCTGTAGGGATGATGGTTGCAGTATTGATCAGAGCGTGTTTGTTGGGCAGGGTAAATGGCTGTGATAGATGGCCGTGTTAAGGAGGTGTGCTGTTCCCTGTGGCTGCTGTCCTGGTGGGTCTCCACACAGCCCTTGCTTTGCTAATGAAAGCAGATGCTACAGTGCAGGATCAATGGCTCCTTTACTCAGGAAATGACACAAATCAATCTATGTCAGATCTATGCCACCAAATAACGCTGCCCAGGAGAGGGAGGTAAGGAAAGAGAGGGAGTGTTTTTGGATTCTTGTTCACCCTAATTTTTGTTTTCTTTTACTTATTCTACTTCCAATTGGTGTGTCGTGTTGTAAAGAGGGTAAAGATCCCACAGCTCTTAACAAAGACACCTGCCCACACCGAGTCCACATTGAATGTATCAGAATTTTAGCGGCAAACAGCTAAATTTTCCTTTTTTTTTGTTCAGAGAATATATCTTAAATTAAGTATCTTTAAAGAAAACACATCTAAAAGTTTGAATCTTATGGATTTTTTTCAGTAAATGTATTTTGTTCATGAATACAATATTGAAATACTAATATATATATATATATATATATATATATATATATTCATTTTTCAATGCCTCTGCCTGTTGATTGTGTGATTGTACTGAATCTTTCTCACTAGAGACAGAAACATGCACCTGCAACCCTCTTGATTTAACACCACTTTTCCCCAGCACTGTTTTTAACAGGATTCTAGGAAGAGAGCAAAAACGAACATCTGCATCAGCAACCCACCTACCCTCTCTACCTGTAGAATCAGGAAAAACAACAGACATGAGACAGTTATTCAGTCATTATAACAAAATGAACTCTGATTGGGCGATCAGGACCAAAATGCAAGGTGGACATAAAACCGGTACTGTGTAGGAAATCGGTTGCCCAAGACAACAGTCAAATATGCTTTTTATTGGTCATTATACAGAAAACCACAGTTGACCAAATAGAATCAATTATTTTAGAGAGACGTTTAATATTTCAAATGTAGTACTGACGTCACTTACACCCTGATCAACAGGATCCTGTGGAGCTCCATTAGGATGACAGATCTTTCTACACCTAAATTATGGTTTTGCAGAGAAGTTAGGGTGTCATATAACCATGTGTTTGCTTGTCAGATTTAGATTACACCTCAAGCATTTCTGTTTTATTCCTCAGGGAACAGGGAGCGAGTTACAGCCCATTGCATGCGCTGTTTGTTTTAAAACAAATTAACATTAATAATGTATTGTTTTAGCCTAGATACAGTGGAATCAAAAGTGAAAATTAAATATAATTTATTTATCCTGCTGTTCCATACACGTTCACAAGCCATTTCACCATACATCAACCGTAAACTACTTGCCCTGCAAGTCAGGGGTATGGTAACACTTTCTGAATGATGCAGTTTTCCATGTTCAAAAAGAGAGCCGTGTGTATGAGATGGAGCGAGAGCACTTGGATAGAAAGGCTCCTTGGCTACTGTATCCTTACATGGACAATGTCAATACAAGCTTGACAGATTTGGCCCATCTGCTTTCTGTCAAAATATCATTAATGCCATAACAAGCCAGGGGTAGAAGGGAAGATGAGAGCGTTTGTATAGACATACGTCTGGAACTGAGTCTGTGTGTGTTCTGTCACTCTGCTACTGAGTGGAAACTCTTTTGCGTGCAGATAAGGCTGGAAAAACCTCATCAGCTGTTTTAGTTTTAGACAATTCTGCAATAATCCTCCCATGTTAATACAATTTGGTGTCAATATAGTTTTGCTGTTACCCAGCTTTTCATGTGCTCTTATGATGCTTGTGGTTTCTCCAGTGATAAAAATCCCCCTCTGATGCGGCAGATTTACTGCTGCAGCCGGGGTGAAAATGAACCCCAAGTCTACAATAGAGTTTCAGCACACCGCTTGTAAACAGTCCAATTAAAGCAAGCTGTGGAGAACACTTTAGTGGGTTTTGCAATGACCCTGTGCATTAGTAAAGTGTGAGGGCCCACCAGAGGCAAAACTGCATTTGGAGGAAAAGAAAGTTAGACCGAGACTATAATCATGCAGCTTTCAAAGTGGACCGACACTCACCATTATTTTGCCACATATTGTAAATATTCTGTATGTTATATACAGTTCTATATGTTATATACTGCATATATACAATGTGCAATATTATAATTTTTATTAAAGAAATGTTGTATTTTATTTATTTATTAAGTAAATTCTGTTCGTTTTAACTTTCTGTTTATCAAAAAATAAAAAAAATAAACACCACAAGATTAGATGATATAAAATAGTAATGAAATATATATATTTTATGACCCCTGCTGTTCTGTTCAGATGGCATCTAGCTGGTAGGAAAATTCCAATTAATTGCATGTTAAATTAGTAATTACCATCAATTAAAGCACTTAATTACTGTGACAGGCCTCAATATAAACCGTTTTTCTGATGAAACCCCAAGAGGTTTAACTGTGTATTTTGGTTCTCAAGAGTTTCTTATCAGAAGTTTTCACTCTGTCCACCCAAAGCTGGAATTGTTGACCTTACGGTCTCAACCTAAAATCTTCTATCACAGACAGAGAGAGAGAGTGTGTATGTGTGTGCATAAAAAGTGTCCTTCTTGAACATACATTAGCTTCGTTTAAGCTGTAATGAGTCTTTTTCTCGTATCCTTCCTTGAAGCATGTCTCGAGTTCTTCCTGGATTATTTCATGTCTCTCTTTCTAATTTACCTGTGTCGACACAGCACAGCCAGCCGTGACAGAGTCTTTCCTGTGAACATTTGTGTTTGAGCGCGTTTGTGTGTTTAATGGAGCTAGTGGAGCAGGACCGCCAGCAGCGGTGAGTGTGGGGTTTCATGGTGCGGTTGAACTTTCTGGGGTGAATGAGTTCAAAGTGTTTGTAAATGACAGAGATTTCCATCTGTCCTCCAAGTCTTATTGAGCAATAGAAGATTGATGAATTCCATTAGCAGCTCTTCTTTTCTACGCAATCCTTCGCCACTTCTTTGCCTAAATAATTTTTTAATTCCTTTTAAATAAGCTTGATTTAAGCTTTTATATGGTTTCAATTTTGCATGTTCTTTTTTGATAGCATTGGTTAAGAGCTGTGAAGAGCAGCCATAGTAGACAGAGGGAATTCAATGTAGGACTGATGAAAGGACAGACTAGACTGAGAACATCTGAAGAGTGGAGTGAGACTCCGTAAATGGGTAGCTTCTTGAGGACAGGTATATTTGAGCTTTCTCTTCGCTGCCTGTGGTTTAAGTGGCTGTTAAGCTCCTTTTGTGGTCCAGATTGATGTGGTCTTTCTTCACAGCACAGTGGCAGTCACTGTTATCTCTTCATGGCTCAGTGCTTGAAGTCTTGGCTTGAACCTCAGCATCTGTTCTTTTGTCTCATTACATGTATATTTAGGTTAGGTAGTTGCAAAACTTTAAGTGGATATCCTGCATTGTGATATGCTTTACTCCATAAACAACAAAACAGCATTTTGACAAATATTGAATACATTTAGATTTATGCATTTGACAGACACTTTTATCTAACAAACATATATAATGTAGCATTCAGCATGCAGCTTTTATGAGCTTTATTTTATTTAAATTCTCAAAAATTCATACAAATTCTTAAGAAAATGTTATGATTTTTAAATAATTAATAAATGTTTTTTAAATATCTTAAATCTATTATCTAATTAAAATGTATTATTTTTAAATAAAATATAATGTAAATATTATGACCATTACTGCATTTGTATTTATATTAAATACAAATATATATAAATAATATGTTTAAAAAATGTATATATTCATCACTATGAAACAATTTACAGCGAGTAGGTAAAACATGGAGAATAACATAAATGGTAGCCATTTACATCACTTGAAGTGCACACGTTTAACTCTTTTAAATCTGTTGATAAGAAAAATTGCTTGACTAACATTCCTTGAGACTACTTTGAGAAGTGAGACTGTCTCAACATTTTTTATTATTTTTTGCCTTGTATTGTTTTTTCTTTGTGTTTTTGTGATAGTTTGCATTGTAGGACTCAAGCTGACATCTTGTTAGCACCAGCAACTGTAGAGCAGAATGAAAGAGAGAGACAATGAGACAGGCTGAGGTAGTGAGGGAGTACAGGAGAGGCCATTTGCTGTTTGATGAGAACCTGCTGCTGTTTCCCTCTATGCCAGGAGCGTTTATGAACCCTGTCAGCTGCTAGAGCTCACCAGCTTCCCCAGGTCTGGATCCTGTTAGTGCAGGATTTGTGCTCATCACATGGAAAAGAGCTTGTGCCGATTCCCCCCACTTCTCCTAATGGTACCCAAAAGGGAAAGGAAAGGAAAAGACGGAGGGAGGGAGAGAAAGGGTGAGCAAAATGTCTCCTGGCCCACACCTTCAAAGCCAAGCTATGCTGCATCATGGAAAACTGGCTCCGTTCCCCAGCCACGCGGGTGATGTTCAATACACATAAGAATCATTACACTAACTCTCCTTTGTGTACTTTTTGTTTCTCGTACTTGTGCTTGAAGAAACTATGATAGCTCTAGTTGACTACCGATAAAAGTTGCATCTTATAGCTTCGTACCAGTTTATATTTTACAGAAATCTGATGCTTTACAGGTCTAAAGAAAACTTTGTGCATGCCCAGATGACATTCTTTTCATAGCTTTTGCTATATTAATTTGCATTTTATACTTTCTACAAGAGTTTGGATACTCTAAAATAGGGGTGGGAGAAAAAAACTGATTCTCCGATGCATCGCGATTCTCTCAACGATTCTGAATCGATTCTGAATATTTCAGAAATTCTTTTTCCGCATATTTTTTCATGTGCACCAGAGACGCTTCGTGCTTCATTACACAGAATTTGCGCTGAGACACATGCGCATTGCTTAACTGTAAGTGCTTCCTCCCACCTTGTTTTACTTTAGATATGCTTTATGCTTTAATTTATGCTGTTTGGAATGCAGTACTGTTAGATGCCCAAAACTTGCGCACTGACAGACTTTCACGTGTGCTTTGTGTTGGTTTGTCCTGGAGCTCGATTGCGGCTGCGTTTAAATGCATTTGCATTTTCAAAATACTTTTATACGAAATTGATGTACACACAAACAGTTGTGTTTTCAGAGCAAAACATCTGATATATCGAAATAGATCTGTGCATTAGTGTAAATGCAGCCTGTTAAAGCTGCCGCTGTCTATGATCTCATCAGTAATAAATTAATCAAATGACAATAATGCTGAGGAAAAAAGAAAAACCCATAGCCTAACTATTGTCTGTAAACTTTCGGATACTTAAGAACACTTATATATAAGTACATTTTGCACAAAATAAATTTGCTATAAAATTTAGATGAAAATGTAGTCATGTGTTGTAATATTGAAAACTGAGAATGTGATGCATCGTGATATTGAGTTGATAATAATAATTGTAATTGAATTGAATCGTGAAACCATTGAAGATTAGGGATGTGCCCTACTTTTAAGATGGTAGGACTGACACACAAAGATTGCAACTATAAACAAAAGGCATAGAAACTAAAATTTTTGTTAAAATGTAAAGTTGTAAAGATGTATTTGCAAAGCAAAATAATTAATTGTGGAAAAAAATTTAGATTAAGAATCGTTTTGGAATTATGCTAATTTATTTGTATGTTAACAAAAATGTGCAAGTTTGTTTTTATGAAATTAATGTTATTATCAGTAGTAGTAAATTAAAGTATTTTATAATTTTACAAACAAAAACTATTTAAAATATCATTCTAATGTTTTTAACTATTTATTAATACAAATCATTCTGTTAAAAAGATTCCACAAAATATTAGGCAGCACAACAATTTTCAACATTGGTGATAATAATAAATGTTTCTTAAGCACCAAATCAGCATATTATAATGATTATTCAATTAAAAATATAAAAATTTGACTTATTTAATGACTTATAAAAAATACACCTTTTTTCTTAATGTTTTGTTGTATGTTTGACCAAATAAATGCAGCCTTGTTGAGCATAAGAGAATAAATAAATAAAAATCCAGCCCCAAACTCTTGAAAGCCTCACAAAAGATAATAGCTGAACAGAAAAAAACGTAGCATACATTACATTTGTGCCTACAGAAACAATATACACATAAAACATAAAGGCACAATTTAGTAATGACCATCATAATCTCAACGAATGGTTATTGAAATGATTAAGTGTTTCCATTGACTTCAGTGAACTTTAGCTGGATGCTCTCAAGGCTTTGCATGCCTATGGCTGCGTTGTGTTTTGTTAAGTAGTTGCTTAGAAATAAAGCGGCGTGTTTCATCTAGCCGATCAGCTTTGTAAGACACTTGAGTAGATTGTATAAACAGAAGGATTGGTTAATAGACTTTTGGCAGGGGAACATCCTGTCTGTTCCTGGACCCTGTCCTCCTCAAGACAAACTGCTGGAGGCGGAACGGCGTTACCTCCTCCCCGGTGAAGTAAGGCTTAAAAAGAAACCCAACCGCTGTTGTGTCTGAGAGGCTGCAGTTACGATGGTTCTGTGTGAACTTACATTGTGTTTTATTTGTCTATAAGGAAGAGATTCGGAACTCCCTCCCTCTGTAAAAGTGCTGGGGGGAGTTTTAGCGGGGCGAGGTGCTCTGCTGATATTTTGGGTTATGTGTCCCAAAGCTCTTGAAAAAAAGTTATTTTGGGACCTACACAGATACACTAGTTCACTCGCTTAAAATTTAGAATATAGAAATATTATAAAATATACTATGTTTAATAAGGATATGTTTAATTGATAATTCTATGGACTATTAAACGCCTGTTTACACAGTCTCAAAATGAATCAAAGTTAGCCCAGACTACGTGATAATGTTAACAATTGATATTTTGACACACCATGTTCTGTCCTATAATTATCTGGTAGCCTTTCAGTTTTAACAGAAGATCTTGAACCTGATTCAGCCTCCGTGTGTTGTGGCCAGAACATCATATTGATGCAGCAGTGGTATTATGTGATCAGCTTCAGGACCCTGGACAGCACCATGTCTGATTAGACTCAACCTCATGTTAAAAACACCATCATTTCTCACCTTATAGACTTTCAGGTGTGTTCAGTGTTTGTGTCTGTTATCGCTGAAATAATATTAATTGGATTCTGTAAATGGTACCATATTTTTTGAGCAGTTATACTCTTTTAATGTACTTTCTAAAGAACAGAAATGTAGTTTTGTTATTATTATTTATAATTGTGCAACTTTCCAATCATGGGTATACAATGTATGTATATAATGTAAAAGGGTTAAGTTAATTTGCTCAAGAATACAGTATAAACCATAATATTGTGAAATATTACAATTTAAAATAACTGTTTTCTGTTTAAATGTTTTAAAATATGAAAATGTGTGAAAAGGTTGAATTTTCAGCTGTCATTACTCTAGATTCAGTGTCTCGTGATACTGTAGAATATTTTAATATGCTGATTCGGTGATCAAGAAACATTTCTTCTTATTAACATTTGTTGTGCTGCTTAATACTTTTTGTGGAAACAGTGGTCAATTTTGTACAGGATTCTTTGAATAGAAAATTCAAAAGATTGGCATCTTTACTGCATCCTTGCTGAATAAAAAGTTTTTTTTAAAAGCTAAAAATACAGACACATACGTTTATACATACAATAAACACTCTATACACAGACACAAACACACACACAAACAACTCTGAAGTGCTGGAATAGTAATAATAAAAAAAAAAATGTTTGTACTAGATGTACTTTTTGGTGGTCAAAGGTATGCCAATGAATATCTCTTCTGTCCTTTGAAGGTGGATCCCTGTTTTTCTCTTTTCTCAAATATGCTCAGTAGTTGCTGGTGGAAGGACAGTAGATCAAATAAATCAATTCATGAAGCTTGATTTACAATGGTCGCACAGGAATATAAAGTAGTTTGTGTATTTGTTCTTGTTTTTGCGATGTCGTGTGTTTAGATTGATTGATTTAAATACAAGACATCCAGGCTCACGCTGCTCTGTATTTACACTCTCTGGAGGCCTGCATGCATGCAGCCGCATTAAAACTTCTCTCAAACCTTAGCGAGCAATTATTAGGTGTCATCTTTGATCAACTCAAATAGCCGTAGTCTGTTTTCTGGCAGTTAACAAAGTTAATTAAAAATCCCCAGTGCAATTTGAGAACAATTAAACTCCAGCAAACTTGTCTTTTCCTGCCAGCTCTAAGCATACGCCTGACTGGCCTGTGTTCTTTTTATAGTGCATCCATGGCTGCACTATATTGATAGACCTCGGATATTCTGGTTTTGTTCTAAATCCCTAACCCAAGTTTAAAACTTCTACAATTTGCTCGGCCTGAACTACTTACAGCAGTCTGTTTAAACTGAACAGATTTATTTTTTGAAAACCTCCCATTGACTTTCGACTGCTCTGACTGTTAGAATAGAATAGAATAGAATGTTCAGCAGTCAAGAAACAAGAGTGATGAGGTCATTGTACTGTTTGTTTAATTGTGCTTTGGTCTTCTGTCTTGCATTTATTTGCATACTGAATTGTGATTGGTCTTGAATGGTGCAGTGATTGTACAAACTCTTCTGAGCAGCTGACAGAAAACAAGACGTGTTGTAGTTGCAAGCACTTGTGCTTCCATCAGGAAAATAAATCTAATTGCTCTCTGAATTGTTTGTGGCTTGTATGCTAGTGTGCAAGTTTTGAGAGATTTTAGAGGAAGCAGTTCAGCATTGGGTTGAGATAACAAAATTAAGCTGTGTCAAAACCTATCAGGTTTTTAAGGGAATTTTTAAGGGAATCGTGTGGTTGCACACGATGCAGTAATGGTCAGTTTTGACTTGCTCCCTCAGCTGGACTTTATGGCAAGGTTTCGTTCTCATGACTTGCTTCACCGAACCTGGAACAGCAACATGCAGTGTTAGATGACAGCCCTAATTATTCATGACAGGCCTGTGTTCAGCCAGCCAGAGGAATGCTCAGGAATGCAGCAGACTGAAAAAAACATCTTTAATTTAGCAGAGTAACACTTATAGTGACTGATCATACAGTCAGTGTCCACTTATCAAATAAATACGAACATACGAAATACACAAGCATTTTCAGCATCTGCAGTGCAAGTAATACAAGCCTTTTCCCTTCGCTCTGTCTGCTGCTGATCCATCATTCTTTCTTACTTTCATACACTTGAACTCTGGATTTTTGATTAAGAAGTAATTCACTGTCAATCGCTGCAAACATCAAGGACGCTAGCTGTTTCAGTTTTGTCAGTAAAACTCCTTGTGAAAGAGAATTCACTCTATTCTGTTACTGTAATGAATTCAGCTGTTTCTTTAAAGTGTTGTTACTCCAAGAATCACTGAAAACCTGACTGAATCTAAATCATTAGACTATGATATCGCTGTCTGGTTTGCGAATGATAACATTCAGACCCCTGTGTAACCTGTGAAAATCGCATTTGATTGTGGAGTCATCAATCAATAGCCAGTGGCAGGGCTGCGCAGGGACATTCACTGCCACCTCCTGATTGTGTGTTATGCTGTCATTAACCCTGGGCCTGTGTGAAGCTCTGGTCAGAGGTCTGAGTTGTGTTTTCACTCTGTTCCAGCTGCAGTGGAAACAGCAGTCAGTGTCCAGACCTTCCTGTTCAGACGGAGGAGAACCATTAGAGGCTCAAGCCAAATCAGAGCCAGATGTCCACAGGCTATTTGTACAAGCCATTCAATAATTCACAGAGCAGCCATTATAACTCAGGCTGTATGGTGTTGTGGATGCTGGATTACTCATGCTATATTTTATATTAATCCAATGGAAAATTAATTATCTTATTCATCTTGTCAGGAACGCAAAGAACTATAAACCAGCCAACCGTCTTAAACAAAGAAACACCCCAATGCAATCTCTTCTCTTCTCTTCTCTTCTCTTCTCTTCTCTTCTCTTCTCTTCTCTTCTCTTCTCTTCTCTTCTCTTCTCTTCTCTTCTCTTCTCTTCTCTTCTCTTCTTGCATCTTCTCTTCTCTTCTCTTCTCTTCTTGCATCTTCTCTTCTCTTCTTGCATCTTCTCTTCTTGCATCTTCTTGCATCTTCTTGCATCTTCTCTATTCATATTTTTCATCTTCACTTCATGCATCTTTCATCTCTTTACATCTCATATTTTGTGTTTTTTAATCTTCTTTTTGTGCCTTTTCTTCTTGCATCTCCTTGCATCTCTAAATTCTCTTGCATTTTGTCTTATTACATACTCTAATATTTTCTCTTCTTGCATCTCATCACATGCCATCTTCTCACCCAATCTCATCTCACTTCTCTTTTTTCTACTTTCATCTCTCATCAGGCTGTATTGTGTATGCTGGATTATTCGTGCTATATTCAAATTTTATTCCTTTTCATATCTTTTCATTCTTCCTAGGTGCTTTCATCAACAGTCTTATTAAATGCTCTTCTTCACATAGGTTAATCGTGTGTGTTTGGTGTGGTAGACAGCAACACCGGCCTCTATCATATCATGTTTGATCAGACAGTGCACACTGCAGGTGGCCTGGCTCATGGAGAAATATTTGAAATTCCAAATCCGAGCATGTCATCATTGTCTGTCTTAATGCTTCTCAAAGTCAAAACGCCAAACGAAACAACACAAAGTCAAGACAGTTTCTCACATACGCAAACAGAAACAGGTGTGCAGCCCACTATATGCTACTGTAACCTTTCTCTCCATCTTTTTCTCACTCTGTTGCATTGCAAAGCAGCAATACGTCAAGCTGATATTTGCATACAGACACTCTCTCGGACATTTACACGCACAGGCCGCTGAATTGGTAGGTGGTGCTGTGTTTTGTCTTGCTGGTGGAAAGAGGTCCCTGGGGTTGAGAGCTTTGAAAGCTCAGATGTCTGGGTCTGTGGGAGCCTGGCGCTGTGACCACATGGCTCTGAATGCTAAAAGACACATTGTCTGGCCCAAGCGTTTAGCAGAGTGCTGGTACCTGCAGCTGTTTGGTAAAAAGGTTGTTTCTTCCTGGTCCTGTATTTTCATTTTCCCCCACATCTGACTGCGAGAGATCTCTCAAATAGCTCTGCAAAACGTGCCTGGGTGCACGTATAAGGCAAAAGTCTGTGATTGGTTTCATTTATACTTGAACGCTTTGACGTTTTGATTTATGTAAGCTAATTTTCTTGGCTGAATTGAAGCACAGTGCACTCAGACAGATTTTACTAAATTGCTGAGGTGATGCAACTTGAATGTTGCTGTTATTAAAGCAAAATGGGTCAAACTAAATAAATATACTTATAAAATTCATGCAGATTTTCACTTTTTGCTCAAAAATTTGTGCTGACAATATAATTAGTTGTGAAAACAAATATTACATTAAAAAGGAGTGCATGCATTTTCTCCATTGGTTTTAGAATGTGTTTTGAATCACTGCTACTGTTTTGCGTGTCTATTGGTTTACAGTAATGACTGTAGCAGAAGCCCTTTTTCTTAGGCACATTGTGTGTGTGCACATGTCCGTATGCAGGTTTAAATGCAATAAACATGTTCTAGTTGAATAGCACGACACCCGTTTGAGCGTAATGGTTGTGGTCTGCCATTACCACCAGGATATGGGAAGCGCTATATCCTGCAATGACTCATAAACTCTGTCACGATCCACTCTTTGGGGATCGTAATACTATGGAGTGTTATGAGATTCACAGAAGCCCTCACACTAACTGAAAGATTCTGGTTTGTGTGGGTGTGCATGTGTTAGCCAAGCACTAAAAGTGCGAGGAGTAGGTCAGACAGACTGTGTCTCACTGACGAAAAGAGAAAGAAAGACAGAGGAACAGGTGAGGGCTGTCAGCATGACTGTGATAACAGCTGTTAACACGCTTACATACAAATGCCAGAACTAGTTTGTCATTGATCACACACAGACAGATACACAACTAGTAAACAACCCCTAAACTCTTTACACTCACCAGTCAAGTATGATGCTCAGTTAGGCCTTTCAGCAGTTGTATTGTTGCATTAATAATTATAGAATGATGTTTCAAAAAAAATTGGGAAATATAGAGACTTGAGTCTTTTCATGCATTAAAATGGACGTATCATGTACAACAAGATCTGCCTGGCTCTTTAGAAATGAAAGTGTACAGCTAGATCGGTCATATCAGGAATCATTCAGGAATCAATCGTTGTATTCAGAAACGGATAAACAATAGTATAAACTAAACAGAGGATTGCCAGTCATAACTAAGCTTTTAAATCTAATTTACATACATTTCAAATCAAATAAAAAATTAAAACTCCAAGGCCCTTGAAAAATTTAGGTACTTTATTGTTTGTTTAAGTTTTTGAAAGAAGTGTCTAATGCTTACCAAGGCTAAATTTATTCGATGAAAAATACAGTTAATACAGTAATATTGTGAAATATAATTACAGTTTGAAATCATTTAACATAATACATTTTCTATGATAATATATTTAAAATGCAATTTATGCCTGTTATAGCAAAGCTGAATTTTCAGCAGTCATTACTTCAGTCTTCAGTGTAACATGATCCTTCAGAATTTTTTCTAAAATAATTTTTCAAATCTAATTTACATACATTTTCAATTCAAAACTCTACATGGAATGGAACTAATTTCCAGTGAAGCATATGTACTGTTCAAATCATTTAGTCAGATTTACTGAATAGAAAGTGCTGGTAAATGAGCTGGTTAGTGCATTTATATTGTATCAACCCCCAAAAGGTTTTTTCAAACAATGGGTTGAGTAGTTTGCTCCATTATTCTTTGTTGTTTCATATATAATGCTGTTTTCGAAAGATTATGAGTTCAGAGAGTTAAAGGATCTGTGTTGAAACCTACTTGAACCTACTATTAGCTATGCAGCATTACTATATTCTCGAAAGTAAGAATTTTCTGTTAATATGGTTACATATGTACAGTAAATGTGCTGCAAAAGCTGCTTTCACTGGCAAACAGGCCTAAGGGTCAGAGCGAGAGGGTCGGAAATGGTCATGTGAACAATTATGGTGCAGGAAACCAATTATAAGTGGACCTGAGATGGGAAAGAAATAGTAATAATATACAAAATTACAGAATATGGTTCCTTTCAACAAAGGAAGGAAGGAGGCTAAAGGTAAAATACAGAAGACAGTGCTGGATGTAAAAAACAGGCTCCCAGACACAATGTATTTACAGGAAACATAAGGACAACAGCTGCTGGAAGACACAGTGATGTCTGCTAGTTCACTCAGACAGCATACGGCTGCACGTCTCGCACAGCTGCATCTGCTTCTGAAAATGAAGAGTCCATCTCTGTTCTCCACCTCAGGCCAATGTTCTTAATGGCCTGTTTATACAGGGTAAGAGCAAAAGAGAGACAGCGAAAACAGGACAGATACAGCATACTGCATCAGAGGGACAGCAGGAGAAAGTATGAACTGTATGTTCCTGTAAATCGCTCTCAGACAATAGCAGAGAAGCCATAGGGTGTGTGTTGTGTGCAATGACACACATCCATCATTAGTGATACTCTGCAGCTTTAATGATGCTGAAAGTGATGAACTGTTAGGGAAGTTCTTTATGTGAGTGTGTCATTCAGGTACTTCAAAAGCTGTTATGTTTACTGGTCAGTTGCTAAAAGAGCTGTAGAAAAGCACCACCGGATTCGATTGCGATCTAATGCCTCTCTGAAAGCTCTCAGATTCAGTCGGTGTTCTTTCAGTTCTTTCACAGGGTCCATCCTGAGATTTGTTAAGGTGCTTTCACATCAGAACAAAGAAACCTTCAGTTTCATCTCGCAGTTGCTCAGGTGAAGTCACACAGAACAGGATACAGTTACTTCAGCTGTCTGACTAATGTTTTTCCTTTTTGTTCCCTGGCAGGTTCACTTTGGTGTTTGGCTGTCTGGTTCTCTCTGTGTTCTCCACCATCCCTGCTCATATGGACCTCTCCAATCACTGTCTCTTTATATTGGTGAGACACACAAACTTACTTTACTGTATGTAGAAACAAAATTCCCACCTGAAACACTTAGTCAATAGAGAGTTCATTGCTGTGTACAACCCCATTTTACTTCTGTAATGATGAATTTCAGAATAAAATGTAGTATTAAATGAAACAAATTTAGTTTGGAACTTGAATTGATTGTATGGGGGAAAGTTTGCGTAAACCGTCACTAAATCACATGGCTATTGGTTAAGATTATCCTACATGGCCTAAGTGATGTCAGAATCACTACTTTTCAAAGTTTGGGGTTATTTTTTGTTTTATTAATTATTTTTATTAATTATTATTTTGAATGACGATGCAATAGATTGATTGATTGATTGTTCAGGTTTGTTTTCACAGGAATAAATTAAGTTTAAAAAATATGTAAAATAGAAAACAGTTGTTTTAAATTGTAATAATGTTTCATGATGTTACTTTCTAAGTGTACTTTTTACTGTATTTTTTATTCAAAAAATTTCAAAAATATCTTACCAACCCCAAACATTTGAACTGTAGTAGGGAAGTCCACACTACAAATATATAATGATAACAGCACAGAGGAATAATAGTGTTGTAAAGTTATAGTTATCATTCGTGCGGGTCTGAAGACCAGGGTTGTAGGGTCAGCGAAGGTAAACTTTAAGTCTCAAAACAAGGTCTCAGTGTTTCTCTCTGGTCTGGTGTTCAAAGATCCCTTCAAAAACGTTTAAAGATGATCACTGGGATTAGGCCATTTGATATGTATTGTATTATGCTGGGCTGGTTTCATCCTTTCACTGAGATGTTTTACTGGCTGATGGGATCCTCTCAGATGACAGCAGAAAGCAGCATGCTATTAGTGATTGAGCACCTCAGTCCCACTGGACGCTTGGTGGAGCGGGCCAAGGTGTTCCTGTTTCAGTTAAAGAGGCTGCATTGAGAGATGTTCAGAGACTCTGAGCTGACCTGAAAGCAGGATGGGATAGCGTCTACCCCACTGGTGGGAAAGCAGAACCTGCACAGCCTCCAGTATCAGATAGTGCTCAGGATAAGTAGACAGTGTTGTGTCAAGCCGTGGGAAGCCCAGCTCGGCTGTCACAGTGGATCAGGACAGGACAGTTTAAAAGCCTATCCCAGGCCTCTTACCCCTCAGAGATGGGGCAAATGTGAAATGTGACCCGTGAAAGGTTGATTAATACATCAACAGCTGCAAAGAGGACTTGATATTCAGAAAAATAATATCAACATCACCATCAACAAATTAACTGTCATTTAGTTTATTTGTGCCAGGTGATCCAAAAGCATGAAAGTTTCAACTAAGGACCAGATTGTGAGCACAGTGAGAATCAGTGAGCAGTTTAATGTAAATGTGTGGTGTTTCTCTGGGAGCGGAGCAGTGTTATAAACTCTATGCACACAGACAGATGTTTTTTCAGGAGAAACCCTCTATGATCTCAACTCGGGTTTATCTAACACCGCAATTAGCAGGCACCAGGAATGTGGCCATGATGGATTAGCTGAGAGGTTAATTGTGTTACAGTAGCTAGGCCTCCTGTGGTGTGTGTGTGTGTGTGTGTGTGTGTGTGTGTGTGTGTGTGTGTGTGTGTGTGTGTGTGTGTGTATGTGATATATTCATGCCTAACTTTACAGAAAATAACAATAAGCATTTTATTTGGGCGAGATAGCTTTAATTAGTTTCCATATATTAAGTGGTGCACCTGATGTCATGAAAGGTGTTGTGTGTATTTTTGTTTTGCAGGAGTTTGTGATGATTGTTGTGTTCGGTCTGGAGTACATCATTCGCATCTGGTCGGCTGGATGCTGCTGTCGCTACAGGGGATGGCAAGGACGACTGCGCTTTGCAAGAAAGCCATTCTGTGTCATCGGTAGGATAAAAAATGCATTCTTTGAGTGTGCTCTCCATATGTGTTTTTGTAGAGGGTGATGGATCTGCTGTGTCGGTGTGGATGCTGACGGGTGCTCGATGGGCTAATGATAGCACCTCTGTCCCAAATTCTCAAACATACAATGACTGTGAGAGTTCTCTTGTAATTCCCTCGTGAGGAAAAGCTGACAACAACTAACCAATGAGGGATTACAGGCAATAACTAACCAGTGCTATTTATATTTATTACACGTGGTGTATGTGGTGTTGTGTTGTGTGTGGGTAATTTAGGCTCCAGTGTGAATATATCAGTGTGTTGTGTGTCATGCACTGAACCTCATCTCCATTCATTAGGAGGCTGAGTTCCATCAGCATCACATCAGCGCTGAGACTAACTCTGAATTATGAAACCGAGAGAAAAAGGAAACAGTTTCCCCTCCCTGCTCAACACATTTATTTTATTTCCCATTAGAAATTGTGTAAATATATACAGTACACTTTATGTGACCAATAAACAGTGTTCCAGTGCAGTTATACAAACAAATATATTCATCTTTGTTATTCAGTTTCTCTGTTGGTCTAGCTGGTTTTACAACTTGGCCATGCTGGTTTTATCTGGTTTAAACTGATCTCTAAATATCTTTATGACCAGCTGACATTGAGCCTAATAGCAATATTAACATATCTTACTGACCAAATATTTGAACTGTGGTCTAAATAAAAATGTTTTATATTGGACACATTCTGACATCTTTAAACAAGATATCAGTACTTTCATATATGAAAGCCAATTATAACATATTTAAAACCTTTAGCTGAAAGTTTGGTTATAAAACATGTTTATTAAGATTGTCAGTCAAGTAGTTTGTTTAGTTTATTTACAAATAGCTTTTTTTTTCCAACACACATTGTTCCAAAGCAACTTTTACAGCAAAATGAAGAAGAGGAAGAGAATAATCTTTTTTTTTAATTGTGCCTTTCATGATTTCTCTACTGATAACTTTACAGTTTTGGATTTTCATCTTTAGTATGGCTTTTGTTCACAAGTTCCACAAGTCTGTTGCCCTCATTTCCATCTGCTCATTTTCTTCAATGTTCCATTTTCACCTTGTAGCAACCTTCAAAGGTTGCGGGATTCGAATTTCAAATAACAGACTTTTAGGAGGCCACCTTCAGCATGTGTTACACAAGAACATTCTTATTTCAAACCTCAAGTGTTACATTCAGCAGGAAAATATGATGGAGGTGATTTGAGTAAAGAACAATATTATCCCTGGTTAAGACACGCTGGGAGCTGTCGAGGGTTTTTTTGTGTTCAGCAAAAGATTAGATATGCTGTTCTGTAGGGGCTGTGGCTTCTCTGCGCTCTATTGGCCCCTCTCTCTGTCTCTGACCTCAGGGAGAAAGACATAACAGACTAGGGAAACAGACGATTTTTTAAAATACCTCTGTTCCTGATGTCTTAGAGAACAACAGCAAGCTTAGTCTATAGGTAGATGGGCTCCGGTGCTCTTCATATGGCTGGGTGTTCTTAGTCCTTGTTGAAGTTGAATTAGCGAGTCACTGATTCCAGCTCCTAAATGGCCAACTGCTATAATTATTTTTAATAAGTCAATCAAAGTATTTATATTGCTCTCTTGGTGTAAACATGTACAAATGATCCCTGTCTCATGTGTTTGTGTTTCAGACATTATTGTGCTCATTGCATCCATGGGTGGTTTAACATGGCATAAATGGACAGAATTGACTGCATGTTTGAAGGCCTTTGACTTTACAATGCACCCTGGCCAGAATTCGATCTATGTTTGGGCATCATGTAGATGCAGTCAGAGTGTGTAGAGGTTACTGTTCCTCCTTCATACATGAGTGAAGGTGATATGTGGAGTGTTAAAGTACACTGCGGTCCTGCAACCAGACACATAATTCAATGTTGTCTGTCTGACTAAATGCTGACAAAAAAATGTATTGCCTGAATGCACTGTAAGTCGCTTTGGATAAAAGCGTCTGCTAAATGCATAAATGTAAATGTAAAATGTCTGTGTGAAGTCTTTAGCAATATGACCCTAGTCTTGTAAACATATAAAAAGTTTGACCCTTCATATTCTCACATCTTTCTTCAGATCACGCTCACCATTGGATACTGACATAAGATCAAACTGAGACCTGGACCAGCTGGTTCTGTCTGCAGGGTTTTGTTATTTTGTCTGGGCATCTGGTCTTCGCTTTGCCTGCTGTGAGTAGCTCCAATCTGATATGTACTGCATGACTCACATTCTGACATTAGAATAGATTGGGATAAATGCTATTTTACATAACAATGGGTTTATAAAATAGAAGTTAAAGCTATAGTATACTCAAAATAAGTTGCACGTGTTTTTGTTTTTTTACAATAAACAGTGTTCCAGTGCAGTTTTATACAAACAAGAATTTTTCATTTTTTTGTTATTTTTTGTAGTTTCTCTGTTGGTCTAGCTGGTTTTACAACTTGGCCATGCTGGTTTTATCTGGTTTAAACTGATCTCCAAGCTAGTCCCCCAGCATGACCAACTGACATGAGCCTAAACCCCATATAAATCTAGCCAACAGACCTGCAGACGAGCTGTTGTTCCTACATGAAAGGTTTATATTTTTGTAGATATGACTTTAATTTGTTGGATGCTTTATATTGTGATGTTTGTTTCAGGAACTTGTGACCGCCTGGTACATTGGCTTCTTGGTGCTGATCTTTTCTTCATTCTTGGTCTACTTGGTGGAGAAAGAGTTTAACAAACAGTTCGCCACCTATGCAGATGCTCTTTGGTGGGGTACGGTAAGTCTATCTTAAATGCCATCCTTTCGGTCTTCCTCAACCCCTTTCAGTATTTGTGCAGGTTTTCCTTTAAATGTACACAAAATCCCTATTTTCACATCTATTTACAGTCAATCCACCCCTTCACTGTCTGGTATTAGGATGCTCAATAATACACATTGGCAGTATTTCACTGTATTTCATGCATCGATAAGTGAGTTACAACCCTAGGCCTTGACAGGGTTTAGTTGTTGTGATACACACAGCAGGACTGGTTGTGGTTCCTCACCAGCTGACTTAACAAATCAATGCATGTAATTTCCTGCTCCTACCAAGCACAAACAGAGCTGTTTCGAGTAGATGTGAGGTCAGTTGAGGGTATGGTATTCTGCTGTAGAGCTCAGATGTAGAGGTGGGCCAATATTATGCTGCCATACTGTATTTACACTGGGTTGAGCCCAAGCCAGCGTCTGGAGCTGACAGGCAGGCTTCCGTTGAGGAAAACAGGAGAACGGGAGTCTGGCTTTGTGTGTGAGCTCCCACACTCCTAGACTTTGCCTCCAAGCACTGTGAAAAGCCGCAGTGCTCTTTGCATTTGACAAATCGCTCACTTTTACTGGATGTGTTGAATTTGCTTTGGCCGGGCCTTTGTTTAAGTATCCCCTGCCTGCAAGAATCCAAAGCGCTCACTTATGAGTGTGGAAAGGAGTGTGATATTATTTAATATTTTTGATGAGCCACCAAAGTATTTCTCTTGCTGAAAGATAGATCTAATACTGTGCATCTGTGTGGCCGTAACTTTAGGTTGGTGTTTATGGGTGTTTAACATGGCATAAATGGACAGAATTGACTCGGCTTCTGTCTGCAGGGTTTTCTTTGCTGGGCATCTCGTTCTTTGCTTTGCCTGCTGTGAGTAGCTCCAATCTGATATGTACTGCATGACTCACATTCTGACATTAGAATAGATTGGGATAAATGCTATTTTACATAACAATGGGTTTATAAAAATAGAAGTTAAAGCTATAGTATACTCAAAAATGGAAATTCCATCTGCATTTACTCAACCTCATGTTGTCCCAAACACGATGATTGCTTTATTTTTTTCTTCCATCTAAAACTCCATAAAGACATTATTGAAGTAATCATGACTGGTGCACTAAATTCCAAGTCTTCTGATGTCACGTGTGCAAAAATTTGTAGTCACCATGAAGTCAATGTTCAATTATTTGTAAAAATCAAGTCCCACCAAGTCCCACCCTACAATTCACATCCAATAAGCTGTTTCACTTGCATATACAACACAGTTGGGAAAAAAAAGATGATCACAATTTTCATAGTATGGAAATAAGGACCAGCAGCTGCTACCAACGTTCCTCAAAATATATTATTTTGTGTTCAGCAGAAGAAAGAAACCCATACAGTTTAGGAACAACTTCAGTGTGACGACATTACGACAGATGTACTAATGAGATATAAGTTTAAGCATTAGGTTATGCCTTCTTATCCTGACTTCTTAAGTGATCTCACTTACGAGAGATGGGGGGTTTGTGGTCTTTTAGTATGACTCTTGAAATCACTAAAACCATTTTTGTTAGCTCAAGCAGAGTGTTTGTACTGTGATGATTTTTATGATGTGTTTGAGAACGCACAGTATGTGTGGCTGTAAAGCCCCTCAGCGGCCTGTCTGACTCATTCTCATCAAGTGTTCTGTAACTCTCTGCTCACAAATGTGTCCTACACTCAGTCTCTCTTAGTCCAAATCAGCGGATTCAACCTTAGTAATAGGGTGCGTTTGTGTTTTTTTCTGTGGGTGGGTGTAGGGTATTCTTGGCTCTGGCTTTGCTCTGAAGGTCCAAGAGCAGCACAGACAGAAGCACTTTGAAAAGAGGAGAAACCCAGCTGCCAGCCTCATACAGGTAAGCTCCTCCTATCTCAAAAACTAGATCAGTCAGACATTCAGAACTCAACACATGTTGCTTCATGTTAAAAACGAAGAATGCTTAATGATCAAATCCCTTCATGTTTCATAATGTGTGGTTTTTAAGGAACCTGAAGAACTTAAGCATTTTCTTCTGTATGTATGATTTGCTCTGTTCTGATTCCCATCCTGATAAAAACCATAGCCATTATCACATTATTATTAGTCAACATGAAATAAAATGCACTCTGTTAATGCAGTTACCTTATTATGAATGATCAAATTAATTTCATACCTGTCAGTTTTATAATGTTTGTAGTTTTTAATCAAAATGACTTGTTCTTCCCTGGCAATCACTTCATTTTAAATTAGAGTTATTATAATTTTTTACTTGAAATAAATATTAACGGAAATAAATGTAAATATAAAAAAGCTAACTTAATTTATTTCAGCTAGTTTCTTCAACATTTCCCATTTTTCCTATACTACTAAAATAACCAAAACTGAAAAATAAACACTCTATAAGCACATTTAAATACAACACAAACTAATAAAAATGACTGAACACTCACATACAAAACTAAGGTTGAGGAAAGAAATCCATGATTATAAAGCACTTTAGGTGTACAACAATATTAACAAAAATACATAATAGTATCTCAATGATACTAAAACAACAGTGGTTTAAACTGAATAATACTATTAATAATTTTGATACTAAATTAATATTTAATATAAATTATTTAGTTAAATGCATATTTTTTATTTTGTACATTATATCCTAATAATTATGTGGTCAATTTATAATTGTATTAATTATATAATGCTATATAAAATGGGTAGTACTATTTTATTTGTGCCAAATTTTCCAGTTAAACCCTTAAATCTAAAACATTATTATTAATAATAATAATTGCATATCTTATAAAATTTTGCCTTTCAAATAAATATGTTATGGTATTTGTTTAGATATTATTTAGATTTGTTTAGATATTATTATTCCTCTTAATACTGATCACTTTTAGGGACCCATGTTCATTTTGATGAAAGAGAAAGTGAACAATACATCAAGACATTTGTTCGAGGACTATTATCTTCTGTCAGAGCAAAAGGAAACACTTGCAAATCTTCTATGATTGTGTACGGAAGGGATCCAAAAGGAACATCCTGAGGACAATAGCTCTTCTATACTGAAATTTAAACAGAAGAATAATTTAAAGAAATGTCCAACACACAAAAATGAAGTCTATTACAAAACATTGAGGTCCTGTAATATTATTTAGAAATTAGAGACATCATGTGGCTGCTGTTGGACACATGGTCAATTTCTTACTATTTTAACAAGATGACCTCTTTCTTTCTCCAGGTTGTTTTCTGATATTGCAGAGCGAGAATGTCTCATATATTAATCAGTCCTAATGTTTATGTTGTCTCTCTTCCTGATCCGTCCTAACCCTGTTTTTAATTTTATTTCCTTTTTCCAAAGGCCTTTCAGCAGGCATCCAACATCCAGCTTTAATTACTGTTGTCAGTAACTCTGTATTTTAACCATGCTGTGTTCACCAGATGTAATGTCTCAGACTTTTGGTGCAAATAATTTTTTCCAGTCACCTCCCTTAAATCACTTCAGGTCTTTATATAACCCAGGAATATAATGAATTATGATCTTTTGAAGAAATGACTCTTGAGCTATGTCAGTGATTCACTGGATTCTTTCCTGCTGTCTTTCTCCACCCATGTCCGCCTCTCTGTTTACTGTCTTTCCTGCACCAGGCTGCGTATGCCTCTACTCCACAGACCTCTCCAGAACATACCTGAGTGCCACATGGTTGTACTATAAAGTGTTCTCCATCCTCAAAGGCATGTATCAATGCATGTGAACTCATGGAACACATCTTCTGATTCTTTCTTATGGTTTTTCTTAAAGTAATTTTACATCCTTTTTCATAAAACCCTGCTTTTTCCTGGCATTATTATTAGTTTTAATTATTTTGACTCTTCTCATTTCCCTTCCTATTATGAATGGTCTTATTCTGCACATTAGTGTGTTTCTTTGTTTGATGAATCAAAATGACTTTTTCTTCCCTGGCAATCACTTCCCATTTCTGCTGGCATTAAGTATATTAGATAACTGATTATTAAACAAAAACATTTATAAATAAATTAATGAATACAAAATGAATTCATAAACAAAAAAATGAATTAGGTTTTGTTTTAGCGAATTCACATTCAAGGCTTGCTTCATTCTAGTATACATACAAAGACTGGTGGTTGAAAAGACCCCCTCCCCCCCCATGATTATAAAGCACTTTAGGTGTACAACAATATACAATAAAACGCTATATAAATGCATCAGTCATTCATTCATTCATATAGCCCACTTTTTACAATTCAGTATATTACCAATGAATACAATGCTATTTCATTGTTATACAATATACATTGCAAAATCAGAAGTTAAATGCAAGCAGGGGTTCATGTTGGCTGTACATTATATCCTACAACAACGTCTGTGTGGTCAAATACTCATAAAAGTATTAATTATATAATGCTATTGAAAAAATGGGTAGTACTATTTTGTAGCATTGCAAGTTTGTACACATAAACCTGTCTTAAATTCTTTTCAAATACTTTTTGCTTTTATTTTTCATAATTGTGATTTTCTTTCCTTATAAATAACTTTTTATATACAAACACTTTTCACTAGATAAATGTATTCCTCTTTTCATTCACTGCATCACTTTTAAGTCCTTTGGCTGTTTTGATGTTGTGTGTGCCACCCAAACATCAAGACATTTGTTCAACGCTGATCTACTCTCATATGTGTGAAAAACACTCAAATCTTCTTGAATTGTTGTTAACTTAGAAACATAAAATCTAGTTTTGAATTTAAAATATACTGCAATTTAAACATGAAACAATTTAAAGAATTAATGAAATAAAATGAAAGTGTTATTATATCTGGAATATTAATTTACAAATGTGACTATTTCTTTGATACAGATGTCCAACTTCCTCAGACTTTGAAATTTTCATTTACTGAGATAAATAAAGAATTCAGGTTTTCCATTTAGAAGGTCAAAACTGTTGCCTTATTTCTAAGCAATATATTAGAAACAATGAATTCACTTTTATGATTATTTGATGATAATCATTATTAAAAGCATTTTCACTAATGTGTTCATGACTCAAATCAATTTTTCATTCCAGAGAATAGAAAATTTCAACAAAATGAAAGCAGCGTTTTGAAGAAATGTCTTGAGCTCAATCAGACTATGTCACTGGCTGACCGACCATGAAAAATCTCTTCATGTGTGTGTCTGTCTCCTGCACCAGGCTGCGTGGCGTCTCTACTCCACAGACCTCTCCAGAACATACCTGAGTGCCACATGGTTGTACTATAAAAGTGTTCTCCCTCCTCAAAGGCATGTATCAATGCAGTGAACTGATGGAAGAGCGCTTACATGAACTGGTTGTTACTAATCTTTTTTTTTCTTTTGTTGTTCTCCCTTTTTTTCAATCCCTGCTTTTTTCCTGGCCTTGTGTATTTATTTTAAAATTTCTTTCCTTCTCATTTTCCTGGCTATGTATTTGTGTGATTTAGAAATATAATTCAGTTCGAGACAGAAATATTCCAAGCTACCTGGAAAATAACATTTAATGATGTATAGTTACTGCAAATACCCTCAAAGTCAGGTTTTGACAAGTTTAGCTGGTGTCGTATTTGGTGTCAGTGCTTCTGTAGCTCTCATTTTCCCACTTCGCTCAGTATCTAAACTGTTTTCCCTCAATCTGTCTCTCCTCCTCTCCTCTCTTCTATGCTGTGTCTATAGAAATCCATGCTTGCCCAGAATCCTCATTAGGTCACTGAACAGAAGCCAGATGTTTGTGGACAGATCAATTATCAGACACATGAATTCTCTGACAAATGGGTGTAAATGCTATTCAAAGTATCTTCCCAAAACATTCTGGAGTAATTGCTACTGAATAATGATAACACAGCTGTCCCTCTACAAATCAGATTTTTTTCCCCAGAAGTGCAAGTTTTATCTTGCATTGCTCAGATACATTATTTTTGCTTGTTTGCTGCAGTGTCTTAATAAAGACTTTTTCTTTTTACCCTTAATGTGTGTGTGTATTGCAAGGTTATTTGTTTTCAAAATTCTGTCTTTTCATTTAAACTATAATTGTAACACAGTGAAATATATTGTGATTTTCTTTTCCTCATAATTCTGAGTTCAGCTCACATTTCAGACTTTGTAATATCTCTTGGAGTTTATATCTCTTTTAAGAGGGACCTCAGAATTGTGAGATTTACTCTGATAATTGTGATTCTCTTGTGTTTTATAACACCTGAAGGAAAGACTAAGAAGCCATCAGCAGGTTTGTTGTTGTTAACTTAGAAACATAAAATCAGTTTTGTTATAAATTGTATTCCGTGGTGTTTTATCTTCCATGAGCATTAATGAAATAAACAAGAGTTAAGGAACATATCAGTCAAACAAAACTATTTTTTTTATCATTCACTCCCACTTATTTTCATTTACTAAATAAATAAAGAATTGTACATTTAGTCAAAACTGTTAAACTTTAAATGCAACATCACATAGTTTTATGATTATTTGATGCTGGATCATTATTAATATAGACTAATGTGTTCATGCTCACACATCAAGTTTGTTAAAAATATTTAGAATTTGTATTTTTTATATTACTTGTACATTATAATCAGTAAGATAATATCTTTCATGAGGATGCATTCAATTGATTAAACTGCAATAAAGACATGCTAATTACCATGAAATGCATTTTATTAGCTGTAAAGTTTGTGCGAGTGTAATTTGAATATCTATGTAGCTCTGTGAGATGCACAAAAAATATCAAATATTTGGGTCATTGTGTTCTGCAAAATATTTACTTTGTTTTTTGGAAGGCTAAATAAGTATGAGAAATTAAAAAGTGTGATTTGCCCTTAGAAATATAATTCAGTTCGAGAAAAAATATTCCAAGCTCCCCAAAATAACATTTAATGATGTATAGTTACTGAAATACCTCACAGCCCTCAGGTTTTGACAGTTTACACAAGTCTGCTGTTTAACTGAAGCTTTAAAGTTCCCGTTTGGTTGAGAGCCACAGCCTCACACCTGCTTCCTCTTGTATATGCTGTGGCTAAATGAAATTTCCCCTACGTTGCCCAGAACAGATCAATCAAACTGAACAGAAGCCAGGACAGTTTGTGGACAGACACCTGAAGTCAGACACATGACAATTCTCTGACAAATGGGTGTACTGCTATATTCAGGCAATTCCCCAATTCTGGAGTAATTACACACAGAGCAGCCCTTGATAAGACAGCTGTCCCTCTACTACGAGCGCTTGTCTTAGTCAGCTTGACTGTGCATTGCTCATAGCTTGCATGCCTGCTTGTTTGCTGCCTGTCTTAATAAAGACTCTCAATTTCTTTTTACCCTTAATGTGTGTGTGTGTTGAGGTATATTTGTTTAATTTCCTTTGTATTAACATTTAAACTATAATTTGTGTGACACAGTGAAATATATTGGTGTGTCATTCCTACAATGAAACACTATATTTCAGAGGCATCTGTGTCTCTTCTGTAGTCTCCTTGTTAGTTTCTGTCGTTCATGTGAAGTGTTAATATCCTGCCTCTTTTCTCTCTATGTTTTTAACTAACACCTGAAGGAAAGACCAGGGGGAAGCCATCAGCAGGTTTGTTGTTCTCGTATCTATATCCTCCTAGTGTCCAGACTTTTTTTCTTATTTAAGTATCGATTGTGTTTTATCTTCCATGGCATCAATACAAATAGGGAGAAGAGTTAAGAACATTCAGTCATGGCATGGTACATGTATTTTTTTATCATTCACTCCCACTTATTTTTTTTTATTTGAAATAGAAGCTATAGTATGTTTGGTATCTGCTAATTATCATAGAATAAACCAAGACTGGATGATCAGGACGCCAATGTGAAGCTAACTGTACTGTCTCTTTTAACAAGGCTACACATAATTTGTTAAATTGTTAATTTGTATTTTTTTATATTACTTGTACATTATAATCAGTAAGATAATATTTTTATTCAGCAAGATTCATTCAATTGATTAAAATTGCAATAAAGACATGTAAATGTTTACATTTCTTTAAATTTCAGATGAAGGCTGTTCTTTTTTAACTTTATATTCATCAAATAATCCTAAAAAAGTTTAACAAAAAATATTAAGTGTCCTAATAATATTAACTGAGCCCCAATATATATATGTATATATATATATATATATATACACACACACAATCACCGGCCACTGTAGGTACACATTTTCAATTGCTTGGTAACACAAATTGCTAATCAGCCAATCACATGGCAGCAACTCAATGCATTTAGGCATCTAGATGTGATGAAGACGACTTGCTGAAGTTCAAACCGAGCATCAGAATGGGGAAGAAAGGGGATTTAAGTGAACGTGGAATGGTTGTTGGCGCCAGAAGGCTGGCCTGAGTATTTCCAAAACTGCTGATCTACTGGGATTTTCACGCACAACCATCTCTAGGGTTTACAGAGAATGGTCCAAAAAAGAAAATATCCAGTGAGCGACAGTTGTGTGGACGAAAATACCTTGTTGATGTCAGAGGTCAGAGGAGAATGGGCAGACTGGTTAGAGATGATAGAAAGACAACAGTAAATCAAATAACCACTCGTTACAACCAAGGTATGCAGAATACCATCTCTGAATGCACAACACGTCGAACCCTGAAGCAGATGAGCTAAAGCAGCAGAAGACCACACCAGGTGCCGCTCCTGTCAGCTAAGAACAGGAAACGGAGGCTACAATTCACACAGGCTCACCAAAATTGGACGATAGAAGATTGGAAAAACGTTGCCTGTTCTGATGAGTCTCGATTTCTGCTGCGACATTCAGATGGTAGGGTCAGAATTTGACATAAAGAACATGAAAGCATGGATCCATCCTGCCTTGTCTCAACGGTTCAGGCTGCTGGTGGTGTAATGGTGTGGGGGATATTTTCTTGGCACACTTTGGACCCCTTAGTACCAATTGAGCATTGTTTAAACGCCACAGCCTACCGGAGTATTGTTGCTGACCATGTCCATCCCTTTATGACTGCAGTGTACCCATCTTCTGATGGCTTTTTCCAGCAGGATGCATTATGTATAAAAGCTCAAATCATCTCAGACTGGTTTATTGAATGAGTTCACTTTACTCAAATGGCCTCCACAGTCACCAGATCTCAATCCAATAGAGCACCTTTGGGATGTGGTGGAATGAGAGATTTGCATCATGGATGTGCAGCCGACAAATCTGCAGCAACTGCGTGATGCTATCATGTCAATATGGACCAAAATCTCTGAGGAATGTTTCCAACACCTTGTTGATTCTATGCCACGAAGAATTAAGGAAGTTCTGAAGACAAAAGGGGGTCCAACCGGTACTAGCAAGGTGTACCTAATAAAGTGGCCAGTGAGTGTGTGTGTATATATATTATATATATATATATATATATATATAATATTAATCAGTATATTGGAAGGATTTCTGAAGGATCATATGACGGTGATGTTTTCCATCACAGGAATAAAATTAATTTGTAAATATATTAAAGTAGTTTTTATTTAAATATATTCTTTAATAATACTTCACAGTATTGATATTTTGCAATGTATTTTTATTAAATAAATGTAGCCAATATAAGTCTTCTTTTAAATATATAAAACAATATTTTGAATAGTAGTATAATTTAATCCAGATATTGCTATTTTTAATTATATTATTAATGTAATACAGAATTATATTAGTGATTAAAAAAACATATACAAATATATATTTATGTACATGAATTAATATGAATATATAAATAAATATAAATATATTTTAATATATAAATATAGTATTCTAGAGAGAAAGCACAGAGTGATGCCTGAGAC
Organism: Gymnocypris eckloni scoliostomus; assembly: GCA_027564155.1. NCBI lineage: Eukaryota > Metazoa > Chordata > Actinopteri > Cypriniformes > Cyprinidae > Gymnocypris > Gymnocypris eckloni. The sequence continues at coordinate 6,771,133 of CM050429.1, forward strand.
ATGAACGTAGCACCAGTATTGTGTTTCGGACAACAGACAAATATACAGTTTCATGGTTTAGTTTCACCACTGCGTTGGCCACAATTGACCAATCTCAAACAAATATTTCAGAGAACCATTTAGTAAAAGTCACAGAATAGTAGTTTAGCTGTGGAGCAGCTTCACTTTGCTAACTTGCTAAGAACAAGTGTTCATCTGTATCAAAGCGTGTGTGTTTGTTTGCACTTGCAGAGCTCCTTCTGTAATAGACAAGTGCTTTGGCTGACTTGTCTCTGTCTACTTATATGGACAGAAACGTGATGCACTTTTTCCATTCAGAGATTGTTTATATTGACTGTTAAATATTACTACAGCCAAGAGAAAGCAAAGATCACAGCATAAATGCATTAAGGTGTTTTTACGTTTTTATCCTTCATCTCTCCCCCCGATAACAACCCCCACCCTCTTCTAAATACTTTTCATCAATAGGTCCAGTAAGTAATAGCAGTAAAAAGTAGTGACTCCGTTCCAGACTTAGCTGTTGATATTTATGACTCTGCATGTTTGTACACAGCACTTGACTATGTTTAGACACATTAAAGACCATCACATCTGCAAGGCCATCGTGTGGTCAGATGTTTGCTGTCAGGCTGGTAACGTTTGGTGTTTTAACTTCCATGTGGTTTCAGCAGGAGTGGAGCTTGTTGCTCAGTCCTTGTAAATAATGCTTGCACCCAAGGCTTTTTCTTATTTGAATTATCACACTTTCAATTAGTGCTGGAATTGGATGTTTGCATGGTTCGTATTAAATATGTGAAGAGCAGAGCACCAGCACTCAGATTTAAATGAGGTAATTTACAGTTGGTAAAGCCCCACAGCATGTGGCAAATGTGTCATTAAATGTGATGGAAAATTAACCTTCAAAATGCAAAGGCATTACAGTAAACAGCTAAGCTGTGAATAATTTTTGCACCGCTTGTGAAACCTTTTAAATGGATGAACATTAAGTCTTAAGTCTTTAAGAAAACATATAGGTATAATCCACAATCCACATAATCCACTTACTGGTTGGAGAGTGAGGGGAAATAAATATTTGCTGAAAGAAAATGTATAATTAACCAGCAAATACAAGAAAGTTTGTCAAAGTTCTTTGGTTGTTAGACAAGTTTTGTACATGGTTAACTTCTAATATACTTCTAGTGTGAATGTGCTTGTGAGTGTGTGTAGTGTGGTGCAGTGTTAATTAAACTGTATATTACCATGTTTGGTTGCAAAAACATGCCAGTTTATTTAGCATTTTGCTTCATTTTTACCCCCAGGTCGTGTCTCTGTTTCAATGTTGTTCCATACATATAATTCTTTCACATAAGGAGGTTGTTTCTGCTCACAGTCTAACTAACTCATCTGCCATCTGTCTTCCTCATTTCCTTAGTAAGGGTCATAGTAATAGACAGAGGCTCTTCAGGAGGTATACCACATGGAAATATAGGTACCCAGCATCCCCCACTGCTCCAGCAATATGACCAATGTGAATGCTGAATAACCTTATGCATGGATGGTGACGGCCACCTCAGATAACTTTACAGACCCTACAGAGGGTTTAATATGAGGGTCCTATTGCCTGTTGCCTGAAGGATTTAACTGCCACTGACTGATCTATCTGACATGCAGAAACTACTCTACAGTATTATTACCAACATGACACAAGATCAAATTTGGGATGATAATACAATAATGCAAAGCTTCTAAACTTCAAACCACCAGTTTTCCAACATCCCACATTGTAATGCAGGAATAATCCGATCATGTGGTTTCACAGGTTCCGTTCAGTTGTGAAGGATATCTCTGACTGTACTGTATATGTCTCAGTTTGAGTTAACACATTAGTCTTAACCTGCATGTGCATGTGCATGAAATGTGGCTCTATATTCTTGTCACCTTTATAGCATTATGTCTTCACTCTCCTTTTATACTACATCTCTTTCACATACAAACTCAATACCAAGCATGAGTTCAGTGGACTATGTAGACATCCAGCATGAATTAAGAACCCCAGCTTATGGAATTTTTGTCTTTGAAGGAATACGTATAGAACTGTTCTGCTCATAAACTGTTAATATTACTGGCCTTTACATCAGGCTTAGAAAGGTACATAGAAATGTTGTCGGGCTGCTCCACATTGAAGGTATCAACAGAAGTAGGGTGGTTAGGGAGTCATTCTTCAAAATGTTGCTTGCTGATTGGGGGAAGCCGTGGAATGAGGTTTGTGTTGCATGATGGTCTTTTGATGCAATTTGTGAGAAAAGTTTAGGACAGTTTTTGAGGCTTTGGTGAAAGAACTTCCAAGTAAGACGTGGTTCCAAATCGTGACAACAAAAAACTGTTTTACTGGAGGAATTTAGTAGAGAAACCTTCTGGTCCAAAATAAGCCATCACAACAGTTTTTATTAAACCAAACTTTAGTTAAATACATCTTTATTTCCATTCCATGTTTAATTATTTCCATGTTTATTTGTCCCTTCCCACTTCCCATCCTCTTCCGTCCCTCTTCTTTCCTCTCCTGCAGTCAAAAGTTAAGTTTTCGGGAGCGTGTGCGCATGGCCAGTCCTCGCGGTCAGAGCATGAAGAGCAGACAGATGTCAGTGAATGACCGACGCTCTCCTGCCACAGAGGTTGGGGTCGAGGGCAGCAGCCCTGCCAAGGTCCAGAAGAGCTGGAGCTTCAATGACCGCACGCGCTTCCGGCCATCACTGAGACTCAAGAGCCAATCGCGCACAGCGGCTGAAGGTGAACAGCTTTTTTTATTTGGTCGCTGTTGTTCCACTTCTACTGTAATAATAGAAGCCGATTTAGGAAAGTTCTGATTAGCTGATAATCAGACCTGTGGTTTTATTTGCTTCACAAATAAAACATGATTTAAAAAAAAGCATAGGTCATGTTTGCTGTTATCTGCTAGTCTTTACACCATTTGACCCTTTATAAACAAGAATGTGTCTTTCCCTATGCACTGTATTGTTTTTTTGGACTTGTCCATGAAGGCATGAATTACTCCCATGGCATGAGTCTCCCATGGGACCCTCTGTTTGCACTAGTTATCATTGGCTCATGTTCCCCTCACCAGAATGCCCCCCAGGGAAGAAAAGCAAAAGTGGAGATGTTGAGACATTGTTTATAAGAGGATTTTCAGTATTGACAGAATTATGTACATTAGTTACAAAGGATTGACAGAACCCTTGGTCCCATGGGAAAATAAAACAACGGGAAATAGTTTGGTAAAAAAAAAATTATCTTAATGACAAAAAGTAGGTTAGACATTACTAATGTCTAGTAATTAGACATTACTAAGTCGCTTTGGATAAAAGCGTCTGCTAAATGCATAAATTTAAATGTAATCTGTTCATTGGCCTTGTCAGGACTTCATTTTTGGATGTCTTACAATCAAAAGTAGTGAAGTTACACATAAAATGTTTGGATGTTAAACAGTGATTTTAAACCATGTATCCATGTGACCCCATCGCATCAGCTACATAGATTAATGTGATCTTACAGAGACAGGTTTAAATGGACTAAAAGCTAGAAGAAGTTCACAAAATGTCACCTAAGAGTGACCTTTTCGCCTAAAGATTGAGCTATGATATCTTCAAAAATAAATAAATACATACATAAAAAATAGTATACATTTTATACTAAGTATACATAAATGGATCTTTCACAATAAATCAATAACATACGTTTAGACATATAGAAAATAGGTTGAATGTTTGTTTCATGACACAAAAATGACTTCTACACAGCACATCAGATCTGATGCATAGATGAATGCTTGATTTACATTTGAACCAACTGAATAAACTAATTTACTGAAATGAATATGACTTTCAAATGCTAGTTTAGGAGAGTTCATTTAATTATTCAGCAAAGCCAAGTATGCAAAAAATATGATATAAAATACAGAAATGTAACATTTTAAAAGTTAGATTGTTGCTGAAAAAGCTGCAGTTGTCATGCTACTAAATAATGATTCACTACTCTAGTCACTCTCCAACACTGCACCTACATGTTTTGTTATTGTTGTACCATAAGATTTATTGTAACATTTCCAATCAGTACATTTTCACAGAAGTGCCCAATTACTACTAACAAGCAGATCTCACAGAGGTAGCATCTCCGTGGCAGCAGCGATCGAGCTCCAGCTCTGTATGAGATCCATCAACCCAAAATGAAACTCATACTTGCTGTGCTACCACTCTCTGGCTTCATACTCCTATATAGCACACTATAGATCCACCACAGGTTACCCATCAGTCACTGCTGAGGAAGAGAAATCGCTTCACATCCTTTGTCATTTGTCTGTGTCATGCACTGCTATTGTCGATGGGGTCAGGCATCACACAGTTTAAATGGAAGAATTCATTCTCTTCTACGATATATTTTGTCTGTTACCTGTTTCTCTTTGCTTATCATTCACTTTTTTAAATATAGTGACATTGAGACATCTAACTGACATTTGCATCCACCCATCCATTCTCCAAACTGCTTGTCCTTCTCAGACACTTTTTGTGACTCCTTAAGTCATTTTGTTGCCTTTCAGCTTAATGTGATACGTCAGTACAGCAGTACTTCCTTCCAGTATTTATGCAGTAAAGCTCAGTGGAGTGGCCTGTGGTCAGTGTGCTGGGGGTCAAGGGAAAGATTTGCTTTGAATACTATTTTGAATCACAGCAGTATTGATCTGCCCTAGGCTTTCCCTACCTTTCAACCTAGTTTAGTTTTCAGCCTTTTTGAGGATCCACTGTAAAAATGTTGTTGCTTGCTATGTTTCAGATTCTTTCCCTCTATCTCTCTTTCTCTCACAGCTGACACAAATCTTGGACCGGATGATGCTTTAGATGATAAGGGTTGCCATTGTGATGTGACTGTGGAAGATCTCTCTGCCCCACTAAAGGCAGTGATCAGGGCTGTCAGGTGAGTTTGACTTCCCAGAGAGCGTTGTTCTCCCCGAGTGAAAGCTTGAAGAATTCACACTGTAGTTGCAGGGTTGAAAACACTCATTTTGACCATCCTGCCTTATTTATTGAGGCTTCGGTGTTAGATCATCGCTGCGGTCTCTCTCCTGCTGGGACAGGCCACTGATGTTGCTTCAGGTGATTTCACTTCCATCGCTCTGAACTATTAGGGTCTCCCAGGAGGGCTGAGATTTGTCCCACTCCTCTTTCCCAGGGTATCGGATAGAAATGTTCACAGTCAGTTCTGCTTACACACCAGCTCATCTGACAGGAAGAAAACTAACAGGGGGTTGAATCAACAAGATGTTACAGAAACAGATCACTGAAATCTGCTCCCCTCTGTGTCAATACTTGCTTTTTCACCTTCACTCAGAAGAACATCACGCATAGAATAGGTTTAGGTTTCAGTGTGCCTGTGGTAATACCTGTGTTTTCACAGCTAATATCATCTGTAGCGCATAGCTTTACTGGAACATGAGCCTTACTTGAGTAATATTATTACAAACAGTTTTTAAAGCAGGGGTATATCTGATCATATTTTTTTTCTCTGAGTTATGAACTGTTGTATTTTTGTGACTCATGTCTGCCCTCTAATGGTTCTGAGCAAGCTTACACAACTTGCAGGCTTGTTTATTTATGAGTTTCAAAGAGGGTTGCTTTATTGAGTTGACTCCATATTTACATAATATAATGTTTATAGATATATCTTCAAATGTAACTAGAAATATTTTATTTAATGAAATTTTGAAGTTCATGTTTAAAACATAAAAAATTGTGCATCGTTAAAACACATTTTTCCAATAGAGTAAGAAATATAAACTTAATTCAAGATGCATTTAATGAAAATGTATCTTAAGTATTTATTTTATTTGTATTTTAAATAAACACATCTTAAATATATTTAAGCCGCGAATAAGAAAAAACCTAGTGCAATATTCTTCCTTACCTTTACTGCATATGCCTGTGTGACATAATTTATTATCAAAAGCTAGTTGAGTCTTGTTTGTTGTTTCACTGTTGACAGGATAATGAAATTCCATGTGGCCAAGAAGAAGTTTAAGGAGACGCTTCGACCGTATGATGTGAAAGATGTGATTGAGCAATACTCTGCTGGTCACCTGGATATGCTGTGTCGTATCAAGAGTCTCCAGGCTAGGTGAGATTAACCAGCCCTGGTTGTGTGGTGAAAATATGTTCAACATGAACATGTGACTAAAAGTTATTCATTCATTTATAACTTCTCTCTTCACAGTTTTCCTTTTTTTCATAAAATTCTCTCACACCAATACACATTAACACATGTAGTTAGCACAAATACATCTTTACATAAAGCTGCACAGAAAATTGTTCAATAGGTTTGTTTTCTTATGCACACTTTCTACATCTACATATCCGTGTCTGTCTTATCTTCCTGTCTGCGCTCTCCCATTCAGGTTGGACACCATTGTGGGTCCACAGACGCTGAGCAGCAAAGCCAAGACCTTTTCTTCTCCTTCCCTGCACTTGTATTACAGCCAGGCCAAGAGGAAACACTCTGCCCCAGGGTCAGCCGACCCACAATCCCCCACCCCGAAGTCTTTTAACTCTGGAACATCCAGAATCCAGAGTCAATTGCTGAGGCTGTGTGTCTAAATCTCCAGTGTCCAAACCCCTCTGGACATCAACATCACAGCAGTTCAGCTTTTAAAGAGCTAAACACTTCAAAATTACATAAATAAATCAAATATCTAAAGATCCTTAAATCAAGATAAATTGTGTAAGAGATTAAAAATTCGTTTTCAGAGAATATATGTTTATTTTTAAAATCTAATTGACGAAGTTGCTTGTTGAAACATAAGCAGTATATTTAGTTAGATTTATGCTTATAAAAAAATTGATCTGTGAGACAGAAATACAAAGTAATACATCTTAATTCAAGTTATATCATCTAAAATTATTATACAGTCTTTAGAAAAAAAAATTACAATATGTATTTTTGCTTAAAGGCTTGGACATGTTTGTGAAGTGTCAGTGACCCAAAGCCTCACGCTTTTGGCTCTGTTCAATTAATCGTTCATCCCTCCATTATTCTCCATGTCGAACTTTCTCCCTGTTTAACTAGGTTGGGCAATGCTAAACCAGCATAACCACGATGCAGTGCATGGTGCTAGATTGAATGTGCCTGTGTATAGTACTAACTTTCAGATTGATTCCTCACAGCTTTCCCCATCATTTGGGTCCCAAAGCTTGATATATGTTCAACATTTTGTCTGGCATGGAAGTAGCATATTAAAATGTTTTTAGTCTTTAATATCTTGAACCGACAGGTCAATAGATGTTTGCTAGCTCTGATTTGAATAACCATCTCTAACTTACATTCTATTCTATTTACTTCTACTGATCTATTTAGATCAGATACCTCAGGGACTGACTTTGAAGCAACAGTTAAGAATTTAACCTAGATTTCTGAGACCTTTGTTTTTAACATGTATTAGTAAATCGCATGTAGTAATAGTATCTTGTCATGGTGCCGAAAGTACCTTCTCTTCAACCTTCTCTCTCATCCCTTTTTTTTGACGGTACAACCTTAAATATGTACTTGACCCCTGTATGTTTTCTCATCTAGACTCGCCACAGCTGTGGGTCCACATCACACACTCAGCACCAAAACCAGGAACCTTTCCTCTCCCTCTCTACACATGTATTACAGCCAAAGCAAGAAGAAGCACGCTGGGTCAGAGGCCTGTAGCAGGCTGGGGGGGCTAGTCATGGGGCTGGACTTACCTCAATCACTTCATATTGTGAATGGGGTCCAATGGTGATGATGTGTTTAACAAAAACTATTCATATGGTTTAGGTTTTGTTAAGGGGCTGAAGTAAATAAATAAGATCTTGTCATTTGGAAGTTTACTGAGGCCACTTTGAGAAGAACAACTGATATAGGAATCACAGACCTCTTTTTTAATGTATTTATTATCTTCATCATTGGACTCCAAGGTGATTAATAAATAGTGATGTTTTTCAAACCAATGAGATGATTCATTAATTGTGTAGCACACACTCTGATTGGTTCAGCTGATTGATGATGGTTTAACTCAAACTGCTCTTGCACAATAGATTTGAAGAGGCAAGGAAGCATAAGATGTTTTTTCTAACACCTGACAAAATGCATCGAGAATCACAGACTGAAATGTGCAATCACGAATATATTAATACTGTACATAGTCTGCATATTTTCTGCATGGGGACCCTGGATTATCATAGACTACATCTACATGAAAATGTACATTACTACATTCTGCTAAAAATCTTGCTCACTAGGGGTTTCTAGGGAGCTTGATTTATCATTTTGGATTTGATATTTGAATCAACTAGCATAGGTAGATCAGATACAACCAGTTCTTACATACAGCGAGTAACATTTAGAATGTAAAGAACAGAATTCTCAATTGTACTTAATGTACCGGTAGTTATAATATTTACAGAAATATATCAGCATCTCTTCCTTCCTTCCTCTTAATATAGAAAAAGTAGATGATGGTGATGCACTAACTTCATTTCTTCTTCTCTAACCAAAGTCCAGTCTTATTCTGCTGTGCTGTTCCCTGCTCGAGCTTGAGGAACAACGTGTAAAGGTGCGCATCCTCATGTATGCTCAAAATTGAGTTTTTTTTCTTCCTTATAGGGTGGATCAGATACTGGGAAAGGGCCAGATATCAGTAGACAGGAAAGGCAGGGAGAAAATCCTCCCAGAAGGAGAAGCCTTGGAGCATGACATGAGCATGCTTGGCCGTGTCTGCAAAGTAGAGAGACAAGTAAGCCATATTAACCTGATGGTCTAATGAAACACACTACTGTTCAAAGTTTTGGGGTCAATACTTTTTTTCATCAAGGATGCATTAAATTGATCAAAAGTGACAGTTAAATTATTTATAATTTACAAAAGAGGTTGTATGCTGTGTTTGATTTCTAATCATCAAAGAATCCTGAGACAAATGTATCACAGTTTCCACATACATTTTGAGAAGCATTTCTATTTTCAGCATTGATAAAAATAGGAAATTTTCTTGAACAAAAAATAAACATATTAGAATGATTTCTGAAGGATCGTGAGACACTGAAGACTGGAGCAATGGCTGCTGAAAATTCAGCTTGCCATCACAGGAATTAATTACATTTTAAAATATATGTAACTAGAAAACAGTTATTTTAAATTGTTACAATATTAGTCTTTACTGCACTTTTGATCAAATAAATGCAACCTTCTTTCAAAAGCATTGAAATCTTACCAACCTCAAAACTTTTAACAGTAGTGTACTTGCACACATTTACAACATTTAAGCATAAAATTCAGAAAAATCCAATGTGATGTTTTTATTTCTAATATATACAGGTACAATCCATTGATTCAAAGCTGGACTCGTTACTGGATATATACCGGCAAGTGTTGCAAAAAGGCTCCTCTTCGATGCTTGGTCTATCTGCTTTTCCCCTGTTCGAGCTGGATCAAACGTCCGACTACCAAAGCTCCATCCATAGCAAGGATTTGTCATCCTCTTCCCAGCTTACTGGCAGCAGCAGCGTGTCTCGTTCGGGCAGCAGTAACCTGCACCATGGTCTTCATCTTGCTCTGGCCCCTAATGAACTCAACGTGGGTACTGTTTACCCACATTCTGCCTCCTCCTTCTCACCTTCCCCTCTCCTAAACAACCAACCCTCCAGCCCAGACAGTTTCTACCCAGCATCCCCTCCTCCAATTCTCACCCCCAACAACCTTTCCAGAAGTCACCAGCGGTTCAGTGAGCTGACCAGGCCGGTCCCAACAGTACATTCAACTTCATCGACCCTTCAGCTCCCACCTATGGTACCAAGACCTCAAAGTCGGCCTACCAGCCTTATCCCAGAGACGCTACAGGAGAGCCAGGCGGAGTCTCTGAGCAATTACCCGTTGAGTACCCAAAACGAGGATGAGTCAGACAGGGAAGCTGAGAGTATTCAAAGCACGGTACAGCTACGGGACAAACCCGAACTTAACCCCAAGGAAGATGGGTCGTGGAGAAGACACTTGAGCCTTGACATTGATCCTCTTATACTCATGTCTTCCACAACAGCTTCCTCGCTACAGGTCGAGCGTGTGCTCGGTAAGTCTCTTTCCGCTCAGAACCTCATGCTACCGACTGCTGCAGACTGCCATCCCAGCCTGTCCACTCGGAGCAGCGGCAGCAGCAACAATGAGTCCAGCGACCGTGAGCCGCTGGCTGACTGGGGCGATACGGAGCTCTTTGTCAATGACAAAGTGGTGGACACCACGGAGGGTGACCGTTACCACCTCCACCAACAAAGCAACGATACGACCTTCTCTTCTGAGCTGCTACGGACAGGAGCCAGTGGACCATCTCCCAGCCAGACTGGACCAAGAGATGGCCTTGAGTCCCATAACTTGCCTCACGTATGCCTCGAATAACCCCCGGAGCACAGGAACCTCACTGTGGAGACTGGATACAACCTCATGTCCTTCATGTGCTTCTTTTCCAAAGGAAATGGAGTGTCCTGTATGCTCTGTGTTTTCTCATTTTCACAAGAAGACAACATGTTGTTCATACGTTTATGTTCATACGTACATATCAATGCATGGACAATTTATCAAAAAAGAGAATTTATATTAACAAGAAACTGTTGTGGAAAAAATATTCTGGGTTCAATATACATTAAGCTCAATTGACAGGTTTGTGACATAATACTTATTGCCACCGTAAACACCATAAATGACTGAAAAGTGTCTTATAATCAAGGAAGCTTATACATTTACATTTATGCTTTTAAATTGTCAGAAATTGGCCCCATTCATTTTCACTGTGAGTGCATCACCCTAACCCGTATACTGTATATGCATCTAGAATGTATATGTATTTTTTTTTGTGTTAATCAATATTATTCCACGAATGCTGTCGGTTGAGCATAACTTGTACTGAACCTATAGTATTCCTTTAAAATAATGAAGGGTTATGGTACTGAATGAGCCTTGCATGGGATCGGCATGTTTAAAATGCAACCGCAAATCAAATTGGAAGTGTGTATGCACCTGTAGTAATAATCCCTCACTCAGCATTAGGATTAATTTCTCACTTCCTTCTAAATGTTTGGAAGTCTGCTCATTTGCATGTGTTAAGAAATTGTGGGGGGAATAGCAGAAAAAAAACCGATGGCCTTGGTCCAAAACCATGTTAATCTGTGATACTATGCAAACCTCAGCCAATCAAGCAGGGTTTGCAAGCAACTCCAGAAGAAACTCGGTAACAAATGCATCTTCACGCTGTAGCCTGCATATGCATATGCTTTCTTAATTTGACAATGTCCTTTAACACCTGAGAGTCTTAGCATCCGAAAAAAGCTGAATGTTGTTACTAAAGTGATGGTATGATGTGTTTAATGTCTTGTGAGGAGGTATTTGTGACAATCGGGCTTTTTGAAAAGCATGATTTCAGATTTTTCGAATTCCAAGTCCTTGTGGATATTTGGCTGCTAAAATGTTAAAATAATTATTTTCATCAAGACAATAAATCACACATGCAATATCATAACTAATGATTAAAATAACATTTTACATGTATTTTGATTGCGTTGTAACCTGCATCCATATAATCAGAAGTTATCTTTGTAAAAATGTTATTGGAATTGTGGCAAAATCTCGTTTCTGTTGTATTTTTTTTGTTCTTTTTATTATGTAGCAAGCAGGCGTCTTATACCTAAACCTCAGCTTTGTAACCTCTGTTCTAATTTTTTTATTCCATGCTTCTGAATGGTACAGTAAGTGCTTTAGCTAAAATGCTTGTCTGTACAACTTAGAATGTAAAGTGTATCATTATGTGTATAGACTAACCATGATTTACTGTTACGTTTGTTTTGTTTTTATTTTTGTTATAAACATCTGTACATCTGAGGTGTACATTGAGGATGTTTTTGGCACTGTACAATTGGAAGCACAACTGTTCAGATGTGTAGAGGAAACCTGCAAATGTGATGAACTGTTTTAACATGAATGAATACGATTTATAATCCAGAGATAGCTGAGATGCTTATTTTGCTCTAGATTTAAGGTAAATAATATAGGCACCTGAGAATTTAACTGAGAAAATGTCAACAGCTGTGGAACTAATTGATGCTTGAAATGCAGAAAAATGGTTGTACAGACGTATAGTCTTCTTAACACATTATGATTAAAAATATTACTATTGCTATTGTTTTTCTGAAAGTTTTAATTTGTAATTCAATGTTTTACGGTGCCTTTTTGCATTTTATTAAACATTTTTACAACTTCTGTATTCACAGTACCTTGACCTCTTATTGAAATTGTTATATTTTGACAATTGCACATTCTCTGTTTGGCTGTGAACTTAAAGCGACTGTCAGTTTAAGCAGCATTTCTTTGTTTTACCACTAGATCAAATAATTTATTACACAGAAACTGGCCTTAATATACATGCTTGATAATGTTCAGCGTTTTCTGTCATTCAGAATAATTTATTTCATCATTGTGCATATAACGGAGTTGATGCTCTGGGATTGCAAAGTGAAAATTTATGATCATCATAATACTTAAATAAACAAAATACTTGAAACTTGGCCTAGTGTGCTTGATGTTAATGTCTGTGTGTGCCTTGTTTGTGGGCCCAGTTAGATCCCTTTTCACTTTTCCTCAAATACATTTAGAAAGGCAGTGCATATATGATTGATGTGTTCTATATCCTAAATGTGGTGTGAAAGCAAACAACCAGTGTGCATTAGTTAGGAAATGCACTAATATAAGGAGTATCCTTTTCCAAAAGCCCCTTTTTAAGTTATTTACTAGCCTATTTATTTTTTAGCAGATGTAAGTTTCTGCATCAATTACTATGGGTGGCTTTAATTATAGTTTTCTGTAAATATTAACAGGTTCATTATCTAAAAAAACGGCATAGCCTAATTTTGATAGTTTTATTGTTCATCTCGTGTACACATTTTGAAACAGCCTCATCCATCAAAATACCACTAATAAACAAATAAGCAAATAAATAAACAGTCATTAATTAAAGATTATAAAGACTTGTTTCCATGTAAGTTAGCGTTTTAGGAAGAGATCACGTGAGCGGATATTGGTCGAAGTTTCTGATCAGAGATTTGTGGTCGTTCTGAAGGGAAGCGTCGATTATCCAAAGTTGTGTTCTTATATGTTTGTTTTAAATGTCGGACTGGGAAGATGAGTACGATGCGGGTGGTGTGGCGATTTCAAAGCCGTTACCCGTTGAAACGTTACCGGTAAAGTCATGGAGGCCTCCATCTCCTAGAGGCGCGCGGAGCCGCGAAACCACGAGTGTCGGCGCAAAGTTTGGTGGAGACGGCGAGCAATGGAGAAACTGGAGGGACCGAGACTCTGAATCCAATGTTTGTGACGGAGCAACCGATAAATATAACAGTCACTGTCGTTCCAGGACTGGACCTACAGGGTGTCGCGGTGGTGAAGACAGATCAGGCTCATCACCGACGACTCTCAATGTGGAAAACTCTTTGGTCGGGAGAATAATAGGTGAGACATGGTGTCTGTGGAACATTTATGCATGCAGCAGTTTTTTGGGCTGTCAAACTCTCTCAGTAGTTTTGTCTTATGTTTTTCTAACGAATCCTGTGAAAATCTTTCCCAAAACGATTCGTTCAAATATTCGGCTCAGTCAGTTCGAGTTAAGCCGAATCAGACTCATGAGCCGACAACCGATGAGTGAAGCACTATTGAGAGGATTTGTAGCGAACCAATGGTTTATTTATTTATTTTTAAATAGATCCACTGAACATAATTATAATATAAAAATACAGGATCCAAGAATACCAAATGGCATAAGGACGGCTTAATGACATGTATTTTGGGTAAACTAAAGAATAACGGAATTCTGTTTTAAAATGGTTCAAAAGAACCGATTCGCGGAAGTCACTTCTGTCTCTGTTCGTCTGCCTAGGTCGAGGTGGTGCGAAAATTCGGGAGCTCGAAGAGAGCAGTGGAGCATCGATAAAGGCAAGTTAAATACACTAATGCTACCGTTAAGTGTTGGCAGTAACATTTGGAAAGCTCAGACATGCCTAGAGCTATTCCAGTTTTAGCCAGTCACAACTTGAGCAGGCTAAAACTGTTAGGACTTGTTGAAATTCAATTCCATTAAAAATTAGAAATGTAGTAATTTATTTACTCGTATATTTCTTTCTCAACCCATTTTACACACTTTTCTTCTTTGGAAAAAGGTGCATTTTTATGAATATTTTTGTGCTAAACAGCCACATTTCCCTTTCAAGTTGTCACATTTAGCCTATTTGTTTTATATCAAGTACAATAACATGGTTTCACAGCAGCTCAATTCATGAATTATGAAAGCACTGAAATGTTAGCTGTAAAGCAACTCTACAGAAGAAATAGTGTCATTATTAATCTCAACCCAGATACAGTGTTGATTCAGTTTAGTAACTGTCAGTGTGGCACAGTTCATCAATTATGCAACAACTTAAATTTCAGCTATAAAGAAGCTCTAAAACTCTTAGGCTAGTGCCATATTTGATTTCTGACAGGAGTGAAAATGAGGCTCAATTGTTCAGCTTATGAATGATTCAGACATTTACAATGAGCTATTGTAAAGACTAAGTTTATCCCTCAGCCTCAGTTTTATCCATGTTAAATTCAATATGGCATCCAACATGATTGCAGTGTCAGTGTAACAAAGTGCACAAATGACTTACTTTATAAGCAGCTTTACAAAAGACAATAATGTCGTTATCGAGCTCAATTCACTTCAGGCTTTTGTTTTCATTGGATAGTTTCAGTAATATATAGTCAGATCCATAATATTTTCTGAAAAGCTGCCTTTAAGCTGTTGTTTTTACTTTCATTCTGTGGACATTCTTCAAAATGCACCTTTTGTTTTCTAAAAATAAGGCATATGGGCTTAGAACAACACGAATGATCAAGGGACAATTTTCTTTCACATGGTATTTCAACAAATTCTGTTTAAATGATGTATGATAGATCAACCGTGGTGCACATGAAGCTGAGGTACTTGTCTTTGGAAGCCGTGATGCTCAGCTCAAAGCCAAAGACATGATTGAAGATCTGGTGCATGGGAGTTCTGTCAGAGGTCCTGGATGTGGCAATGGTAAGAGCACAGGAATCACTAAGCTACTGTAATGTATTATTTTATTGTATTGTTAATTACTGATATTTTGGGTTTGACACTTTCCATTTCAATCTCCAGGTAACAGCAATGCAGGTTACCAGAATACCTCCTGCTGGCCAGCTGCTTCTGTAAGAGCTGTGGCTGCAGCTGCCCCAACAGCTGCACCTATTGACTGGACTTCGCTTAGAGAAAACCGGGACAAATATGAAGCTATGAAATGGCAAGGTGAGTCTCTAGTGGCATAAGATGATGTGAACATTATTTTATATTGTTTTCTCAGATTGCTGTTATTTCAAACAAATATGACTGTCTTCTGTGAATTTACACTTTATACACACTTTATTGCTAAAATTTAAACTAGAGTAAGGAATTTAGTTTATATACTGTTTCAAATATATAGTCAGTATGAACTATACCTGATTAAACAGTCATCTTGTTTTCTGCAGATCTTCCCCTTCTCAAGAAGGATTTCTATATTGAAGCACAATCAGTGGCAGCTCGCAGTGCAGAAGAAGTCAAAATCTGGAGGTAAAAGTTGCATCACCTTGTCTTCACATTAGCCCACAGATGGCGGCATTTATCTGTTAATAACAGTGTGCCTGTATGCTCTGAGATGAATATACTGTGGCATGCTTGGGTATAATCCTAGTGCTAGTATTTAAAGGGATACTCCACCCCAAAATGAAAATGTTGTCATTAATCACTTACCCCCATGTCGTTCCAAACCCGTAAAAGCTTTGTTAGTCTTCTGAACCACATTTAAGATATTTTGGATAAAAACCGGGAGGCTTGTGACTGTTGCACTGACTGCCAAGCAAATTACACTGTCAAGATCCAGAAAAGCATTGCCAGAATACTCCATCTGCCATCAGTGGTTCAATGATGTGACCAGAATACTTTTAGTATGGAAATAAAACAAAAATAACGACTTTATTCAACAATTAGGCAATTATGCTAAGTGCGTATACTCTTCTGTATCAACCTCGACACAGGGAGGCATCTTCTTTGTCGATTTACGCTCTTTTTGAATGCAAACACCGCACCCTTGTAGCCCGGCTGATACAGAAGAGTAAATGCATTTTGCGTCTAGGGGATAATCTCCAAAATGGCGCTACGCTGACACAGAGGAGATGTTACGGTGCCTAATTGTTGAATAAAGTCATTATCTTTGTTTTATTTCCATACTAAAAGTATTCTCGTCACTTCATAACTTTACGATTGAACCACTGATGGCAGATGAAGTATTCTGGTGATTCTTTTCATACTTTTCTGGACCTTGACAGTGTAGACAGTCACAAGCCTCCTGTTTTTATTCAAAATATCTTAAATTGTGTTCCGAAGACTAACAAAGCTTTTATGGGTTCGGAACGACATGAGGGTAAGTGAAAAATCTAAAATTTTCATTTTGGGGTGGGGTATCCCTTTAAGGCTTAGTTTGAATGTGAATTTTTCAAGCAGTATTATTTATGTTTAAGTGAGAGAAACAATGCACTTTGCAAAGTGCTGTCATTGTGTGTTGTTTGATGTACATTCTAATTTTGCCTCTTATACGGTCTTTTAATACTAGTTCCAATTTTAAGAAGCTATTGTAGCAATGAATCCCAGCCTTTTTCACTCACTGTCCACAACAAGTTTCAGAAGCCCAATAGCCCTAGTTTTGTTTTATTTTAACCTGTGGTCACTTCCAAGTTTGTGTGTATTAAAAAAGTAACTAAAATAATAATTGAAATGAAAACAATTCCAATTCCAGACGTTTTAACATTTTAAGATTTTGTATTACATGAGTTTTCCAAGTCTAGAAATCCCACTTAAAATTAGACCACCTCCTTTATCCATCTTTTTTCCTGGTTCTTCTGTTGATGGGACAAATTAAAATAAGAAATATCTTAATTTTATTTGTTTTAAATCATATTGAAGTCATCATAAGACCCCATTGAAAGTCCCCTAGTTGAGAACCACTTCGTTATAGCATAAGTTAGAAGTGTCACTTCTTTCAAAAAGACAATGAAGGAAGATTTAATTCTCTGACATATACAAATCAAAAATATCTAAAAGTATCGAGCGAGTATTAGTGCGGCACTGTGCATATTTGTATTGTTTTTGTACCCCTGCTGTTCTTTGCCCAAATAGAAAGGAGAACAACGACATCTTTGTGGATGACTTGAAAGATGGGGAAAAAAGAACCATTCCCAATCCAGTGTGCACTTTTGAGGAGGCTTTTGCTCACTATCCTGGAATAATGGAAAACATTGTCAGAGTGGGATTTAAAAAGCCAACTCCCATTCAGGTATACCAAATAAGTATTTATTTGTTAGCTTCTTTTATATGTGGGGATAAATGTAATCCTGGTTATTTTGTCTCATGGTTCAGTCACAAGCCTGGCCCATCGTCCTGAAAGGAACAGATCTGATTGGAATAGCCCAGACGGGAACTGGCAAAACTCTATCCTATCTGCTTCCTGGCTTTATTCATATGGATGAGCAACCAGTGTACATGTCTACCTGAGTATCAGTGCTCCACATTTTATATTTTTATTAACAAAATAGTTATTTATTTATGTATTTACACTGTAGACCAAGAGACAATAGAGATGGCCCTGGCATGTTGGTTTTGACTCCCACTCGTGAACTGGCCCTCCAGATTGAAACCGAGTGTAACAAATACAGCTACAAAGGATTTAAAAGGTGCTGTAGCCAGTACCCTAAATATATCATAATGTTATGCAACATTTAAGAATTCGTCCTGATTTCTTTGTCTGTTTGCTCAAAATTCTTCTCATTACTGTAGCGTCTGTATCTATGGAGGAGGTGACCGAAAGGCCCAGATTAAAGTAGTGACCGGTGGTGTGGACATTGTCATTGCCACACCAGGACGATTAAATGATCTGCAGATGAATGAGCTCATCAACTTGCGCTCCATCACCTATCTGGTACATTAATGACAAAAATGTATACTGTGCCAGTAACGGATGTGATTTGGTGCATTATTTTTTTGTGAGCACTTAAAAAAGTATTTTTTGAAAAATAGGTGGGAGTTTTGAAAAATATTGTCTTTTGGTTTTCCTCCTGTTTCAGGTGTTGGATGAAGCTGATAGAATGTTGGACATGGGCTTTGAACCTCAAATCATGAAAATCATTCTGGATATTCGACCTGACAGACAAACTCTTATGACTAGGTGACGGCCAGTGGTTTGATTCTTTTGAACGTGTATGGATGGATTTGACATGTTTTTTAAAACTAGTTTTCCATTACATTGTTGCTCTAAAATTGCTGAAGGGTTATTTTTGTCTTAGTTACAGTTAATTTTAAGGCTGAATCACATGGTATTGACAGACGCCAATCAACACAAGACAATCACAACATTTTTAGTTTGTCACTTCTCAGACTGTTCACTACCTGACAACACAGACTGAACATCAATCTGGGTTTTCCAGGTTGTGGTATGCCTGAGGAAAAAATTAAATAAAAAGAACAGATGCTGAAATGGGTTGCACATTGATCTCCTCGACAAACATATGTTGTAATTGTTTGAAATCTGTCGGTGCAGTGCGAACTAAACTTTAAATGCGGAACAAGGACTAATATTTTATCTTTTGTCTTGAAGTTTGATTATTTGTATGATTGCCATTTGCTATGTTAATCTGTTTTTCTCTTTTTGTATGTCAGTGCCACCTGGCCAACAGGTGTCAGGCGGCTTGCCAAATCCTACCTGAAAGACCCCATGATGGTTTATGTGGGCACCTTAGATCTAGCGGTGAGTGGGCGGTTGCGGAGTATGTATTTATAGTGGGTAACATACAGATATAGCTTTTCTGTTTAGCTTCCTTATTAAAAGGCCCCAGTTAATTCCCCTTCTGCATCTCTGTCTCCTTCAGGCTGTAAACACAGTTCAGCAGACAGTTCTCTTCGTGCAGGAGGAAGAAAAGAAAGCCTACGTTTTTGACTTCATTGACCGAATGGAGACTCAGGACAAAGTACTAATATTTGTTGGGAAAAAAATAAAGTGAGTTTCTCAGAGCGAAACTTCAATGAGAATAACCTTTATTTGATTCCACGAAACAGGAAATGGGAGGAATTTTTGCAAGCACACTTTCATGTTCTACTGAAATGGTATTGCATAATAGAATTTCTATTATGATCACTTGATGTGGTAATCAGTCTGTACCCATCTGTTTGTGTGCTTGAGCAAGGTGTGAGTTGAAAGGATTTTGGGGAAATGCTGCTCCTTTCTAGAAATGAAACTGCATTTCTCCAATGCCAGAGGGAGTGGCCATATTTATTTTCCACACCCCTGAAATACCAGCAGCTTTTGTCGTCATTCAACAGTTACTAAATGCTCACTTAGGTACAGGTCCTTTATTACACTTTCAGCCTGACAGTATGGTTTAGTGCTTGATCCTGATTTTGCATTTACATAATTTGATTAAATTCTGCAAGAGCCTAATGTAATGTGGATAGTTTTAGTAGATATTCTCCCCTAGAGGTGCTGTTTGTGGGATCGTTCATCTTAAAATCATCAAAAAGCTATGACCCTGACTACATTAGATTATTGTATGCCAATCTGTGTTGGATCAAATGTGAAACCATGAAGCGAAACTGGTTAAGAATGTCTGAGTCATCAGATTCTCACTGTGATTTCTATTTCCTGCTAATGCATAGAGCCGATGACCTCTCCAGTGACCTGTGTCTGCAGGGTTTAGTGGTTCAATCTCTGCATGGAGACCGCGAGCAGTGTGACCGAGAAGAGGCACTGCAGGACTTTAGAGATGGTATGTTCGTAAGCAGTAAATGTCATTTGTGAGACACCAACAACACCAGATTTGTAAAACTGCTGACTAGAGCACGATCTCGATTCAAACACCCATGTGATCTCATTTCTAAATGACAACAATTCGTCTGCGTCTATTAAACCTTTGAAAACGTCATACCATTCAAATCTGCGTTCGCACTGAGAGCAGACAGTTAGCATGTTTTGGGTAAAAAACAACTTCACTATTAATTATTCATATGTGACCTTGGACCACAAAACCAGTCATAAGGGTCTTTTTTTTTATTGAGATGTATACATAATCTGAAAGCTGAATAAATAAGCTTTTTCTGGAAAATCTGGAATCTGAGGGTGCAAAAAAATAAAGAATATTGAGAAAATCACCTTTAAAGTTGTCCAAATTAAGTCCTTAGCAATACATATTACTAATCAAAAATCAAGTTTTGATATGATTTTGGAAGGACATTTACAAAATATCTTCATGGAACATGATCTAGACTTAATATTCTAATGATTTTTGGCATTAAAGACAAATTTATAA
Organism: Gymnocypris eckloni scoliostomus; assembly: GCA_027564155.1. NCBI lineage: Eukaryota > Metazoa > Chordata > Actinopteri > Cypriniformes > Cyprinidae > Gymnocypris > Gymnocypris eckloni. The sequence goes on from CM050429.1 coordinate 6,791,596, forward strand.
TTTTGACCCATACAATGTATTTTTGGCTATTGCTACAAATATACATGTTCTACTTAAAGGGACAGTTCACCCAAAAATGAAAATTCAGTCATCATTTACTCACCCTCAAGTAGTTCCAAACCTGTATGAAATTCTTTGTTCTGCTGAACACAAAGGAAGATATTCTGAAGAATGTTGGAAACAGAGCAGTTCTGGGGCACCATAGATTTACCACAGTATTGTTTGTTCCACTATGGAAGTCAATGGTGCCCCAAAACAGCCTAGTTACAAACTTTTTTCAGAATATCTTCCTTTGTGTTCAGCAGAACAAATAATTTATACAGGTTTGGAACTACTTCAGGGAGAGTAAATGATGACAGAATTTTCATTTTTGGGTGAACTATCCCTTTAAGACTGCTTTTGTGCTCCAGGGTCACATATTATCACTGAAATACTGGGATAAAAGTTTATAGTTCAGAGATAAACATTGATGTCTATAGTAGCGATCAAAATAGAGCAAATCTGTTTAAAAAATGGGACTAATGTTAAAAAATGTATTTGTCATTGGTCATTCAAGAAATTCATTCAAAAATGCTGATTTATTGAGTAATAAAACAAGTGAATGACAATATATATATATATATATATATATATATATATATATATATATATATATATATATATATATATATATATATATATATATATATATATATATTAAAATGTCTAGTAATTCACTCACATTAGTTAAACACTTTTAAATAGACTGCAAAAATAAAATTTTATTTAGTCCAGAATCGTGGAACAATAGTGATGTCTAATTGAGACAAAAAAAATTGTGATTCTAAATTTATCCAGAATTGTGCAGCTCTACTACTGACCCCATTTTCCTGTAAACAAACAAGTAGTTCCAAACTCAGTCATTCAGTCGTTTTCCAGCTAATAAAACCAACAGTTTGGCTAGTGGTGCATATAATGCATACTTTACAACTATGACTACTTTTGGTGTAGTCAGCGATTGTGTTGAGCCCCTTAAGATTTTAACTGAAATTGATCTGTGAGATTTACATCTGCCTGTCCGTGGCTGTTGTCAAAGGTCGTGTGCGCATTCTGGTGGCGACTGACCTGGCCTCACGTGGGCTAGATGTTCATGACATCACGCATGTTTTCAACTATGACTTCCCTCGGAATGTGGAGGAGTATGTGCACCGCATCGGGAGAACAGGCCGAGCAGGGTGAGTGAAGCAGCGAAAGGTGTGACTGAAATGACAGATACAATAAAAAGTGTGAATATGCAACCGTTCATGCTCTTTATGTAAATGAAACCATGTCTTGACTCAGGAGGTCCGGTGAATCTATAACCCTTGTAACAAGAGAGGACTGGAGAGTAGCTTCTGAGCTGATCACCATCCTGGAGAGATCTGGTCAGGTAATCACACCTGCAGACATCCACTCCTTTCATTATGTTTGTTTAGCTCTGCTATGCAAAGAATGCAAATCCTTAACCTCTGGCTAACTAGTTAGAAATCTGGCCCACCCCCCTTAAAGGTCAAGTTCATTTTATTAAATTGTATTTTCTCTATAGCGCCAGATCACAAAAAGACATTTAATGTTATCTTTCCTATAGAACAGGTCTATACCTTGTTCTTTTATTAAACAAAATAAATAATCGTATATTACTTATCTTATTTACACGATGGCATGTCATTTCGGTCTCTACTTTACATGGTCGCACTCTCTATTTCGCGCACAGCGGAGATCAGCCCCGGTTTGCACACACACACACAAACGTACGCGTGCACACACGTGAGCACACTCCCACTCGTATTTGTAAATATTAAGCCGCAAAACGATTATTTAAATATGACTTCTGCATGTCGCTGTGTTAATGTATGGTGCAGGCGCGCGGGTTTGTTTACTACTCGGACAGGAGCGCACGTGAACGTCTGCCGCCTCACTAAATGAGGTCAGAACTGCTCTGAGAGTCACTTCCAGTGTTGCCAGATCGGGTTGACAATTTCCAGCCCAAAAACTTACCAAAGCCCGCCCACTTCAACAAAAACCAGACCAAAATTTGAACTGCCAAAATAATGTATTATTGTAGAATTGTATTGCCATGTCAATCAAGGTTGATAAGGACCATTTGTATATCTCCTTAAAATAAAATAATGATGATAAAATAAAGATAAATCAATTTCACATGAATATGGATCAAAACTGGGCAAATGCTTGTCAGAAAATATGCTTAAAATGTCCAGAAATCTTTTCAATGTGGCAATCAAGAAATTAACCGATGACTTTAACCCTCGGAAAAACACATGCATCATTTTCAATGTCCACAGTAAGAATAAGCTATTTTTTGTGCAAACAGTGCACAGTAAAGTGATCAGAAATCAATGTAAATTAGCTGACATTTACTCTCGTTCATTCACACCCACAACAGCCAAAAATGTGTTATTCATTGATACATACTGTATGATAATCTGACAGCAAAAATAATATAACAATAATGCGCTTATCTTTGTCTTGGTTCAAGGTTCAAGGTTTCTTTATTTGTCACATAAAAAATTATACAGGGTATAATCAGAAGTGAAATGTAGTGAAATCAGGTTCTTGTGCTTTATTTTCAGAAGAACTATAGCATGTATTTCACGGAGTACACAGAACATAATGCAGAACTTTGCACAGTCAAAACTGTTCAAGTCCAGCAGCTGTCAATGCCAAGTATACCAAAGTAGAGTCTGGACGGTTTAAAAGATGTTCTGATACAGAACAGCATTGTATAGTCCCATATTCAGTTTTTATTTTTATTAAATCATTCAACTGTTCTCTTATTTCAGTTACAATTATATTTATATGTCTTCTATTCATCTCTCTCCACGTGTAATCCATGTTGTTAGATTTGAGTCACTCTTAGTCTCTTTATCGTGTAACTTATACTTAGGCCACTTTGACATCGCAATCACTAAAATGTATGAATGAATATATAGCTGCGCATTTAAATCTTGCTCTTTACAGTGCCAAAACCCATCACTCACGAGCCATCACATCTCACCAACATAAAAGATGGTACATTGATTGACAAGTCTCTGTTAAACTGAACCAATAAGGGTTGCGTTAAGGAAAAATGAGTTGATGACTGCACTACACATTATTTTAAGGTGATACTTTGAGCTCGAACATATTAAAATAACATGACTAAAGAAAAAAGCAGCTGATTGGGCGGCTGTTCATTTTTTAAAAGCAGCCCAAATTTTGTCTACCTGCCCAATGCAAAGAAGCCCAATCGGGCAACATTGGTCACTTCACTAGCAATTGACCATTTCATTTGAGTAAAACTATCCTTATATCATATACATACAGAAATGTAAATGTATTCACGACAACCCGTCAAAATAAAAGTTTGGTTTCACTTGAAGACATTGGGCAGAAATACATTACTATTGTTCAGTGGAACGTACGTAATAGTCTACTACTACTACTAAAACAATTAAAACCTTATTTTTAAGGAATAATCATACAATGTCTTCAATGTTTTAATTGTAATATTAAATCCGCTTTATTTTCCAAAAAAATATGATTTGTTTAATTTTCATTCATTAAAAGATAAATTAATGTAATGTTTTATGCCGGAAAAACGGACCCCTACTTTGTTTACTGCAGATTAAAAAAAAGTATTTTCCATTGTACATATAACTTGGTGTCAGTCGAAACTCTGGATTTCTCTGAAGTAATTTTTTTTATTTTTCAATTCAGACTATTCCACATGACATACATAGTTTAATAACACAGTAGGGATGCAATATAACACCAATATAAGAAAAAAACCACAAATTAAATAATGTACTATGTACAGAAATAGAAATATAGGAAAAAAATGTATTTAGATTATAAATATATATGTAATTTTAAAAGTGTACACATTTTGGATTCTATAAATAAATGTCACTATAATGTTTATGCTTCAGTTACTATGTGTCAGCAATTATTGACAGTGAATCTGGATGAGAAATTGAATAGCTCTAAGTGTAACCTTTCATTAGAGCCCAAAATGATGACTGTACATTAAAGCATTTAAGAATTACAGCATTGTATGTGTCGTTGGTTACAAAGGGTCCTTTGGAGTCTCCCAAGTGTAAATATTTTGGAAGCGTCTAGACATAAAATTAGATAAACGTGTAAAACACTAATTTTCTAATATACTGTTTATCAAATGGTAAATTTGGCTTGGTAAGGCTTCATTCTGTGATCCCAATGTATTTTCCAGTTCATACCTCCCAACTATAGTCATCTGCAGGCTTCTATTTACAAAACAAATGCAGGCTTTTCCTTTCTTTAGGATGTACCAGAAGAACTGATACTGATGGCTGAACGTTATGAAAAGAACCAGAGGGAGAAAGCAATGTTTGCTCCCAGAGGCAGAGGAGGAGGAGGAGGAGGACGGAGAGGTAGTTTTAGAGGAGGATCAGATCGACGGTTCTGAACGCTTGAAAGGTAGTGTTTGTTGCATTCATTTATCTTGCCATTTCAAGTAACATCAGCATGAAGAAAAGGTTTTATTCAGGGTTCGTACAAGGTGCTTATAGTGCTTGAAGTACTTGAATTTGACTTTTTGAAATTTAAGACCTGGAAAACCCTTGAAAACGGCCATATTTATGAAAAGGCGCTTGAAATTAGTGTAAATTTGTTTTCGATGAAAAAAATATTTTCATGCAAAATTTACAGTGCTGTACATGTTAATAATTACCATTTCTCCCGGCTTTTGGGAGCGCACGAGATCTCGCAATATTACTCCTTGAGGTGAAAAGCGGTCTCACGATATCAATATAAAGTTCAGTTTGTGGTTAAACCTTTTATAGTGCTTGCAGTATATTGCTCAGTCTTTTATTGCATGTGCTGTTCGTTTGGGTTTCATTTGTGAACGCATGTAAAGTCTGATGCGCTTTGTGTTGCACTGTTGTCATTTACAAGCGTGGAGCGTGTCTCCGCTGCTCGATCCACAAACCCTTCCTCTGCATATGCTGGAGTTTGTGTTGCTTAACGTTCGTCTGGGAAAACGGTGTAGATTTATAATGTAAATCATTTACAAACCTATGCCAACACAAAACATATTTCTAAACATGCGATTTGTTGCACATCGTGATAAAAAAAAAAAAGAGAACTCTAGTGAACTAAGTCTCTGTATTTTGTCTCATCTCATGAGCTAAGTTTATTGTCACACCCCTAGCGTCTACAAGCACGATATAGCTCATATTTTTCCAAGTGTATGATATAGCTTTTATTCTTCAGGTCAATCATGTATTCATAAGATGAAAGTGTACTTTGCCATAGTATCGTTTTAAATGTTAAAGTGGCCATTGCATTGCAGTCATTGCATGCTTTGAGCTGCACTTTATTCGTACCATTGTTTTGTTAGATTATGTATTATAATTTGAAATATAATAACAGCATTGTTTGATAAGTGAGATTTTAGTCCTTGAAAACCAAAGAAATAGTGCTTACAGTCATCGAAAGTCCTGGAATTTCATTTGACAATTTCTTTACGAACCCTGTTTATTTCACAACAAATATTTAAGATGATTTAAACCATGATTCAACCTAGATTGTTCACAAGATTTTTCCTCACCAAATGTGTGATTTTAGCATTTGTATCTGTTGTACCAGCAGTAGTGTTGATCTTTAATTGTATCTTTCAGGTTGATGTCACTGGAGTTCATTCATAAGCTTTTAAAGTGTTGATCCTCTCATTTGTACACAGCCTGTGAAGTCCTTGTAACGGACCATGTAAGTTTTGTTATGTTTAAGAAACACTGAATCATTTTGTATGCGTGATATATTTCTTTAATAGGATTTTTTTCCACAGTTCAGTATTTTTTGTATTGTTATCCTACATTGGTGTGAGGTAAAATGCCTCAAGTTGTAGATGATGTAACAATCTTGTTCAGCTGAATGCATATCAAATAAAAGCCTATAAAACGATTTGGAATATGTATTATTGAATGGTATTAAGCAAAAGTTGACTATCAAGATGAAAGAACAAAACATGCATAAATACAAATAAATAGAAAATCAAAATTAACAGAATATAGGAAAGTTCTTTTTGCACTGAAATTCTATTTCATTTGCCAGGAAATCACAGCTACTCGGAGTGGCTTGATGTAAGAGATTATGGGATGGAATGAAAAAGTTAGGGAGTTTACGATTCCTCAGGTGCTCCACAAACTCTTTCAACAGCTGCTGGAAGCAGGCGGCCAGCTGACTGTATGCCCACTCGTCATCAGTTGCCCTTGTAGCACAAGCATGGAGAAGGGTGGTCTTTGCATGATAGGAGCAGAAGCTGGACATCTTATTGGATTTGGAGTCGTCCTCTTTGAGCTGTTGAAGAAGATACTTTAGGAGCTTTAGAGTCTCCTTCCTGTAGAAGTAGAGCAAAGTTCAGTTATTTATTTGATTGTAAATGTTGTCACAACAGACAGTTTCTGCACTTATATTTTACTATCATCAAAGCTTGGCACAAGAGGAACAGAATAATAATTACCGGCAACATTTCTGTCTAACGTCTTCACAGCATGTCTTGGAGTGGCCATGCTTTTTCAGAATTTCTTTTTCGACGTGCGAAAAAGAAATTCGCCAGGCATCTGTGAAAAGGACATTTTTCCTAATAACCTGTTTTCAGTTTTTGAAGGGCCACAGTATCTTGGTTCATATATATAAACAAAACAAATAGATGATGATGATGATAAACACTACCTTTTGCAACAACTCCATCATGCTCTGCATTTCGCTTTCCCTCATATTTAGGCACCAGGTAGAATGGTTGACGCTTCATATTAGCTTTCTCCTTTTACCAAGCCAGTTTTCTATTTTGAAGCCATCTTTTGTCAAGCCTGGCCAGCTTCCACGATGAACCTTAAGACCAAGAACGAAGTCGACAGAAATGATCTTTCCGTTTTCCATTTTTACTTCCAGCGTCACTGCGGGGCATTTTGGCTTTTTTCGCAGTACCTCAATTTGGTCTACAGAGTGCAAGAAATATATATAAAACAAATATTACCAGAATGCTAGAAAATGATTGTAGCCTTTTGGTTTAGAGCTGGTGTTCTTGGACAATGTTTTCCTCCAGGGGTTAAATGTAATGCAGAAGGCTAAGTTCTGCAGTTGGTGTGTTGTAAATCACAAGTAACCATTTACTGGTTAATTTGAAACGTGCCATGTAGTTTTGACAATGGCAACATTTCCAGTTACTCTAGTTCAAGTTGTTGTCCTTATTCCGTAACACTAAGTAAGATTAAATATTATGTTTATGAATATTTCATTCTGAAATTACCATTTCTCAGGCTGCAAGAACTTAGCGATAATAATCTAAAATTCATTATGGGCTAATCGCAAAACCTTGTGGGCATACTGAATTATTTTTGTGTTAAGACGTTTAATTTCTTGTGTTGATGAGTTCCCCCAACTTGATTTATAATTGATGCTTAACCAAATGGTTGAAATGGGCTCAAGTGTTTAGATTTTAAAAGCTGGTTCCAACAGTAAGATATACAGTTCAAGTCCAACAGAGAATTGGAACTAGATCGTTTTAAAACATTCAAATAATACAAATTATATTTTAAAATATGTTAAAAAGGTTCAGCTTAAATTAAAGTCGTGTATGTGACCCTGGACCACGAAACAACTCTTAAGTGTCAATTTTCAGAAATTGAGATTTATACATCATCTGAAAGCTGAATAAATAAACTTTCCATTGATGCATGGTTAGGATCAGACAATATTTGGCCGAGATACAACTGTTTGAAAATCTAGAATCTGTGGGTGCAAAAAAATCAAAATACTGAGAAAATCGCCTTTAAAGTTGTCCAAACGAAGTGCTTAGCAATGTATATTACAAAACAAAAATGAAGTTTTCATATATTTACGGTAAAAAAATACAAAATATCTTCATGGAACATGAACTTTACTTAATATCCTAATGTATTTTTTGGCAATTGCTACAAATATACTCCAGCGACTGTTTTTTGGTCCAGGGTCACATATATTATGAGATCAGTAAAGATTTACAACAACATACAGTGCTCAGCGTAAATGAGTGCACCCCCTTTGAAAAGTAACATTTTAAACAATATCTCAATGAACACAAAAACATTTTCCAAAATGTTGACAAGACTAAGTTTTATATAACATCTGTTTAACTTATAACATGAAAGTAAGGTTAATAATATAACTTAGATTACACATTTTTCAGTTTTACTCAAATTAGGGTGATGCAAAAATGAGTACACCCCACTGAAAGTCTCTGGAGCAAAGCTAAATTTTAGACTACAAATGTCTAATTTAACAAGAATTCAACCACAGGTGAGTCTAATTATTCATTACACAGGTGACAGTTGACTATAAAAGGGTGTTACTTAAAGAAAACCCCTTCCCATTTCATGCTGTCAGCAATGGCACCACATGGAAGAGAAATGTCACAAGACCTGAGAAAGAAAATAATTTCTTTACACAAGAAAGGTGAAGGCTACAAGAAGATCAGCAAAGCTTTACTTATCAGTCAGAATACTGTAGCAAAAGTGGTACAAACATTTAAAAAAGATGGAACTGCAACCATCTCACAGAGACGTCCAGGTCGTCCACGGAAGTTAACACCTCGTCAGGAGCGTCTTCTGATGAGAAGGGTTGAAGAAAATCGACATGCAAGTTCACTGCAGTTATCTAAAGAAGTAGAAAGCCAAACTGGGGTGACTATTTCCCGTGACACAATACTGACGGTGTACACTGCAGAGGAATGGCATGCATGGGTGCGTCCACGAAAGAAGCCTCTCCTAAAGCCCAGGCACAAAAAAGCCCACCTAGAGTTTGCCAGGGCCCATGCTGACAAAGATGAAGACTACTGGGACTCTATACTCTGGAGTGATGAGACCAAGATAAATGTTTTTGGAACTGATGGCTTCAAAACTGTATGGCGTCGCAAAGGTGAGGAATACAAAGAAAATGCATGGTGCCTACAGTGAAACATGGTGGTGGCAGTGTCCTTATGTGGGGCTGCATGAGTGCTGCTGGTGTCGGGAGCTGCATTTCATTGATTCATGAATTCACAAATGTACTGCTCTATACTGAAAGAGAAGATGCTACCATCACTCCGTGCCCTTGGTCGTCGTGCACTTTTCCAACATGACAATGATCCTAAACACACATCTAAGGCCACTGTTGGATTTCTGAAGAAGAACAGGTGAAAGTGATTCAGTGGCCAAGTATGTCTCCTGATCTGAACCCAATCGAACACCTATGGGGAATTCTGAAGAGACAAGTTGAGCATCACTCTCCATCCAGCATCCAATCTCTAAAAGAGGTCATTCTTGAAGAATGGAAAAAGATAGATCTGGCAAAATGTCGCCAACTTGTTCATTCCATGCCTAGAAGACTTGGTGCTGTCATTAAAAATCATGGAGGCCATACAAAGTACTAGATTTAGTAGTTTTTGTTGTGGGGTGTACTCATTTTTGCATCACCCTAATTTGAGTAAAACTGAAAAATGTGTAATCTAAGTTATATTATTAACCTTTCATGTTATAAGTTAAACAAATGTTATATTAAACTTAGTCTTGTCAACATTTTGGAAATGGTTTTGGTTCATTGAGATATTGTTTAAAATTGTACTTTTCAAAGGGGGTGTACTCATTTACGCTGAGCACTGTACATATTAGTTTATTTGGACCTACATGAGAGTTTCTCCACAGCCTCCTTAACGGCATCTCTGAATTCACTGAGCATTTTGCTGGCCTGAATGGTCTTGTCTTCATTTAGGAATCTGTCCAGAGGATGTGTTTTATGTCGTTTCAGTGCAATACTGTAAAAGGCTCCGGCCTCATCAAACTTCTGAATGTCCACTCGCTCCACAGGAATAGTCAGCATCACATCAAATTCATCTGGTTCACAAATCTAAAATATGACAAAGCAGATGTTGGTTGGCTCTTTTATAAGCCTTGGCATGGTGATTAGAAATGACAAGACCATATAATCATATATAATTGTAATATTCCACAAACGTGTCCGAACAGGAATATTCTTCTACTTCTCTCATGGAATAATTAGATATGCCTGCATGCATTTTTGAATAGTGATTTATTTAACTCGGAAGTGCAGAGCGATGTCGTGAACAAATAACAAAAGTGTGCAATGAAACAGGCCAGAATATGTATGAAAGTTAAAGCTTTTTCTGTTCCTAATCTAATATCACCGAGTATTATCTTTGTTTGGACATGTTCTGGTGTAGTAGGAATGTCTTATTATGGGTTATGTATGTGAATATTTTTATTTTCATGTCCTGGCAATGTGATTAATGCAGAATCAAAAGTGGAGGTGACACACTCAATCACTTACTTTAACGTTTTCATAATAACTTCCAGTCCGTAACCTCTCGATCTCTCCACACCAGGTGGTGCATCCTTTCAGGTGTGCAATGACTTTATCTGTAATGTCATTAACATAGCTGGACGCATTAGACCGCTCGTTCTTCTTGATCTTTAATTTGTCAAGTGTTGCCTTAAGAACCTTTTGTGTCAGTGTGCCATCGACTTTTAGTCCTCTCGTTGCAGTGTGTTCCGCGCTTTTCTTTTGGCGATCCGAGCTGTGCGCGCAAACCGCTGGAGAAGCGTCCTGTGAGTTACTCGCGTCAGATTCATGCTGCCCTCCAGGTTTTGCTGTGGATTTTTGTTTTGGTGCTGATTTTTTATCGGATTTGCTCTTGACGGTCTTCCGTGGTTTGCCTTCACTTTCACTGTCAGACTTTTTAATGTGTGCGCTGCCTGGTCTCTCGTTCTCGGCAGCATTGTTTGCGTTATCGGGAACAGAAGCGCCGTTTTCTTCGTACTTACTCTCGGAGATCTCGGGATTCCTCTGTTTTTTACTCTGCCGATTAATGGTTCCCCGTTTTGGTGCTGGGGTTTCATTAGGTTTGTCTTCACTTTCACAGTCATACGAATCTTTCTCCTTTTTACTCTGTTGCTTCCCGCTTCCACTTTTTGACGCGCGCTTGGTCTCTGCGCGCTCCGGAGATTTATCCACCCTGTCAGTCTTATGGTGATCTCTCTGCTCTTTACTCTTCCCCTTTGCACTTGCTTTTGTTTGAGCTGTGGCTTTGGGTTGGTCAAGGCTCTTCGCATGGAAGCTGCTCGGTCCTCTCTGGCTGTTCATGATGGCTGACGTGTGAGCTGCGACGCGCTCAGTAGTGCATTAAATAAAGGTTTCTGTTACAGAGAACTGTGACATCACGATACAGGTGGTTGTACTGTGCCAGCCTCTACGGCTCAATATTTCTCACTTCCTCAGTGTTATGACGTATTATGACGTTATTTCTGTAGTTTATTTATTAGGGTTCTCGTGGATCGTGTGAAGCAGCCTGCATTTATTGACATAAATGTGTAGACCGGTGCCAGTTATCATAGAGCTGGCACTCTCATTAATTACAGCATCTGTTGGCCAAAACAATGGATTAATTTATTTGTATGATCAGGTTTACGTTGTTTAATACTGCTTCGATTAACTTAAATGGCAGTGTGAAAACATGCCTGGCATTTGGTGTGTTCATGAAACCTTGAACCTTGAACCTTAAACTCTTTCTCCATGGGCAATAATGGTAATATGGCGATATTCAATACCATAAAAAGTCTGAGACTATACTGATTTTACCTTAAAAATAAATCTACCTGAGAAATATTAAGTGGTGTAAAAAGTCGCCCCTCTGTAGTTTTGAGTAGAACAGGAAAATATTTTAAACACTAAAAAACTTAATATTATAGGAGTAAAAGTTAACTTATATTTCAAAGCATTGCATGTTGTTTAAATTTAGGTATCTGTTTTGAAAACGTACTATTCATAATGAATAATTTTATAAATTGATCACTTGTGACACCTTGTGGTAATATAGCCAATCTATTTTTAGGATTTTAAGATGTATGTTTATTATTTTTCCAATCGATAAATAATGAATAAATGGAATGAAATTAATTGTTTTGAAAACTCTTGTGTAACTGCCTATAATAAGTCCAAGTTGTGTAAAAGACTAAGACTTTATTGATACATAGTTTGCAAGAGAGCAAAGTATCATCTATTTTTATACTTTTTCATAACTTTAGTTGAAGTCTAAGCTCACAATAAAGTACTGCAATTTCCTAAATACAAAGGTAAATTATCAAAAACACCTGTATGGCTTTTATGTAGTGTTTGGGAGTGAAATTAACACACACACAATTGTTATGGTTGAGACATCTTTAATATGACATGAAAGCTTTTATTTTTAATAAGGTGCTGTAGCTAATGCCAATTAAAGTCAACAAGTGCTTGTGCAGGGTTAGCCTACGCCAGTCAAAGTGCTAAACATACAGCTGTCAGTGCACCAAAGATTGCATGAGCCCAGACATGGGCTGATTAAGAGCTTCATTTTAGGTTTTCATTGTTCTGCAAAGCTAAACATAAAGGTTCTCAATGTCTACTAAATAGTGTCGTTTAAGTAGCTCACCACCAGTGGATACTGAACACATGGAATGTTGCAAACAAGCGAAGACAACATTGTGAGAACCAGGTTAAAACTGCACTCCAGAGCAGGAGAGGTCAAACCTCTCAAGATTTAAAAAATCACATATGGTTTCAACAGCTATCATCAAAGAGAAGAGCACAACTATAAAAACACTATTAAATAAGTTCAATGGTGTGGATGGAAGACTTACAGTATGAGTCAACATATAAATTAGTGTTATCTAAAGGACTGCTTTTGTTAGTATTTTTTTTCCTTCTGATACTTTTACGATGCATTGGAACTATTAAGCAGTCGCTGACTATAGAACCTAAGAAGCCAATAGGATAGAAGAGCTGGATGATTTCTGCTTTTCCATATGTGTCTCTGGAGTTGGCAGTCAAACACAACATTCATTTGGTCTTCTGGGCTTTCTGAGCGGATTTGGTGACCTTTCCGCTCGTCGCGGTCTTTTTCTCCACTCCTTTAATCACTCCCACTGCAACGGTCTGACGCATGTCACGCACAGCAAAACGACCTGCAAACCAAAAAAAAAAAGAATCTAAGCAGGTCATCTGTGTTCATTATCTATATCAGAGGTATAGGCAACATCGATCCTGGAGTGCCGATGTCCTGCAGAGTTTAGCTCCAACCCTAAAAAAAACCCTCACCTGCCTGTAGCCCTAGTATGTCTGAAGACCTTGATTAGCTTGTTCAGGTGTGTTTGATTGGGGTTGGAGCTAAACTCTACAGGACAGCGGCACTCCAGGACCGACGTTGCCCACCCCTGATCTATATCATCCTAACACTGATTGTGAAAAGCGTCCTGGCATACCATATCTTTAATAAAAACTGTTGGTATGAAATGGAAATTCATCTATTTGTAAAAGTCTGTTTTCTAAATTCAGATTTGTTTTGTCTTTTCTTTAAAATAAAATTGTACAAAATAATATTTCTGGGAAAAGGCCGACTTTGTATGTCGGACGTCTCCAATCATTTAATCTGCTGAAACCCTGCCCCTATTTTACAGTTGACTGCCCTACTTTTTTAAAAACATTTTATCAATTATCCATTTCATTACCTATCATTGCCTCTATCAAAAAAAAAAAAAAAGTCATCGGTTTGGAGGTAAATGATAGAAAACATTTTTGAAGGTATAACATTTTTGTTATATTTTCATTTTTGAAGGTATAACATTTGAGTGAACTATAAAAAACGTAATTATTTGGCATGGCTTTTAGATATTCATAAAAGAGGAATGACAAACTATCAAGAAACAATACTTAAGGTAACTGAAGTTAAATTCATTAACTTTAATAAAAAATGAGCAATGTAGTATTTTGCTCTTGGGGTGGGATGTTGGGATAGCACTTACCCAGCGGAGGATACTCTGAAAAGCTCTCCACACACATGGGCTTCCCAGGGATCATTTCTACGATTGCCGCATCTCCTGACTTGAGGCTCTTAGGGTTGTCCTCAAGCTTTTTCCCAGAACGACGATCGATCTTCTCCTTCAGCTCTGCGAACTTGCAGGCGATGTGTGCAGTGTGGCAATCCAGAACAGGGGCGTAGCCAGCACTGATTTGCCCTGGGTGGTTCAAGATGATCACCTGATGGGAAAGAATGAAGCTTGTAATGATGGCTCAGGTTTGCTGAAGTGAGTAGTGAGAACAGAAGGTAACTGCGCTTACTTGAGCAGTGAAGCTGGCGGCCTCCTGAGGTGGGTCGTTTTTGCTGTCTCCAGCGACATTGCCACGACGGATGTCCTTGACAGAGACATTCTTAACATTAAAGCCAACATTGTCCCCGGGCAAGGCCTCTGAAAGAGCCTCGTGATGCATCTCCACAGACTTGACTTCAGTTGTCACATTGACAGGGGCAAAGGTCACCACCATACCTGGCTTCAAAAGCCCAGTTTCCACACGGCCCACAGGAACAGTTCCAATTCCTAGTCAAAACATTGCATTTAATTCAGCTCTGCATGGTTGACAGAATAATGCCTAGCCATTTTTCAGGCAAAAACAGGTCAAATTGATCAACACAGTTTGTACAAATGAAAACCTCCAATCTTGTAGACGTCCTGAAGAGGCAGGCGGAGGGCTTTGTCAGTCGGACGTGTTGGAGGCTGAATTGCGTCCAGAGCCTCCAGTAGGGTGGTCCCAGATGCATTTCCCTCTTTCCGGGTAATCTTCCAACCTTTAAACCAAGTCATCTAAAGTAAAGACAAAGAAGCCTAATGAAGACTCTGACTGGGATCAACCTGCCGGGATGCCATTTTGCTTAAATATAAAGTATTCATGTTCACTGAAGGATTTCATATTGTCATATAGAAACTAGAGCTGTACGATTTGGAGGGGGGGGATCTAATTGTGATTTTTCTCTAAACGTTAAGATTGCCACAAAACCACCCCTTAAAGCTTCTCTTTTGTTGTCAGATGGTTCATATAATTTACACATTTTGAAAGACGATTAGCATGCAGCATTCTCAAATGCATATAATAAGCAACCCAAACAATATTTGTGTGGAGTAGCATTTACTGCAAACCAAACCACTGAGACCCTGAAAACACTGGACTGAAAATGAACACAGTGCAGTATTTCATTCTGAAACATGCAGTGCATATTTTTATTTAATTCAATCTGATAATCACTAAGCCATATCAAAGACATTACCATTTTATTTTCATTAATCGTGAGGCCCTAATGGAAACAATATTTTATTTCCTGTCTTACTTACATTGGGACTGGCCTCAAGCATGTTATCTCCATTCCAGCCAGAGATGGGCACAAATGCCACTGTGTCAGGATTATAGCCGATCTTCTTGATGTAGGTGCTGACTTCCTTCACAATTTCCTCATAACGCTTCTGGCTGTAACTAGGTTCAGTGGAATCCATCTTGTTGACGCCCACAATCAGCTGCTTCACACCCAATGTGTAAGCCAGAAGAGCATGCTCTCTGGTCTGACCGTTCTTCGAGATACCAGCCTCAAACTCTCCAACACCTGCCGCCACAATCAGCACGGCGCAGTCCGCCTGAGGGTCAGAGAAAATGTTAGCGATTCATATTTTTTCTATATAAATAGCAGCTACTAAAGTATATTTGTGTGCCAGTGAAGTTCCTAACCTGTGAGGTTCCAGTGATCATGTTTTTGATGAAGTCCCTGTGTCCTGGAGCATCAATGATGGTGACATAGTATTTGCTGGTCTCAAACTTCCACAGGAGATATCGATGGTGATTCCTCTCTCTCTTTCTGCTTTAAGCTTGTCCAACACCCAGGCGTACTTGAAAGAGCCCTTTCCCATCTATGAGTGATGCACATAAACATTATATAACAACTTGAAATAGTTTTTAATCATGTGTTAGTTTAAATTTCTCCATCATACCTCTGCAGCCTCTTTCTCAAACTTCTCAATTGTTCGCTTGTCAATCCCACCACACTTGTAGATGAGGTGGCCAGTTGTAGTGGATTTTCCAGAGTCCACATGGCCGATGACCACAATGTTGATGTGGAGCTTCTCCTTTCCCATGGCTGACGGCTTTATTTAAAGTGCCAATGTAACTGTAATTTTTTTACACAGACAGCAAACAGTCACGGTGCAAATTCTATTAAAGACAAAATAAGTTAGATGTTCCCTGGCTAGATAATGATTTTCATCTAATTTAAAACACTAATCCCATGAACTTAAGAAGTGGCCTTTTAAACACATCAGTAGATCTCATGATACAGTATACAACAGTACACCACCAAATGAAAATTCCTAGATTTATTCACCCGTGTCTCCCCAAGCGCATATGACTTTCCTTCTGTGGAATATTAAAGGAGAAATTTGAAGAATATTCTGGTCATTCTTTTCCACTGAATAAAAATGGATGGTGACTGAGGATGTAAAATCATCATGGACAAGACCGACCTGCACATTCTTCAAAAGTTCTCCTTTTTTGTTCTACTAAAGAAAGTAAACCACACAGGACATTCGCTCGAACAATTTTTGGTGCAGTAATCTGTGTAATTCTCTTAGAATGACATATGCAATACCAGCTCAGCAACATCTATGACTCCCTGTCACTGCAGAATTTGAATTCTTATCATTTGAATTCACTCATTGGACACCGAAAGAAATGCAGACAGAGAAATTTGTTTAACAAATATGGTATTCACTACGCCATCTCCTTTTTTCAACCTTCAGACCAGCATTACATTTATCCTTGCAGGCTGTTTAGGCATCTAGTTCTGCCAAATAACCAGCAACGCTTTAACAGACTGGGCATGCCTTTCTTCATGCCTGGTACATCTTTGTCCTACAGACCTCCATTTTGTAAAGATTCACCTTCTGATTTAAAAGACTGGCAGCCATTTGTGTCCGATATTGTGAAAAGAGAAAAATACTAGAACAGCTGGTGAAGCTAGAATTCATATTCCATTCTACGGTAGTGCATTATGGTTTGGCTGCATCATGAACCCAAAGTGTATGATTATTGCATCAGCATCATTTCCAAGGAGCTGTAAGCTGTTCAAATGAATAATTCGTCAGGGACAGAACTCCAAGACGTTCCCTAAAGCAAGAGCCAGGCTGTCATCAGTGAAAGGAAGCTAATTCCCAGTTTAACTGCAGGTAAACAGAAGGGCAATTCTTGTTCAGGTTACCTAATACAGACGCATTCTTTAAATTATTCCTGTCGCATCAGCCTGACATGACTTCAGAAAGCTATTCCTTTCGGTGATAATTTGCTCTAAAACATTGCAATATTAGTCGTCTAAGGACAGCAGGCGACAGAGATCATTCAGATGTCTAGGGGATTTAATAGTGCAATCCCTTCCCCTGCAGCTGCCGCCATGTTCTCCCATTCCCAGCCTGTCTCTAACGCAATGTCGAATACAAGCATCGGTAAGGTCTGTTACAAGCGACAACTATTTAGAAAACACAATTTGTTCTTCATTTATGATTACACACCCGTTTGCTGGGTTTGTTTTTAAATACGCAGATAAAGATGCGAGTGAATGTGCGGTACTGTACCTGCGCGTGCGCTCGGGATACTGGGACGGTGCTGAAGAGGCTGAGCGGCGTCTGATCCTGTTACAGACCCGACGAAAGCGACTGTGCATGCGCAGACTCTACATCAGTCACTGGGGATGTTGAGTTTATTCTGCGGACGCATTGGCTTTAAACGTGTCAGGTGCACATAACTGCAGCGATGGTTTTAATGGTGACCCAATTCGACGAAAATGTTGGTCTCAAACATATTTCTTAAAAAAAGGTCTTAAGCAGAATTGATAATTCTATCAATGAAAACATGCACGTCAAGAACATAAACAAGTGCAATAATTTTATTAGATATACAAGTATTTGGTAGGTAATGAAGCATGTATTGTAGCATCTTGACAATTGATAGATTAAACAACATACAGTGTTTACACAGATTTATTAATTTAGTTTCACTTATTAACTATTGCACAAAACAAAAAGAAATAAAAATGTAAACATAAATCAGTTATAGTACAAAAAGGCTAAAACGTAACAACCAGACATGATTTAACTGATAATCTCCCTTTAAGCCTCTTGCTTCAGTATGGGTAAGGCATGTTATGACAATCTTAGGCTTACAATAAGGCATATTTCATAGGGACGTTAATCGCAAAAGACTCCCAATTCCTTAATTACGATTATTTTAGTTTTCAACAGAACATTTAACAAATCAGAAATAGAATTGGTATAGTTCTTACTACTGTGTTAACAACAGCTGCAATGGGTCTCAAGAGTTTTATACTTCAAAACAATTCACAAGTTAACTTTAAGCGTGTCAGATTATTTGGTAACCGCTCTGATTCACACAGACTTTCCATTCACTAAACCGACTCAGCTCACAAGCGTGAACTGGACTACACTGATAGTGTGATCAAAACTTTGATCTCCTTATGACTATGTACTATCCATGTTTTACCTTCCCTTTATTTGAAAAAATAGAACAATTCTGAAAAAGCTACTGATTTATATAACAAAAACAGACCTTACCAATAAAAAACAAAAGTCATTGTGTTTGTTGGTACGATTAAAAAACAACAACATTGGATTGTGCAATATTCCTTAGTTTGTAAACCATATGCAACTACTGCTAAGATCTCTATAGAATGTACAAGAGGTACGTCCCTTTGGCCTTTTGGAAATGGCTAACGGTAGACGTGTTTCACTGGATGTGTATTCTCCGGACAGCCCAAGGCTGGATTGTACCCTTGCCAAATATTGTGAAGAAAACAGCTCCAAATATATTGATCGCTGCGGAGATGTAGAAGACAATTTGCCACTCTGCAATGGTGTTCTAGATTAAAACAAAATGTTTAAGCATTTGTTACTTCATTATCACAAATGTGAAAAATAGATTTCTCTTGAAGCATTTAATGTTTGCATTTATGCATAACGAACATATGATCGCATCAGTGACAGGCATAGTATTAAAATAAAATAAAAAAATCTTACAGCACCTTTTTTAGTTTTGCAGCATGTCACAACAAAGAAACAAAATATGAAAATGAAGGGGTACTTTATCCACGTTCCAACAATAATTAACTTGTGACATGGATTTCATGCATGTACAGCTAAACCATAATGCATTTATGATTGCCAATAAAAAGCCTTGTCTTACGAGGGAGCAATGTCCAAATGGTTGATGTTAAATCCAGAGGCCGAAATGCCCCCTAGAGCGGAGGAGATGGAGAGGAAGGCAACAGCCAAGACAAAGTTACATCCAGTGTAGCCAGTAGCCACCAGGAAGATGGCTGGTCCCACCATTCCTGGAAACATTCAAAACAGACACACTGATTTATTATCATTAACAGACTTCACATCACCAGTTCAATCATCCCATCAATACATTTTCAAATGTACTGTTCAGCTTAAAACCATGAATGTCTTACCTACTATAGTGAATGCCTTACGCACATATGCAGTGCGGATAAGATATCTCTCTCTCAGGAGGTCTGCCAGCTGTCCACCCAGCAAAGCCAGCAACCAACAACCAAGGTAGGGCAGAGCCGAGAGCATTCCATTCTGAGAATGACAGTGAGTTCACACTTACTATGATGACCTGTTTTTATATGAAATACACTACTGTTCAAAAGTTTGGAGTAAGTACTATTTTGCAATTAGGCAAAAAAAATGACCAAAAGTGACAGTGAGGAGATGTATAATTCTATTTGAAATGAATGCAATTCTTTTGAACTTTCTATTCATCAAAGTTTCCTCAAAAATATAAAGCAACTGTTTTTAACATTGATAATGATTAATGTTTTTGAGCTACAAATCAGCATATTAGAATTATTTCAGAAGGCTCATAAAAACAGAATGAACAATTAAACACTATTTATTTATTTATTTTACAACCTCAACATGCAAAATTTGTATTTTAGAAGATGAAGATAAAAAAAAAGTTAATGTCACCGATGTATGATAATCTTCATCATTGGCTAACAAAGCATTACAAATAAATTTGATAAAAATACAAATTCTTCTAATAATTTTAAAAAATTATGCGTGAGCCCTGCTCTGCACTTGCCTGCTGGATGCTGAATCCGAGTATTTTACTCATGTAGGTGGGTAAGAGAGTCAGCAGAGTGTAAAATGTCCAGTTGTAAGAGAAGTGTGCCACAACTATGGCCCATAATGGCATAGATGTGAGGATTGATGTCCATGGAATGTAATCTGAGGTTGGGGACATCTGGAGCAGAAAATGACACATTTAATACAAACAAACAATTAATGAGTCAATCATTATCTGATTTGAGAATAAAGATTTCATCTTAAAGACAGACACTGTATGAGATCACTGTAACGTTGCCTACTTCGTTTTTTAAAGACTCCATTATGTAAGTCTTCTCAGCCTCCGATATCCTTTTGTGTGAGCTGGGACTGTTACTGACAAAGCAAGCCCAAAGGAAAAACCAAACAAGTCCAACGAGTCCTATGATTTGTGAAGTAATCAGATAAAGTGCACATTTAGAATGTATTAAGACACAATCCTGTGAAATAATCTTAAGAGTTACATTTTATGCTGATTGTGCACACAGTTCACCTTTAAAGAGGTCATATAATGCCCATTTTCAACAAGTTGATATTATTCTTTAGGGTCTTAATGAAAAGTCTGTAACATAGTTTGGTTAAATTTTTTCTTTGGTAGTGTAAAAAACACCTTTTTTAGCCTGTCAAAAAACAGCTCTTTTCAGAGCAAGCCCTGTTGTGTCATTCTCCTTTAAATGTTAATGAGCTTTGCTGACCCCGCCCCTCTCTTCCAAGCTGCTCTCTGAGGGACTGTTTACTTTAGCTGCATTCATCCTGAAATTTGCTAATTTGCACATTATTAGGAAAGGTGATTTGCAAAGATTCATTTAAAAAACCTTGTACTCACTTCTGTAGTGAAGCTGTATCACGAATAAATCGCGCGAATAGACACATTTAGGTAGATCGAGGGCGCATTCCCTTCAGAACCAAACGCAATCCTCTTCAGCCGCTCAGATGGCGGGAGTAAATGTACTACTATGTTCATTATTACATCCGACAACAAAACACCTCAATCGCTTAGGAGTCATGTAAAACTTGTGAAAGTGCATGTAGCATCATATGACCCCTTTAAAGGCTTATTATAATAATAATAATTCCTTACATTTATATAGCGCTTTTCTGGGCACTCAAAGCGCTTTACATAGAAGGTGGGAATCTCCTCAACCACCACCAGTGTGCAGCATCCACCTGGATGATGCGACGGCAGCCATATTGCACAGAACGTCCACCACACACCAGCTTATTGGTGGAGAGGAGACAGAGTGATGAAGCCAATTAGTGTATGGGGATGATTACGAGGCTATGATGATGGACAGAGGTCAATGGGCGAATTTGGCCAGGATGCCGGGGTTACACTCCTACTTTTTTTTGAAGGACATCCTGGGATTTTTAATGACCACAGAGAGTCAGGACCTCGGTTTAACGTCTCATCCGAAAGACGGTGCTTTTTGACAGAATAGGGTCCCCGTCACTATACTGGGGCGTTAGGACCCACACAGACCACAGGGTGAGCACCCCCTGCTGGTCTCACTAACACCTCTTCTAGCAGCAACTTAGTTTTCCCAGGAGGTCTCCCATCCAGGTACTGACCAGGCTCAACCCTGCTTAGCTTCAGTGGGCAACCAGTCTTAGGCTGCAGGGTGATAATGCAACTTACCGAATATATAAAAGACGTACGTCCAGTCTAGGTAAAAACATATCTGGCCAGACAGAGGAAGAGCCACTACAGTTCCCAGCTGAGCACCTGTAAAAAATAAATAAAAAATAATAGAACAATTGCACAAAAACTTGATTAGATTGTTAGAAATTAGAGCTGCACGATAGTCATGCACATCTAGTCAGTAAAGACGGTTCTGTGATTAGCCGTAAATCTCCATCAGCTGTAAATCTCCATCAGCTGTTTTCAAATGGAGCGGCATTTAATACACAGAGCCATAGTTAACTGACAAGCTACACAATTCATGCTCAGAATCACAGATGAATCGTATGCGATAGTGAACGTGAGATTGCGTAGCTTGTCAGTGATCTACGGCTCTGTGTATTAAATGCCCCTCCATTTGAAAACAGCTGATGGAGATTTACGGCTAATCACAGAACCATCTTTACTGACAAGATACGCATGACTATCGCATGCAATATATCGTGCAGCCCTATTAGAAATCAAAGCAGGGTACCTGTGTAAGAGATCGTGAGCAGTCGACTTCTCTCCAGAGGTGGTGCCCATGATGCCCACATCGCATGCATAGCAGGATATGACACTCCCTGGATGCCCAAGAATGACTTTTTAACGCTTTTATTTTCCAAAATGAATAACACTTATATAATCTATGACAACAATGAAACATCGTCTTTCAAACTACAATAACAGAAGTACTAAACCCATATTGTAGGTAATGAGTTTTGAGGTTACCTCCCCAATGCCTTCCAACACCCTGACAGCGATGAGGTAACCAGCTCCCAGATCAGCGGCTACTGGAGTCAGCAGGGTGAAGATCACAGTGCAAAGGATGCCGATACCAAAGAGCCACTTGGCACCATACTTGCGTGCAAAGTAGCCACCTGGTATCTGAGTAATTATATACCCATAGAAGAAAGAACCCAGGATCCATCCCTGAGTCTCTGAATTCCAGTCATACACACTGGCCTGTGGAGATATTGAATTAAATATGAGTAACACTTCCAAGATCTCATGCTTGGGCTTAAATTCTCGAAAATGTGACTATACTTAAAAAAACTTTTCATATACTATAAATATGAGACCCTAAAGTAGATGCTCTTACAGTGTGATTGTGTTTGGGCACAGGGATGCTGTGATGAGGGCAGACGGAGGAACTGCTGTTGGGCCTGGAACTGTTTTTCAGCATGTCCACCATTGCTACACTAAGGTTCACCCTGAGGGCATACGCCACAAAGAAGCCATAACAAGACAAGAAGGCCAACCCGTACCGTGAGGAGAAACAAGCAGGAGCTGGAAGAACAAACAGATGAAACCATTAAATTGACTCACACTCATATTGTTCCAAACCTGTAGGGCCTATGACTTCCTGTACCGGAGTTGTGAGAAAAAAATGACCTTTCACAGTATGCTGCACCCAAAACATGCAGCGCGACCAGTGCACTCTGAATTAGAGGTCTAATTTCGATGAGTGACAGAGCAGAATAAGGATGGAGCACAGTGTGGATGCGCTGTCCTTGAAGAATGTTCAACTCGGGTTTGTTTATATTTTGCTTAGCAATTTTAAATGGCAGATGTCGGATTTATGTTTCTCTGCAACACTTTCACAGAAAAATGTCAAACGAATTCAGTATTTTGACAAAGATTTTTTGTACAACCTACTTTTTCTCATTGCGACACTTTTTCCTATTGTGTTGTAAACATTAATCGAATTGTATGCTGACAAGTCAAATAAAAAAGTTTTTCTGTAACAATTTTTCCTAAAATGTTAAACGAATGTTGTGTCTTAAGATAGGCTATTTCATATAAATTAAAGTCAAAGTCAATAAATTCAAGACTCTTGACAAGATTAATAAAATAACAAATACAATTTTGTCAGCCTATCTCGGGCTAACAGCGGGTGAACAAAGAGTGAATATATAGCGGGAGCGGGATTATAACTATAACTAAAAAACAGTCCCGTGCAGACCTCTACTAAAAATAAACTTTATTTTTTCAGATTGCTAAATAAATTTTCATTCAAATAATTTTCAAGAGTGGCTCCTGAATGAACTTTATGCTTCTGATTCACTTGCTGAACTACAAGTTATAATTTTGTTCCATAGAGCCCTAAATCTGTATCATTACTGAAACGTTCGTAAAACGTATTACAGTTTAGAAAAAGTTATAATAATAATACTAAATTATTAATAGTAAGAAAACATTGGGACATTTAATATTAACATTGTGACTTTACAGTTGTAACGAGAATAACTATAGTATAGTATTAGGTGGAAATAAGTTATCACGGTACATTTGTAGGGCAGTTAACATTACCTGCATAACTAACACACTTCCTCCTTCACGTGACCTGCCTGTTTTGAAAGAACATCTGAAAAGGCTCTTGAATTATTTATGTAGACCGCATCAAATGCTGCGGAAATTACCGGTATATCACACTGATCGAAAGAGATGAAGTCTGCACTTTTGGGATGATTGAATGACTGAGACATCTCATCAATACTAAAAAGTAAACTGACACAGCTCTCCGGGACAGACCTCCATCTGTCAGTGGATCACCAGCTTCCTGACAGACAGGCAGCGGGTAGTGAGGCTGGGAAAATTCTGATCGGCCTCATTCAGGATGATAACGAGTCTGTCTACAGACAGTAGATTAAGGAGCTGGCTGTCTGGTGCAGTCTTAACAACCTGGAGCTTAACATACGGTATATCACACTGATCCAAAGAGATGAAATCTGCACTTTTGGGATGATTGAATGACTGAGACATCTCATCAATACTAAAAAGTCAACTGACGCAGCTCTCCGTCTGGACCCCTCACATCCAGCACACTGGTCGACGCTACAGAGCTCTGAGCACCAGAACGACCAAACACAGAAACAGTTTCTTTCCCCAAGATGAACACTTGACATTAAAAGTGGAACACACAACACTATTATACAATTATTTATTCACCACATAATGACCAGAATTTTGTTCATTTCAAATTTGCACAAGTCAGACCACCTCACACATACTTATATGTAACTTATTGTATATTGTGCTTTTGCCATTTTGTACATTGCCTATTTGCATATTGTTCTTTTGTTGTCTGTGTCCTGTCCTGTTGCATTGTGGAGCTTCTGTCACTATAACAAATTCCTCGTATGTGTAATCATGTTAACTGACCAATAAAGCTCATTCTGATTCTGAAGTAGTAAGGACTTTTTAACATGAGTTGTCCTAGCAAATTACAAGTTTGCAATGCAGCTGAACATTATCAGTTAAGCACAACTATTATAACTGAACTTACATATTTATTATTACTTTATAATTACTAATATGGTACGTATTAGTACCAACCAGCGCACTTTTTATTACGTGGCATGTTGTAAATCTGCATAAATACATAATAGGCATTCATAGTCAATGTCCTGCTACCTTTCTGAAGTTCACCGGTGTCGTTCCGGCATAGTAAAGGCTGGGCATGATCTTCAGTTTCTGAGTCAGACGCTGAATTCTCCATCATCTTCAGCGGCTGCTCTCCGGTCGCCTGACCAGAAGCACAATAACAACACTCTCCGAAAGCGGAACCCGTGTTCACCGTCAGCAAAAAACATACCATAATAAAAGTCCCGTGGTCTCCAGATTATATAACACACATACATACACACACACACACACACACACACACACACACACACACACACACATATATATATATGTCTAAATGTTTTAAAGGTCATAACATGTAAAACAAAGTGCAATAGTATAGAAGAATATACCAGATTAGGTGTAAAAAAAACCCCCCAAAAATCTAAATCCTCAAATATTTCTTATCATGGCCGTTTTATATTAAACTATGATTGTTCGTGGTTTAATCAACGACAGACTTTAAAAAAAAAGATACAATACCAAACATTGTTTGCTTTTTCTACTTTGTGAACTTTCTATATTATTGCAACATCTATCCACTAAGAGGAGCTAAAGTAGTACTGCAGTCCACGTTTTAAGGCAGGGGTCTCCAACCCTGCTCCTGGAGAGCTATCATCCCGTAGCCTTCAGTTCTAACCCTGTTTCAACACACCTGCCTGTAATTATCAAGTAGCCCTGGACACCTTAATCAGCTGGTGCAGGTGGGTTTGATTGGGGTTTTAGCTGACATCTGTAGGACGGTAGATCTCCAGGAGCAGGGTTGGAGACCCCTGCTTTAAGGAAACTCGAATGCAGTCAGGATTCAGTTCTGTTTTAAGATTCTTCATTACCATTATTATGTATTAAAATAGATAATGTTCTAGTATTTTAAATACAATTTTCTCTATTAACTTTTTCTATCAGGTCACACAAAAATAACATGTAGTATCTAAATTTGATGTTCTGCTTTATTTATTTATGTTTTGTTGTCTGCAAAGCTGCTTTGAAATGATGCCCATTACGAAACAGACTACTAGTTCTTTCTCACACACACACACACACACACACACACACACACACACACACACACACACACACACACACACACAAACTTATGGAAGACATTGAGTACTCAGTCAGAGGTGCCTTCTAATGATTTTGTTTTACGTGGAATCAGTAATGTGAGAAGTACAAGCCCACATGGCGACGAAGAGGCATGTATTTATCTATTCCAAGAAATGAACTGGCAGGGTATCCAACCGCCCACTAATGCAGAAAAGGATAAGACTCGTAGAAGCTTGTAATAAAAGATGACAGAGATGATAAATGTTCAACATCAATTTATTTTGTGCAAAAGAGTACATTTTAAAAGACAAATACACAGAAATCACTAAATAATGAGGATGATACACAATATTTTTGAATCAAGACTTTTCAAATCTGTGAAAAACTCCAGCACAGATTGCATATAAATATGTATACATTTAACAGACTTAAAATATCTTGATAAAATACATTTCACGATTTGAAACGTAGTTTGTGTTTCAGATGTGACTAGTGTTTCTATATCATCGTTACATGGGATTAGAGCATTTCAGCACCCTGGTCTCTTAAAAACAAAAAAACAATGCCCCGAGTTTACATCAAAACATGCAAACATAAAGTACATTAGTAGAACATGAAATACTTGGTAAGATATTGCAGTTAAGAGGTTATGAGTATAGTTATGAATGTTAAAGAACTATTCTCCTCTGTGTAATTCATCCATCTCGGTATTCCCTGATAGCACTTTACAGTGACACAAAAACCTTTTCTGTTCGTTGATATTTTCTACCTGTGACTCTAAACCTGCTTAAAACATCCATGTCCTTAATTTCTTACTTTACACTGATCTTTTCACTTGTCCTACTTGCCAAAAACCCTTTGTCTGCAATTCAAATCCAAAATTAAATTAGTACAACAGAGATCCAGATTACCACAAGCCCTAAATGTTTAGCTTGTCTGTAGTAGTACAGAATTTTAGAACAAACCTCATCAGTTCTACTATCTCCATTAACAAGGACTTTAACAAAACGTAATGATCATAATTGATACAAAAGCAATATGATAAAACATCACTGGCAATAATGCCTGGTTTTTATCATCACAGAGATACATGCAATTTCATAACAATAAATCATATATAAAAAGAATGCAGTTTACCAGCAACTGCTAAAATAATTTTTAAATATACACAATGTCCTTATGGACTGAGATGTCCATTGTCCATGTTGAAGGAAGGAACTTTCTAAAAGTCCTCACCTCAATGCAGTCATAAGAAGAATGCCACAGTCTCTCAGCATAGTGAAGAACAGGAGACAGAAGAGTTGAGTAGAGTTTTTGGAAGAGGAAGGCACAATTTTGGAGTGTATTCAATGTGGAATGTGCAAAGCTTAGACAAACACCATTAACACTAAAAATCCCGTTTCTCTGCTAGCCTGAATGTGTTTGAACATTCATGAAGAAATAAACAGGCATACTGTTACATTGGTAGTTTGGGTACAGCTATTCTCTCGTGATGGTCACGTGCAACTTCCTAAAACGTTTTTACAAAAGTGAAGACGGAGCATTAAAAAAACGCTGCATCTGTCAGACACATCCTTCCTTCCCTATTTCCTTCTAAGCACATCTTCTGCTTCCCTCCAACTTCTTTCAAAACAGGGCAGATGTAAGCATGTTCCTAGGGAAGGAGTTGAATAAATGTGGCTGAGAAGGAGTTTTGAGAGGACCTGATGGAAACCATGTTATCTCTGTCAGTTGGGTGAAGTGTTGTCATTGAGCTGGTCTGAAGGGACAGTGAGGTTTTGGATCTGGCGGTACACAAAGTAGTAGAGTTGTGGCTGTGGGCGGCTGTGCAGTTCGGCCTTGATCCTCTGCGGGTGAGTGTCTGGGGCCAGCTGCTGTGTGGTTTCATCCATCAAGAGGAAAAGGGCATAGTTCTCCGGGTCCGAAATTTTAAACTTGTCCGCACATATCTGACACACTTCCTCCGTAGTGGCGTAAGGTTGCACCTGAAGGGTTTTGGCTGTGCAGCCACTGCTTCCATCTTGCAGCGCAACGCGCAAGTAGTTCTGAATATAGACAAGAAGAAATCTTGTAAAGAAAGTGTAAATCCCAATATATATCAAGCTTGTTTAAGAACATATGTGACCTGTGCTGGCTAAATGAGTCTGAATGTGCACGGGCTAATTTTTATCTACAGGCAAACAAAAAAAAAAGTGAAAAATTACGATTTTGGTCGAACTTCAGGTTTTCACAAAAACATTTTCATTAAGGCCTTTTTTCCATTCGTTTCTCGCACTGATTGACATACGAAGCGCCCACATAAAGACGACACCCATGGCGCTCTATACCGATACACATATGCACAGATTTATGGTGGGCAAATAAAAATTATTATTATACTTTTTTTGTAATAGGCTTTATATATTTAAGTATTCACACAAACATAATCTGTTATATCTAAACAGTTTGGGGAACTGTTGGGGAAAAAATATAAGATGTGTAACATTATATTAGATCCGTGCATTACACTGACTTAATATAGGCCATCTGTTGCATTAATATTAATCAAACGATAAAAGAAAAGAGGGAATCACTCGCTGCTCTCGGTTGAAATGCTTTTGTAGCTTTAATAATCAATTTATTTGTAATGAACACATTTAAGTGATTTGTACATTTACTATTTGTTTTTCTTCCATGAATGCATATGTTTAGATGTACAATGAAAAAAGTAATACACTATACACTTGATTGCAATGATTATTAATAAAAGAAGTGGGGGAAAAGATATAATGTCGCTAGGTGATTTTGCTTTGGATCCTTAAGAAAACTTTCAATCAGTTTTTCTCTAAATTTACTTTGCTGACTCCATCGATTTCAAACAGGTGTAGCTCAGTCATTTTGTACAATTCCAACAAATCATACATCATTTTGAAGATCGTTTAATGGTGAATGTAATCACAGGTCACATATATTTATGTTCCTAAATTGCTATTGTTTTAAGGAAGAAAAGGGAGAGCAGAACTTATATGACCATGTCTAATAGAGAATTTACCTGGAAATCATCCACAGATGGAGTGGTTCGCTGTGTGGTGCGTCTACGGTGCCACTGGTGCAGCGTGTTACGGGTCTCAGAGCTCAGCACACGAGCTGCCTGGTCCTCCTGGAAGTTCTTGATGAGAGACATTGCCCCATATGCACTGGTCAAGTAATAGCCTCCTACAATCAGATAAAAACTGGAACATTAAAAATGTTTGATACCCAAATGAAACTTCAGCAGTTATTGCAGTTGCCCAGTATTTGTAATGAATATGCAGAAAAACCGGGATCTAATGTACCTTCTCCATGAAGCAGTGATGGGTCCAGTAACTCCATCATGTACTCTATTTCAGCATCCAGTTGTGGCATGTCACACTGGGCCATCACATACGTAAACATGGGCAGGAAGTCATCTGCACCATACATCCTCCCTGCCATTGTTACAACAAAGATTGAAATCATGAAATGAAATCAAATTATGCAGAAGTATCACACAAATGCATCACGCTCATGTACCTGAGTTGCTCTCCATTATGGTGTAGATAAGCTTGCACACACTGAGAAGCAGAGACACTTTCTTCTCTGGTGAGTACATCTTGCACATGTTGTGGAACTTGTGGCGAATCTTCTCTATGGCCACAGCGTCAGGAGGCAGAGCTCCATCCACACCCATCTCCTGGGGCTGCTTGGCTTTGGCCAAAACCAGATTCTCCTTGAGCTGCTGCCAAGTCCCACTGCTGACCTGGAAGTCCCGCAGAGCGGCCTCTATCACAGGCTTCAGAGGCTTCAGCACACACTTGTGCATGGCTTTCTCCATCACCTGATCTATGGAGGAAAAAGACGTTATTTAATAATTGTATAGAAATAATTAAAATAGTTGCATATAGAGTTTTTTTGTGAATTATGAGTAAATATTGTATAAAATATAAAGTATTTAATGATTCAGTTGTCTAAGGCTGCATTTATTGTTCAAAAATATAGTAATATTTGGAAACATCACAGTTTAATATGTTTTGTAATTTAATATATTTTAAAAGTATTTCCAATTAAATGGATTCTTGCTATAAAAGTATTTTCTTTAGCAAGGAATCAGAAATCATACTCATTTATATAAACCTGATGATCAAGTTATCCAGCATGATACAAAAATTAAATCCAAATTAAATTTGTATAGACATTGCACCACAGATGTTTTTGATTTTTTTTTGGTGAACTCTGAAAACAGACAGTAACTATAGAAGGAACAGAAAAACTAAAACTTGGAACATACAATTCCTTAAAAAAGTGAACAGAATGTCTGTGGGCAAGTCTATTTGTGTATGAAAGGACTGTGACCATGAGTATATTGACTGGGATCTACGACGTGCTTTGTTCCATTTCTGCTTTAAAGGGGAATACCTGCTCATAGTATTTTTACACCAGCTTTTCCAAAACTCTTCAACATTTACAAAAAGTCTCCTGACAGCACAAGAGTCTCTGGTGTGCTCACATATGACTCAATGCAACATGCTTAGTCTTGTAAATTTGATTGTGCAAGCAGGGCTTGAAATGAAACCTAAACTGTAAAATGATCTATAAACTACAAGAAGTGTATGCATAACTAAAAGCATCTAATCTGAAGAGCAGAATGTAATGTTTAAACAGCTTTGGAAACTGCTGACACTGCTTCTGTCAGCACACCGGAACACTGAGGAAAGCAACACCATCATAATAAGTGCTCTGACAACACACACACACACACACACACACACACACACACACACACGCTTTGGCAGCACTTTATACTTTTTTTAATATATAATAGCAAATCACACTAATACAATTTATGTTTGCTTTCCTATTTTGGTCTATTACAAATGTAAATTCATTACAGTGAACAAGTGTAAAACAATTCACAGTAATTCTATATGAATATGTTTTTAAGCTAATATAAACAGCATAATGATTTGTTTCCTAGGAAAACACTGTGTATGATATTCACAAAATGCTAGATGATTTCGAATCAACTTGTAACATGACGGTTTACACTTCATTTATCTTATGGTAATCGTCTTAATCGTGTGTCAGTATGACTCAACTGCTTGTGACCGTAACACCTTGGCAAACCTGTTTTAAGAAATGGAGTAAACTAAACCTGTTTTTGTGATCCATAAATCATCTTAAAGTAAAGTGTAAAAACACACACAGGCTGCTTGTTGGCAGTTATCACAACGGGTCAAATGTTATCAACTAGTGTGCACAACAATAGCAGCTTCAACCGGTCAAGGCTACAGATACTCCCAGTCCATTTACAAGAAATTATCCATCACAAGCATAACTAATAAATAGCAAGTCATAGTCATTGTGCCTTACGTCACGGTTTTCTAGAGGTCTGACTTTAGTTCGGAGTCTGACATCACTTTAACAGATTCAGCTGAGTTGCAAAATTTATTTAATTTCCATTAGAAATGTAATATATTTAATGCTCTAGTCTAGACTACACTGTGTCTGTATATATATATATATATATATATATATATATATGTTATTAACTCTACTTCATTTTATGAACAAGTATCTACAATCAGAAAAATTAAACATCTCTTTTAAATAAAATTAAATTTATTACCTACTGGCAAAACTGAAAGACTGAGGAGGAGTTTCTTCCCCCAGGCCATCAGGCTCCTAAACTCACTCTCATAACATCATAACATCTACAGGACTCAATTTAATAAACTGTAAACACATCCATTATTCTCCATCATCCACACTGCTGCTATGTGTACATACCCGGTACAACCTATTTGCACATTCTCTTGCACATCCGTGTTTATATTAATATTTATTAATCCACAGTATACTGTATTGCACATTTTATCTCATTGCACATCTTACTCCTTATTTTATTTTATTATTTGTTCCTATTTTCATTCTCACCTATATTTAAATATATATATTCTCTTGTGTTATGTTTCATTGTTTTATTGCTTTTTATGTTATTTTTATTTTATTTTTTTGCACTTTCCATTGAGCGGACCTGTCCTGACTTACATTTCACTACTGATTATACCCTGTATGATTGTGTATGTGACAAATAATAAAGAACCTTGAACCAACCTTGAACCTTGAACCTACTTTAACGGTATAATATAATGTCAGTTGTACCAGACCGACGTTTAAACCTAACTTTTGAATTTTTAACCTTATTTTACATATGAGGTGATGAAATGAATGCTTGCTGCACAATAGCATAATAGTGTAAAGTAATTTATTAGATTGTTTAAAATATTTTATAATGTATACTTTTTAATTTTTATTATATAGTAACTTCGGCCCTTGGACATCGAGACAACAGGAAACCACAGTGGTGATGGCGACAGGAATGTTTACAGGAATGTGTCTCAAATTAGAAACGCTCATCCATCAAGGCCACCTCTACTTGAAAGGTTATCTTCCAAGGCTTGTTAACATCCCCTCGAAACAATCTCCTGTCCTCCTCAGTGTCGCTCCTACATAGTGCTCTTTCTGTCTCTCACGCTCCACGTCTACACTGCAGACTGGAAAATGAAGCCGCAATGACAGGAGAAGTGAATCCACTGATGCTTCCCACACAAGAAGTACACGCTAGTGCTCGAGTTAGGAGACAATGCCACAAAGTACGTCACAGCACTGAACAAAAGGCACACACAAACTAAACCAGACAAACTGAGCAAATAAAATTCCTCTTATTAACCCATTCAAATAAATGAAGTCTTTCAGGAAAACAAATGATAACTTCAAAATGAATCTCTACTCTCAGACGTGTTTTTAAGGAAGTACTCAGAATAGAGCCGAGGCACGACAACAACAAAAAAATCCTTGGCTTGAATGAGCAACAATGAGTCTTTCCAGACAAATCTTGATAAAACAGAGTGTCTTAATCCTGTTATGACTCAAAAACGAGTGAAGAGAGCTGGAACACTTTTATTTTAAAATAGAGGGTGACATTAATGTCAAAGGTCAATATTGTGCATTCAAGCTTGTTTTTATTGCTTTTTTTAAAAGAGACAGAATAGGATTTGTCTTTATGGCAGCACAATGGGCTTGGGCTTGTTTAAACACAAAACAAACATAAAAAAACCTGCCAGTACACATAGGCAGCTGCATCAGGTTAGGAGCTCTGAACAACAGCCTTTTTCTCTACATTCTTGCCTGACACCCACATACTCAATGCCTGAATCAACAAGCAGGAGGGGTTAGGGTGGATCGTAGAAGAGTTATATTGTAGACACTGGCTCGTTTGGCTGAAGTTCGTCTGGGAACATCTGGGAAGTTGATCTATTCCTCAAAACACATAGCAGAGCTGGACTTTGCTTACAACTCACGAGAGAGGGAGAGACAAAGAGGAGGAGGAGGATGTTCAGGGCGATGGATTTTGAGATTCATGATGCAAATTTCCTGGAGAACCAAAACAGAATCCAGCTGAGCTGAAAATCATCCAACATACTATCCATGTTAACTTGAACCAATTTCGTGATAACTAAACTGCTTTAGAATGTATATCTACTGGGCTTTTGTAGTTAATGTGTCATTGTACAAACTATTTAATTGCTTGTTACTGACTGTGAAAGACGTGTGGCCAGTTATACAAAGCCATACTAATGGATCTCTGCCCACACATGAATTATGCCAGTGTACATCTCAGCTCAATGTGCCTTGTGTGTGTCGCTCACGCAGAGTAAAATGCCTCCAGGCCGAGATAAATGGGCACGAGAGTTTTGTCTAATGCACACACAGCATTCATTTCTCATGGTGTATTTGTTGATTTCCACGCATTTGTTATAGTTTGCAGTGGTACAATGGTGTCAAAAGGCAGTAAACATGTAATTTTGGCATTCTAATTATAAATATTTCCCTTTCACATTTGTTGTTACTTCGTATATAATATTATTAAAATGTTTGCCTTTTAATTTTTATGTTCTGTGTTTCTAAAAGAGGTAATATTTGTTGTGCCGTGAGCAAAAAGGGGGCTGCAGGGTCCTTGTAAGTCAGTGTCAATTGAGACAGAGCGGTGCCTCATTTTAAAGGAAGGTTTTGATTTGTAATTCTGAGACCACAAAGCTCCCCCTTTTGCAGCCGCAATGCACACTTCTGCAGGCTCCACAACAGACTACTATTCTACAATATATGAAGGATTACAACACAAAGTGTGGACTCTGAAAAAGGCCGCAAGTGATTATGGTGGCATTTGGGACAGGGCCAAAGGTATTACATAATGTGCTCATGCGGCATGACAAAATCACATCAGTACTTACTACGATTCAGCTAGGTTTTTCATTAGTTGCCTTTCATTAAAACAACTTGGTGGACAGTTTGCAGTCAGCTACAGTCTAGTACATATAGCTGATGCCCTAACCATATGACATACTTGATAATGTAAGCTTGCACATCATTAAAACACCTATTATAACACCCATTACCGTAGACAATACATGTTGCATACCCCTACTTCCTTTGTATAATTATTGGCGCCAAAGCAACTATTACATTTCCCTTTCTTAGCACGGAACAGTTTTACTGAAGGAAGGAAGCCTTACCAATTTGATCCTCCGGGATAAGGGACTCAATTGGTGGGTCAAGCTCAGAGCTCTGCAGCAGGTAGGACTTCATCTGAGTCATGAATTGCCTGAGAGTCTGCAGCAGGTCCAAGCATGATGTGTGGCAGCCACGGTTCTCCTGCATGAAGCTCAAGTAGTCCTGCACCAGGCAGCCAAAGTAAGTCCCTTTATCCCTGGATTGCTCGACAATCTTCCGAATTGCTCTTTTCTCAGGCATCATCAAAGAATTGAGAACACTGCTCATCTTGTGCAATTTTCCTCTCAGTGCACGTGGCAGCATGAAGGTACCAGCGCCATTCCGCTTCTTTGACTTGAAGGGTGGTGGCACTTCCTGGTCGCTCTCCAAGTTGATGCCATCGTCTTCTTCCTCTTCTTCCTCCTCCAGGCTGCTGTCACCAGTGGGCCGCTCGGTTCTGGAGGGACTGGCCTCCATGGGCAGTGAAAAGCTGTGGGTGAAGTCGAAAGAGTCTGAGGACGAGGTGGAGATGCTGATATCACTCAGACGCTCTCGTCCAGTGGAGCAGGGCTCATTCGAGGGGCTGCCGTTCTCTAGAGCGGTGGAGTTGCGTGAGGACAGCTTGGCCAAGCTCCAAGACACGGCTTCCTCAATGGTCTGGTCATCCAAAGCCATGTGGCAGCGGAGACCATCTGCATCGAGCAGACTGGTGGAATTCCTACTGCGGGATGAGGGCACCAGGATGGGTTTACTGAACTTTTTAGGTGGGGAGGATGAGGGTGATAAGGAACTGAAGGATGATCCCAACCTCGACAGCAGGCTGCTCTTTTCCTGAGGCGTTTTGATCCAACAGACCGTCTCAGGCATGGTCTTCTGTTTACGAAGAACTGCAGATCTGCCGGAGGCAAAGCGGGGAGGTGGGGGGCGAGGTGGTGGGGATCTCTTGCTGTTGGATCTACTCACACTTGAGTGTGATTTGAATTGCGTGCTTTGTGCACGGCAAAAGACACTGTCTTCCCTGTTCTGGTGATCTGTGTTGCCTGGGGATGATTCTTGCTTTTTAGGTGAAGGGTTAGTTTGGTGTGTCTGCAGGAAGAGGGGATTGATAAAGCACAGTGCTCCGTTGGATTGACTGCATTCAAGTTCAGAAGGGGTCCGTGTGAATGGGATGGCCGGAACTCTTGGAGATAACCACTGTTTTAGTCTCTGTTGTGAAATTTCACACACAGTCTCCCCAGACACAGAAGACTTCCTCGTATTGCGCAGTTCACAGTCCCAGAAATCTGCATGAAGACAACATAATGAGGCTCCATTTTAATTAAAAAAAAATTACATTTAGATAATTTTTTTTAAAATCAAGAAATTGAAAATTGAGCTCTTCTCTAAATTAGCTCAACTAAGGCATTTAACAATAAGACAACTGAATCATACTTTCACACAATCACAGAAGAGTATTACAGAACAAACAAATAAAAGAGGAAGTCATTTCAGAGAATTCCAGATTTTAAGCTAAAATCTCAAGTGATTAACAGAAAAGCTGAAGAATATCAGCAGATACTCTAGATAATGCTTCTGAAAGGGTTATCCTCAAGTTCAAGCACTGGCATTCTGAAAACACTAACATTATATAGTGTGCACAAACACAAAACTTTGAAACAAACATTGAAGTGAACAACAAAACCCGGAAACAAGGAGGATCAGGAGAATTAAACTTACGCTACTAATCATCAAGTCTTCTCTTCAGACTGCTTGTAAATAGTTTACACGTCTACACTCGATGCAGCGACTCTGCTGTCTGAGTTGTGAGTGGTAGAGTAGTGCTGATACCCACACACACAGTGAATAGTGTGAGTCATGCATGCTGATGAGGAGGTGGGAAGAGGACAGGCACTGGAGCTCTCTGTTCCTCCTCTCTTACAGCGCACGCGTTAATACTAAACGCCACCCCTTCCCTTCAACTGTGTTCATGTGATGTAATACAAGAGAATTACTTTTCTTTGTTTTTTCTTTGTTATGTGATCTTGTATTTTCAGAAAATGAATACTTTTTACTTTGATCATGTCCTTTTTTTTGTGAATCAACATTATAACTATAGATATAAAATATAAAAGATATACAAATCAATAAAAAACAGGGGAAGCTGTGCCCCTTAAGAATAATGTGTATGAATTAATGTACTAATAAATTGTAGCATTTTTGGAATAAAGTTTGTCATGTACAGGATGATGCATAATTTAATATATCTTTAAGGTAAAGTGAAATATTTGCCAATTAAATATAGAACCAAAAGGGTGTCATAACAGCAGATTCAATTGTCAAAAATGTGATTACTGGCCCAGTGGCACATGAATAATAATAATTGACTGGAATAAATCTGACAAATGTTGATGGTCTGATAAAATATTAAAATAAAAAACATAACCATTCAGTAAATGTGCTATGGGATTTAGTAACATCTATGGTCAAGAGGAAAACTAACATGGCCTTTATTTTCTACAGACATGTTGCCTTTGTAAACACAAGGAAATTATTCACATTTGTTTATTTATCTGACTTATTAATCCGAAGTGCCATATTTAACTCGACGTATACTGAGGTGACAGTGGCATAAAAAGTGCTGCAATACCAAAATTGCCACGAAAGTTACAACAGAAATATATGTGTGACAGGAAATCTGATCACTATAAAACTTGTCTTTTTCCTGGATAAGTCTTAGCCATCTCTTAACTGATGCCATCTGAGATAAAAGTGTGAAGCGTTTGCGTAACTCGGATCAGTTCTGCTGAAGTTACACCTGTGCAGGAGTGGAATGACTGGAAACCTGCACCTGTGTTTACAATTGTACTATTCTTTCATCTACTCATCTCTTTTTTTTCTTTCACTCTCTGTAAATAAACGTAAGCTTGTTTTACAGCTTCGGTCACGTTTGCTGTTATTCTCAACTCTTCTCTTGTCCTCAGTTCACCCCCATTGTCCCAGTCATTATAGTTAGTCAATGGACAGCTGGAATTTTGTCTTGGTGGAGTTTCTCTTGGAAATGATCCTAGTATGGCGGTACCACACCCATCACTGCTCTCAACTTTACTCTGCACGGCCATTTCAGCATTCAATATTGTCTAACCATATTATTACAGGTGGCATTCTTTAAAAGAGAAGATACACTACCTGCCAAGACTGACTATCTGTCTCACATATCCCATTCAGACTGCCTGGTCTTCCTGAGGAAAATATGTTCCCCTCTGAGATTTCAAGTATGTCATTTCATAAAACTAACAGATCATCCTTTTTTATCTTATTTGTCTTTAAAAACAACATTTATTAGATTAAAACGTCTCTTAAGTCATTTCAGCCTACTTGTTTCAGACTATGATATATGTAAAAAGCTTTTTAAAATAAAATAGAGTTTTTTACCTCAAGTCAAACCATTCCACCACATAATTAAATACAGCTACAGGGATCATTTTATTTTGTAATGAACCTCATAATCTCTTCTGAGAAACATAACCACACCAGTTTTGTGTTTAAGAATTCATATGTCTCAGTACAGGAATGTTGTACCTCACATACGTCAAGTAAGGTGCAAAGTTTCAACATGTAACTTCTGTCTGGTTCATGTCTGAATCAGACAAAAAGCACACAGGCAGATCACTGTTTGACAGAGACATTTACTAGCGTCAAACACACTGTGGTCAATTTCTCCTAGTCAACATCGCATCATCTTCAAATGTTGGCCACTAGAGCTGTTTGTTAAATGCCACGTGTCCAATGTTGTCGTGTGTTTGCTGGCACAGTAACACCTGTATAGTCAGTGCTCCAGGATATATCTGACTTATGTTCTACACAACATGCCGGATGTTGTCGCAATACAAATTCAACATGTTCATCAGCATGTCTGTAGGTCTCAGGCTTTAAGACTTAAAAACAATAGAAAAGATGGAAAGACTCACTATGTGTAAAATTATGTTGATTTTGTTACCTTCTGTTAGTTGGTCACTCCAATACTGTTTATTAGGGATGCACAAAATACGGATATCATAATGGATATCGGCCTATATTGGATATGTAATTGTTCATACTAATTTCCTCAAATTACATTTAGATTTCCTTTGATGTTAACATTTATTTCAATTTAATCGTGAAAAACACTAATAATCTAATAACAGTTCAAATGAATCTGGAGCAAATGTCATAAACAACAAATATTAAAGAAAACAGTACAGAATTGTAATATTGGCCATTAATTGGTTATTGGCCAACATGAAAATAATTAGCAATTTATCATTATGGGCAATCATTTTTAAATGTGTATCCCTTCTGCATATATACGCTGTGCCTTTTGTCTTAAAGGGTTCATACAATACTTTTTTAAACATCATTATTTTGTGTATTTGGTGTAACAGAATATGTTGGAATGCTTTAATGTTCAAAAAACACATAATTTGTCAAATACTGTACACTATTGTAGGTCCTCTATGCCCCGCCTCTCTCAAACGCTTCATTTTCTACAAAGTCCCTCCTTCCAACAAGCACAGTCTGCTCTGATTGGCCAACTGGCACAGTGCATTATGATTGGCTGAAATGTAACGAAACGATTGGTCGGAAATGTAACGCCCCTTTCCATAATCATAATTCCATAATAATTTCCCATCAGTTCAATGAGAGGGGAACAGTTGTGTGACAGACAGTGATGAAGCTCATGTGTTTGCACACAAGCCGCGGTTGTGTGACCATGTCTCCCTCTCTCACACAAGCGAGCACACACACACACACACACACACACATGATGCTGCACTGTGACCCTCTCTCTCTCTCTCCCTCCCTCTCTCACACACACAAGCACACACACACACACAAACATGCAAAACTCTGTTTTACATACAAAACCTCTGTTTTACGTACAAAAACTCTGTTTTACGTACAAAAACTCTGTTTTACAACAAATTCTGTTGTAAGTAATCTAAATGATTCCTAAATGCATCTACTTTCGGGAAGGCCAAATAAAGTGCTTTTGCTTTCGCCTAGAAACACATAGCTTCTCCCTGACACGGCTGCATCAACACTACTGCGGTTACTGAAACCACGCCTTCTTTCTTTGAGTGAACATTTGGGTGGCATTAAGCAAATATTTCCACATCGTGACGTAGACATGTGGGGCGTGTTTAAATAACCCGTTTTAGGGGGGGTGGCAGTCTTAAATTTGATAAAGAACATCTCTTTGGTTTTGAGACTTTAGTCTTTGCAACTTCAGGGATCTTATCTATGCACAATTAGCTTGTTACACCCCAAAGATAAAGGAAAACTTGAAATCGCATCATATGACCATGTATTAATGTTTTAGAGTTGGTGTTTACTTGTAAAACTAAATGCTTCAACCATGTCAAACTGCTGAATGCTCAACAACGAATAAACTTTGGTACACTGACTGCCAATAAAACTCTGACCTGAATTTAAGATGTAATGCAAACAACACTATTAAACCTAGTCACACAGACATACAATAAACACATTAAAAGTTTGGAGTAGTTATGCTTTGAGTAATGCTGAAACTCACCAGTCAGCAGTTAAGCTCAGTAACATTCTGGAAAGCAAACATTCAAGCTTGGGGAAGAAAACTCACCTCTTCCTAACTGAACCACCTCCTCCAGATCTTTAGGGGTCTTTGCAGCTGCGATGGCCTCGGGCAGCTTCAATGTGAAGGGCAGAACGTCCCTAAAGAGGACAGATGAATGTTGAGAAGCGCTAAAAACATTACAAAAATTATTCAAAAGACCGTTAGAGTGACAACAAATACTAAAAACTAAACAGCAAGAATATCCGGGCTGAGAGTCGTTGTGTTCACTCGTGGAGAGAATGAGAGAAAGAATGAGTCAGACTCAGAGAGAGAGAGAGAGAGAGAGAGAGAGAGAGAATAGCTGTTAATCAGAGCATGTGGTTGAGTGAGAGAGAGGGCTGTGTTTATCCACTGACTTTTCTGCGTGGCATTGACACAGATCGTGCATGGATTTGTTACGTTCACAATCTTCTTCGTTACAGATCTCTACATGGGTGAACTTTAACTATGTAAACATGTTAAGACAGAACAACTTTAACTTCATACTGTTTTTTTCAATCAAAAAGAGACCACTCTAGTCAGACCCTTCCTTCCTGTTATTATCCGTGTTGGTCTTCAGCATTGGAATGCAGCTGAAACAGCATCATCTGGTTTTACTTTACCACAAACATTTTGGTTTATTCTGAGAACTTCAGGAGATTTTCTGAAAGGTGATGGGTGTAATTTCCATGCACCCCCTCCATTGGCTAGTCAAACAGATAGTCCCACCTCAAATTCCCTCCATTGGTTGAGTTAATATTGTTGTTTTGGGCTGAGTCTGGGATCTATGCTTTTGTAATCATTACTAGTTGAGTCTTCACCAGTTTAGACTTTCTTAAGGATAAAGCAATAATTCTTATACATGATTAATATCTACACCAACAGAGCATAAAGGTCACTGTCACCCATTTATAAATATATAATAGACCAGTGGATAATCGTAGAAACTAAACAAGCTGTTTTTTCTGAGTGGGATCATCTTACCTGCTGATACAGCAGAAC
The DNA here is from genome assembly GCA_027564155.1 of Gymnocypris eckloni scoliostomus. NCBI lineage: Eukaryota > Metazoa > Chordata > Actinopteri > Cypriniformes > Cyprinidae > Gymnocypris > Gymnocypris eckloni. The sequence goes on from CM050429.1 coordinate 6,832,910, forward strand.
GCCACCAGTCGAAAGAGGTCTGCAAAGCTGATCCCTGAGCCCTCCAGAGAAAAAGCTGTAATAAAGACACACACACACACCACAGTAAGTTACACACCACAGGAATTGCTATTGGAAAAACTGAAATGACCTAACAGTCTCTCTCTACGGGAAAAGTAAACAAGAGCCAAATTTGAACATTTAAACATCCTCCACACAAGTCGCACAGGATCTGACCCACTTACTGCATTACTGCATTTGCAGAAAGTGACAGACAAAGACAGAGCGAAAAACAGAAAGATGGGAATGAAGCAGAGTGCATGAAGTGTGTTGATGGAGATAAAACCGTGAACTGATTTCATTTGAGTAATAACAGCATAGCACAACTGGATCCATACAAGTACTTCTAGTTTCACTGGGCCTCATTCATGAAACATAAGAACAGAATTTTGTGTAAACTTGTGTAAAAAAAAAACATACAAAGTACATACAAACATATTACAAAAGAATAGATTTATGAATGATTCATACATTTCATTAAAGTTCTGTTTCCAACCTAATAATTGTTTCCATATTTTCCCTTTTTCAGACATACTACCATTCAAACATTTGTAGTAGGAAATTCCTCTTCCTCTTCTTCTTATTTGATCAAAATACAAGCAAAAAGAGTAATATTGTGAAATATAATATTGCAATTTACATTAAATTAAATAGGTTTGTGGAAACCATTATACTTGTTTCAGGATTCTTCGATGAATATACATTTATTTGAAATAGAACTCTATAACTGTACATTTATAAATAAAATATGTCACTTTTGATAAATTTAAGGCATCCTCGCTGAATATTAATTTAGTTATTTTTATATTAAAAAAAATCTTACTGACTCCGAACTTTTGAATGTTAGTGTATGCTGTGTATGACACTACATATATATCATACTGATATTCAGTACCACAGCGCACTTATGGCCCTGTGTCTTTGACAGAATAACAAAAAACATAAATTAAGCAAAAACATCAAACAAACAAACAAAGACAAACATAGTTTAGTACTAGGTTAGCCTTTAATCTGATGAGATGCATGGCTATTCCAAATTATTAAACAGGATATGGACAGGTAAAAAAACAACCAAAAACTCCAAGCAAGAGGAAGTGAAAAAGATGACGCAGATACATACTATTAGCGGTCTTCTAATGGAAATAAACTTAGTATATCACTTACTATATTGGCTCTCTTTAACTGGGAAGTCCCGAACAATCAGTGTGTTACTGTCCATACGTAGGGAAATCACCTTTTTCTGCAGTTTATTACACCTTCTCACCACAAAACTCTAGATTGAAACAGACACACAAAATGAACTGACCATGATAAAACATAAATAAAAAAGAACCTATTGTTGTGAAGCAAAGTGGCTTTTGTCATTACCCCTGCCGGCTGCGGCTGTAGAATGTGTCTGGCTTCCTCATCGCTGAGAGACAGGAGCAACCATACAGAGTGTGTCTGCATCAGTCTGTTCAGGATGCTCATGCGTCTGCGTAGAGAGTCATATCCAGAATCCCTCACTCCAGGAGTACCAGCGCAGGCAGAAGACTGAAGGAAAAGACCGCTGACCTCTCCTTCTAGACTACAGACATATACATAGAGAGAGAAACCTTTATTTCACAACAACACAAGATCAAAACCACACTCGGTTTAAAGCAGTGGTTGTAAAATGTTTTCAGGTGGCAGATCACTTTAACATTAAAAGAAAAATTGCAGACCACCTAACACCCTCAACCTGTAAGAATCCCAGACTACTACCGATAACAGCTAAGTAGGGAAATATCTTTGCAATTGAAATGAACTGGTTTCTGTTAATATATTCAAATATTATTTATTATTTTATATTCCTCTGTCACATGATCCTATACAAAATAAAATTCTAATACGCTTATTTAGTACTCAAGAAACATTTATTATTATTATCAATGTAAAAAACTGTTTTACTGATACATGTGATAATGTAAAATGTGATACATTTTTCAGAATTATTTGATGAATAGGTAGTTTAAGTTCAGATTTAATGCATCCTTGCTGAAATTATTAATTTCTTTAAAAAGTATGTTCACTAGTTAATAAATCTGCATACAACGCATACATTTGCAATTTTGTAAATGTCAGTTACACTATTGAAGTGAAACAACATAAACTTATGTGAACTTATGAACCTGTTAATGTGAACCTGCTAATTCCTTGATATGAGTTAATTTATCCAATAATTAAAACAAATATTGGTCATTCATTATAAGTATTTTGTGTGGTCTATATTTTAATTAGCCAAGCCACAGCCCAGTCTGGACTCTTTACAGATTAGGAGGAAGTAAGACCTCCTCCTACTTTCCAAACCCACACTGACCTGTCAGTACTGTTAAAAACAAAACTACTAGACCTAAATTACAGAACTATTTTAATATACATCGCAAGAAGCTATGTTTATGAATGTTAGAAATGCTTGTTAGTTATCTCATTATGAATGCAGGAACATCAAATGAGGAAAACAATATTAAGAGACAGAAGCTTGTTTTGGTTAAGCTGTTTTCAAACTTCTGAAAGCTGATTGTGAAACACCTGAATTTATTGTTCCCTGCAAGTCTTTAAATTTCATGGAAATGGAGTATTGCAAAAGCATTGAATGTCCTAAGGCTAAAAAATAAGATATGCTCCACCTGCTGGAGAACATGAGAAGTACAATAACAAACACTGAGAATTAGGGTGAATCCCATTCCTCTGTCTTGCCCCTTCCCCTTCCCCTACCCCTTTGTCTTACCCCTAGCCCCTCGAAACCGAGTGGTAATCGCTAGGGGTGAAAACATCCCCCTATGAAATGAGACACCACTTGGTTACTGTTACGTCATCATACATCGTCGCTAGCTGGCTGCTGCATCACCAGAGACGACAAGTGTTGATCACAAACTTCCAAGATGCCGTCTGCAAGTGTGTGTGTATGTTGATTGCATGGGTTTTAGTGATGTTTTTTCTAGTCAGAGAAACACGGGACTGTTGTGCAAATCAGAAATGTGATGTTAGTGTGGAAAACTAGTGATTTTTAAAAACGTTTCAATTAAGAACATGGTTGCAAATATATGTACAGGGCTGTGTAGAGCACAAAACAAGACAGTTGTAATTTTTAAATCAATTATTTAAGCCGAAAATACTTAAATTTTTGGACTCTCTGGATGCCATTGTTGCCGGTTGCGCAGTGTGTTCTGGGTACCCCTTGGTTTCAAGTAAGCTCACGAAAATGCTTGGTTTTAAGGGGTATCTACCACTTCCCCTTAGCCCTACCACTCGAACAAAACGAGAATTGGGATAGCCCTTACTCTCACGTGAACACGCAAAACTAAGGGTAAGGGGTAAGACAGAGAATTGGGATTCACCCTTAATCTTAAAGCTAATGCTTGTGATACGGAGTACTGACTGACTACATAAATCTGTACCTATTTTTTTAAATGATAAAAATACTTATCCTGTCCCATTTTAATGCTGGATACAGCTATAACGCTGACACTTTCAAAATATTGCTTAGTTTGCATTTTTTATCGTTTTTCTTTTTTTTTATTGAAGCTGTTTATTTTCAGGTTTAATTTACATTTTCAATGTTGTCTCACACCTTCTAATCCTTGAGAACACATACAACACCATGTAATATTGTCCTCATTTGTAAGTCGCTTTGGATAAAAGTGTGTGGTAAATGACTAAATGTAAATGTAATATAACCCATTAATTCCAGTGAGGAGGAGGATGACGGTGACGAAGGAAGGACTCACCTATGTAAGATCTCTGTCTCCGGCTCTCTGGCTGGCTGAACCATCTCCTGCTTTAGCTCTGAGATCTCCGTGGAGAACGTGTCAATCAGCTGTAGTCACACACACACACACACACAGAGAGAAAACACAATACAAGCGTAAAGAGCAGGAAATCTCAAGACATTCTGAATGTGTGCTGTTGTGTCAGTTAAGTTTTGTAAGAATGGGAAGTGGCTGGAATTAGTCATCATGAAATGATTCCCAGTGAGCCAGGAACTGCGTCCGTTTCCTTTCATCAGCGAACAGTGAGAACAATTCAAACAAAGACATCAAAGCACACTGTCTGTACATTTCCTTTGATTATTCCTAGATGAAACACTGAGCCATGATCACTGTAAATTAAAATACACATTATTGAAAAAAACTCTGTTTAAGGCAGGATACTAACAATTGATTATACGTCAATGCTAACTGCTTAAATCAGATATGAATCATGGTGATTTATGGTAAGTAAGGGTGCACTTGGGAAAACGGTTTTGTCATTGTATATTTTTCACAGATCTGTATTTCTCCTGATGGCCAGCAGGAGGCAGGTTGTTATTGTTTCTCTCTCCTTTTTTAATGTATATATATATTTTTGTATTCACTGATTGAACTTCTTATCCTGCAGAAATTACAGCACTACCACTGTTATGCACAAAAGTCAAGATTTCAGTGAAACCTTGACCATAAACTAGACAAGTAAAGACCCGCCCACACTTTCTGTTGCATTTCTTTTTTATCTGAGCCAGCATTTTCCGCTTATAGTCATGAAGTATTTCTCGAACTTCATTTCAGACTTAGTCAGCAAACCACAATTACACTCCAACTCTTGGCTCTTTTCAAAATGCAGCTCACAGCCAAGAAAAGCACTCTGTAATGACTCGAAAGGCCTTCAGTCGCACCAAAACGCTGTAGATTATTGCTGAATGAGCTACACACTTGAAAGGTCAAGAATTATCAAACAAACATCAAATGAACTGGCTCACTGCAATGGCTGGATATGGCTCATTATGCTCCATGTGTGAGTCAGGCAAGAAATGCCTCAAAGCAATTTTAAGCTTATCATCTAAATAAAAACACAGAAACTGGCATGCATGCACGTATCCTTGAACTTGTCATCGTGGCCTAAATAGCAGAGTATTTACAAGTGTAAATACCAACACTCACTTCTGCATTTTGTCTAGCAACATATAAAATCATAAAATAACTATATATTATTTTTTGTGTGTGTTCATGACTTGTACAGTGTCATTCAAAAGTTTGGGGTGGGTATTTATTTACTTATTTTAGAAATGAATACCTTTTTCAGCAATGATGCATTAAATTGATTTTAAAAATGGCAATAACGACTTGTACATTTTTGCAAAATATTTATATTTTAAATAAATGCTGTTCTTTTAAACCTTTTGTTAATCAAAGAACTATGAAAAATGTATCACACTTTCCAAATACTTAATATATTTACTGTTTTTACTGTATTTTAATCAAATAAATGCAGTCTTTGTAAGCATAAGACACTTAAAAAATGTAAATACTTTACCGGCCACAAACCTTTATTAAGAGTACTTTATTTATTAATGTAATATTATGTATTGTATATTATTTATGCATTTATCTATTTATTCAAGATTTTTTGCCATCTGTGCAAAAATACAAATTTTGCCTGGTTTCACCGGATCATGGGGGGGTGAAATTTATATATATAAAAAAAAAATCAGTTCTTAATTTTTGACCAAAAAAAGCAACTTTGAAAACAAGGGGAATATATATATATATATATATGAGATTGTATAATCCTATTGGATGCTGCTGAGAAAAACAGAAGAACACAGCAAATTACCAGAATGATGACAATAGAACCACCTATCATTTACACTTAATAGACACAATCCTGCTGTGACAGAAAGAGATCTGATATAAAAATCATTCAGCTTGCGTTGATGAATTCATCAGAAGCTGAGAATGACTTCAGATTTACTGATGAGCCATTAAAAGAGGCGATGAAGCAGAATAAAAGGTGCATTTTCGCCGGCTGGACATTCGTTAGGAAATTCTGATGCCTGTGAGGAGCTGGCTGGTGTTCTGGAGACTGGCGAAATCAAGATCTCTGTGCCTCTTTTTAACCAGCCATGAGGTAAAGTCATTCACAGCATACAAAGCAGCTTAGACTCTAGGAAACTATGTGCTGACATTTTACAAGCACACTTGTTTCAGCCAAGCACTGCCCTAACACTGAGAGGAGTGTTTGAAATATAAACACTCAAACTGACAGCAGCAGAGTTAATCAATTAAAGGGACTGTTCACTCAAAAATCAACATTCTGTCAACATTTACACACCCTCACACTATTCCAAATCCTTATATTTAATGCATGGAATAAAAGTTTAGTTTAAATTTTAAGGAACATCTTAGCCACTCTTTTCCATATAATTAAAGTAAATGATACTTGTATATTACAACAGTGGTTCTCAACTAGCTCCCCTTTGTCGAGATATTATTTGAAGGGCCTGCTATCTAATCTGATATGTTCCTCTGGTATTTCTAACAATTAAACTCAAAAATATAATTCTGATTCAATGTTGTACATCTTAATTTTAGTATTTTAATTTATATTCTATTAATATTTAAATAAAAATGGTCTAAATTTAAATTAAAAGTTTGCTAGATGTTTATAAGCCAATATTACTGAATTTATTTAATTTTTTGTATCATATTTATATTGGATATAATACACTAACTTTTTACATTTTGCTTACTCCTATCATCATCTGACACTCACTAAAGTTAATCTTTAAAATCACTAAGAATTAAATGACATGGTTAAACATTATCTTTAGCAAATATCAGAATTAATATATATTTTTCATACTGTACATTATATTGCTGTAATGCCTACATTCACTTGTAGCATTTAAAACAACTGATTATAGTGATTTTTTTTTATGCCAGCCATTTATCAATTATTAGCATAACAGGAATTGGTATCAACAAGAATGTGATATTCTGAATTCCTAATATCATAAAAGTTTTCCATATGGTTAAGTCTTCTTGCCTACCTTTTTGCCAGTATTATATTCCATAACTCATTATTTGGAAAAGAGCCAGGATATTCTTTGAAAATTCACCATCTGTCCTCCACGGAAACAAGAAAGTCATACATGTTTGGAACAACATGAGAGTGAGTAAATTTTTTTGATGAACCGTTCCTTTAATAGATGACAAAGGTCAAATTCAATCCGCTCACCACATTTCACTGTAGGATCATCTAAACTGATGACAGAGGAGAGATGTTACGGGAGTGTTTTCTGTTAAGGAAACAAGGAGGAATATAAATTTTTGTTCACTGACACTCATAATCTTATCATGCATTCATCACGGCCAGTTAGTGTCAGTGCGAAAGCCTGATTAATTTGCCTTTGGCTGCATCTGATTGTTTACATGTAACAAAGCTTGCACTTGCAACTAAAACTACAACTTCCCCCTGCATGAAATAATCACAACACATGCTGGAGAGAATAGTAAGGTCACCCTGAAATAATTACATAAACATTGACACAAAAACTCTTTATGTTTGTTGGAAGAATAGCTTGCAGAGATAACAACTGCATCTATCATCCTCTGAGAACCTCTTAAGCTCTGCAGCTTTAGCGCCGGCACAGTGAACAGACAGAGCGGCATTCCACTGGGTCTCCAGAGGCCCTGACTAACCTGCGCTCTGTCTGGCTCTAAAGTAGGACGCATACTGAAAGCAAGCTCCTCGAGTGATGTTGTTTTTCTCGTGCGTTATTTATTGTTGGTTGACAAATTACTGTGTAAAATGTAAACCACAGTGCCGTTTAATCATGACCATGTCGTCACATGCATTTCTGTCTATCTCTGAATGTGGTTTGAGTGATTGGATCACAAAATATTTATCAAAAACTGTATTTAGCATTAACAAATTTGGACCAACTGAGATGAACCTTAAAAATACAGTTTATCCAAAAACGGCTTTTTAATGTAGGCTCTGTTAGAGAAGCTCATGTGACGATAACAGAGTACATGCAAATCTACATCCAGAACATGCAGACAGACACATACAGAAAACAAGGCAAAGCTCAGGAGACCGTGCCGATGTGTCTCACCTTAAAAAAGCTGCTGCTCCGGTCCATGAGGCAGGACTGCATCATCATCTCTGCAGACATGGTTGGGTGTACGCAGCTTTTCTGTGTCAGGCTGGGTCTCTGTGGATCACAGATGGATAACTTTATCTGAAGCCCAAGCAGAGGAAATCTCAACCCATTGCACATGGATAGACCAGAGAAATGAGCATACAAGACTTACAGCAGGAGTCTGGAATACATGCACCTTAGACCCACTCTGAAGTTCATTAAAAGCACTCTTCTCATTTGACTTATTTCCTGCCAGATGAATTAACTTGAACCAATCTCTTTATATACACAATACTGTCTTATACATACACACAGTCACATGCTCAAACACATCTAGTCCTAGATTGCTCATGTGGATCATTGTGGAATATTATCTGTTACAGCCAGGGCTATGAATTTAATATGTTAATTAATAAATTAATTACTGTATAAATTGTGTTAGCTAAGGTATTCAATTAAATATATATATGCTTATTTTTTATTTATTTAATTGAATACCTTAGCTAAAAGTAAAACACTTTACACAGTACATTTGCTTAGAGATCATGGGAGAACTGGTAAAGCAAATAGAGATGACAGTCTGAGTTTAAATCTTTTGTTCACCCACTTTTGTAAAGAAGTTTTCAAGACAGCCTGAGGCATATTACAGCGAGGGGGATCAGCTGGGAGACTGGCAGATACAAAATCAGGGCAAAGGTCAAGCTGTGAGAAAGGGTGGTGGAAGAGGGAAGGTAGAGGAAACTACAGCATTCCAATGCACTTAATCAGCTGTGAATGCACTACTCAGCTCAGGTAAGAATCAAAACCAGCTCCATGCACAAAAAGGAAACCCGTGGAATGTCTTGTTCACCTGATAAATGTACTGATGAAAGTACTCTTTGCTAGGCTATAACTTGCTGATTTTAACTCCTGCTCCTCATAGCTGTATGGAATAGTAATGAATGACTCACTTTCATGTAATTTCAAATCTGTAAGATCTGAGTTCATCTTTGGAACCCAAATGAATATATACTGAATGAAATCTGAGAGCTTTCTGACCCTGACAGCAATGTAACTGAAATTTCCCAGGCCCTATGGAGGGTCAGAATGCTCTCAGGAAGCTCTCTTTACAACTTAGGTATAATTAGTTATTTCAAACCATGAATGGGCTGAAGTGATTAAAGGCTGAAGGGACTGTGGAGGGAGGTTTTTGTATTGTACACAACATTTTTTGACTTCAAAACATTTATGAAATCTCTTTAACATTCAATGCAAAAGTAAGCTGCATTAATATGTCCTGCCAGAGAAATCGTAATCAATACAGCTTTTAAACAGCCACACCACCCAATGCTGCCTCTGCAGGTCCCTTTGTTCACGATGCGCTCTCTCCTGCTGTAGAAGATTGTCATCAGCTGGAGCAAGAGCTGACCCACTTCCAGATGCTGCAGATCCCCAAAACCCAGAAAGCTTTGATCCAGCACAGCTGTCTGAGTTATGCACATCAGCTTTTTCCTCCACAGACAGCACAGTCTTGCAGTGTGAACCTGACTCCGCTCTTACCGTCGACAAACGAAACACAAAGCCTTTTTTCACTGGTTGAATTTATGTGTTGAGCTAACACAAAGCTGCTGTCTGGGTGCCGACACTGTAAAGGAAACCATGGATAACATGTGCGGCTCAGCTCACAAGGCCTTTGATGTGACCATCAGAAGCTTTGAAAAGAGCCAGCATCTCCCCCCAAACCATTGCTTTCTTCTGCACATATCACTATGGACTCTAGTATTCTCCAGAGCCAATTTATCAACATTGCCTAAGTTCAGACTGTCCTCAGGGTGGAAGGTCCTTCAGTAGAAGAAAGCACTGAATTCCCTCCCTCATATCCGTGATACAACATCTCTTTACATATTCAAAATGTATCTGTTCGCAGTTGTTAAATGTATCTATTTTTAGCAATTATATGTATATTTTCTGTGTTGCTTTCCTTTATTCATTTATATATTAGTCCTGTCTTTTATCTTTTTTGTCATGTAGTTTGTGTCTTGTGCTATTTTTAATAATAATAGCCTAGCTATTCATTAATTTGACTGTATTAGACTCAAGATCTATTTACAAAACAATAAAGTGTTATTATTATTATTTATATATATTTATGAATTATAGTAATTGGACTTTATTACTTATCATTATTTTGTGATTTAATCATTATTATTATCAATAGATACAATATTGTTAATAATAATACAATTATTATTTTATTATTTAGATAACATACAATTAAATAATAATAATAATGAATGATAAAATTATAAGAGAAACAAAGCCTGTGATGCACATAAACAAAATCTTCACTTTTGATAATTGACGATAATCCAATAATCTAATGAATTATTAGAATGATTAATCAACTAATCATCAATGATTTCACCGATTAATCACAAGGCTTTGAACGATTATCCAGCTTTTGTTTTTTCATCGTCTCAATCTCTCTCTTCCAAATCAATCCCAGAGTTCTTAGCTTTCTTTCTTTCTTTCTTTCTTTCTTTCTTTCTTTCTTTCTTTCTCTTTTCCTGACCAGTTGTCATGCTCAGAGGCAATCCACAATCCAAAGGGCACAACTCTCACAACCACCCAGCTTCTTGGAAAAAATACAGCAGCGAAAACTGAGTTTAACATTTTTATGTTGTTGTGATGGAGGTTTTTCAGGAAATAGCTGGAGATGAAGATGGGGTACAAGAGAAATCTGAGAGAGTTCCAGGTTTGTCCTGTGAAGCGTCGTTCCAGTGCTGACAGATATGGATTGAGTTTGACATGTTAATCTACTCCTCTCTGTGAAGGGGCTTCACCTCATGTTGTTGCTGTAATGAGGCATCACAACACACATTCATCTTTCCTCGGCAGGGCTCAACAACAACATTTTTTTCTGCTTGCACTGCCAGCATTACATAGTCCACAGCTTTATCCATAAACATACATAAGTTTGCTGTAAAATAATTGCATATGATGCAAATCAAGTAACAATTCCATCATCTGGCTCAAAACTCTCTCACAATGGCCCCAGGACATCAAGCAAACCATTGTTTAGAGCCCTGCTCAGTATATCAACCAGAAAAAGCAAGCTGTTATTTACCTTGCATCATCCGGTTTCTGTGACTGTATCTGTTTTTGAAAGACTCAACAAAACGCACACACGCATGCGGCTCGGTGAGTAAACAGGAAACCCCTCGTACTGCCAGCACGGGCAGAATACACAGGCTAAGTTATTAACTGGCCACTGTGGAGCGCAGACACGCAGAGAGAGAAAGTCTAGTTCAATTGGTCATTTATCTCCTTCGCCTGCTATCATCTCAATAGGGATGTCGCGGCACTGAGATGCTTGGAAAACTACAGTTGAAAGGAACAGCATTTGTTAGTGTGCCGTCCAAAATGTCAACAACTGCAAACAACACAATGGGCAAAACAGGGTCATTTGTTATTATAGTTTGTATATATATATGTGCGTGTGTGTGTGTGTGGATGTAAAACACCACTGAGCTGGGCTGTTTGGACCCACACAAAGGCACATCTGAACTACGTAGCACAGAGCATCTCTGTGTCCTGCACACACACACGCACACATAACAGGTGCGTGGTAGCAGAGAGGACTTTTTTGTAGTCTGGAGAGACCTGGCAAGATTTACAGGAAATGGAGCTCGCAAGCAATTAAAGAGGATGAGCCATAAACAACGAGAACAAATATAACAAGAATGTGAGACACGACTCTGGGATTTCTGGGATTCTTATCCTGGGCTGATGTAAACACAAAACAAGAACTGAAGAAGTGCAGTGCATCTTAATATAAGCTTGACAATGAACAGCGGGACAGTGACAGTTTTTAGGACAAAACAACATGCTAAAAAACCTTGCCAAAACATTGACAGTCTTGGAAATTGCAGGAGAACAGTGCAGCATGACTGAGAAACAAATCCAAATGTGATGCACACAAACAAAACCCACATTTCATTACAATTCCCAGAAAGGTTTGTTGCATAAGATGTATTCTGTACAAGATAAACATTCGTGCTTTTCTGTGATTATACATTTCCTTTATGTTACTTCTTGTGCAATAATAATGCACCAGCACATATATTTACATATATGTCTCTTATGCTTACTAAATCTTTATTCATTGGATGAAAAATACAGTAAAACATTATTATGATTTAAATGAACTGTTTTCTATTTATTCATCTCATGGCAAAGTTGAATTCAGTGTCAAATGCTCCTTCAGAAATCATAATTTGGAGCACAAGAATTATTTATTTTCATTATCAATGTTAATATTTTTGTGAAAACAATTATGCATTTTTTCAATTCAATTCAAGAGTTTGTTGTCATATGTATAATGAAACTGTCTGTTACACTGTGACCATAAAATTTAATTCTGTACTCTGTGAATTCTCTCAGCAGCCAACAACATAAATTAACAAAAGACACAATACGAAAAATTACAAATTTACAATTACACAATTACTAAAATCAAATATTTACTAATAGTGCAGAAAGCAAGAAACAAAATTATTGCATGGTTAAATAAATGCTCAAAAGAACAGAATTTAATTAAAACAGAAATATTTAGTAACATTATAAATGTGTGTACTGTCCTTTTTGTCAAAAATTACATTTTAGATAAACAAAAGTTTTCATTTCTTTCCATAAGTTTCTAGTCAATGTTTTGTGCATCAGAAACAGACATATTTTCCATCCTTTCTCAAGACTTTGGCTTAAATGCCCTCTGATTGGCTAACCTATTCGCATGTTAGATGAGAACTAGTAAAGCATTTAGTAAAGCATAAAGTATACTTTCATGTTAGTGGTCAACAGTGTTTGCAATCAAAATTATTCTGTATGCATTTAGCAATTAAGCAAGGGGCTTTTTTCCCCATTCCAGTTAATGTAAGAAACAGGAAGTCACAGCGTGTTACTGAATGACGTAGTCTTTCCAGTCCTGTTGGACTGGAAATGTGTTGGTTTAGACTCAAAGTGTGATTCACAGCTAACGAAACCAGATGTGCTGTTTGTGTAGGTTATGCAATTTGTATTGAAGAGATCTTGTGAGTAATATTAAACAGCAAACAGATTAAATTCTAAACAAAAGTCAACAATAAAATGTCCACATGCAGTGCAGAGGAGTTTATAATCACCCAAAACATGACTTTAATCATAATTATGCTAAAATATTTCATTTCCCTTGAGTATCCTATATTCTTCTGAGAGAATTTTACAGCCAACTTAATTGTTAACACATCTACAATATATGTTCGAGACCATAACTAGGACAATTAAAGCACATTTCGCACACACATTCAAATAATTATACTAATAAATCATTCTGAAGTCTGATGCAGTGGTTAGGCAGTATGTGAGATGGGGAAGGGCGAGGGAAAAGACACTGGGTTTCTATTGGATAATGAAGTTGTCTGGCACTGTGTTAGGACCCTGCTGCTATATGGCCCTCCACCTCACAAAAACCCGGCTGGAAAAAATCCAGTTCTGCTCAAAGCCTGTAGAGAGCTCTACAGCAGCCTTGAGGGACATCGACAACAGTTTACATTTATGCATTTTGCAGATGCTTTTATCCAAAGTGACTTACAGTGCATTCAGGCTATACATGTTTTGTCAGTATGTGTGTTCCCTGGGAATCGAACCCACAATCTTTTGCGCTGCTAACACAATGCTCTACCACTGAGCCACAGGAACAGTTAAAATCTTCACATGCTACAGTCACCCCTGCTTCAGAAACAACAACATATTTTATCTGGGAAACATCATGAAGACTTCATTCAATCAAACTGATTCACTCAAAACCACCTGAGTTTGTGGCTTTTTTAGATGGAGTTTTAGGTAACATACATGGATAGATCCAGCCGTCAGATCCAGTCTCTCTTCCATCGGAGTGACTTTCATGAGTTTGTGGTCTGTTTACAACCCTAATTATGTGCTGTTGTACACTCATGCAAAGTTATTTTAATAAAATATGACATATAAACTCACACCTAGATTAGATTATATTTGTTTGTTGTGTCACTTTTAGTAAGACTTTTCTGTTGTTGTGCTGACACCATCTTTGATATTTACTTTAACCACTGTCACTATGATTACTGGCATTATCCAGGCTTACTGTAAACACAGAATAGCATGATTAAACTGCCCGACACTATTTCTATCACTCTTGTGTTTGGATGTTAATGTCAGTTTTGCAAGGTATGCCAGTAGATGGCATCACTGAAAAATGTACTCAACCAATTCAGTCAACCATATTGATTTATTTAGAAATGGGACTCTTTAGGATTGATTCATTTAAACATTTAGTTCAAACAATAATTAATTAAGAAATTAAATAAGCGACAAGTCATTGAATAATTTGCTCAACCGATTCACACAAACGCACTCCCTCATTCAGAAACAAAACTAGTGACTTTGAATCAAGTGACTTTGAAGTCACTGAATCAATTACTGAGCGATTTCTTCAAGCTCGCTGCTGAGTTTGTGTCAGCTCTGTACCAACTTTTGAAACTCTGAAATGTCTAAACTCAATAGTAACATGATTGACACACAAGTAAATTACACTTTCTTGCAATACCCCTCAGAATCCAGAGTCAAATGTACTAAAACCATTGACGCGGTTTCAGAATGCACAACAACAACAACAAATAAAAAAATGAAAACCCGTGAAGACCTGAAATCTGACTGAGAGTTAATTCAAGTTAAAGTGTTTTTTAAGCTCAGTCTCCTGCTGCCGTGACTGAAAGGATTGCGGAGAGACTCGGAAAGGCTCAGAAAAATGACATTAACAGGCACAGCTGCAAAAGCAGGCAAAAGAGTGACAAAACACCCTCAAAATAGTATTTTGTTACCGCAGACTGCAGCACAGCCCAACAAACCCAAACCATCAGAATGCCACCGGCCACACTGAACCTGAATAAAATGAAACCTGAATAAATACAAGCACTGCCTCTCAATATTTAATCTCAACCGTATCTAGGCCTACTCACAACATGGGATGGGATGGGTGTGATTCCAAGATCTCCAGACAAGAGAAGCACATAAACACATTCAGAAAGAGCAGGCAGAGGCCAGCGCTCCACAGGATGTGGCCAGCTCCACCCCACATAGCATGTCCCAGAGCAATAACCAGACAAAAGAGGATCAAACAACGATTTATACATGTGCTGACAAATTCCAGACTCATACATCGAGCTGCTCTTGCATTAAAGTTTCATCAAGTTTCCTTTCCTCTGCGGCCCTGAATCTGGCTCCAGACGCACCTTTTTGATCTACTTAAAAGCTTCCTACTCCTCAGAACTTCCCCTTTCTTTCTCTCTCCATTTCCTAGTTTCTGTGTCAGACACAAAAAGGTCTCTCATTCAGACGGTGCAGTGGGAAGCGTGAGGTGATTCCGTGGGAAAGGCTCTTGGCAGACTGACAGCTTCCTGACTGCAAGAGCTGATATCATTTCTAGAGTCCTGGACTGGATACCGAAGAAGAAAACAATTGCTTCATCTTGCCCATTACACTATTACTATTCTTCTCATTGTCTTCAGAAAGGTCTAAAGCATGTTATCGTGAAAAGAAGAGGTTTTGAGTGCTATCTTCAATCCAGTCCATGTTTAAGTTTATTTATTTGGTTTCCATAAAACATAACCCCTCCCAACCAAAACAACAAACCTGTTTGAAGGTTTTTAAATACCAAAATAGCAGCACTAAAGAAACAAAACACGTTTTCTTTGCTAAAGCTGGATTCCAGTCACATCACATCATCCACATTTCTGATATATGAGGATGAATGGTAGTGTAATCTTTCTTAAGGAATTTCCCAGGCTCATTACAAGTTTAATACATCATTTGATAATATCAATTAACATTAAAAAGGACAAATCGTGGTTATAATAAGACTTTAGAATATGTCATACATATATCAAACTCATATTTTTGTAACGCACTGAAATCATCCATAAAAAGTTATTCGAGCTTTAAAGTTGTAATATATGTGGGCGTTGCCAGTATATCAACAAAGACATGATGTCATGCGTTCAGGTAAATATGTAGCACAAAGCTGTTGATTAAATTATTTCTGGCTGGTTGTTTGGTCATAAATGTGCAGGTAAGTATGCTTTTTAAGGGGTATGTCCAAATAACTTTCTTAGGTAATTGACATTATGCCACAAATGTTGTTGG
The DNA here is from genome assembly GCA_027564155.1 of Gymnocypris eckloni scoliostomus. Classification (NCBI taxonomy): domain Eukaryota; kingdom Metazoa; phylum Chordata; class Actinopteri; order Cypriniformes; family Cyprinidae; genus Gymnocypris; species Gymnocypris eckloni. Next base: position 6,849,063 of record CM050429.1, read on the forward strand.
TTTAGCTTAACTGCATTGAAGCTGAAAGAGAAAATGAGGTCTGCATGTGCTGAATACAGTCTCACTTCAGTGGGGAAGACAGATAAACCATTAGATCTTGTTCAAATAAATCACACTTATGGAGCAGATGTGAAGCCAGCTCCTCTTACCTAATCTCTGCGCTTTCCTTTACTTTAATGCATCACTTCCTGGTCTTCCTTTAATAATTCCTCCATTATTTAGTATGTCACTATTCCTACAGAAAATAAAGTGAAGACAAAATATTTTTTCAGCCTTTTCACCACATTTTCAGATGCGCACAGCCAGGCAAAATTGGGTAAAACTGCAATGCAAGTGAGTTTTTGGGGGGGATTGTTTTTGTGATGGGAAGATATAGTCAGCATTATCTGCTTCAAAACAGGCCTAAGTCCCAATGGGCCTCAGTGTTTTAAATATTTGAGGTTTGCTCTGTGTTTGAACCTCCAATTGGCCCACAAAATGTTTCAGTGTGGACACAAGAGTTTGGGGTCGATAGGTTTATACTCATCAAAGATGCATTTATTTGATCAAAAACACAGTAAATGTAATATAATGATACATTATTACAAATGAAATAGTTAAAATTTAAAACAAAATGTTCTATTTCAATTTATTTGTATGTGCAAATCTGATAGCAGCTATTACTCCAGTCTTCAGAGTCCCATGATCCTTCAGAATACACTATACTATATACTACTCTATTCACTATACTATACTCATTATGATCAATGTAGAAAACAGATAGTGCTTATTTTTTTGCGAACATGAAAAAAAATGTAATTATTTGAAAATATGTATTATTTCGTAACACTACAAATCTTTTTACTGACATTTTTTATCAATGAAAATTAGGCTTTTTTTAATCTTACCACAAACTTTTGAATGGTAGTCAGTTTTAAGGGAACAGAAACAAGGCGAATAGTACACAACTGAAAGGAAACAACAAGCAAGGAAGTGTTTTAAGTAATACAAAATGAAAGGTATGTGCAGTTTGACACACTACTATACAGTATCATTCTGTGTGAGTTGTTGGCTTGTTTTTCAATTCTGAGGTTAAACTAAATATGATATCTCATTATATCTCTCACTTTGCATTCATTGCTCTGATCGGCTGACCATAAGAGATCACATTTCATTTCAAAATCGTCAAGCTATTTAATCATATAACCACCACATTCACTAAAATCACTGTAACAATTCTCAATACTGTCAGCAGACACTAAAATTATGATTATAAATTACAGTACACGGAATTACCATAATCAAGACACGGCTGACACCTCTGCATTTGAGTAGTGCTCAGTGGACACAATTCCAGCAAACCGCAGCTTAAATAAAGTAAATACAACTGCTGTGTAGAGTAATGAAATTGATAAAAACATTCTCTTCCAAACTAATCCAATGCCAGTCACTGCACAACTCTGAAATTCTTGTCAAGTGACGCATGTTCTGGGCAAAATCAGTTAAGTTACTTCCCTTTGCCTGAGACTAATCCTCTTAACAGAGCCACTGCTGAAATATCGGTGGGGAAGAAACGAAAAATCTGGAGGGACGATTTTTTGAAAAAAAGTTAGTAATGATTGCAATGAATTTGTATGACAGCAATAAAAGAGAATTGATGCATAAAGCACAAGTGGTGGGTAAGTAAGCACACTCACTATATCACAAGGATTTCCACAAAAAATTAAATAAAACAACAACATATTTTTTACATTTTGATTATACCATTAACCTGTTTTCCTCTCAGGGGCCATCACATATTTTTACTGTCCAGAGACAAGTCCAAGTTTTAGGAGATGCCAAAATTTTGCAAACATTTTACATACCACTTCTTAGCTCTTTGTAATTAGCTCTTCCAAAAAACCTTGAAATCATTGTATACTGGTTATGAGTACAGCACAGTGGAGCTACTAACTTGACACCTACACTAAGTTTACTTCCCTCTCTTTAAGAGTTCACAAAGAAAAATATGAGGAAGTGAAAGCAGTTTTCCAGTGCAAAATTATATGATCTTTAACAAAGTTTTGCATAAAAACTTATACTAATAAAACAACACTGTTCTATGCTGTACTACAGCTTTTTCTTGGGACATAACTACCACTATCACCAAAGAAATATATATAAATGTGTTTCAATACCTCATATTCATGACAGCATCTTGGGTATTGATAAAGTCAGGACATATAGCTCAGTAAGTTTTACAGATCTTGACAAATTGGACTTTCCTTGAGATCATCCTTAAAACTAGCAAAACATCATGATGACATTTAACAACATAACATCACAAAACATGTATGTTTCCTATAGACCATTTTTAACCAGAGTAGCCTGCATAACACAATTACCAGCTGAAAACAATAACAGTTTAGCTTCTTGTCCACAAAGCAAGTGGCAGTTACTAAAACAAACTATCATTACCGGTGATAACCCAGCATATTTAAAACAACATGACTATCACGAGTAATTAAGCGTTAATAAAATATCATTACAAAACACAAACGTATAATATATGCTCCAAACTGTTGCAACCACACATTTAAGATTTTTATTTTATTTTAACAAGTAACAAACAAAAAGAAGAAACGTTTTAAATGCATTTAAGACGAAGTTGTGATCGAAAAACAAAACACTCGCATCAGACTTACGCTTATAAACAGCGTGTGGGACTCACCTCGACGACTCAAACCAAAACACCCGCAGGCAAAAGCGCTGTTTCGCATTTATAAGATCTGGATGGTCTTCCTCCACAGGTTCAGTTGATGTTAACAGTTTTAGATGTCCCTACATGACCGAGTCGAAACTGCTTCCTTGTAACTTACTTCTCAAGAAAGACTCATAGCCGTGTTAAACATGCGACCTCTCCCGGCAAAAACAAACTCCAGGAGAACAAAAGTTGATGTGCGTTAAGGTTCACGTCACGTGTTCCAGCCGGGAATGTCTTTGGAAGGGAAAAGCCTTTGTTTAGACCCACAAACCATTGATGATACTCAGAGAAACATGAAAGAACCGGAAAGACAGTGGAGAACTATGGAGGGCAAAAGCTGCACAAATCGAAACAATTAAGAAAATGACCGCTGGGCTAAATATCTCCAAAATTTCACTTTCTATAATTAATTATTAAAACAATGCAATTAACAAAACAAAACTTGTTTATACTATATGTGTGATATTACAAATATTCTGTTAACTGTTATTTTCAATCGAATTGTAATTTTGTCAAAGTATACAAAAGGCGTTATATATTAGGCCTATAGTATTTACGATACACAAAATAAGTTGCAAAATTAATCGTAAGTGTCTTACATTTTAATCACGTTAATATGCCATTTCCATAATAGAACGCGATTAAACAGTACATTGTTTGAGATATGATGGAAATTACACTAAACATTACAAATAGGCTATGCAAAAACTCCCATGTACTCTTCAACGATGTTGATTAAACAAATTAAACACTATAGTGATACGTGTTTTGAGGGACTTGAAGGAAGATTATGTTAAATCATCTTGTACTCTTATAACATTAAATCAATTGAAAGTAAAAGTGTCAGATAAACTGAAAACAGTGGCCCAATAAACATGACACACTCAAATAACACAAAAGAATTCACCACAGAAAAAGTTCATGGATACATTGTTTTTATTGTGTTTATGTATGCCAGGAAGCAAGAGTTCTTAGAAAACTGTTGGAAAATGGGTCACATTAACAAAGATACCAAGTGAGTGCATTTACCTACGTTATTGAGAAAAGTCATTAAATCACATTTGAGAAATATATATTTTTCTCTACAGCAATCTGACATTTTCTGTGACACTTATTAACACTTTAATTCTTAACTCTGATGTCTATTTATTGTCATAACATAATGGCACAAAACCACGCAAAGCATTCTTAACAATTTCCTATTTGCAAAATGTAATACTTAAAATGGAAATATACTGCCATCAGCGTTTAAAACAAAACATTTGACAATTTAATTAATATAAAATTGCACGGGTAAAATTATCATTATTACAGAATTATTTACATTTACCCATTACTTCTTAAAGATTAATGCTGTACTTTGAAAATCTGCTAATTATTCTCGTAACAATAGTTTATTTTAACTTAAAGAAAACAAAGCAAATATTATAATAGAAAGAATGTAATATGGCAAAAAAGACACATAATTTGAAGGCCAATCCGTCACACTCTTAATTTCTTCATTCACTGATTTCACTTTACTTGTCTTTGGACATTTAGTCATACAACACTTAGTGTAATTATATTGTCACCTGGATTTCCCCAGAATCCAGCTGGTTATGGTTAAGCTGGTTATGATCCTCCACAGTACTGTCATATTTGGGACAGATGAACTCCATGGGTTTCCAATGTGGTCTTCGTCCACTTCCTCTTTGTCGGAAAGGAGCAAACCGCAACCATTTCTTCACTACATCAGCAAACTGGTGGTGTGTGGCCTCCTTTCCTACAGGTGTCCTTTTCAAGGCTCCTGCAGAAAACAGAGTTAGAACAATCTTTCACATGGGAAATGTTGAGGATCCTAAAAAGTCAGTGATACACTTGAAGATGCATCTGCACTGAGACATGATTTTAAAGACTGCTTACGAAACAAAACACCCTGCAGTCTGGTGTTTCTGAAGCTCCTTTTCTGTCCTCTGCCAACCCAGTTCAGCTCTGATCCTACACCGAAAGAGAGAACAGCGTGCATAAGACGGCGGACCGCATCATCTACTGTAGCTCCGCCCATCCGTGAGAGGTGTGACACCTACGAGAAATAAAAATCTAAATATGAATAAATATTCAGTACAGGTACAGAAGGAAACAGTGCAACCAGAAAAAGTTGTGTAGAAAGCAATAAAAACTAGAAACAAAAGCAAACAATATTGTTCTAAACTATTATTTTGGACTACACAACTCCCTCCATAAAATGTAAACTTCCTTTCCTGATTGAGGTTTACAAAGTAGCATAAACTATTATTACATGCCCTGCTGTAATTGTAGATTGTAGAGTAGACTGACAGTACTCATTTTTTACCATTTTCTTCTGAGCTTCAGTATCCTCTAAATTCTGCTCCGTTTCATCGAGCTGTTCCATTGTTCGTAGTGGCAGATCAACGTCAAGCGGCTCATCCTCCTCTTCACACACCTGTCCGTGAATCCTGGCCTGCAGGTCTTTCAGAACTCCCCACTGCCTCTGCTGCTCCTCCTTGATCTCAATGAGGAGTGATATGATTTGTCTATGGGCTGATGTCTCTGTAATTGCAAGAAATGTATATTAAGTGAAGACTTACAGAAGGTTAAAGGAATAGGTTCACCCAAAAATACACATTTGTTTTAAATTTACTCCACCTCAGGCCATCCAGGATGTAAACGAGTTTGCTGGATTATTTTGATGTTTTTTATCAGCCATTTTAACTCTCATTCTGACAGCCCGCTTCCACTGCAGTGGATCATTTGTGAGCAACTGATGTAATGTTATATTTCTCCAAATCTGTTCCAGTGAATACAACCACATCTTCCTCAGTGCAAGTACATTTTAATTTAGCTAATTTAAATTTTAGGGCGAACTGCTGTTTTAAAAATCATCATTTATATAAAAAAATGCTGCGTTCGTTTTATGTGTGATTTTTTGCCAATAATAATAAAGGTGAAAGGGTCAAAGGGTTTTATTTATTTATATATAACATTATGTGCTTTTATCATATTTTATCTAAAGTTAAATAAACAACCAAATGACCCGAGATATTTAGCACACCAACAAGTTAACTATGCAAAAACTATATAAGTTAAACTAAATAAGATAACACTTTACCAACTCTCAACTAACGTTACCAACTAATAATACCTATATAAAAAACGAATACCTTTTAACAAAACAAAAGAAATTTAACAAAAAGTTCCATAATGATAGAAGTGAATGGATGTGTAAGTCCGTGTCAAGGTAAATATAATCATTTGTACTCTTTTCACTTCCCAGTAACGTTACCTGATGTTGAAGACGCATCCTCGCGCATTAACTTCCCCGCCACTCCTACAGGATTGTAAGACAGTGAATCCGAGCTGAAATTCACCTCGGCCCGCCCAGGGATGTCTTCTGCACTTCTGCTCAAGTCTCCTGGCAGAGGATGCGTATCCTCTTCAGACAGCGCTGAGCGTCTCTGTGCCATGTCTGCCATGTGTTTACTTACTAAACCCTCCGCCCGGCGGTTTATGGCCCAGTTCACGCGACTGACACTGTTTGGGTCCATTTATATGGATGTACTTATACACTTACAAACAGCACTTAATACAAAATGTAATCCCTTAACACGCATCTCTTCATAAACACAGCGATATATACGAGAAATAGGCGGAAATGGTTATCAAACTGTCCCTCCCCAGCCAGCGCACGTATCACGTTACGCAAACGTCACAGTAACGTTGGCAGAACGTTGGGAGTTTTGAACGAACTACAACTCCCACAAGCACAGTGGGCCGGTGACGTCGCCTATAGCACACAGGCGCGCAGTTAAATTTCATTTTTGACACATGTACATCTCTTATGATAGTCTTTTAAAATGATTAACCATAAAATATTATCATTTTTGCCAATAATTACAAACACAATCCTTTTTCGGTGTTCTTTGTGAAATATTTTTATGAAAAGTTATGAAAAGCTAACCCAAGGAGCTGTAGCTTAGGCTGCTATTTAAGATGTATTTGGCTATATTATATATTTGATAGGTTATTTATACCCATTTCATTGATTTGTTTATTTAATAGTCATTTATATTATATAATTTTGTCTTATACTATTTTTCCATTGTTGTTTAGACTTATGATTGTGTGGGTTCAATGGAAATGTGTATTCACTAGTAAGAGATAAGAGAATGTCTCCATTTCAAGGTTGTGAAGCAGTAATTTTCCATTGCTATTGTTTGTGATATAATAACCTTGATGGGTTTGTGTTGGTCAGGCAAAGTCTGAACATTGAAACATATGCTAAGATTATTTATAAACTCATATCACACTTCATTTTTTGCTTCTGCTCTTCTCTGGCTTTACTCAGCCAACTTCTTGGCGGATAGAAGACAGTTAATACAGTTCTGGGTGTTAGACAACTTCTGTTACTAGATAAAACTGATATTTTCTAATATGATCTATAGTGTCCGGGGCTGGATCTGATATTTCTGGCATGGAGGTGTGATCTAACAATATTTTGTTATAAATATTAATATATATATATATATATAAACAATATTAAGTTATTGTAAATCGGATATCCCCAGGTTTGTGTTAGGGTTACGTTTGAGGTTTAGGAAATATTATCATAAATAAAGATATTGCATTTATGCCCTTATACAGTGAAGCCAATATGTGTATTTACGCATGTTATTATGGCTGAAATGACAAGAATAAGTGAACAATAGTGTTTACCTCAGCAAAGATCATTTTTATTATGCTCAAGTAGCACATATTTACTCTGATATACAACTGAAACACCTGAACAAAATATTTTAGTAAATAAAGCCAATCATCATCCTTTTTTGACTCCTGAAATGCAGAAGACATCAGTTACTTACATAAATATACTTTATGCTTTCATTGGAGAATCAAAAGCCCAGCATTTTTCCATAAAAAGAAAACATGCAATAATCTAAGAGGTCTAATTCCACTGCTGTCCGTCCAGTGCTCAACAATGTGTAATAGTAATGAACATAAATAACTCCTTATATTAAAATATCCCATGCGATTTAGCAAACCAAGGGTATTTGATCAAACCCTCAACACAACAACAACAAAAATAAAATAAACAAATAAAGGACCCAAACATTGTACAGTATCTACTGTATGAAAATATAGTCAACGGATATACAGGCAAAGAGAAAAATATGAAGACATTTTCATGTATGTGTAATTATGTACATCAGCAATGCATTACCCTGTACAAGTCAATTTTGTTTTATTGAAATATCCATGAAGAAAGACATGAAAAAGAAATCTGAGGGTAACTTGTCTAATTGTGGGCTAATTTGTTGTGCATGCCCTCAATATTATTCTTATTATTATATTTGTGCATACAAATGAACAGCAGCTCTTTGATTTCCAGATGTGATGATGACCAAATAGCATTTATCAGTATGTTGAAATCATTGAATCTGTTAATTATGGCTGATTTTGCAACCATAAACACAGGCATTAATTTCCCACAATCTGTAAGCAGCAGTATTCATAGATTTTGAGCATTTTGCAGTGAAAGCCAATTTAGTTGCATCTTAAAGCTTCTTTTTATTATCCTTAATATCGAGCATATAGAGTGCACAAACTCCATTAATCCTTACTGAAATATGTACAGCATATATATAAATACATACATACATACATATATATATATATATATATATATATGATTCAAAGAATGTGATGTGTCATGTTTAGGATTCACAAGAAAAAACACAGTCATTAATTAATCTAAACATTATTGCATTTCATGAACAAAACTTTCATTAAACCCTGCCTTCCCGAAGTCTTTCTTATAATACACTGCTTTACAAAGAAGAAAATAGACTAACGATCTTCAGCATCCAAACGCAGCTTGTACGCTCTACTTGGATTACACCTAGATTATATTTATCAGGAATATCACATTGCTTAAACCCTAGACCTGCTGTTGCATTTTTGGAAAGTAAACTAGGCCTCAATGTCTACTATCAGTGATACAGAAAACGAAATGTTCATATTGGCTAATATATCCTGTCAAACTAGGGATAATTATCTTTTTTACATCGTTGAAAAGAATGCCCTACAAAGTGTGACCTTTGATTTTTAACATGCTAAGAGGACTTTGACAGTAAGCTGACAAATTGGTTTTATGATCTAAATAAATATGCAGATTCACTTGAAGCACAGACTTTTAAAAGCAGAAAACATTTCTAAACATTGCGTTACAAAATACAAAGTTACGTTTGAGATAAAAAATACTTTGCCGCAATACTCTTCTAGATATGTTTCTAAGTCATCTAAATTATATTCTTAAAATATGCCAAATAATTAGACACCCAGTATCAACCAGTGCATAAAACACAATTTCCCTGCAATGTGCCTTCAGACTCGAAAACCTGCATGAAGTTGCTAACTAGACTAAAACAGTCCATAGAATTGCTACTTTGTCAGCTCACTAAAAAAACTCAGTTAGGAGAAGAAGTCCACGCATCCACATATTGTGCCACAGTTAAAAGCTTACAGATGTGATGTATTATCGTGGTGTCTTTTTCAAATCCCCAGAACCAGAGGCATACAAAACAAAGTATTTAAATAGTCCTTCTAAAAGAAGGGCAAGAAATGAGCCCCGGACACATCAGCATAAAGAACTCCAGAAAAATCCATTTTATTAACTGCATCCTTGAAAAGGATCCTTGTTCTGCTGAGAGGATTTCTTCCAAAATTCCTGGATGAACTCTAAGATTAGAGCGGCATGCTAAGAGAAAAATGACTTGACCTCTTCTAGCGCATCTACGGTTTGACTTTGAAACAGTCTGATCAACGTTAGCTTCATTTTACCAGGACACATTCCTGCTAATCAGCTTCTTAGGTTTGTGGCTCACTCACTCCATTCACTCTAAAAAGGGAATGGACCGATCTTAAATGTCAAAACAGTTAAGTATAAAATATATATCTATCTATATATTTTCCTTACTTGCCTGCCAAAGTTTTGAGTGTTCAAAAAAGCTTTACAGTTACCTCTAATGTCATGTCACATGATATCAAATAGTAGAAACTGATTACGCATCAAGTCAAAGGTGCATCTAAAAGGGTGCATAATATTCAGAGATGAAGGAGAAGGAATACAGTAGAAAAGGCTGACACATAAGCTCTAAAGGACAAAACGGCGTAGCCTGGCTAAAACTCCAGAACGGTCTCTTCTTTGGGACAGCTGTGGGTTGTGTTGGTTTTGTTTCAGTACGTCATAGGAAGGTAATCTACATAAATAGTTTTCAATAAATTAATAAATAAACCTTTCTCTGTTTCAGTATATACAGAGTGTTAAAGACAAAATAAAATCCAGAAACACATCTATAGAAACTCATATATCACACAAGAATATTGTCTCACTAAACATAAATATGTTGGTAGTAGCGTTCCAACAACCACACAGGTGCAAACTAATGCCCGCTTTTATCTCTAAAATTTGATCTTCAACCTTTCAGTTTTATTACCTCCTCTGCACCGTAAACATATTCTCATCTAAAAAATGTAGACACTAACGACCCTGACATCCAGATCGATCTTGTAATATGAAGGTGACGACTTGGTAATGCCCAAATTAAAAAGAGGACCTTATACAAGTATTTCCTAGAGGTCACCAGTACCTTTCAGCAAAATAACAAACCCTCATAAATCTCTGTTTTTACTGACATTAATAAGTCCAGCCTCTTCTTCAGTAAATTAGCAGCTAATAACACAAATACCATCATAAAATACATTTACATCATATTTTTTAAATATGTAATATGCAAAATAGTTTGATAAAAAAAGTATTCACATCAAACCAGGCAGTAGTCATCATTTACCACGTCCCTGTCCCGCTTGAACAGTCTATATATCAGTCAATAGGACCATTCATCACACACATCTCTCTCCTCTTGTAACACCACAGATCCGGAGACTCCGTCAATATTGCACCCGTTGGAAAGAAAAAGAGAGGATCGATAAAGGATCAGCTAGATCAATAAATAAACATTCCTTCAGAAGGAGAGCCGGTCTGCCTCTGATCGAGGACTTGTGCCATTGTCCTCACAAGGTCAAGGAGGGAGGGCTGGGTAAAGGAACTGTCTCATTCCTCGCGGCAGGTGGGCAGATTGACGAAGGTGAATATGTTAAACTCGATGAGGATGGAGAAACACAGGAAGACAGCGTACATCAGCAAACAAATAAAACCCAAACGCTTGTCCAGCTTCCACTTGTTCAAATGTACACCGAGAACCTGAGAGGGAAAGAAAGGGTAGACGGTGAGAGCTGGATTCAAAGGACATTTGTTTGAATAAGTGTTTTTAAACGCTCCCACATACCGTGAGAAACACAGAGGCTAGCAGCAGCCCAACTGAGAAAATCAGGCCTTTACTGTTCAGGTGAATCTGAAAAGAAATGCAAGAAAAATGTGTTAGAACTTGTAGGATGCACAACATATATATAACAAATTATTTAGCTAACAGAAACTAAAAAATGTGTGTTTCAATTTAGAAAACATACACAGCCTCTTAAATGACTATTTTCTTTTTGTGTCATTTTTTGTGTCTGTTTTCTGACACATCACTAACACAATTTTGTATTTTATTTTAATATAGTTCATTATTGAAAAGTAATTGTTTATTATTATTTCTATATTTAGATATGTTTGCCATTGTGTAACTCTCACTTAAAACACTAGAAAATGATTTAATAAGACAATGTAATCTTGAGCAAATCTAAAATGAATAGCCATTTTCATACTTATTTTGAACTTTATTTAGACACAATAGTATATATTTTACTACTGGCAATCTATTCATTATTGGCTATAACATAAAAATAATTATCCATATCAGCACATCCCTAATATTTACACAATTTACTTTACCTATCAACTAGAAACCAGTACTATATTGATAATATATTAAGAATGTAAGACAGTGGTTTTTAAAGATATATATAACTCACAATGTTTACCCAATTTAGATATTTTAGATCTTAAAAATATTTAGAAATAAATATTATTCAAACTGATACCAATTTTAATTTAATTAATTTTAAGTTATCTTGAACCACTGCCCTAAGATGATCTTACCTAATGGTCCACTGCTACTGACAGGTTCTGAGTGCTATTATGTTCAAACTATATACAAATATTAACTAAACAAACAACACTGATTATTCATTCCTTCTATGTCAATGCTGTTTAAGCATTTACCAAATAAATCATTATACAGTAATCTCTATTACAACATTTTCCACTTACAGTGGAGCCATAGTCGATGGCCAAAGTCTGGATGGCCCAGGGCAGACCAAGCCCAATCAGGATATCAAACACATTACTACCAATGGAGTTAGACACAGCCATGTCCCCCATTCCTGAAAAGATAGAGACACAGTTGAGACTAAAACAGAAATTGAATCTACTAATACTTTCAATTCTGCCTCAGTCAAATGAGGAATTACCCACTGATATATATATATATAAAAATATCAGTGCTACCTGAGAAAACAGAACAAAAAGTGCTGTGGTGTTCCCTTTTGCCACAAAACTTCAAAACCTATAATGCACTTTGATTTTGGAGCTGGGTTGGTTGCCGGTTCTGCGAAACAAAACCAGCCAATTTTCTATTGAAAACTAGCCTATTTTCTATTGAAACTGGATAATAAAAAAATATGCCTTTTGGGCTACCAAGCATACTTTTGCTGACAAATGAATGTGATATCTGGGTGTAGATAACATGGAGAAGGAATATATATTGTTTGTTTAAATATACTACCGATATTGTAACATTAGAAAGCTGGTTGAAAGTCTGCAAACATTTTATCTTTTAACAATCTCCTCCTATTATTTAATTGGGGAAATGATAATAAATAATAATGCTAGAGCATGAAGAAATATTAATTTGTTGCTACCTTGCCGTGCGACTATTAAACTGGCCAAACAGTCAGGAACGCTGGTGCCAGCAGCCAAGAAAGTGATGCCCATGATGACATCTGGGATGCCCATAGTGTAACCGATCACTGTGACCTGCCACGAGTGTCAACAGGTCATTTCAAGCTAATCATTTATACATTTAAGAATTTCCAAAGTGAATATTTGTGAGGCCAATCTTACCATCCAAACCATGATGTAAGAGAAGAAAGCAATCCAGATGGTGGAGAAGACGAAGGAGACCATATACCAGCGCTCCCAGCGAGGTTTGGAACAGTTGGGCACGGTGAGGAACAGCAGCAGACTCAGTGGCCAGGCCAGCAGCCACTTTACCTTATTACAGCACCCACCTGCACAAGATCAGGACATCATTTGAGTCATTAGTCTTTTAATAGACGCTTTCATTCAAAGCTGCCTATACGGTTCACTTCCTGCTCATAGACAACCAGAATTTAACCTGAAATTATTTACAATATTTTTAATAAATGTACCGGGGCAGCGGTATGGTACATAGGGTCCTTCGTTGTCATCTTCCTCCTCTTCCTCCTCATCATTCTCATTGTTTTCATTGTCCTCGTTCTCGTTTTCGGTGTCAGTGCCGGCTTCATCTCCTCCCCTGTCATCATCATGGTGACCTCCCTTTCGCCCGTTCAGGCCTCGGTCCGGTCCTGCCAGCCCATTCTCCACTCCACGCTTCCCTGGGTTCTTTACGGTCACCTCAGAGTCCCCGTTACTGAAACGACTGTTTATCATACGCTGCCTCTGCAGAAACACACACACACACACACACACACACACACACACACACACACACACACACACACACACACACACACACACACACACACACACACACACACACACACGTTGGTTTTTATGGTTTACGGGGACTTTCCATAGGCGTAATGGTTTTTGTACTGTACAAGCTGTATGTGCTATTGCCCTACACCTACCCTACACCTAAACCCTCACAGGAGACGGTGCATTTATATTTTCCTCAAAAACTCACTCTGTATGATTTATAAGCATTTAAATTTTTAAATGTCATAAATCACCTTCTCCTTGTAATACCTATGTCATACCCATGTCATTATACAAATTTGTGTCCTCATAAACCACATAAACATGCACACACACACACACACACACACACACACACACACACACACACACACACACACACACGCACACACACACACACACACACACACACACACACACACACACACACATTAATCTGAGCTAAGAAACAGAATAATAAACATTTCATTCTGTAATACAGATGCAATCAATAACCCCTTTAGACAATTGTGTCTTTATTTCTCACAACTGTTAGATTTACATCATCCATTAATTGGTTCATCCATTCATCCGTACCAGAGTTCGTTTAGAAGTGGACCGAGACCACCTCTTCAGCTGGGTCTCGGTATGAATGTTTGGTCCGCACCAAAGTGCGAGTGCTGTATTCACACCTGCCCAAAATGTCCGCACCAAAGGGGGAAACGAACTTGAGTTTGATTGAATCGGACCAAACAAGACAGTTGTAAATACACCCCTAGTTTTTCCCAGAAGGTCTCTCATTCTGGTACTGACCAGGCTAAACCCTGCGTAGCTTCAGTGGGCAACCAGTCTTGGGCTGCAGGGTGATATGGCTGTGGCTAATACGTTATAGTTTATTCTGCAGTACTTTTGTTTAACTTTGCTTGAAATCTATGTATGCATCTAGTTTTGACAGTGTTTGACATAACTGTGTTTATGAAAGTGTGCGTGCGACTGACCTCTGTAATAAGCATTCTGGAGGCCATCGTGAGGCGTGTGCGAGGAGAGAAGTGGCTGGTGATCATGATTCTCATTCCGGCCTCAGAGAAGGACAGCTGATGAGGGTATGCAGACAAGAGTTCGTCCACCATCAGCACTGATGGCTTTCTGTGGAAATTTGCTAAGAGTGGCAGCAAAACAATGCAGAAATTTAGATAGGGACCAAGCAGTTGTACACACTTATCTAAAAGAGGACTGCATGCATTACCTTTCTTAAGCAGCACGACAGTGGCATCACACCCATCATCGATGTCTGTGTTACTGGCTGTGCCATTACCCAGATTTGCCGAGTTCTTTTTCCGCCGCTCGATGTAATGAACCACCCGCGAGTTAAATCTGATTAACACCAAAGAAGGAGAGTTAATAAAATCAGCAGTGATGCGAATTACTGATGTGAAGTAGATATGAATAGCAATGAATCCATGTAATAATGAAACATTTCCATAGTGACAGAATAGAGAACTTACTTCATTAATATAATGTAAAATATGTAGAGTACTACTAGGATGAGCGATTCCCACCTGAGAAGAGAAAAATTAGCGTAAATGACAGAATACAAAACAAAATGTGAAATGGTTGTAATATTAAAAATTAAGAGGGTGGTCTGGTGTAACGGCAGCTTTAATCTTACCATGTCACCTTCTCATCATAGATGAACTTGAAAGAAAAAAAAACAGAGAATAAAGTTACATTTAATAGACAAATCCCATTGACAAACCAAATTTCTTCAAACAGTTCTGAAATGTCACACCGTACCACCAGAGGGCAGGATTATATTACTGTAAATATGGGCCCTGCGGATTTAACGTGTAATATAATATTATATACGTCTATTTGTTTCTTTAAAAATGATATTATCAGCGTAATTCATGTGAGAATTTAAATGAAGTTTGTTCTTTCAGTGAATCCAATTTTTAATAAGGTGCTGTGAGTAACATCTCAGATACTCTGTGTCCTGTGTACTAATAATCTGTGTTTGTTGTTCCTCTTTTCTGGGAACACATGCAGAGTGTGGGCAAATAAGAGGCCTGTGCTGCAGGCCATGGGCCCCACGGGAGAGCCACTTGCTTCTCCTATCCTACAGCGCAAGGAGGCCCATAGGCATCATGGGAGCATGAAAAGCCACTTAGAGTTCTACTCACCACAATCAGAGCGGTCACTGAGATAGTGTAGTACGATGAGTCTCTCATTAACGTCCAACACGAGAGCCGTACTGCCTACATCGACAAGAGAGAGAGGACACAAACACACTTAGACTCATAGGGAGGGTGCCAATGGAATTGAGCAAGTATCAAAGCAGTAAAACTCTGCCATTAAATTGATTTACTTTCACCAGTCACCTTGAACAAGTGTTTTTTTGTTGTGGTGACAGAAATCATGGGGAAAAAATACACTGTAAAAAAACATTTTTTTTGGAAAACATTGGAATTTTAATAGTAAAAGACCATAAAAATAACACACACACACTCAAAAACACAGAAAAAAGACAGGTAAAACCTGTTAAATGTGTAACAGTAAGTTTTTGGAAGTGAAAAAGAACAAATGATCTTATAAATAAACCGAATACTGACATGCCCCCTTTCATTTGGTCTATAATTTGATGGATTTTAATTAAAATAATTGTGCTTTTCTTCTTTTTCTAATCAGTTATGCACATGAGGGTTTTTTGTTGTTAAATTAATGTTTATTGGACACTTTTAGTGTCAATGTGTTATCATGATGGCGTTTTGTCTTTACGACACTGTGCACCTTAAATATATTAGTCAACTTGTGGAAAAGCTACTTGTGATAAGCTTTGATTCTATACAGTATGTGGCTTTCTAATTACCACCATTTTTGTGGTTGTCAGTGTACCATAAAGTTCAAAACAGAATTTTGAACTTATTTTAACAATATATCAGCTAATGAAATATAATTTAAAACCTAAAATGATGCTACCATGTTTTTGGCTAAAGTTCTGACAACCACAGATGCTGGTTATTTACTGTAAATTTCACAGATTTTTTATTGTATTATTTTCAGTGTAGAGTAAGTTTTGTAACTGGTAAAATGTATGATATTACAGGGTCATGATTATAAAAGGGACACACATAGAGGTGCCATGATTTTGAAATAAACCTACAGAAAAACAACAAAACAAAACAAAAATGGTATCTTTAATAATGATATTGCACAATAGTTGAACAGTATATTAAGGAGTTCAGTAAAAAAAAATCTGTATTCAGCACAACATATAAATTGCATGCTTCTTTCATTCATGGACTCTGTTGAAAACCCTGGTATTAAAGGATTTTAAAATGTGCTTGTCATGCCTCTTATATAATGTGTAATCTGTGACTATTTCCAGATTTTTTTTGAAAAGTTGGTCTTGGCTTGCAAACTTTTGAATGCTGAATTAAAGTGTGTGAATTGGAAGCTAGTGAAGGAAATGAATAGAATAGTAACCATATATGGACGTGACATCCTGTACCGAATCCAGCTGATTGAACTGTGTGAAATAATCCATATTGAATGTGTGTCATGATGTGTAGGGCGATCCTTCCATAAAAAGCATGAATCTACGTCAGAGCACCGGAAGTAATGCGCCATCGCTCACGCCAGCACAGCTTACACCACAGGTGACACTCTTTGCTTTGTGTTTCCGTGGCAACCAGAAGCTCCATTGTTGCAGATGTGTTTTTCTTGCCCCTTGACACTGATGGACTCCATGCGTAAGTGTCTTATGGCCTTGTGCAATTTTGCGAAAGATTAGCTGATTCTAATTTTGTACAAATGCCCAAACACAAACCCCCTGCATATGACATGGGTTTGTGCATAAATAACTTAATATAAATATAAAAATGTTTTGTGCATGTTCGTATAATAATCACATTTATTTAACATAAACATCTAATAATATATTTTTTTAAATACTACATGTATAAAATAAATAAATAATAATAATATCATATAACTTATCTTATTAAAAATACATATTCACGCACACACACAGCAATGAGATTATTTATCAAACACCAATGTTCAAACTTCCAAAACACATTTCCTGTCAATTAACTGTTCATTTGAATTTGTCGTTTTTCTCAATTTATAATGGAGAAGGGCATTAAACAATTGTGTGTATATGTTTACGTGTGAGACACAAGACGTTTCTGAGGTCTATCAGACTACCCAGAATGCCTCTATTCCACTGCCAGATGGAGAAAGACTGGGAGAGGAAAAAACTATTAAGCAGTTCCTCATGCCTGTGCAAAGACTGAATAACCTCATATCCTCTTTTCTTAAACATTGTAAGGGTCTCAGGAGCTAGGTTAAACCGAAGAAGTGTGAATGGCTGAATGAAGTGGAAAGCAAAGACGACAGGATGGAAAACAAAAAAAAGCAGTTCCACAGCTAACATGGCTGACCTCATCGGCTTCTCTCAGTGACCCCGAGAATAGTCTGCTCACTTCTTACTGTCGTTTTGCACCAAGTAATGGCTTTTTTAGGGCAGAGGTTTAGGACGGGGATGCACAGGTCACCTCATTCATCTCTAAGTCATCCTCTCACAGATGCTGAGAATGCATAATGCTTGCTCAGTACATGTGTCGACTGTCTAAAGGAAAATAATGTCTTACTGGCAATCCGTAGAGACTGTAGCAAATGAGGATGTAAATAGTGCTGGGGAAGATACAGTTCTTTGAATACAACTATAGCATTCTTCCACTATGTGTTCAAAAGATATATTTATACTTAAGAAAACTACAAAACACCCTAATTTATATAACTGAGCAAAAAAGATAATAACAAACACTGGCATTTAACTAAATATTTCGCTACACATAGGACGGAGCATGGACATTTATGCTGAAACTAAAGTAAATCTGTGAATTAGTTGTGAGAACTGGCTGGATCAATTCACTAAAATTACTTGGACTTCCCTTCGCTACATTTGAGAAAGAAATAACACAGTTTTTAATTTGAATTAGTTTGAAACATTACCCCAAACATATTTTGGGTTGTGTGTTAATGTGCAAAGTAATAAGCACCTGTGCAGTAAAGATCCCACACACTCCGATGATGCAGAGGATATTGAAGACAGCAGAACCCACGATTGTGCCCACTCCCACATCTCCTTTGGTGATAAATACACCTGCACAGAGAAGACAGGGTGGCTTACAGAGGGCATGTGAAGGTCCACGTTCAGATGTGTGGGGAATAGTTTTCCAAAAGCACGCTGTGTTTGGAGATGTTTACCTATGACTGAGGTGAAGAGTTCAGGAGCTGAACTTCCTGCTGCCATGAACGTGGCTCCTGCTACATCCTCGCTGAGATGGAGGCGCTACAACACGTTTACACACAGAAAGAGAGAGAGACATCAAAGATGAAGAGAACAGAACACAGGCAAAAATAATGACTAATCTTGAGTTTCCCGAACAATGCTCTCATCTGTCATTGGTCAGAAAGCATAAATATTTAATTTTAATATTAAAATCATCGTATGATTATTATAAAAAATAGCTTAGATTGGGACGAAATATAAATATTTATTAAAAATGTTCTTATGACAACTATAACTTATTTTTTTTTATTTAAAAAAACTCAAAATAGCTTCAAAGCTTTAAATTAGCCTAGACTGTGACAGGAGAAAATATTAAATACATAATTACATATGAAGAGTTCATTTGCAAAAAAAGATAAATGCCACTTTAAAAAAACTTATTGCCGTGTATTATTTTCCACATATAGCGCGATCTGAACCCTAAAATCATTTAGTCAAAAAAGCCGGTTTTGTCCACTTTCAAGGCATCCTGAGTTCACGTTTCACTGCAGAAGCCGACAAGCGCCCTTGTTGTTTTTGAACAGAAGCCGATAAGTCCATTTTAAGCGAATCAGCGCACCATATTCAGGTCAGGTGACAAGGCTACTTTCACTTGCTAGCTTAGAGGAGTTTCGTCAAAGCTGACTAGATCGAGGATGGATCATTTTGACGAACTTGATGAACCTGTGATATCTTCTGCAGGCCGTAAAGGAAAATAAAAGCTGAAGCGCTTTCACAGATGCTTGCAAAAGCAGCGCGTTACAATGGTGAGAGAAAACCTCTGTGTATTGTGTGTAATCACATCCATACAGTTTATGATCACAACAACAACAACCTTTGTCAGGCATCTACATCTGAGGAGATTACAAATATTAAACAAGTGTTTTTTTTTCTAAAACATGAAATGTGGAGTTACCTGCTTTTGCCAAAAAACGACTGTTGGGAGTTATCTGCTTTTACTATAAAACACACTTTTAATATGTAATAAAAATACGTTCAATGAACATTCATTTGGTAAATTACCTGTATTTGTTTAAGTTATTATTACTTAATCAAAACAACACAACTGTAGTTTGATTGATATTACTTGGAATGCGCAATAAATTAAAAACGTGATTTCTTAAAAATTAAATAAAATGGGAGTTATCGGTTTTTGCAAATGAACTCTTCATATTTTACATTCAAACTTGCTTTAAAGGATTTAGCATATGCAGAACATTAGCTAGGACAAAATAAATGTCTGACCTCACAGATCTTCTCCAGAGAGGGCACAAAGTAGTCATCACACACCAGTGCCAGTGCGTAAAACATATACATGGTCTTTAGAGAGGGAGAGAAAGAGTAAAAACAAAAATAATCAAACTTAACCTTGCTTAAAGTTCCCGCTTTAAGCCTTTTGAAGCTATTTCTGTCATCATTTATTAACTTACGAGTCATTCCACACCTGTATTATTTTTTCGGTTGAACTAGCATGAACAAAAAGTACCATGGAAGTGAACTGTTTGGTTTCCAACATTTTTCTAAATATCTTCTTTTGTGTTCAGCAGCAGCAGAAGGTTTGGAACAACTAAAGGGCATGTAAATTAGGACAGTTAAATGTTAAAATGGTCAAAATTGTTAAGAGACACTGAATTATTTAGAAAAGAGCAGCAAGGATATTTTATTCAAAACTTCACCTTTAGAAATATTTCATATTTCATATTTCATGAGGGTGAGAAAATCATGACAGAATTTTAATTTACTTCATTTAAATCAAAGTGGTCCATTGTGAAAATACATCCTTAAATTAGATTGCGACACGTGATGAAGCCTCTGTAACTTCACATTACATAAGAAGTAAAAAAAAAAACACAAAACAAACTCTAGAAGCCACTGCAGGGAGCGCATGAAATTTGTGCAAAGCGAAATTCTTGCGTGCAGGCACATTTGAGTACATGAGTGTCAACACCATTAAATTCTCAGTGCAATCTGCCCTCCAGTGGGACGGCCGTCTCCTGGGACTATTCAGACCTTTTCTTAGAAAGTGTCCCGATGACAGAAAGGCACTGATGGAAGCTGGTGCCCTTTACAGAGTGAGGGGTGGTGGGGGCTGGGGGTTCAAAGTTCGTCTCATACTCAATAGTGATGGAAGTGAAAGTTTGTTTTTTTGTTAGTTTTTTTATTTTGCACAGTCTGAAATGTTTTACATAAAAGAGCTGTGTGTGGATTAGTTGTGATTAGGGGTGTGAATCGCAGATGTCATAGTCCCTTGACATGCAACACACACATATGCACGTGAACTTATGCATGTACATACTAAAAAATGTACATAAACAATTAATAAATACATAATTTAAATACAAATAAATCAAATATATTAAGTATTGTCAATTAGATATAGCATTTGAAAATATTAGAGAAAAAATATGTTAAATGAGCATGAATTCACTTATCATTTGCATACACATGGATGCAAGCACACACCGTCCTTTCAAAGCAAGCTCCCATTCACTCCTGGGATCTGTTTGCCCACTGTTTCCCGCCAAGACTTTGCCAATCAGTGCATCTAATTCAGCTGCCACGCTGCCATGCTTGCACTGTGTGCCCATTACGTAATCTCGGCTCACTCCACTCTCATTCCTCCCTTCCTTTTATTCATTACCTTTTGACAAGGCAGAGATGGGCTACTGAAGCCCCAAAAGATAAATAAAACATGCAAACAGCTGGAGGGAGTCTTAGAGGGTTTTCGCTGCAGCTTTTAGCATCCACTCACTCTCTGCTTACTTGGGCAACTACCTGAACAACGCACAACAATGGCAGTGTCAAACCAACCCTGCAGGGGATTTCAGCAGGAACACACAGTACTGCATCAGTACCTGCTTCACATGGCACGCTTCACTTAA
Organism: Gymnocypris eckloni scoliostomus; assembly: GCA_027564155.1. Lineage (NCBI taxonomy): Eukaryota > Metazoa > Chordata > Actinopteri > Cypriniformes > Cyprinidae > Gymnocypris > Gymnocypris eckloni. The sequence continues at coordinate 6,870,722 of CM050429.1, forward strand.
AAGTGTGCTCAGACATGGCCTATGGGGGCAGGAAAGCCTGATGCATGATGACTAGTCGCTCACGATAGCTTATGGTGATGGGGGTGGAATAGAGCAACTCAGTTTATTTTATTAAGTCCAACAGCAATGGATTTATTAAGAGAGCATTAATGTAATCATTCATGTTACAGGTTCAATATAAATGAAGTTCTATCAACATCCATTGTGGGTGGCATGATGTCAGTTACCACATAAACGTCCCAGGTTACGTATGTAACCCTGGTTCCCCGAGGGAACGAGACGCTGCGTCGAAACGCTAGGGGAACGCCATCAGCGTTGTCCAGCTCTGAATCATATGTGTAATCAGTCAAAATTGACGGCCAGACGTCAGGTGCGGTGACGTCATGACCAGGATGCTTAAAAGCACGTGATGTGCGGCTGGCGCCAGCTTCCAGGAATGAAGCATAGCTCTAGTAGGGATGCCGGAAGTATGGCCCTGCGACGCAGCGTCTCGTTCCCTCGGGGAACCAGGGTTACATACGTAACCTGGGACGTTCCCCTCCGGGAACATCGAGCTGCGTCGAAACGCTAGGGGAACGAGATATCCACGCCGCCATACTTGCAAATCCCTGCTTAGTGTGTGGAATGCACAGCTATGGCAAGGGAAAAGACAAGCCAGGGGTGGCTCGCAGAGCCAGGTCGTAGAACCTGGAAAGTTAGGGGCGTAGACCACCCACCAGCGTCACAGATGTCCTGCACAGGTATACCTGCCAGAAGGCCTTGGAGGCCGCCATACCTTAAGTAGAGTGAGCCTTGATTCCCAAAGGCGAGGGGAGATCAGAGGACTCGAGGTCATAGGAGAGCATCCAGCCACTACTTAGCATAAGCACCCTGGCCTCCACCGGAGGAAACGTATAAAAGAGAGTTTGCCTATTGAAAGGCCACCAAGAGGGGCGTGGTAGGTGCTATAGCCGCCACGTAGACCTTCAGGGTGGAGTGGGCTAACTCTGCGGAGAAACGGGCCTGCGAGAGCTCCAGCACTGTCTCAGCAGGCAGTTAACTGGATCAAGCTGGCGGTCTCCGCACCCGGAGTCTCAACTTCAGGGCGTACAGTTTCCTTATTGAGGAGCTCTAGATTGGAGGATGGTCTCAGCAACCTCAGTTGAGAGACCAGAGGCTATGAGTTGTGCCCCCTGGGAGCCACACCCATAGTTCCCACAACTCCGGCGGGGTGAAAGATCATGCCCGCTGCCAGTGAGAGGAGATCCCTCCTGGACGGGAATCCCCATGGAGCCGTCGAGAGAAATCGGGTCAGAGACTATACTCGGCCCGGCCAGAACAGGGTTTTTCAATAGAAGGACCCGTCCATGCGCACTCTCTAGAACTCCCAGGAGCTGAGCGATCGGGAGGCGTACAGACGAAGCCTCAGCCACGATTGTACCATAGCATCCAGCCCTTAGCGGAGCTGGATGTCTGCCTCGACAGGATGGCTGCTCCTTTACGAAGGGAAGAACCCGATATTATCACGCTTTGCCCCCAAAGCACATTTCAGGAACTTCCTGTGATGGGGAAGGAGTATGCATCTTTAGATCGCTCGTGACCACCAGTCCTCGGATCTGGTGAGAGACACGTGCTTGAAGAGAGCTTTCTGAACTTCAGTCGTGTGACTGAGCGGTTCAGTTAGCTTAGATCTAAGACGGACGCAACCCCTTTCCCCGGAACAAGAAGTACGGCTGTAGAACCTGGACTCTATGTCTAGAGCAGGGACCACCTCGATGGTCTCCTCCCTCAGGAGAGTGCTCACTTCTTGTTCCATTACCAGAGCCTGCTCGCCTGTAGAAAGGCTGCGGCAGAGCGCCACATAGCCTTGTCTACAGTGTGCGTGACCCATCGAGACACATTTGGCAGCACCACGCTGCCGAATAGTCTACTAAGGGAACCAGTCTCTCGAGACTGGTCTCTGGTGTACTTAGAGCGGCTAGCTCGGTGCCCTGGAGCGGAGGACCGGCAGGGGACGGCCGATCTAGCTGCTCTAGGGACCCCGAAGGGGTGGCGAGCCTCCCAGCTCCGCTACATTTCTGGGCGGAAGAGACTGAGAGAAGCGCTCGCTGGAAACCGCTGCGCCCTGGAACACTGGCAGGGTTAGCAGACTGATCTCCTGAGGGCACTGAGGAGAGACGGGCACCGTGTAATGCGGTGTAAGCCGCTCTTCCCCAGAGGGCCTGCCCTCATAAGTCCTGGGATGTAGCATCAGGACTGCCTTAGAAGTCTCCTATTGGAAACGACGGTCCTCAGACCCGTCATCTCTAGGAAGACTAAGGAACCAGAGTCTGCTCAGGCAGGACCCAATAAGACACGCTTGGCAAGGGCTCCCACACCGCCAGATGACTTACTAAGGGAACCAGTCTCTTGAGACTGGCCTCTGGTGTACTTAGAGCGGCTAGCTCGGTGCCCTGGAAACGGAGGACCGGCAGGGGACGGCCGATCTAGCTGCTCTAGAGACCCCGAAGGGGTGGCGAGCCTCCAGCTCCGCCACATTTCTGGGCGGAAGAGACTGAGAGAAGCGCTCGCTGGAGACCGCTGCGCCCTGGAACACTGGCAGGGTTAGCAGACTGATCTCCTGAGGGCACTGAGGAGGCACGGGCACCGTGTGTCGGTGTAAACCGCTCTTCCCAGAGGGGCCTGCCCTCATAAGTCCTGGAATGTAGCATCAGGACTGCCTTAGAAGTCTCCTAAGGAAACGACGGTCCTCAGACCCACGTCATCTCTAAGGAAGACTAGGAACCAGAGTCTGCTCAGGCAGATCCCAATGAGACACGCTTGGCAGGGGCTCCCAAGCCGCCGGGTGGCCTACTAAGGGAACCAGCCTCTCGAGACTGGCCTCTGGTGTATTTAGAGCGGCTAGCTCGGTGCCCTGGAACGGAGGCCGGCAGGGGATGGCCGATCTAGCTGCTCTAGAGACCCCCGAAGGGGTGGCGAGCCTCCCAGCTCCGCTACATTTCTGGGCGGAAGAGACTGAGAGAAACACTCGCTGGAGACCGCTGCGCCCTGGAACACTGGCAGGGTTAGCAGACTGATCTCCTGAGGGCACTGAGGAGACGGCCTCGGCACGCGCGAGCCGCTGGAACAAAACAAATAAATCTTCTTGAAGAGAAACTGCTGCAGATTAGCACTCTCACTCAAGGGGAAGAACTATAGCTTAGGCTTCCGCCCGGAGAGCGCTAGACCTGGGGAATACAGGTGGAAATAGGGGAACCCGTCTCAACCCGTCTGCCAGATCTATATGCGCCCGTGATCTCACTCGCCGCGGTGCCTCAGCAGCAGCGGGACCGCGAGATCATAGGCGCGGACACACTCGGAGCGTGCCGGCGGGAGCACAATGCATTGCAGCGGACGCTGGATCTGATGGGAAAAGAAGATAGGGATCACCCGTCTTAATCTTCCCATCTAATCCATCTGCGCGAGGCAGGTGAAAACTCCCTCCTCAAAGAGGTTTTCGCCTCCAGCCAGATCATCGCAAAAACTGTGTGTATCCCGAGAGCGCTAGACCTGGGGAATACAGGTGGAAATAGGGCGAACCCGTCTCCAACCCGTCCGCCAGATCTATGTGCGATCCCGTGATCTCACTCACCGCGGTGCCTCAGCAGCAGCGGGACTGGGAGAGATCATAGGCGCGGACACACTCCTCGGAGCGTGCCCGGCGGGGACGCTGGATCTGATGGGAAAGGAAGTTAGGGATCACCCGTCTTAATCTTTCCATCTAATCCATCTGCGAGCACAGCCACTGCTCCGCCTCAGCGGCAGCGTGGCAGGTGCTGCGAGGAGCGCAGGTGAAAACTCCCTCCTCAAAGAGAGTTTTCGCCTCCAGTCAGAGAGGAACACACAGTCTGTAACGTGATCTACTTTCGCCCTCATTGGCCTTTGATATGTCTGCTTCTAGTCTTTCTTTGCCTATCTTTTTAAGAATAAACTTTCTTATTTCCTATCTTGATAGTAACAGACTCACAGAACACATTCGACTGACACAGAGAGCTTTGCTGAATGACAAAAGCTGGCGCCGCACATCACGTGCTTTTAAGCATCCTGGTCATGACGTCACCGCACCTGACGTCTGGCCGTCAATTTTGACTGATTACACATATGAAGCAATGGATTTATTAAGAGAGCATTAATGTAATCATTCATGTTACAGGTTCAATATAAATGAAAACAACTTTTCTTATCTCTCAGTTAAAAACTTAAATAAAAAACACCAAAAAGAAAACTAAAAAGCTAAAGAAAATTATAATAATTGCTTTAGGAATATAAATATGGATGGCTATGTGTTTTTTTGGCCATAGAGTAGAGCAAGTACAGCAATCTCAATGAATCACACTTCAATGAAAAATGATTCTATCAAGTCGTGACTCAAAAAGGCTCTAGACAGCCATCCAGCTCACACTGCTTCAAACTTCTAGTCTTATTTCACCTTGGCTCCATTTTAAACCTCTAGAGAACTCTCAACTCAATCCATGAAAGAACAGAAACTAAAGGAAATACTGTTGGCAGAGGTAACTCTATTGTGTGTTATTGTAAACAAATGATTGCGTCATCTGGCATACTGTAGACTGCCAGAGACTATAAACTCCAATCTCACTCTCTATATGCACAATCACTGCAGTAACCAGTATTTCAGGTAAGAACTAAAGCACATGCCAAGATGTGTACAGGCTTCATCATGTTCTACTGTAGATCATTTATAAAGTGCATCTGAATATGAAAACACTGATACAATTAATGGAGGTAACTGAAAATGTTAAAGGATTTAAGAAGATTAATGACAAATAATTAACATATAAATTAGCTTTCTTCATAAAATAATACACTTCATCAGAGAAAATAATTTCCAAAATTATAAAAAGTCATTATCAAAGCTACTCCATATAGAAATATTAAAATCTGTAATGTATAATATTTTTTCATATTATATACATTTAATAAATAATTAATAAATAATTATTTATAAATGCATATAACATAAAATATTTTCAAATCATCAGAAATTATATATATATAATTTATGTACATTCCAAATATTATTATATTTTTGCATACTTTCATCAAACCAATGAATAATTGCTATTGGGGCATGTTGTCACACACAACGGTTGAGTTACATCTATTTTGTCATACTGGTTAATGTGACAAAGACATCCTGATTGGACATCAAGCTCTCACAATATAATTTAAGTTGAACAAAGCCTTCTCTCTATTCAAGTGATGTAATATAGCCTGAAAATTAACATGATCAATTAATGAGTACCAATGAGCAAATCACTTGGAACATCCTTTGTAGCCATTGTAACAAATAATACAGGTGAATCCAGAGACTGCCCTGGTGCTTGAATGGAACACACAGCCTTGTGACTTCAAGTGTTTGTGTAATGTCAAACTACTGTGTAGAATGTTGAAAAGGAAAAGCAGATGGTAGAGATACTTACACACAGAACGTGCAAGGATACAGCCCCCTCTATTCGCTCCTGGTTGGTGAAGATATCATCAGGGAACTCATGTATACCTGCAGAGAGCACACACACACACACACACACACACACACACACACACACACACACATTTGGCTACATGAATAATCCACTTTTAACACAGAACAGCGCACACGTGTCTCAGAGATTCTTCCCACTCATTATGCAGCATATAATTAAACATATGGATCACTCCAGAAGGCAAATAGTAAATGCTTTCAATCACAGATTAATTACAAAATGCATAAGTTCATCTCATTAAAGTAGAATGTGTTGGCATATACTTTTGTCACAATTAAAGGATTGGATCACTCAAAAATTAAAATTGTGTAATATAAATGAGATATTTTGCAGAAATGTCTGAGCTTCTCTCTTCCATACAATGAAAGTGTTTGGGGACCAAAGCTGTCAAGCTTCAAAATGGGCACAAAAGCCCTGAAGTCTTCTGAAGCAGTATTATAAGCATGACACGGCTTAAAATTTAGGTCATTTTTCGTTAAATATCTTGCCTATAAAATCTTGCTTGACAGCCGTGGTCACCATTCACTTTCATTGTATGGAAAAGAGCAGCTTGGACATTTTCCATAACATCTCCATTTGTTTCCTATAAAAGAATATGGGTTTCAGAACACATGAGGGGGAGTAAATGATAATATCCCAAAGAGTTAAGTATTCATCAGCAGAACCCATGCAGTGAAACATTTCTGCTCTGATCGCTCAGAACAACAAAATGACTTTATCAGACGTCATTCGCTGAGCTTCAGAGAGAATTGACAACTATATGACTGTGGCATTGGTATGATTTTCAGGAGTTGCATTACTGCTGCTTCCAGTCCATCGCTGCTCTGTTAACAAGCTATTCACTGCCACAGCGTGTCACCCAGCCGGCTCCATTGATAAGCCCGCAGCCGGCCGACAGAATCGGGTCGGTGAGAGTGGCCACTCATTTGCCTGGATTCGGTTTTACATGTTCTAAGATGGTGGGAGTGACAAAGTCAGCCGTGAGCTGTCTGAAGTGTTGCAATTGTGCTTGTTCCTACACAGCCCGTTGCCATGAAGATACTACAGTTCTGATTGAAAAGCGTTGAGACCCCAGAGACCTGATTTGTTCCATTCGGGGGAAAAGCCTGATCTCTCTGCGCAAACGTGAAACCTGATTTATTTCTTTGCTGACAGAAAAATAGCTCAGAATGTGCAACTTTGAACGCCTGTCACTTTTTATGATTGAAAGGCAGACGGTATCTAGAGAGAATAAAATAAATTGCTTGTCTGATCCTCTAACACTGTTTTTTTTTCAACATTGTTAGAAACAGCATCTTTTATGTCTGTTCTGTCTCATCTTTTAAAAGCAAGTTTAATAATTTTGCATGCTTTTTTATGTTTTAGTTTCATTTATGGGTATTTCTTTATCTATAGACCCATTTGTTCCTAAGGACTTTTAGAAAGTAAATTATCTGAAACTATTTTGGCACCTCCACTAATTTAATTTGTCCACTAAACTATTTTTCATATTAAGTGTCATAATTACAGATATAGGAAATAATGAGCAAATAAGATATTCTTCATAAGTGATAGTTACCTAGATTTTACCTTCTTGATTTTCATATCATATCACATTTCATGTCTCATATTTCATCTTAAGCATGCTCTTCACTGACACATTTGTCTTCTTGGTAACATTTCATTAACCTTTGCTAGTTTGCTAGCAAAATAGTTGGTTATGATAAAACATTATTACAATTAAATTAAACAATTAAACAAATTACATTACAATTGAGGGAAAGTAATAAGGTAAAAATATAATTAATACTTACATATTGAAATAATTAAACTCTAATTAAAATAATGAAAATAAAATATAATATTTTATGATTAAAGGTCTGGATCTAAGGCAAGGGCAAACAATTAAATAGTACACATAATAAGTAGCCATAATGAAAAGCAGGTCAAAAGTTTATATATTTACAAATGTAATTTTTTTAAACTGTGCTAAATATGTGACTTTCACATAAGAAAAAAGTTGCAATTTGTTTTATTAAAAAGCACAATTAGCTGCATTACTGCACAACAAATACATACAATGTGATTTCCTCTTTGCACAGATGTAATGTTACTCTCTTGTGTTACCACATTGTGAGCAAAGTTGACAAACTACAAGCTAGCTCTCAGTTTCATATAAAGATCAACATAACAGTATTTGTATAACACGGCAGTCATTACAGCAATATCTGCAAGGGTGTTTGTGCGTGTCCATGGCTGCGCATTGTGCAGTGACATTCTCTCCCAGATCACCGGGGAGGTTGAATGCGTCAGCAGGCTTCACATTGCCCCCAATGCCCTAAACACCACAGAGGTGAACTCAAACAACCCAAAAGAGCTCACAAAACAATGCTTTATCATATAGCAAAAAAAGAGAAGCTCTCACCTGGTGCTTCTGGTACATTTAATGATACAAATCATTCATAATTACACACTGACAGTTCATAAAGTGTGTGAAAAGAGAGACTGACCCTTGCTCTATGACCTTTAGGTCTCATGACAGTCTTCTATCGCTCATTTCACCCACAGAAACAGATACAAAAGGCTTCTGATGACAAACAGATGAATGAAACGCTGGACCGAAAGTCAGCTGCCTATTTTTATCCAAGGAACAACAGATCTGCTCTGGTGCTCTTGGTTCACATGGATTTCATTGTTGGTGTGGTCTTCATTAGAGAGTCACAGGCTCTCTTCGCAGAGCACTCCCTGGCACAAGAGATTCTGATTAATCTAATTTCAATTACAGCGCCAATGAATAAAGCAGCACTAAACAATGGGTGGTTACTGTGAGCGGATCAATTAAAGAACACAAAACAAAAGCAACAGAAAGATGAACTTGGCAATGTTGAAAGGGTCTACGGAAAGGTCCCTTCTGTAATTACAGAGAAGGCAAACAAACAGAAATCAATTCGAAATCTCTTTATTGTACACTGGCCACAGAGTTAAAACAAATGGATGAGGCCTCGGTTCCTCTCCCAGAGCAACTGCTAGCAAGAATTAGACAAGAACATTCCAAGCAAGTGAGAAAAGACTAAAATCGCCTGGAAAGTTAGGATAGAGAAGGACAAGGGTTGATTCTCAGCAGGATTTGGACCTTGCACAACCTCCTCCTCCAGAGTACCAGGAGACTAATGGCTAGCAGGAAGGACATGAAGACTGTCCACATACATTAACCGCTGTCAGCGCCGACCCCCTGCTCCTCCTCTGAGAACTGTTCAACTCCTCATGAGGACATGAGACAGCCGTATGCATCCAAGTTCCCTTCAGTGCATTTTGTGAGCTTTGAGCTGTTTAAATAAGTCTACTTCAAAGACAAAAAATCGGAAGATGTAATGCTTCAACAACCAAAGTAGGTAACATCCTGTAAGATATCCACTAACATATCTTCTCGTTGAATTTTTATGGAAAGAATAACAATTCTGTCTGATGGAAGCTGAGGAAGGTTCATTTTCAGGGAACATAAGTTACTTAATTTTGCGTTCAGAAAGATTTTATACAAAAGTAATACTTTTATTAAGCAAGGAGGATACATTTAATACATTGATTAGTGTTTTTGTTAAATGTGAGCCAAAATCATCACAAATAAAAGAACCAAAGACTTAAACTACTGCATTCTGTGTGCATTGAATGTGTTTAATACACAAGTTTCATAATTTGAGTTGAATTACTGAAATAAATGAACTTTTCCATGATATTCTAATTTATTGAGATGCAACTGTATGTAATATCCTCATGCATGCATATATATCTAAATTGAACTGGAATTTGTTTTAGATGATTAGACATGATTTTATTGTGCCTTGAAAGACAGATTTCTTGGGAGACAAAAACTGTTTCCTTAGGAGACAAAACACCGCCTGTTTAGTCATTAAGTGACTGGACAGTGAGGCAGCAAGGCAGCTGCCTGAGGTTTCGGACACAGACACAGCCGTGGAGTAGCTGTCAGTCAAACAGAGAGAGTTAGACATAACAGTTTAACTGAGAGTCAGACCTCTGTAATTCCAATCAACAGGAAGGCAGCATCTGTTGTCAATTAAATCCAATTGATGAAATTAAAGCCCTTCCGTCATCAAGACAAAATAGTAACTAAAAATGTATCCTTCCAAAAGGAGTTTAGAGATGTGAATATATGTAGTTGTTGTGCTGTGGCTTATACACATATACTGTACAGAGGCAACTATTCATATGGTAAATTGATGTTCAAAAAAGCAAAGTCGACAGACAGACAGACAGACAGACAGACAGACAGACAGACAGACAGACAGATAGACAGATAGACAGATAGATAGATAGATAGATAGATAGATAGATAGATAGATAGATAGATAGATAGATAGATAGATCAGCTCTGTGAACTAAACCAATAAAGAACACAAGTATTTAAGATATCAAATTAACTTTAATTAATTTATCCCTTGTGGCCTGGGAAAGCCGGATGGGAAGAAAATCTGGAGTAAATCTTGGGTAAGGTGAGTCCTGACAGGTATTTAGGAACTTTTCTGTGTTGATTGAGGTGTTATATGTATAATAACTGTAGGAAAATATGAGGAAAATACTTTTATGATGAGAAATGTGAAATTACAGTTTAACTTACTAACAGAAAAACATGACACGGTGGAGGCATATTGTTTTGCTCTTCATTATTTATGTTTGGTGATTACTACAGAAACCCCTCTGAGGATTTGATATGCTGTCTCTGTCATTGTAATGATTGTGTGGTTTAAAACTAATTTCCCAAGGGAGCTCTAAAGATATCGCACTTTCCATCATCAAAGACACGAGTCAAACAACTGATTCACTTAGCGACCAAGCTAGACTACGATAACAAGTAGAGCGTAATTATATATAAAGCACTTGTGGCTTCTTACATAATGAAAAGCTGCACTGAAGACCAACTTTCCTCAAAGTTAATATCATTCAAAAATAAATCAAATACTCAATGAGAGGCTTTTTAAAGTAGTAGTTATATCATTATATATATGCTTTTTTACACAGTAGTTTTTTCATTCTGTCAAATCGTAAACTTTATAAAAGCTTCATGATGACAAACCTTGAGTTGTTTTTTTCGCTTGTTTTTTGCAGCATCCTAAGGGATCACTTTGTCAAAGTAACACTCACTTTCCTAAATATCCACTCTTGGTTTTTTAGTACATGTCCATATTTGACCTTGGAGTTTAATTATGACTTAATTCCAATGCAGAACCCAATGGAGTGCAAATATGGCATTCACTGGTATTTAGTGATCACTTCAATATGAAATGCATAATGACTGCTGCTGGTGACGTAACTTTGGGGCAGATGCTGAGTCGTTGATGGATTCCATGAAAAAGTCCTGCCTCTTAAGTGAATTTCCCCTATAAAGCTGCTTTAATTGTCATGTGGACCCTTAAATCCTGTTTTCCCAGATGACATAAGTTGCCTTCTGTCCTTTTAACAATGTCAATTCTATAATTTGCACTTAATCGTTGCTGGAAATGCCTAATCCAGTGCATGTCCTCAAACAACTTGGTCCACTATGGACATTATCCACTGATGTGGAATTACACAGAAGAGTAACAAAGACAACTAAAGGTAATTCAATACATTATCATTTAAAAATGCTCGACCAGTGCTCTATACCAAATTATATAATTCAGGGATATTTATGATGATGCCAGTTAAAAAATATTGAGTTATAAATAAACTGAAGTACTAAAATGACTAAACTGAAATAATAACAAATGAAGGGTAAATAGAAATACACAAAATAACGAATAAAATTACGAAAGTGCATAGTTATCAAAATAATAGTAATTATACAATTATAAAAATTAAAATTAAAATGTATTAAATTAAAATGTATTTTTTAATATAAACAAATACCATGAATTAACATTTTAAAAATATATATAACATGTTCATATACCATGTTTTTATAACACTAAGGATAGCAGAACATAAAAGCATTTCAATGACATTACTGAATCTAATCAATGACATGATTCTCTTACAATGTACGTTTGACCCAGTTCGACTTCTTTACTACTTTTCTCATGTTACAGATACACAGTTTATTATCTCCAACTTGACAGGGAAATCTGTGATTGAGAGGGGCTGAAGTGTTGATTGTAAACATAGGTAGGGGTGCTCAAGTGCTTCAGGTACGGCGTTTAAGAGGGGACACTCAGAACTGCTAATTAATGACATGACTTACATGCCAACAACACTAGTCCTCTCCGCAGTTAGCCTCAAACACCGCTGAGATACCGAGATCAATTAGTCCTGGATTCAACTAAAGCTATTCACAAGCCCCTTGTTGCTGCACTAACATCAGCGTGTAATTGTTTCAGCTGAGCTCTCTTTCCTTGTACACCAATCACAGCTACATTGTGCTGCTAATGGCTCCATACATGATAAAACACTCATAATCACCTAAGAGTCCTTAATAACAGGACTTTTTCTAGCATAAACATGAAATGTTCTAATACACAAGATTTTTGTAAATCTGCAGATTTTTCTAACCAGGTCAACAGATAAATAAGACGCAATGTTCTGTACCTGCTTATGTAAAAAGGTTGAGCAAAGAGAACATAAGTGATAGGAGATTTTAAGGCATGCAATGGTCAAATCATACTGTCTTTGAGTTAAAACATTTTCTCTCTCCATCTCTCTTACACAAACACACACACACACACACACACAAACACACATATAGCAGAAGAAATAGGGGCCGTGGATAAGCATATTTGATGATAGACGCAGAGTCCTTCTCAAATCCCTGACTTTTAAATCTATGCAGGATCAAGCAGGATTGACCTGCACTGTAGCAACTGGGGTCCAGGCTCACATGTGGAAAAAACAGTGCTCGTCCATGCTTCTTACATAAGCACACAAATATTATATAATTCAGACTTGTTTAAATGATTCATTCTAATCCTATACAGTTTACATCATTAAGTAGATCTCAGGAGATAAGGCTTTTTAAGAAAAAATTACAAATACACACTACAAGACATTGTGTAGTGAGCAGATGTTAAAAGTAGAAAAGCATAAGGGGAAATGACTGTGTACATACACGCATACATATTTAGGGTTTGGTGCAATATGGACACGTGACACGTTCAGAATGAATAAACTTTCAGTAAAATACAGAACAGCGAGCGTGAAGCGGCGTGCCTCACGCGGGCAGGGTTTATGCTCCGAGAACGGACACTGCACTGGTGATACAAAACAGGTCTGTTAAGAGCAATCATTTTAATAAGGTAGCTCAGTGCTTAATTTGTAAATTGAGAGGTCCCGGAATAAAAGCGGGGTAACGGATCCGACATGTGATTAGAGGAGGAAGAGGACCAATCTTTAGTGATTGAAAGTGTGTATCAGTTGTTTTTATAGGTTTCAGACCTGGAAAAGCTATGAAATTTTAAAACAGCAATTTCTAGGCCTGGAAATGTTTAGTACAAGTCATGAAATATGTATAATAGAGTTATATTTAATCAGGTCCTGAATTTGTGTGTTTATCGCATAGTTTTACTCATTCCCGCAGTTTTCGAGTTTATAATGAGGGGAATTCCTGCAAACATTTATTGAATATAGCATGTAGGTTAGATGAGTAAATAAATACACACAAAATATCAGATTAAATCAGTCATTTGAAAACAGAGTGAGTGATTCAGCTGCACCGCCTTCTCTCTTTCGCTCTCTCAAAGCGGCTTTACATCGGCGCATCTCATCTGCACTACAAGAGCTACTGCATGCTCATCCAAGACTTTCGCTCGCATCTCGGGACAGTTGACAGAAAGAAAACGCATCCATCACACATTCAGTCTTGTGATAGCAGAGGGTCCGTTCACATGTCGCATCTTTTGCGCGCTTAAGTTCACAATTTCAAAAGTAGATGTGCATCAAGCACGCTCATGATAGAATATTTTTCATGAAATATATGCATGCTATAGGTCAGTACGAACGCCTTTCATTGGCGAACGGTCTGTTGCTGTTGTAGATGTTCAGCCAAGTGCCGGACAAGTTGAGAACCGTTTCGCGGGGGATGCCAGGTGTTCGAGAGAGAGAGAGAAAAAAAGATATTTGAATCTCAAAATTGAAAATCGAATGCCAACCCAGCACGAATATTTGAATAATCAAATATTCTGGTCCAGCCCTATATATATATATACATATATATTATTTTTTGCTCTGAATTGTCAAGATACCCAAAACATCAAATTGACCATAAAACATTATGAAATTAAAGAAAAAAAAGAGATGGAGACGGTGTCAGGGGAGACGTGCGGAGTTGTTGAATAATAATTTTTGATTACTAATTTTAATCAGTACTTTATCCAGTGAACGAATTCAAACAGTAAGCTCAAAACAGCGCTAATGCAGAGAAAACATGGCCGATTTCATCAGCGATTACAGAGAGAATAGTGACTTACGTCCAGATGTCAGTAAAATTATTATTTTCAGCATGTATTTGGCTCAAAAGCAAGAGTGTTTATAATGAATGCTGATTATGCAGTGGTCAGAGATTTAGCGATTCTGAATGGAACCGTATATTAAAGGGAGGCGATTTGGTGGTCTTTGGCGTCTCCCTGTGGTCCTGTTTGGTATTGCAGCTTGACTTGTTCTAATTTGTATTTAAATGTTTTATTTAATTATTGAGTGGTTGATTGTGGCACAATACATACATTGTGAATTATTAAAAAGTACTTCTTTATTTAATATAAATAATTAATAGATATATAGATTCAGAACTTATAGTATTATAATAATTATTATAACAATTTCTGTCTCAAGTATAGCAAGTGACAATACATCCACAGACATGCTGCTGCACATAACATACATGGAATTACCTGTAGCTATCTATATGGGTGGAGCTGGAGGGTTTGTTTGCAGCAAACACGTTACACCAAACTATTTAAATGTTAATCAGCAAGCTGACTGGTCAATCAGATATGCCATGTTAGATGATGTCATGAACTAGAAATGCATGATTTCAGAGCTACTGCCATTTATATATATTGTCATTGATGTATTGCTTCTACCTGTGGCTCAGTGGTAGAGCATTGCATTAGCAGCGCAAAGGCTGTGGGGTCAATTCACAGGGGACACACATACTGACAAAAATATATAAAGTGTAACTTGAATGTACTGTAAGTCGCTTTGGATAAAAGCATCTGCTAAATGCATAAATGTAAATGTAAAAGATGTCATTGCAACAAAACCAATTCATTTTCTAAACTAATATCCAGCTTTTCAAATGTTATTATCTACATGTATTGTCATTTAAACAAGTGTGATGCATGATCTAATCCATTATTATGTGATGCCATCCAGAGTGGAGTGGTCTGGAGTGGTCAGGGGGATGACAATGACCTGAGCCCACCAACCTCTTCCACTAATCCCTCTATAAATGACAGCTGACTCTGGGGAGGAGGGGATATATTATCCATGAATGATGCTGGAAGGGTCTAATGCATTAGTATAGTCACTAAGGATAATGTGATACTTTTATATGTACAGTAGTATGTAAGTAGTATGTAAGGGGCATTAAAACTTCCTCACTCAATCATATCTTTTTGTACCTCCACTCTGCTGGTTGTGTGTTTGTATATGTAAGGGTGTTTGGGGACAGCATGTGTCCATCAGCTAAGCTCCACAAATCCCATCCTAATCTGTTGCATGATGATATACGCAGGATGCCTGAAAAATAATATTCAATACATTTTCTCCATTATTAAAATATGGCTGCCCTTATGCCTTAGAGTGCACAATTTGCAAAAAGCTTTAAAAATGACCACGTGGTTTAGGAGATGAGATGGAGAGATTCAAGGACTCTTTTCCCTTGTCCGACAGATGTGTATTTGCTAAAGCAGAGACAAATCTCCATCAAGCTTCCAAGAATTATGAATCAGTCTACTGATGCCTCCATTATGGCAGTTAGGAGTGCTTAATGCTGCTCCTTTAAAACCATTTTCTGAAAACACATATGGTTGTATTAAACTTTTTTTGGTACTTAAAAATCTGGGTGGCACATTATGTGATGGACATCTAGAGAAAGAGAGAAGACATGAAAAAAAATCACTATTCACTATATAAGACCTGAACTAATCAACAAACTAACAAATACTGCTGATCTGACATATGGAATTGAAACAATCTTGACATGTTTTTCTTTTGGAGATTTCTGTTTTTTTATCATTCAAGTAGATAGGAGCTATATATATGTTGCCTACATAGAAATAACAAGTCAAAATGGCTGCCAAGAACCTTTTTTCTTGCCTAAACAATGGCTGAGGTTGGTACAGGACTACATATTTGTTCAAACAATGAATAGTTGAGGAAACCTATTTGGAAAGAATCATTATTTGTAAAGTTCTACTTAGTGCCATTTGATGCACGGGAATTACACAGGGCATTCTATAGTTTGGTACTGTAGTTTTTATGAAGATTCATCTAAAAGGATGTGCACTCACATGAGACTCATAATAGTTTTCTAGTGTTTTATGCAAAGTGTGGGTCATCTCCCAAGTTAAATTATGTAAATCATGTTTTTATTTTTATTTTTATTGAGGGAAAATAAAGCCAGAGAAAATTCTCATGCTGATTGGTAAAAATTAGACAATGGACCAATTATTATCATGCTTTACCAGTGGAAATGGGAAAGGGAAGAAGCCTATGCCGCCTTCAAAATAAAACATTTACTTAACTTATTTTTTCAGATGGCCGATTCATTTAAAACAAAGTGACCATCTTTATGAACGGGACACTGAATAATTGACTCACCTGATTCATTTAAAAATGTAGATTTATTCAATAACGAAACACTGCTCTCTGCTGCTCTGAGATTCACAATAGCTTTTGCGGCTTTGTTTGAAAAGTTTTTCATTGGCAAATTAGAGCAAAAACAGCATATATTGGCAATATTGTGTCTAGAATTTAACTTACAATATTAACTTCATGTTCATTAAACTGGTATAAAATAAATTACATTTGCAATCATGCTAATATTTGGGGAAAACAGCACTTGTGTGATATTGCTTAATGGTTAACTATATCACACAATATAACTTTTTGCAAAGTGAGTCACATACTCGATAATATCAGCTCGCACATCATTACAACAACAGTTATGATATTATCGTAGACGTGCAATTTACATAAAACTCAGAGATAGACATCCTGATCCAAGTTGATTACTGTGACACCAGGTATCGGCACTTAAAGCACACAAAGAGCAAAAATTATAACACTAGGTAAATAAAAATAACTAAATTAAACTTTAAAGCATATTTTATATTTTATGTTTCTATCTCTAAATCCAGTGTATTTAATATTTCACTACTTCTCACCTAAATATCATTCTCAATGCACCACACTTGATGTTTAAATCAAGCACAGAGGCTTGCGTCGATCTGAAGAGTTTCTGTGCTAATGTCAAGAGATCAATCCATCCCTCAGTCAGCTCAAAGTGACGGCTCACCTGCATGTCTCCCAGAATAAAACAGTCTTTGTGTCACAAGCTGGGCTCCTCCGATCTCTCAGGGAGCATGCTGTTCTCCACAGAGATACCATATTTCGGGAAACATACCTATTATGAACGGATCATAAATCATATGGCGGAGGGATTAGGTCAGGACACAGGAAGGAGCATATAAGAGAGAAAAAGGGAGAGGAATTAAAAGAGGGATTGAAGGAGGAAAGGAAGGAAAAACAGGACTGTTGAGTTTAAGACCCAAGTAGGCCAATGGGACTGAAGAAAGGCCACATGGTAATCCTGGCATTTAATCAGGACACCATAGAACGTGACCAGAGAGAAAAACCAAACCACACTCACACTCAACAAGGCAAAAACAGAGATGGTTTATAATCATCTGCCTCATTATACAATCTGTTTTATCCAGAGTGCAAATCATTAAACCAGGACGAAGCGGTTTCAGACTGCATTTTCCTGAGAGCTGAAGTAGCACACATGGCCTAATGGATTGCAAACAGGACTGAATGTTTTAACAAGAGGCTAACCAACTAGACCCACAAAATTGGCAATAATTAATCATGTTTGTTTTCCCACCAAAATGATGTCACTTCCTGGAGAATGATGTCATTAAAGGGTTACTCCACCCCAAAATGAAAATTTAGTCATTATTCAATTACCCGCATGTCGTTCCAAATCCATAAAAGCTTCGTTCGTCTTTGGAACACAATTTAAGATATTTTAGATTAAAAACCGGGAGGCTTGTGACTGTCCCATTGACTGTCAAGTAAATAACACTGTCGAGGTCCAGAAAAGCATCGCCAGGGTAGTCCATCTGCCATCAGTAGTTCAATCTGAATTTTATGAAGCGACAAGAACACTTTTTGTTTGCAAAGAAAATAAAAATAAACACTTTGTTTTTGCACGGACTGGCGCCCCATATCCAAAATGAGATCTATGCCCTGGATTTACCCACCTCTTTGGATTGGCTTATTGACTTGGCTATCCGGGTTGACACCAGGTTGCAGCGGAGAAGTCAGCACAGACCCTTTCTCTCGGCTACGGATCCTCTGGACCATTCTACACACAACCTCTATGAGGCACTTGACGAAGTCTCGGATGCGGAGCCCATGCAAATGGGCCGGTCCCGTCTCTCTCCCGGAGAGAGGGAGAGATGCTGAAGCCGTGGATTATGTTTATACTGCGGGGAGGCTGGTCATATGGTTCCACAGTGTCCAGTAAAAGCCGGAGCCCGCCGGTAGGTAGGAGGTTACTGCTGGGCGGGTTCTCTATGGAAAAGACCTCCCGCGCTGTCACCCATCTCCCGATCAAGATTCAGTGGGACTCGGACATATACAGCTGTCAAGCCCTTATTGACTCGGCTGCTGAGGGTAATTTTTTGGATTTTAGCCTGGCCAGTAAGCTTAAGGTTCCTGTATCTGTCCTTAAGAACCCCATTTCTGTCGTTGCCCTCAGCGGCCAGTCATTGTCTCTTCTCACTCACACCACAGGATTAATACGACTGGTCACCTCGGGCAATCAGACAGAGGATATTCAATTTTTTATGTCTAATTTTACTTATGTCCCTGTAGTTCTCGGTCTTCCCTGGTTGGCTTTACACAACCCCCACATTAAGGATGAACATGGGGACCTATCAAACGTGCCCAGTGAGTACCTTGACCTTGAGTACCTTGAGGAGTGTTTAGTAAGTCTCGAGCTGCTTCTCTCCTTCCACATTGTCCTTATGACTGTGCTATGGACTTATTGCCAGGTACGTCTCCGCCTAAAGGCAGATTATACTCGCTTTCCGCTCCGGAAAGGGAGGCCATGGTCAAATATATTTCTAATTCTCTAGCTGCCAAGATCATCCGCCCTTCTTCTTCCCCAGCAGGTGTGGGGTTCTTTTTTCGTGGGCTGAACAGCATCACAGTAAAGAATACCTATCCTTTGCCGTTGATGTCTTCTGCCTTTGATCGTCTGCAGGGTGCGTTGTTTTTCATGAAATTGGATCTCCGCAATGTTTACCATTTGGTCCGCATGAGAGAGGGGGATGACAGGATGACTGGTCTTTCCCCAGCGCTCTTCCTCGGATCACAGGATGCAACTTAGATATTGGTAATAGGGAGCTGCTGGCAGTCAAGCTCGCCAGGGAGGAGTGGCGTCATTGGTTGGAAGGTTCGGGGGTTCCTTTCATCGTCTGGACCGACCATAAGAATTTGGAATACATCAAATCTACCAAAAAGTTAAACTATAGGCAGGCCTTTTCTATTTCTTACCGTCCGGGATTTAAGAACATCAAGCCAGATGCGTTATCCTGTATTTTTGACCATTCCAAGCGCTCGTCTTCTCCCGAGCCCATTTTAGCACAGAAGGTGGTCATCTCTGTGCTGTCTTGAAAGATCGAATCGAAGGTTCGCACGGTATCGGAAGGGATAACGCCCCCGCCCGGATGCCCACCGGGTCGTTTGGCGGTACCTGAGAGTTTATGGTCTGAAGAATGACCCCATTCAATGGGGTCATTCTTCCAAGCTGGCTTGTCATCCTGGGGTGAGTCGTTTCATGTTTGATCAAAATTAATATTACAAAGCAAATGCTGTGCTTTTGAAATTTATATTCATTAAAAGAATCCTGAATAATTAAGTTTTTTCATCACAGGAATAAACTACATTTGAATATATATTCAAGTAGTAATTGAATTCAATTGTAGTAATATTTCACAATATTCTTAATTCTTTACTGTATCTTCTTTTTAAAGATACAGAAAAAAATTATATATTAAATCACAATTGCAATATTTTTAATAAAAATTCCAATTCACCCCCCCTCCCCTCCAAATTGTGGAGCCATTGCTTATCCAGCATATTAAAACATCTGACAAGGACATGAATGACCATGCATCCCAAATGATTATGATGAAGAAGAAGAAGAACTTACAGCTACAATAAAGTTGAAATGATCATAAGTGACTGTAAATCTGAGGAACAGAGTTTGTCAGGTAAAAGTCACAAGCACACACACAGCGAACATAAACAACCACACAATGGGAACCATGTGCCTCACTTTATTTCCTTCTTTCCATACTCCCCTCACTCAGGTCTGCATTACACAGTGTGGGAACATTTAACAACACATGCTTGATCACTCGCTCTCTCACCCACACGCATACTCACACACGCTGGCAAACACTGAGGCTCGTTCGTGCACACCGCCGACCTAAATCTACAGGATCATAAAGAGGAATTCTATGCGGATGAGTGAATATTTCGGTCCCACGATCCCAGACTAAAGCCTCTGATAAGCTAAAGCTTCCTCTGGGGAAGCACGAGGAGCCATGCAGATCTGACTCTGCGTGAGGTGAAGCACGTGAACGTGAAGGCTTTACATGGCGGGATGGAGACGGTGGGAGGCCGCTGCCTGCCACGCTACGTCCATTCCACCCGCTCCATCTCATGATGTTTGGCTGATCACATGACCGGGCCTATGTTTAATTAAAAACACATTTATTGAGGTGGAATGCTTGTAAAGAAAACCTTCTGTGCCAGAAAGGTCCGGAAAAAACCCCAAGATGAAATGGATCAGAAAAATAAAGTGGCATGTCTGTGTATTCGGTGGAGGTGTTGTTAAGAGAGACGACCAGGCAACAGAGACAATGATGAATGTAATGTGACATGAGTGAACAACTCACCATCTCAAAATGTTGAATAAGCAAACAAAAAACCCTCAGAACCCAGGCTTCTCTCTGTTTCTCTCCTGACATGTGTTCCCAGTGACTAACCAGAGGTGTTTTATTAACTTTTAAAGCTGTTTGTACCTCTGAGAGTCACGAAAGGAAGAAAATAAACAAAGAGAGAAGAGAGAGAGGGAAGGTCTCTTCACCATTGGATGTAACTTTTGACAACTCCAAATATAATATACTCCCTCTCCCAGGCAAAAAATTCACAAAACCAACAACCCAGAATACATAATGAAACAGCAACCTACATTTGTTTAAAAGTAAAAAAGGGAGCCTCAACGAAATTTAAGAGCTGTGACAACAACAACAATTTGCTTGAACGTTATTACAATTTATAACAATTTATCTACAGTAGTCATGGACTGTACAGATTCATCTGCCATTTAGCTAGAAGCCAAATAATCAAACTAATAAGACTGTAACTGACACATCTGTTCTCACTGCATATACAAAATAACCAATTTTCTTACTTAGCCTGTTATGATTATACCTGTGCATAATGTTGGAACTAAGGTAATATTTATACAATACAATACTCAATATACAATATATACAACAAATAAATGGATGACATTAAAATGTGTAGTATTATACAATTCAAAATGTTGGCATCAGGAAATGTTTTATAAGAAATTAATACTTCTACTCATCAAGGATTTATTAAAATTGATTAAAATGGGCAGTAAATGCTAATGCTGTGCTTTTCGAACAAATGCGGCTTTGGTGAGCATAAGAGACTTAAAAAAATACCTTTTGAAACCTTTGAAGGGTAGTGAATACTTTAAATAAATTAAACTAAAAAGTAAAATAAATTATAAATAAAACACTACAAGCAAAAGTCTTTCTTAAGTATTTCTTAAGTATTTTTTATGAATTGTAATTTTTGACTGTTCGTATGAAAATGGATATTAGATGACAGAAACAGAAAATATAGACTGATAACTGTTCTAGTACCAATATACTTTTTGTCCCTATATAACAGCCAACACAATAAAACAAGTCAAGAGTAAAAACGATGGCAGTAAGAGCTCCAAACAGGAGGCAGGTCATAACAGTGCATTACCCCAGTGCGAGTGAACCCTACGAGGCAGCAGGCCCGATCCTGTCCAAGCTCCCTCCACAGTGCTACTCATTCAGTTTTAAGTGTGATGAGGGATAAAAAGCACGGCTGCAAAGCAACATGGTCCACAGAGACTCATGAACAGCCATAAGCTCTATCCATCTGCAATCTCTGCTACTTAAATATAGAACATATCATCATTAGTCTTACTCTCCTCTCGATTTCTTTGTTTCTCTCTCTCTTTTCATGTCAATGCAGACTGATATCCATCGCCATTGGAAAGAAAAAAAATCACAAGTGAGAATTGTTTCTCCTTAAATCTGCGTTAAAGGGATAGTTCACCCAAAATTATAATATTATTATCTAATATTAGATATTTTGAAAAAAGTTTGTAACCAGGCTGTTTTGGGGCACCATTGACTTCCATAGAAGGAAAAACAAATCTATGGAAGTGGTGCCCCAGAACTGCTCTGTTTTCCACATTCATCAGAATATCTTCCTTTGTGTTCAGCAGAACAAAGACATTCATACAGGTTTGGAACTACTTGAGGGTGAGTAAATGATGACATAATTTTCATTTTTGGGTGAACTATCCCTTTAAAGGTGATTTCCTGGTCATCAGACTGATTGGTGATTTGAGACGGTTTCTGGTTTTAGATAGTTACTCCATAGAGATAAGTGATTTGAAATCTTCCATCTTTGCTCATGGGCTCTCAGTTCTGCAATCAGTTTGTTTTATGCCAATCACTGGATCTATAAAGTAATTATTTTACGGCAGATAACCATTTAATGGCTAATATTACAATGTGTATAATTGTCTAAATAAATAAAAAATAAAACACACACAACAGTCATGATTCAACTCTGAAACAAAGAGAAATTAAACTGATTGGCAGATGGTATGTTTATGTTGTAGAAAACTAAAACTGAACTAAAAATTAAATATATCTTAATTTATAAAATAGTAAACTGTTATAAATAGTAATATTAGTAATATTAATACAATATTATATTATTATTATTATTATTATATAAAAAGCACATATCCCAAAATATAAAATGTTATAAATATTTTATTTTATAATTGTTTTATAAAATATTTGTATTTATTTTATAATTGTATAAATTTTAAATATAAAAAAAATTAAACCTGTCATAAAATATACATAAAAACTATAAGAATAAATAGTAATAAAATAGCATTGACCTAAGAACACACTCAGTCTCAAAACATTAGTGATGATTAAAAACTGTAACCTTTTTGAAAAACCAGCTTGACCAGGCTGGAAGACCTTCTAAACCAACTTATGCTGGTTCAAGCTGGTCTTTTCATCAGGTAAATCATGACCAGCAAAGTTTGTAAAAGTTCTGAGAATTTCTGCTGTAAAATTCCTTGATGGATAGGCTTTGATGTACCATGATTTAATCATCTTTCATCCACATTTGAGTCTTATACTTTAAATCACTAAAGCCTATTAAGTGGAATCGATGATTAACACCCTGAAGTTTGTTTTGGAGAGTTGTGAGAGGTGAAAGCACAGCTGCGGGTTCCATCGAGATGGAAATCAGAGGCCCTTGTGGGACACAGACGCGGCTGGGTTCTGAAGGGTGCAGAGAGGAGAAACACACAAACACGTTGACACGACACGCAAACATACATATACACGCACGCATATGCTAATGGCTCTATGACAGAAACTGCTACTAGTGTAAGAGCAGCCAATGTCTCTGTCCTCAGAGAACTACGTACATTATTCAGAGATTGTTAATAATTAAACAGTGAGCTCATTGCAAATGATGTAACTATATTCGAACTCACAGCTTTGAATCTACTGCCAGTTCAATCTGAGGATCTTGTGTTGAGAAGCAGAGAGATTATGACACTTCACTGTCACATCTCCCTTAAATGCAGGAGTCTTGCTCTCTCAGTCCCTCCAGAACCAAGCACGGCCCTCACGGCTGCTCCCTTTCTCTAAGCTGCACACTCTGATTTTAATTGCAAAGATGTTTTTTGTTTGTTTTGTTTTTAAAAAGAGAAGGAAGCATGGGATCTGCTGGGTTTGCTTGCGACAGACAGGCATGATTAATGCTGCCAAATTTATGTCGGAAACCTTACACTTTAAAATACTTAAAGGTGGGGTAAGCGATTTCTGGAAGCCAATGTTGATATTTGAAATCACCAGAACAAACACGTCCCTACCCCAAAAGTGTCTTGCCACTATTTGATAACTCCGCCCCACACATACGTAGTCTACGCAACCCAGGCAACGATTAGTTCTGTGAAACAAAGCAACACCAATGTTACACCGTGTCTAAACCGGACGCAAGCGGCGTGACAAAATACTATAGAAGTTATTATAATCAGTGATGCTGTATACACTGGATGCTGCACGGCGCGACAAACCCCCGACAGAAAACTGCTGCCGCGTTCTATTTATGACACGCTGACACAAATTTCTAATTATTTTCAACGGTCGCTTTGTCGCGTCCAGTGTAGACAGACTTTAGCTGTTGCGGCGTCCGGTGTAGATACGGTGTTACTCACCTATCGAGAAGAAACAAAGCAACCTCGGCGTTGTGACACTTCAATGTTAGACAAATTGCTGAAGTAGGAAAAATCAAAGCATATCTAGCATGTAACGTATGCAGGTGCATCTCAATAAATTAGAATTCTGTGGAAAAGTTCATTTATTTCAGTAATTCAACTCAAATTGTGAAACTCATGTATTAAATAAATTAAATGGACACAGACTGAAGTAGTTTAAGTCTTTGGTTGTTTTAATTGTGATGATTTTGGTTCACATTTAACAAAAACCCACCAATTCACTATCTCAACAAATTAGAATATGGTGACATGCCAATCAGCTGATCAACTCAAAACACCTGCAAAGGTTTCCTGAGCCTTCAAAATGGTCTCTCGGTTTGGTTCACTAGGCTACACAATCATGGGGAAGACTGCTGATCTGACAGTTGTCCAGAAGACAATCATTGACACTCTTCACAAGGAGGGTAAGCCACAAACATTCATTGCCAAAAGAAGCTGGCTGTTCACAGAGTGCTGTATCCAAGCATGTTAACAGAATGTTGAGTGGAAGGGAAACATGTGGAAGAAAAAGATGCACAACCAACTGAGAGAACCGCAGCCTTATGAGGATTGTCAAGCAAAATCGATTCAAGAATTTGGGTGAACTTCACAAGGAATGAACTGAGGCTGGAGTCATCAAGAGCCACCACACACAGACGTGTCAAGGAATTGGCTACAGTTGTCGTCAGAGGCGTCTTACTTGGGCTAAGGAGAAAAAGAACTGGACTGTTGCCCAGTGGTCCAAAGTCTTCTTTTCAGATGAGAGCAAGTTTTGTATTTCATTTGGAAATCAAGGTCCTAGAGTCTGGAGGAAGGGTGGAGAAGCTCATAGCCCAAGTTGCTTGAAGTCCAGTGTTAAGTTTCCACAGTCTGTGATGATTTGGGGTGCAATGTCATCTGCTGGTGTTGGTCCATTGTGTTTTTTGAAAACCAACGTCACTGCACCTGCTTACCAAGAAATTTTGGAGCACTTCATACTTCCTTCTGCTGACCAGCTTTTTAAAGATGCTGATTTAATTTTCCAGCAGGATTTGGCACCTGCCCACACTGCCAAAAGCACCAAAAGTTGGTTAAATGACCATGGTGTTGGTGTGTTTGACTGGCCAGCAAACTCACCAGACCTCACCAGACCTTGGTATTGTCAAGAGGAAAATGGGAAACAAGAGACCAAAAAATGCAGATGAGCTGAAGGCCACTGTCAAAGAAACCTGGGCTTCCATACAACCTCAGCAGTGCCACAAACTGATCACCTCCACGCCACGCCGAATTGAGGCAGTAATTAAAACAAAAGGAGCCCCTACCAAGTATTGAGTACAAATAGAGTAAATTAACATACTTTCCAGATGGCCAATAAGTCACTAAAAATATTTTTTATTGGTCTTGTGAAGTATTCTAATTTGTTGAGATTTGGTGTTTTTTTTAAATGTGAGCCAAAATCATCACAATTAAAATAACCAAAGACTTAAACTACTTCAGTCTGTGTGCATTGAATTTATTTGATACACAAGTTTCACAATTTGAGTTGAATTACTGAAATAAATGAACTTTTCCACAACATTCTAATTTATTGAGATGCACCTGTATAAGCATGTAACATTTATGATTCCACATGCTACATTACTTAGACATAAAGTACAGAAAATAGATGGCTAAGCACTACTAATAATCATTCATTAAACACTAAAGTAATCTTTTTCCGCATTAGAAGGGATGGATTCTAGCTTTTCTGCAGCTAGAATGATGTCACGGCTTTTTCCAAGCCGTTGTTTGAGTGTGTTACATAATCAGAGAAGCTCAAGCATCCCTGCAGCACTGATGACATCACACTCTGATCCTGTCCATCACACGCTGGAGAGTGTGAGGGCATGAGAGAGAGAGGAATATAAGGACTAAAGGGAGGAAAGAGATTAAAGCGAGAGAAGGGTTAAAAAAATACAATGATATACGTTACATATGTGTATCAGCGTTTAACAGCGGAGCAGGCCAGCTAAAAATAAATGCATGTAGCAAGGCAGAAGAGTGAAGCCGAGATGGCTCTTCATCATCAGCATAGACTTCTCCTCAGGCATGTACTCCTTTATTTCATTACAGCACATGGGTCATGACGGCCTCTCGCTGGCCAGCACTGAAAGAAAACATGAAGACTCACTAAGGAATGAGAGAGAAGCTGGTGAACGTGTGTGTATGTGAGTGTCTCACAGCAGTGGAATTCCGCAGCTTCTCACGTGCACAGGGTGAAGCAGCCTCAGCAAGAAACACCAATTGGCTGTTAATGAGGAGCCGGCTGCTTGTGCAGTGTGTTTGCAACTATAGGGTCATTCTTGTTATACAGTACATTGACTTGTCTCCATAGTATACTGGATAAAAAAAGTGAAACTCTACACATATTTAAAGATGGATATCATTTTAGTTAGTTTAATTTTATAATAATGTCACAACTGAACATTATGAATAATTGTACTGCTTTGGTTTTAGCGAATGTTGCTATTGTTACAGTTACTGAACTTTGTCCACTTTCAACATGAAATGTATTCAAATATTATTCAATAAAAAAAATATTTATGAAATACCATGCAATTTCCAGTTGAAATGAACATTAGAGGCAGTAAATCTCCAGCAAATTGTATTCCTTTTCACAGAAAGTATGATTTTCAGGTCCGCAGTTTCTATTAATAAAGTCAAATTTTTGTATAATTACTTCAGGAATATTATTATGTTATGAATTCAAAACAAATTTGAACATGCTTCGATATTTGAAAACTGATACTTTTAAACGTGTTGTCACATATCCAGCTTCATATGCATGAGTTTTCTAAATCAGTAGGTTTGCACGGCAGCTCATCTAATATGGCGTAGCACTTAAGTAATGAAAATCTCCGGTATGAACCCTGTAAAATTATGGTTTGACAAAACAGCTCAAATCCGCATAAGGAAGTTAAAATAGCATAGCTGCATCAACAAATGTGTTTTTATATCACTTTTGCACTTGTAACACTATTGGGTAGGTTTGAGGTTGGGTTTGGTTTAGGGAATATTTCCAACACGATAGAACATTAACTTTTAGTGATACTCATTGGATATTTGAATTATGAACCAACTCAATACGAACCTGAAGCAACATAGTACAAACACAGCAATACGTGCCTATATAAACATAAAACATATGTCTCATATTGAACCCGTGTTTTAGTGCTACTCACTGGACATTTCACTTTGAAACTGTCGCGAAACGTGCAGTAAGGTACATAATAATGGTGTTGCAGAAATGTATTTAGAGGCACGTATTTCCAATGAGCCTGGGTTGAAATGATGGCATAATTTTCATTTGTAGATTAACTATCCATTTAAAAGATCCTCTTGGCAAAGCGAAATGAGAAGGTAATACATGATATTTCAGGATGGCTTCTGGAAGATATATGATCCAGTGGCTCAACTTGCCCCATTGGACACTACATATGTTTAAAAAAACAACATAGTGAAGTACATACATTAGAGACACACAGTATTACACCTTAACATTCAACATTACATTTGCGCTATTCGAGTTTTAGTACAGACTAACCAGAAAACACATGCATAGCTCAAAAATGCATATTGTTCTCTAACACTTTATTGCAGGTGTTTGTGATACAAACACACAAGCTGCAATACCGAAACACTAAGTATATTGTAACTGTTCCTCCAGGCCATGATTAACATTACCTTTCATATTTACCTCAGCCAAATTTTAAGAATGATAATCACAAGAGATCCAGGCCTGTTTTTAAAACAGGACTGCTGGAAACACCTTTTAATGCACAAGCGGGGAAAAACGTTCTTGAGTGAAAGTGAATTAAATACCTTCCAAACAGGAGGAGTTTGATAGTTCAGGAAGTTCAGTTGGTTTAGTGTCTCAAGACGTTTCTCTGTGACCTTGAGGTGAATTCAATTTATCAAAATACAAGCCTCCCTTGAGTCACTGTCCTTGGCTATCCATTTTAGTCTCCCTGGGAGAGGCAGCTCAAATATGTACAGAGTCTGTTAAAATTGATTTGCATTATAAAGGAAAAACCGCATTAATGAGAATAATGGTGTGCAAAGATGTCTGTGTTAACTGTAATTTATTGCTACGGTTACACAGCAAATCATGCCGAGAAATACAAATTAGATGTTCGAGCACTGATGAGAACGTCCTCACAGATGTCACAAGGCTCAACGACGGTGGTGGTTCCTGGGTTTCCACTTACTGTAGTCTCAAGATCACAGAGAACTGCACTGAGATGAAAAAGAGCTAATTCGCACTGTTATCTACCATAATTTACACACACTTCATAATGCAACACTGTTAAGTGTTAATGTGTATGTTAACGATTACAGCAACATTTTATGAGAATATCTAATTACGCCACTACTATACCTGGAAGTACTGATACCATGAGAGCGATGTGCCCTAGGCTGCTATGTGGAAAGTTTCTTCATTATTGTGGTATGTGAAAAAGCTGTAGATGGTTCGGCTCACAGGTAAACTACATGAGTCAGAACACAGACCCACGCAAAGACAAGAAAACCTCACACCACTGCCACATAACATCTGCGGGAGTGTGGGTGGGCGGTGTGTGTGTGTGTGTGTTCAGGGGTGTGTGCCATTGCTGTTTGTGTGAGTAGACATGCTATGCCGTGTTTTTTTCTCCATAGAAGATAATGACTGGTTTATTGCGAGAAAAAATTGACAGATCTGAACATTGCATGCAGCTGTACATGCTTTCTCCACACAACACTTTTTGATAGAAACTGTATATGCTAGACCCTAGTGACCCTACAATGCATGCTTAACATTTCACTCTATAAGTTACACTATACTGTATGTTACACAATATACAGTACGCTACATGCAACAACCTATGAGCTATACACTACATACTGTACAGTCCCTTACATGCTACATGACATGCTACATCTTACACACTATATAACACTTTATACACATTACACACTGTGGAAACTATAACAGTCAGGAAGTGGAGGTAAAAATCCCTTTTATTGTCTGCATAAGAGAATTGATTTTCACAATAGTTTATAAACCTTGTTGTGGGCTATGATGCTGTTAATCGATGATGTATGGTTTTGTTGAAGCCATCGGCCAGCATTAAATAATCATGTTTAGTTTAACAGCAGAATTTCAATTGAAAAACTACATTATCCAATCAGAGAACTGTGAGAATGAAGCACTGCAAATTATGTAATAGAGTCTCCTCACACTCTCGAATTACATACATATTTGTGTAGATATGCTTATTTTTTATTAAACAAACTATATTGTTTCTACGCATAATCAAAATCTTTAAAATAAGTAGTTTTATATTTCTTCACCCTTTTAATTATGCAATTCATAATGCTTCATAAGATTGGAGTTCTTTCCCCATTAAAGTCGTTAAGTAGTCTTGCAACTTTCTTCTTCTTTTTCTCTCATTTTCAAACACTTCCAGAACCAAGGCCACTAAAAAGTGATCCACTCTGCAGCAATTTGCTACAAATTACACACTAGAACCATTATGTTCTATACTTGGCAAACTATACTCTTCAACCTTACTCTAAACTCTTTAGGCTACACATTATGCTCATAATACTACACTTTACAGTACACTTCACATCATCTACATTTTCTTTGACCTCAATGTTCTTCTGTACCATTAACAACAAACACATCAATTAACGAATTAAATAAACCGAGGTGTTCAAAATTACTGTACTTGTAGTCTGACAGGATTTCATTCAAAAAAGCTCAATAGCTGTTTTACACACTGTATGTTTTTCCAGTACATGGTTTGCTTTTCTACAGAAACGGACTTGCTTTGGGGAATTATTCTGACAGCTAGAAGCAAATATTTGTGAGATGAGATTAAAGCTACAGTAGATCAAGCCTAAGCCTGACCCAACATTTCATCATCAAAGATGATGCAAACCCTGATTTCATGCAGGTGTGGATGTCATATAAACGCCTGGAAGACAAAGAGTAATGGTGCTTCTCATATGCACAATAGAAGATGCAATATCGGAACCTTTTCTGACTGAGTCTTTAGATTATAGGTTTGCATGAGTGATTACATTGCTTGCCATGTTTTGACATCTCAAACTATTCCAGGAACTGGGGGAATTTGCAACATTGTGCAACATCATCTCTATATCCATTTATAGCAAAGCTCAAATGTGTATACAAACCCACATACACAAAAACAGATACATCCTTAGAGAATGAGAGAGAGCGAGAGATACTGATTCGCAGCGACAAATCGCGTGTAGCAGGCTTCGTCATCATTGCGCTGAGTAATTTGACATTTACCCCCTCCCCCCACATGCCTCATCCCACATCCCCCCATAAAACACAGTGGAAAGATCATAGCTTCAGCTTCAACATGCTGGCAATGTATAATATAATGTGTAATTTATGTAATTAAAGTATAAAAGGCGTTCCAATAAAGGGATGAACATTTTTGGACTCAATACAATAAGCTTTTCTTACTGTCGTCGTTCTTTCTGTGTAGTTAAGTCTAATGACATGTAAAGTCTGATTAGGTTGTGTACATCCGGAAAGTAAGAGAATCCATCTGCATTCATGAGTGTGAACAATGTGTTTGTGTGCATCTTGTCGTTCTGTCATTTTCAGGGGTGATCCAATGCATTCAGACATCAAAGTGCTCAGATAGCGGGAGATAATACACAAGCAACTTTCATAACGGTCTTGCCAAAATATCTCAAACAGTTCCAAGTAAAACAGGTAACTCAGATTCAGCCCAATACCTTATAAAAAGTAAATAAATGTAATAAATATTAATAAGTACAGAATAAAAGTAATACAAATGAAATTTAAACACTTCAGCACTTGATTAATATTTCCTTTTATAATAATTTATAACACAAATTTCAATTATAGATACCTGTAACATAACATAAAAACTGTTTTGCATTATTTGCTTTAAAATACTGCACCTGTATGTGCATCATCCTCAAGATTTGTTTTATATATATTTTCTGTACAAATGTGCACAACTTCCCTCATGTGCGCACACGCACACACAGTCTTGCACATTCTGACCTTCTCTTCTACATGTGACAGAGCTCCTCGGGCCAGTGTATCCTGCTGAATCCACATTACCACAGTCCTCAGCCTGTCATACTGTCCACAGGCCATTCTTTATTTAGAGTTACATCATAACACCGCAATCAAACACACACTAAACCTACATGCATGCTTTGTTTAACTCCAAACACACACTGGTAATGTGATGTAGACCGCTTTAATGACAGGACAAGACTATTCCCACACTAAACAGAATGGAACAATTATGCAAGTACAAAAATATATTACAAATATTTTTCTTTCTTTTTTTAATACTTCAATTCAGCAAGGATGCATTAATTTGATCAAAAGTGATAGTAATAACATCTATGCAAAATGCCACATAACTGTTCTCAGCATTAGTAATAATAAAAAGTTACTTAAACACCAAATATATTCAAATAGAAAACAGCTTTAAATTGTAATATTTCACAATAATTTACTTATAAATGTACTGTATTTTTGATCAAATAAATGCAGCCTTGGTTAGCATAAGATAATTCTTTAAAAAACATACAAAATCGTCCCAACCCCAAAACACATCTTTAAATCATAATTATATTATAAATATAAATAATTATCATAGGTTTTAAACTTTACCTCATAAATAATCCCATATGTGAGAAGAGTTGACAAGTGGAATTTATGATTATTGCCTGGTAGATATTAAAAAAGTGGAACATTTAACCATAAACTGACACTGAAAAGTGACAAATCTAGGGATGAGAATATCATACAGACTTTGGGACAGATTCATCTGAGCAACAGCATAGCCACATGCTAACACTCATTAAAAACACCTTAGCAACCACATGGCAACATTCTTTTCAACCAGAGTTTCCACACCTTTAACAAACTCCAGCCTGCCTGGACTTAAAGAAACAGCATCCCCTCTGGGAATCATGCTTGCATGGAGAATTTCTCTTTTTCATATCCTCTGCCTCAGCATTTCCCAGAAATCTCTCCTCAAAGGGAGCAGAGTTACAGGAAAAACCTGGTTAGTCAGTGAAGAGGATAACAAATATCCGTTTGAGCGTGTCTAAAAGATCCAGGTTGAGCCACCAGGGAATGACTCCTGCGAAAGCCTCTGTTTATTCTTAGTGATGCACTTTTACTTTGAGTTTCTTGTTTGTCTGATGGTAACTCAGAGAGTTAAGCATGGGTAAGATAAAACATGGAAACAAAAAGCGTCTTAAGGGTTCTCTTTCTCTGCTCTGTACTTGTCAGGAGGGAGGGCAGGACCAAAGCATATGGCTTTGAAGCAAAGTGGAAGTAGACCTGTGGGTCTCCATGGAGATGTTCTCATGTTCTACCCAGTATAGGTAAACAATGATTACAATGAATAAATAAGTAAAAACCAGGATAAAATTCACCCACTAATAGCACAGGCTGCAATTTTTCATCTTGCAGATTGATAATTGCTGCTGCTGCAAAAGTAACATTTTATAATTTTGTCTGAATAAACACAAAAGCAATTACAATCAAAAATCTATTATTTTAGATGAATTTAAGCATTACAACATTCAAATGAACAGCACACAAATGTTGATATTTGCTTAAGATTACATTTACAGTGTTATTAGATTATTAGTGTTTTAAAGACTAAACTGAAGTGAATGTTAGATGATGGCAAAAGTAAGATAAATGTACAAATAGAAGTGAACATGCGCAATTAAATATTGACTGATAAACTAGCTGTAGTAGGGTCTACATGATACTTTTTAAAGAAATTAATATTTTTATTCAGTAAGTATTTAATTGACCAATAGTAACAGTAAACACATTGATAATGCTACAAAATCTTGATATTTTTTAAATAAAGTCTATTATTTCAAATATTCTATTAACTGAAATAATTATCAAAGTTTCCACAAAAAATATTAAGCATGACAACTGTGTTCAACATTGATAATAATAAAAACATATTTTTTTGTACCATATCAGCATATTAGAATGATTTTGAAGGATCATGAGTAATGATTATAGAAAATCCAGCTTTGCCGTCACAAGAATAAATTATATTTTACATTATATTATATAGAAAATGGCTTTTTAACATTTTAGTATTACAGCTTTTATAGTATTTTTGATCAGTTGAGTGACTTTTTTTCAAAACCATGAAAAATTTTAACCGAATCCAAACTATTGAACAGTAGTGCAAATTAAAAATAAAAAGCCTAATAATGGTCAATAACCAATATGCTATATGGTGCATGCATTCATAGTGTGTATGTCTGTAGGAGCAAGGACTAAAATGGAGAAACAGACAGGCAAACACAGACACAGAGAGAAAGAGTGAGTGACAGCGCAAAAGAGAGAGAGACAAGCTGTGTTTATAACGGCAATATTGACGTTTCGGTAAAACGCGCGGTAAGCACATTTTCAGTGCTTTCTCTACTCTGATTGTGCAAATGCAGCTCAAATAGCCAGATAAAGAGATCTGAAACTGAGCCTTTTAACTGTAAACAAAGGCCATTTAAGAGCACACAACGCACTTTACAAAAAGCATTATCCAAATCAAGAGTTCCTATGAGAACATGGACCACTTCCATGTGTCTTCAGTGGACACTGTAGAATAAATGCAGAGGTTTGACAAGTAAGCAGTTCTGCTTCATTAGAGGAACACGAATATGACTGACACAAGAGGAAAAAACTCTCTCCCACGGTAAAAAGTTAACTATTGTGGAGGATAAAGGTTTTTATTATCTGTGCAGAACCAAAAAGGGAAACTTAATTTGCTTTGCAGCTTTCCATGAACAGCAGTAGAAAGTTCAAGTGGTAGAACGTGGTTAAATGACCAAGCTGTGTGCTGCATGCTGAATGTTCATCTTTCATAATGTGCCGTGTTTGTTTTCTATGTGTGTGTGTTTTGTTAATGTGTGTGCAGGGTAGCCATGGGCGTCCCACTGATTAATCGCTGTTTCTTGTTCTTTCTGGACATCTCTATTCATTTCCGGTGTCCCTTCTCTGACTCATTGCTTTTATGTGACTGTATTCTTTGCTATTGTCTTTGCATCCTCTTTTTGTGCACATTTAGACTTGTGTAATGTGACTTTGTATATTTATAATTAAACACACAGTGCTAACGTGAACATTTGATTTTTTTGTCTGTACAATTTAAGTCAGTGAGGACATTTGTATTTTCAGTAAATGGCCAAAAACAGTCAATAAATTCTTAGAAATAAAGATAAATATATTAATTTAGGTTCGGAATGACACGAGGGTGAGTAAATAATGACATAATTAAATTTTTGGGTAAATGTGTTTTTCAATCAGTTTTAGTGTTTATTTATAATTTAGTTATTTTATTACATCAAATTAAACTAAACTAAAATGAGAAATTATGTCTTGGCAACTAGCTGAAATAAAATAAGTTTATTTTTTTGTATTTTATTTCTGTTATTGTTTATTTTATTTCAAGTAATAATTTGTATTTGTTTTCATTTTAGTTAATATTCCTTGAACTATGTCTTTAAAGTATTTTAGATTATTCATAGAATCTTCATGTGACTAAACAACAGAGATGTAGAAAGAAAATGTTTCGGCTGAGCACTAAAACATGAAAACCATATTGTGGTCCTCCTGACATCAGCATGGCAACCACAATGAGGTAACAAAGAGAAAATAGACAGGTGAAAAAAGGTGAGAGCAGGCAATTTAATCATCTGCCCGAGCCTCCATGCGTAGTCACATTTCAGCTGAGCAGTCCTACACACTCTCTCTGCCGTAAGCCTAATGTCAGCACTGCTCTCAAAGGTCAGGTCACATGACTCATCTGCTAGCCAAATGTCCAACTGCGTACATAGAAATACAAAAACAGGAGCATACTTCAGTTAGAGCAAGTCAACACAATATAATAAAAGAAAAGAAAATGGAAAATGCAAACACAATTAATACTGAATTAGAATGTATAGGTTGGCTGTAATTGTTCAGATCGATGATTTATTTGTATTAAATGACTATATTGAAGTATTTAACTTGAATCAATGATTTGTCAAAAAATTTATTCCAGTGGGTAAACTTTTTAGGTAAAGTTAATTACTGATATTGGTTCAAAGGTCATTAATCTATTATCATGGCTTCCAGTCAGTCACTGTTAACGCTTGAGCAACATTAAATACCGTGTGACAGACAATAGGAGTTGATGGATGAAGAGAACATTAACAGCTCATTAGCTTCAGTAATCAAGCTAATGACGGGTTCTCTGATTGTTATGATTCATGTGTGAATATTCAGGAAGTGCCGGGGAGGATTTGTGCACAGGCAGAACTCCTGAAGATTCACGGGAGAGCACGTGCAAAATTAAATGACTACATGTACACTAAGGATGAAAGAATGCTAAGAGAGGGAGATTCTACCTGCAAAGCACAATAAAAGGAGAGAAAGAGAGAGCATGCATTGTGAGGAATACAATTATTATAATTTATTTAATAACTATTAAATATTATGATAAATACAAATGTATGAAAATTTTATTTTTTATTTGATGACACAGTAAAAACAAAGAAAAACTATTTAATCAGGGCTTTCTATTTAAAATATATATATTATACAATACATATTTCTTGTTACAGCAAATCTGAGAAATCATTTTAATATGCCGATTCGGCACAATAAACATTTCTTCTTATTATTATTACTGTTGAAAACAGTTGTGCTCTTAATATTTTTGTGAAACCATGATCAGGATTATTTGATGAACAAAGTTCAATAGAAATTTCAAATATTTTTTTATAAATAAATGCTGAAAATATAAATATTACACAATAAATGTCTTTAGTATCACTTTTAAGTAATTTAATGCAAACTCTGTGAATATAGTTGTAATATTAAGGGCATGGATTAACGGCATCATAACAGGTCTCCAGTCTAATATCACTTTGTCAAAACTCTTGATGTCCAAGTTTCTTGTTTGAGATTGATTCTAACAGTCTGTGGTGATAATTTAGGGCATTCATTCATACATTTAAACAGTGTTGTAATTCCCAACACGTGTGTATGTGTAGTAAAACCAGGTTTGAATATCAGGAAATGAGCAAGACTTATTCTCTAGTGTAATGTGTTGACTTCTACAGCTGTATTAAAGGAAGAATAGTTTTAAACAGCAGAGTAAGGAAACCCTCAACCTGTGCCAAGGCGCCAGGCTGGTGTTGGAGACGGGTGGGGGAGAGGGCATCTGGACACGAGCGAGAGCTTAAGAGCACAGCTCGCTTTTTAACGGCGAGATCAAGGAGATGCTTGGCAAGAAACACAGCCTCCTAAAACACCAGGACCCCACTTGGAAACATTCACCCAAATCCGCCCACAGAAAAAAAAACACAAACAAAAGCAGGCAGGCCACGCTGTGTTACAAATGCAAAGCTGCTCCCTTTACACCTCATAACAGCAGAGCTGGGCCATTACACACTGAGCTCACTGCAGATACAATGGCTCCCCATGGAAAATGACCTCCTGCTCTGTTTTATTTCTGGACAGATGTCAAATCATAAGTTTAGCTCTATCGCACCATCCATAAGACTTGCCATTCCTCTGTATTAACTGAAGATTAAGTGTTTCCCTCAAGCCTAAAACACTTCTACTATAACCACGTATAAAATATAAAAGTCATGCCAAAGCATATAAAATAACAGTATTTATGACATACAGTGGCCCCAAAGTATTTGGACGCTGAAGCCTCATAAAAAAATATATGCATTATTTAACTGCATTAGAAACCAAAATTTCAAACGACATGGTTTCTGCTTACAAATAAAAATAGAATAATTTCAACAATTAACTTTTTTGAGCCATTTGCATTACTTATCGAATTATTGTCTTATTTTGAATCTACAATAACATTAAAAAGTTTGAGGTCAGCAAGATTTTTTTCAAAAGAAATTTAAAAGTTTTAGTATTTTATTATTGGCTTTTATAAGATTTTAAGAAAGTATTACATTGATCAAAAGTGTGAAAATACTTCATTACAATTTAAAAAATGTAATTGTAAAAATATTTCACAACATTGCTGTATTAACATACCGTATTATTGTTACTGTATTTTTGATTATCAATAAATGTAGGCATGATGAGCATAAGGACTTTCTTTCAAATACAGTAAACAATTGTACCAACCCCAAACCTTTAAATCAGGGGTCAACACACTCAGTCCTGGAGGGCCGGTGTCCTGCTGAGTTTAACTCCAGCTTGCCTCAACACACCTGCCTTGAAGTTTCAAGTATACCAACCAAGACCTTGATTAGCTGGCTCAGGTGTGTTTGATTCGGGTTGGAGCTAAACTCTGCAGGATACCGGCCCTCCAGGAACAAATTTGGTGACCGCTGCTTTAAATGGTTGCATATATATTATAATATTTTTTCAATTGAATATATATATATATATATATATATTTTATATGAATGAATGTCTGTGGATTTGATATTTTGCTATATAATATAAAGGAATTTCTACATTATTAAATGTGGCAAAGTTGTCCAAATATTTTTGATGCCACTAAAAACATATAGCCCATGTATGAAGTTCCTAAACAACAAGCAAACTGAGCAGTGAAGTGGAATCAGATACTAACAATGTGCTGCAGTTGATCCCGTCTACGGTAAATGCATTGCAGGGGGGAAAGAGGAGAGCTTTGAAAGAAGAGGGAGATGGTCAATCAATAGACCCACACAGTATCGATGACCCCTTTGTTCATCCTTGCCTCTCCCTCAGACCTGTTCTAATTGGCCTCTTCACATTGTCCAAGAGTGTGGAGCACAATGTAGCCTAGTTCATCGAATTACACAGAAGATCTACAACATCCGTGCAAATAAATAATGAATAACAATGAGGAAAAATAACGAGGAACAGATTGGAAACGTCAAATTATTTATACTAATTCTGTCAGAAATTAAAAGTGGGTGTGAATGTCTTTACCATGGGATCTTGTACAGACATTAACCACATTTCACATCAAACTCAGCCATAGCAGCTGATATAGTTGTGTTCAGTTGACTTTTCTTAGAGCAGTAATGCTTTTATAAGCCTTAATGTATTCATTATAGGTGACGTGTCTGGACTTCACCTTGGCCAGAAACCCACCGTTAATCTTTGAACTGGTCACAGCTCACGGGTCTCTATGGTTTGAAATACACATTATGTTCTCTAGTCAGTGAGTCCCAAGAAAAACAATAGCAACGTCTGTGTCAGCGAGATTACTCACTCATACGCAAAAAAGAGTTAGTGTCTGACTTACTGATAGTCCTGATACAGGACTAACACCTCTGTAGACTCACAAAATAGAGAACAAATAAAAGACATGAGAATATTTCATTTTAGAAAACATAATTTGATCTTAAGGTTCATAGAACTTAGTTCACAATCCAATAGACGTTCCAATATGGAAATTCTACCCTTAAAAACTGATTTTCAGAAGTGAAACTTCTTGCTGACTCCTTGCGTAATCATATTGAGATGTTGCTTCCATTGTGACATTAATCATCTGGCATGCTAAATTTCTTAGAAAAACTATAATTTTCCTGTTTCATCCCCGTGCTATTGAACCAAAAGAGCTGGTAGACTGTGTGAGGTTTTTGTATGCGTGTGTGGTGCTAAACCTCTTACCAGGTGGTGTGCAGTTCTTTTCAGCATTGGGCCCAACCTGCACTTCATCAGTGTAGTTGCTGTCAATGTCAAAGTCCTGCAGCAGCCTGCGGCTTTCCCACCTCTCACTATCTTTAGCTGAGAGACTGGAGATGCCATGACCTGTAAAATACATAGAAAAATCATCGTCATTAATCATGGCTAGATTTAACTATTTCAGTTGCAAATGACATGAAAAATTGTCTTATTTGAAACAAACCCTCAAATATTACAATAACCTTACAAGGGACTCTTTTTATAAAATATAAATAAATTACAAAAATTATAATAAAAACAGTATCTCACAGAAGTGAGTACACTCCTGAACTTTTTGTTTTATATCTTTTCATGTGACAACCCTGAACAAATGACACTTTGCTACAATGTAAAGTAGTGAGTGCACAGCTTGTATAACAGTGCAAAGTTGCTGTCCCCTCAAAATAACTCAACACACAGCCATTAATGTCTAAACCGCTGGCCACAAAAGTGAGCACACCACTAAGTGAAAATGTCCAAATTGGGCCCAAAGTGTCAATATTTTTTGTGGCCATCATTATTTTCAAGCACTGCCTTAACCCTCTTGGGCATGGAGTTCACCAGAGCTTCACAGGTTGCCACTAGAGTCCTCTTCCACTCCTCCATGATGACATCACTGAGCTGGTGGATGATAGAGACCTTTCCCTCCTCCACCTTCCATTTGAGGATGCCCCACAGATGCTCAATAGGGTGTAGGTCTGGAGACATGCTTGTCCAGTTCATCACCTTTACCCTCAGCTTGCAGCAATGCTGGCAGCACTCATAAGTTTATTTCCAAAACACGACCTCTGGATATAACGCTGAGCATGTGCACTCAACTTCTTTGGTCGACCATGGTGAGGCCTGTTCTGAGTGGAACCTGTCCTGTTAAACCGCTGTATGGTCTTGACCACCATGCTGCAGCTCAGTTTCAGGGTCTTGACAATCTTCTTATAGCCTACGCCATCTCTATGTAGAGCAATGTTGAACTTTCAGTGACCAGTATGAGAGAGTGAGAGCGAGAACATCAAATGTAACACACCTGCTCCCCATTCACCCCTCACACCTTGTAACACTAACGAGTCACATGACACCGGGGAGAGAAAATGGCTAATTGGGCTCAATTTGGGCATTTTCACTTAAGGGTGTACTCACTTTTGTCAGCAGTTTTGACATTAATGCCTGTGTGAGGGGAAAGCAAATGTACACTGTTATGCAAGCTGTACACTCACTAGTTTACATTGTAGCAAAGTGTAATTTCTTCAGTGTTGTCACATGAAAATATATAATAAAATATTTACATAATGTGAGGGGTGTACTCACTTATGTGAGATACTGTATATGACAATATGTGTAAAGTATTAAAAGTCTAAAAAAATATTACTTTCTATTAAGTTTGACCTTTTTTCCCTCTTATATGTCTTATCTGCCATTCAGGGTTGGTAAGAAGACTCTTATTCTGATGCATTTATTAGATAAAAAATATAGTAATACAGTATTGTGAAATATCATTACATTTAAAATAGCTGGTTTCTATTTTAATATATTTTAAAATGTAATTTATTCCAGTGATGGCAAAGCTGAATTTCCAGCAGCCATTACTCCAGTCTTCGGTGACACATGATCCTTGATTTGCTGCTCAAGAAATAAATTCTTATAAAAATGTATGTTGAAAAGAGTTGTGCTGCTTGCATATTTATTTATTTATGAAACCATTATATGTTTTTTCAGGGTTCTTTGTTGAAGAGAAAGAAAATTGAAAGATAACTTTTTGCAGACCTGCCAACCTTGGAAAACATTTTTGAGTACCACCCGGGTGGTAAGAGAATACAGATCAGTTTGTATACTGAATGTAATTTGGACAGCACAAATACATATTCACATGGAAAAGACAGTGTGAGAGTGACAGTCATTTACATTTAAATGACTTGTAGTGGCTTGTATCCTCAAACCTCCAAGAGACTCGCAACCAGAGATGGCTAATGAAACATCTGCCTTTCTGAACATATAAAATTACAGATGGCCACTGGAAATGCATGGGCCTTGAATGTCAAAGTAAGAATTACAAATATTTCCCAATCTATTATTATCCAGCGTTATTATACAAACTAAAATCCTCAACACACCTGAGTCTCACACTCACGGCTCTAAGTTGGGCTCATCACAGTGTTGTTTTGGGCAGGTTTGACCAGTCCAGCCCAGTATTACTGTGTGATATCTCCTATTCACAGGGACACAGTGAGCCAAAATGTGTTACATACTGTTAAACTGTCACAGGCTCCACTTCTCATTTGTGTTAATGTGAGCAGCAGAGCCCCAGAAGTCAGCTGGCGAATATTCATGAGGGCCTTCTGTGGTGCGGAGTGAAGCCGAGGCGTAATAAAAGTGACATCACGCAGCAAACGCTCCTGCGGCAGCGCCTCGGCCCGGGCTTGTCTGGTCTGGGAGGGGGTGATTATTCTGGCAGCGCTGTCATTTGGGTCGCTCTGTCCTCAAGCGTCTCTGCCCTTACTCCACTAGCATCTTCCTGTGCGACTCCTTTCACTTACCGCTCCAGTCGCTATAAATAAAACCTCTATATTTATCAAAAAACAGCACTCGTGGGGCTTCGGGGCTGTGGGGTGCATTATGACATGACGCATTTTGACATTGTGATGTGATGCGAACGGTGATACAGAACTGGGATACGGTTGTAAGGAGAGTGTCAGAACACCCTGTTCTTCTTCGGCACTGATAGGAAACTTGAGTTTGTCTTTATCAACAAAAAAGGAAAAACTGATCCAGACACTGACATTCCTAGTGGAAACTGTTTAATAATTCATCGCCCCTGAGATGTCAAAAGAATCATGTAGTGAAGTGAAGACGGTTGTGACACTTTTGGAAAATGTGACACCTTTGCGTCTTCCTCACAGTAAAGAGACAGCAGAGATCTGTCCTGGACAAGAGAGACTAGCAAGCAAAGCACAAAACTGAGCCACACAGATGCTTCATCGGTATATGATCCCTCCATCTTTCAAAAGGGAATTCATTGTGCCGCTTGTTTGAAGACACCGTCTCTGTTGTTTTAGCGCCCCATTCACTAAAGGAATTATGTAAATTAGGTAGCGGCACAAATGTGCTCACAAAATCAATGCTAATACTATTTTGCATGCGGCAGTTCTTGATTTTGCAAGCCAGTTCTGAGTGTTGGGTTGTGGAGGATGCAGCAGACTATGGCCAAAGTCCCTTTGAGGCTAGTCAGTAAAAGTCCCTTTCGAGGAAAGTCATTTCACTCGGCGGCCATATCTGTAATGCCTCCGGGCAGCTATCTCAAAAACGCTCCAAATTCACATTTAAATCGTGTATTTAAAATCGGCTACAACACTGGCATTAACTATCCCTTAAATGTTATTTCCTATGCTCAAATAGCATTTAAAAATACATATTTAAATTGGTCAAGCCAATGCGCATGTGCAGTCCCAAGCGTATGTCTCATGACACTGACTGTTTCTATGGGAACTGGAGTTTCTAACAGCAGCTGCAGTGACACAATGACTTTACCAGTAACGACTGCCTCTTTTTTTTAGGAGGCGGGACTTATTCTGATACATTGTACACTTTTTATTATTTATATTAATATGAGTAACTCTTGGCAAATACATGGTATTTAACTGGGAAGTATTGTAAATTGCCTACCAAACTGAATGGAGAAAAACAGATTGTTTAAGTATTTAAAATCAGCAATAAAATTTAAAATATCATAGATAAATATAAATGCTGAAATGTATAATTCTGAATGGTAAAAGTGTGCTTATACATCTTCATCGTTTGTATATAATTTTATTCTAATAATACCTACTGACATGATCAATTGAAAATGATCATCACACACAAAATTCAATGTTAATTTCAGAAAGCAAATAGCGCTGAGTTTGTGAATAAGGTTAAAAAAGGAATGCCAATTGTTAAATGTATTAAAATGGACTATGGTTGTTTAGTAAATAGGCATGTGCTGTTATTGCACAGAAAAGTACCCCAAATTTTTAGTCTTTATTTCTCACTCTACAAGGGAAAAAACGCAACTAATTGGCTAAGTAATTAACCAAGTAGGTTCTATCCTCAAACGCAGAATAAAGAGGAAAGTAGCAACTCCATTAGAGTGAGCAAAGCTCTGGGTCATTGTTCCAGCTTCACTGGAAATATTATATTTCTCTCTGACATGCTGCACAGAAATGGCATTACCTGTGCAACGAGCCAGAATGCACACTGCACACACACACGCGGGGGGAGGCAGGAAGTTACTATGGAGATGTGACGTAACCGCAAAGACCAGAGGAGAACAGTGACAACATCATGCTCAGATGAACA
The DNA here is from genome assembly GCA_027564155.1 of Gymnocypris eckloni scoliostomus. Lineage (NCBI taxonomy): Eukaryota > Metazoa > Chordata > Actinopteri > Cypriniformes > Cyprinidae > Gymnocypris > Gymnocypris eckloni. The sequence continues at coordinate 6,914,163 of CM050429.1, forward strand.
CGGCTAATCAAAACACATCAGTATACGTGCAGAGAATAAAAAAATTATAATATGCATGAGATAAAGAATATACTGATGAGGCACAAACTCTACCTCTTAAAAAAGAACATTGCTTTTACATTAAGTGTCATTGCATGTGAATAACTATAATTCTCCTTAAACATTTATATTAAGACAAGAGGGTCCGATATATTCTGTAGAAGTATTTTAGGCATTTCTATGTAATGAATGTGAAAGTCACAGCATGCAGCTGCACCAGAGAGCCCAAGACACCTCTGCGAGAGATCACATTAAAGAGACAGTCCCTCACTGAGATTGAAAATGCACAAGTGGTGACTTGTGGATTATTATCCTAGTGGTATAAAAATACATTATTTAGCAATCAATCTTTACACACCTTTTGACCAAAGTCACCTTTCATGACTTTTGAGTTTGAGATTATTATATAAGAATTTGTATATATTGATTTACAGATAAAAAACAGATAAAAATTATAGTAAAGAAATGTATAATGTTACACAATATATAGCACGATACATAATACATGTTGTTATTTTGAACTTTTGTCACAGACCGGCCAGGCTCATTCACAACCCAATCACAGCACACACCTTCAACGTGGGATTGAATTCCCGAATAAAACACGGTAGCGGTCGGTAACTCTGGTGTAATTTGAATGGGAGTGGGCGGTCTAACAATATCCCGTTCCCGACATCTTTTCAGAACAGCATATCTGCGCTTTTTTACACCCTCTTATCGCTCACGCACTGCACGCACGGACCAGTGCTTCTGTGTCATGTATTTTATTGCAAAGTATGCAGCATGTGCATAACGGCCCTCAGACAGAACAGGCAGGCTGTCGATGAGTGACAGAACAGAATAAGGATGGCAAAGCAAAGTGTGGATGCGCTGTCCTTGAAGGACATTCAACTTGGACTGAAAAATGGTCAGTTTACTGTTAAGAAACCCACGTCAGGCAAGTCTGACTTGGGACATTCTTCTCAGGGATGTTAAATTGTTTCATGAAAAAGTGATTTCATTTTGCAATGTCTAAGCTAACTATTTTGTATATAAATTTAAATGACAGATGTATTTTTTTTCTATGCTACACTTTTCCTACTGTGTTGACAGCAAAAGGTTAAATGAATTTTGTACTTTGGTAAGACAAATAAAAATAACAAATTCTATTTATTAATTTTTGTACAAACTATAGGCCTACATTATTATTTTTTTCTCTCTGTGACACTTTTTCCTATTGCGTTGACATAAAAATGTAAAACTAATTTGATTCTGGACAAGACGAATAAAATAAATAGCCTACAATAAAATAAATGTTGTGCAGACTACATTTTTATTTGTTATCTCTCTCTCAGTCGTGGAAATTTAAATGTGAGATTCTGGAAACGAGATCTATATTTAGAGGGAATGGTCGGGTCAGGAAGAAAATGGACAGCGGGGGAACAAAGAGTGAATTTATAGCGGGAGCGGGGTGCAGATGCGGAATATAACCTTGCGGGAGCGGGACAAAAAAAAACTGTTTCACTTAAGTGGCCCAGTAGTTGTACAACAGCCGAACACTTGTACAGACAGGCTAGCCTGCTGTTCCCTTTTTATGTTGCACTTTGAAAAACCCAAATCAGAAAAAAAGCCTCTTATGTTGCACTTTAAAAAGGTTGTTATAATAAAAGTAGCCTTATTAATCATTAAATAATATTAATGACATCCTAATTTGCTGTTACAAATGATGCGTTTCAACAAACACATTTTTCAACAAGTTGCGCTTGGACAAGTGCGTTTATATCCACAAGCTGTTACCCGAAAAACAATGTGTAAAGAAATAGGAATCGAAGTTTAGCACAACTCGCCAGAACAAAGCATGGAGCATGTTGAGCTCGGCTTGTTTCTGCAGCTTGTTTAGGTTGTTATTCTTTTAATAATTTATTGTACAAAGAATGGGTTACAAAAAATGACAAAGACTGTTCCATAATTCCTATTAAACTCAGAAGATATCGAAAAAAACAAAACTAAGTTATAGAAATTAATATTATTTTGTTATTATTGTTAATATAATTTGCTGTTTTAAGAATAAAGAAGTTTATTATTATTAATTACTACTTTATTATTATACATTTCCATGTCCATTTACAAGCTGACAAGCTGCAATCATTCTTGATCAAAAGTCATTCAGGGCTCAAGTGCGACCACATCAAATTTTTACTCGCACTCTCAAAAAATGGTCGAAGTTGCAACCATTTTGGTCGCAGTCTAGAGCCTTGTCATTAGAGATATATTTATTATTTATTTATTTTTTGGGGGGTCATGCGATATTTGTTGCTGCTTCACCGCGGTAAGAAAAAATCCCATACCGTCACAGCCCTACCTACCTCCTTTGTGAACTTACCTCCTGTGTCCTCTCCAGCGTGTGTCCATCTGCTCCATTCCAACGTCTGTCATCTCCAATGTCTCCAAGTGTATATCTCCATTACTCTTCAGTGTGAGGTGTGTGCTTCATCCATCACATCCACGAGTTCCTGTAAAATTCAAGATAACTTTCATCACAAACATCATCTGTCAATTGAACTGCATATCTGAATTGAATACTCCCCTGCATCAGCTTCCCGTTCCCTAATAAACTTACCTGTTGAAATCTTAATTCTCTATTTGACTCTACTTCCATAACAGAAGACCGGACCAGAACCCAAGGATTGGACAGCATGAGTAATCCCGATCCATTCCAGGAACTCGTGGATTCTCTCCGACAAGTTTTTCTCACCACCACAACCCCACCAACACCCTTGTCACTTCCATAACCACCACCACCAATTCTTCACCAACAGTGGTAGCCAGTCCCACGGCCAAACCAGCGTCCTTTTCTAGTGTGGCGGAGGAATGCAACTGATTCCTCCTTCAATGCTCGTAGGCACTGGAAATGCAGCCGCATCTCTATACTACAGAAAGCTAAAATCACCTTTATCATATCCCTGCTGAGAGGACAAGCACTACAGTGGGCCGAAACATCTGGGCTCAATCCGGTACTCTAATTTAATTGACATTTTCAGAAGACTTTGGCAGACCTGCAGGCGATTCATCTATTGGTGAACAACTATATAATCTCTGTCAAGGCTCCATGCCAATAAATGATTATGCTCTCAAGTTCAGGACTCTCACAGCTGCCAGTGGATGGAATGAGCGCTCGCTCCTCACTACCTATCGACAGGGATTAGAGCCAAGAGTATGGTTGCAGCTCTCCGCATACGATGATTCATACGGTTTTGAGCGTTTCATTCAACTATCCATAAGATGTGTGAATCGTATGCAGTCCTGTTTTAAGGAGCAACAGCTCTCACCTTGCACCTTACTCCTTCGTCACCCAGAGACAAGCAACACTCCAGAACCAAGGTCACGAACCCATGCAAGTGGATAACACTCGCCTTTCTTTCTACAAGTGGCAGAGGCAGCTGACCCAGGGCTTATGTCTGTACTGTGGTGCTGGTGAGCATGTGGAGATCTCCATATGCCCAATTCGTCCTCCTCTTCTCAGGGTGAGTGTTATTAAGCCGGCTATTGTGAACATGCCGCCCCTCACTGCCATTGTAATGCTTACTGCCTTCGATGTCTCTATTTCAGTACACAATCCTTCTCGACTCCGGGTCAGCCCGGGAATTTCATCTCCAGGAGCCTCTGCCGCCAACTCAACCTTCCAACCACTGCAACCAAAACCATCTACCAAGTCCAGTCGGTAATGGAAAAGCCACTCAGTAAAAGACATGTACCATTTAGTGCGGGGCCCATCCATTTGCGAATTGGACAGTTGCATGAAGAAACACTCCATCCCTTGGTTCTGGAGGGATCCACTACCAATTTGATTATTGGGCATCCATGGTTTGTGCAACATAATCCCATCATCTCCTGGAGTACTGGTGAGGTTCTGAAGTGGGGCGACAATTGTTTTCCTGACTGTTTCCCTCATGTTACTCAGCCATTGTCTCTCCACTCCAAGACACTTATCATCAACTCAACTTCCATTGAAAGCCCTCTGGAAAAGCAGTCAGTCGATATCCCATCCTGTTACGCCCCCTTCAGCGAAATCTTCTGCCCGAAGAAAGCCTCCCAGTTACCTCCACACCAGCCATGGGACTGTGGAATTTATCTGATGCTGGGTGAGTCAGTGCCCCATGGAAAAATTCATCCACTTTCACTGCCAGAACAGAAGGCCATGGATGAGTATATAGATGAGGCTTTGCAACAAGGCTACATCCACCCTTCAACATCCCCTGCTACTTTGAGAATCTTCTTTGTGGCGAAAAAGGATGGAGGCTTGCGGCCTTGTATCGATTACCGGGCATTCAACAAGATCACTGTGAAATTCCGTTACCCTCTTCCTCTCATCTCAGCGGCCCTTGAACATCTTCACAGAGCCACCTTCTTCACCAAGTTGGACTTCCGCAACGCATATAACCTAATCTGGATACGCGAGGGGGACGAGTCAAAGACAGCCTTTGTGACCCCTACTGGCCACTATGAATATTTGGTCATGCCGTATGGTCTAGTCAACGCCCCCTCCGTATTCCAGGACTTCATGTATGAGGTTCTCCAGGAGTATCTCCATCGGTTTGTCCTTGTCTACTCCCGGAGCATGGCCGAACATCGCCACCATGTTGCGGATGTCCTTAAATGCCTGATAGAGTACCATCTGTTCCTCAAAGCTGAAAAATGCTCCTTCCATCAATCCTCAGTGGATTCCATCAATCCTTCCTTGGATATAGCATAGAGAGCGGTGGCATCCAGATGGACTAGGGGAAGGTGGAAGCCATAAAGGACTGGCCCATCCCTACCACCATCAAGGAACTTCAGCAAAACCTGGGATTCCAGCAACGTCTGGATACCATATCCAGTCTAACGGGCAGACGGAAAGGAAGATCCAGGAGATTTGACGCTTCCTACGAACCTTCCTGTCATGGCCACCAGAACTCTTGGGACCAGTTTCTAGGCTGGGCAGAGAACGTGCAGAAATATCTTTACCAACCTTCTACTGGACTCACTCCCTTCCAGTGCATACTCGGTTATCAGCCACCTCTGTTCCCCTGGTCTGGGGAACCGTCCAATGTACCATCTGTCGACTACTGGTTCCGAAAGAGTGAGAGGGTCTGGGACGCTGCTCACCATCAGCTCCAGCAGGCAGTGTGCAGAAGCAAGATGACCGCAGACCTTCGAAGATCCGATGCACCTAATTACCAACCTGGACAGAAGGTCTGGCTGTCAACGAGAGACATTAGGATGCACCTGCCCTGTAAGAAGCTTAGTCCAAGTTATGTTGGCCCCTTCCCCATCACTAAACCGATCAACCCTGTCACTTACCAACTACAATTCCTTCCTCAATATAAGATTCGTCCTTCCTTCCATGTGTCTCTGCTCAAGCCTTACTATTCTCCTGTTTCTCCCTCCACAGAGCCTGGCCCGACAGAACCCCCTCGCCTGCTGATTCTGGAGGACGGCGCCATCTACAAGGTCAATAAGATCTTGGACTCCTGACACCGTGGTGGTCAGCTGGAATATCTTGTAGACTGGGAAGGCTATGGCCCGGAGGAACGGTCTTGGGTCCCTAGAGACGACATCCTGGATCTAGCACTACTGGAGGCTTTCCACTCTGCTCATCCTGATCGTCCTGCTCCCCAAGAAAGAGGTAGACCACCACGACATCGGGGTCCTCGGCCCTCAGGAGCAGGCCATGGTGGAAGGGGTACTGTCACAGATCGGCCAGGCTCACAGCGCACACCTTCACCAGAGTTCTGATTGCACACACCTGCACCTTATTAGGACACTCATCAAGTCTGCTACTTAAGCACACACCTCACAGCACTCCAATGTTCGGTCTCGTTTATTCGAAGTGGACTCTCTATGCAATTCCAGCGACTTACCTGTTTACCTACCTGCTGTGTCTTCTCCATTGTGTGTCCATCTGCTCCACTCCAACGTCTGTCTTCTCCAAGTGTATATCTCCATTACTCTTCAGTGTGAGGTGTGTACTTCATCCATCAGATCCACAAGTTCCTGTAAAAGTCAAGATTACTTTCATTACAAACATCATCTGTCAATTGAACTGCATTTCTGAATTGAATACTCACCTACATCAGCTTCCCGTTGACTCTGCTGTCCTAATATACTAACGTGTTGAAACTTAATCCTCTGTTTGAGTCTGCTTCCATAACAACTTTCTATGCATCAGATAATTGTGGAAAAATGATTGGAATTTCCACAAAAATATTAAGCAGTTTAAAATCTATTAAACTGAATATATATATGGCAGTGTATCATGGCTTCCACAAAAATATTAAGCAGCAAAAACAGTTTAAGTGTGATCATTATAATTGAGAACCAAATATATTGAAAATATTGAAATCGGAATGTTTTATATATATATATATAGTATAGAAAGTTATATGCATGAATAGAAATTGTTGTGCATACAATCTCACCCTCTCTCTTCCTCCATATATACAGGTACATCTAAAAAAAATTGAATATCGTGAAAAAGTTAATTTTTTCTTGTAACTTATTTAAAAAATCAAAACTTGCATATGTTTTAGATTCATTACATGCAAAGTAAAACACTTCAGAGGTTTTTTTTATTTATTTTTTTTTTGATGATTAGAGCTTACAGCTCATGAAATTCCAAAATTCAGTGTCTCAAAATATTAGAATATTTACATTTGAGTTTCAATAAATGACCATCCATACAGAATAAATTCCGGGTATCTCTTGTTCTTTGAAACCACAATAATGAGGTATAACTGCTGACTTGCAGTGGCCGAGAAGACAATAATTGACACCCTCCACAAAGAGGTTAAGTCACAGAGGGTCATTACTGAAAGGTGTGGCTCTTCACAGAGTGTAGTATCAAAGCATATTAAATGCAAAGTTGACTGGAAGGAAGAAATTGGATAGGAAAAGGTGCACAAGCAACAGGGATGACCACAAGCTTGAGAATACTGTCAAGCAAAGCCGATTCAACCCCCTGGGAGAGCTTCACAAGGAGTGAACTGAAGCTGGAGTGAGTGCATCAAGAGTCACCACGCTCACATGTCTTCAGGAAAAGGGCTACCAAGCCACTTCTGAAACCGAAACAACGTCAGAAGCATCTTACCTGGGCTAAAGATAAATAGAGCTGGACTGTTGCTCAGTTGTCCAAAGTCCTATTTTCACATGAAAGCAATTTTTGCATTTCATTTGGAAATCAAGGTCCCAGAGTCTGGAGGAAGAGTGGAGAGGCACAGAATCCATGTTGCCTGAAGTCTAGTGTGAAGTTTCCACAGTCAGTGATGATTTGGGCTGCCATGTCATCTGCTGGTGTTGGTCCACTGTGTTTTCTGAAATCCACAGTCAACGCAGCCATCTACCAGGAAATGTTAGAGCACTTCATGCTTCCTTATGCTGACAAGCTTTATGGAGATGCTGATTTTATTTTCCAGCAGGACTTGGCACCTGCTCACACTGCCAAAGTTACCAAAAGCTGGTTCAATGACCATGGTGTTACTGTGCTTGATTGGCTAGCAAACTCACCTGACCTGAACCCCATAGAAAATCTATGGGGTATTGTCAAGAGGAAGATGAGAGACACTTGACCCAACAATGCAGATGACCTGAAGGCCACTATCAAAGCAACCTGGGCATCCATTACACCTGAGCAGTGAGCAGTGAGGCTGATTACCTCTATGCCAAGTCCCAATGATGCAGTAATTCATGCAAAAGGAGGCCCAACAAGTATTGAGTGCATAGAAATGAACATACTTGTCAGAAGCCTGACATTTCTGTTTAAAATATTTGTATTGATCTTATGTAATATTCTAGTTTTCTGAGACACTGAATTTTGGGTTTTCATTATCTGTAAGCCATAATCATCAAAATGTCAAGAAATAAAGGCTTGACATATTTCACTCTGTGTAATGAATCACTTTCTGAAATGAGTGACAAAAAATATTGACCTTTTCATGATATTTAAATTTTTTGAGATGCACCTATATTTAGTCAAGCATAAATAGAAAAATCAGTTTAGAGACATCTAATGAATAATAAGGTTTCTATGCACTATTGCATTAGCCCAAAGCACGTCTGCACCATCCTTTATCACCTTTACTATGAAATGTACAAGAAAATCCAATGACCATTTCCAAAAACTACATATTACATAACCAGAGTCTTCGTCCCCTCTTTGTTATATCTACAAATACAACATGGTGCATGTCATAAAGCAAAATGCATCTAGCATGATGTTAAATGCCCAGACCCTATAGTTAAACATGCCTTTAATACTCAGTATTTTACCAGAAAACAGCACAAACATTTAGCTGAAAGACAAAGATACATCATGGCAAAGGACCTCTCTCTACAAAGAAAGAGCCCCAGGTGCTTGTCCTGATGTTCAAGTAATTTCACAGAGAGCCTACATGACTAAGACAGATTATGCAACTTTCCTCTTTTTAGTACAGTGCTATTTCAGGGGATGCTGTTTGTAGATGCAAAATTATCTTGAATGAGGTCACATTACAAAATAAAATATAAATTCATGGAAAAGTAGGGTGACTTTTTTGCCACTGCACTTGTCGCCCAACAACAATGCTCATTAAAGATTTACACAAATATGATACAGTAATTGGCAGCATCCTTAATGGAAAGGGTCTTATTTACTTCTCAGTAGTATTTTAGTCACTTCTAAGTAATGAATAATAAGGCCTCTATAAAGCCACAGAGAGTCACTGTGTAAGTCAGAAAGTACTGATCATCATTCCCAAGAGTCCTCCATTAATTATTTGCTGCATATCAAAAGCTATTTACCTGCAATACCACACTAATTTATGAGAAGTTAATTGAAGTTTCACACTCAAGTGTATACTGATTACCTTAAAGGTGAAGTGTTTCATATTTGTGCACAAAACAGAATTGCAAAAAAAACTACAATTTTTTTAAAGGTTATTCCATATCAAACTCAAACCATTGGTTGAACCAACGATGTTATCTGAAAACCCCAGAATGCAGTTCCTTTTGTTGTCACTAGTGTTAGAGAATCACATGCTTCACCTTTAACCATAAGTATATAAGACAAACTATTTATCTTCATTAAATAAAATGCCATTTAAAATGGGGTATTTATACAACTAAGTTTTATTTCACTTTTGCTGGTAATGCTCCACAGAAAGCCTGTCACTGACAGTACTATTTCTATGAAGAAAGCTTGCAAATAATTGTGCTATATACTTAAAACACTGTCAAAGAGAAAATAGATTGCTCTATCTAGCCACATCTGCAGCACATTACCTGACGACCTGTCCCACAGAAGACTGTCCCAGATAGCAGCTGTTGTGAAGAGGAACTACCCGAGAAATTCTATCCTATAGATTCAGAGTGCCCTTACACATCTGACCCCATACTGTCAAAATGGATAAATATAACATGGCATACTTCCACTCTGCCAAAACCGTAATTACCTAGTTTATCTTCATTAGATGAAAACTTGAATATGGGACAGTACTAGAAAACAAATGTATGGAGAGCGGAGAGGTACAAACAAATCAGAAGAGAAAAGCAAGGTAGAATTTAAGGTATTGTGGAAACACGTATTACATTAGTGACGTAACATAAGGCAAACCCTGCTTGGATGGGGAAACAGGGACTCCGAGAGACCACTAGGGAGTCAGCAGAAAATGTCAAGAAAAAAAATGTAAAATAAATAAATAAATACTCATTATTTATTATTAAATATATAATTATTCATAAATTAAATATTATGTATACATAAAATACAAGAAAAATCCAAAATGTTTAATAATCATTTCTATATGAAGAGTTCATTTGCAAAAAACAGATAAATCAATTTTTAACAATAATCAGAAAACAAGTTTTTTCATTGTGCATTTCAATTAATCTCAATCAAACTGCAGTTGGGTTATTTTGACTAGGTAAAAAAACAGCTAACTAACACAATAAAAACATGATGACATAATACAAACATGATTTTTGAGTTATCTGTTTTTGCAAATAAACTCTTCATTTATAAATATTTCATTTCCACTAACAATGTATTGTCTTTATGATATCACAGTATTTATTTTAAAATAAATGTATTTATTTATTTATATGGAGGCGATCATTCTCAAAGAAGATCATATTTGTGGCTCCATGGTATTAAAAATGTTTGAACCCCATTAACAAGAGAATCAGTACCTATAAAGAAACTACTAATAAAATCCATATGGGAATTCTTGAATGTTTAAAATATTGGGTCTCAGGAAAAGCATGGGAACAGACCTGTCTGAGAATTGTACAGTATAGTTAATGATCAGACTATCGGGTGAATGATTAAACAAACCATCAGGAGTATCATGAATATATGGTGGTTATATATAAAGTCAGTGATTGGGGATCAGTAATGGGTCGTTTATGGATGTGATAGGCCATTAATAGCCCCATTAGTGACTGCTGGCGGTGCGGCTCCTGCTGTGCATGTCTGCTGTCAGCCAGAAGAGATGGACAAGAGCCGCATCTCCACCAATCAATCTTCAAAGGACAAGAGGGCCAGTCAGGAAGCTTTGAGTCTCTGGGTAAACCAGTGAGAGAGATGAGGGGCTTTCGCACCGCGTAGTTCTAGGAAATTAGTTCTAGGAACTAGCCAGCAGGGTTCCTAGAGAACCAATTTCTCCCTCGGGCCGTTTTCTTGGTTGCATTCACACCAGCAGCAGGAACTCTGAAGCGGTCGACAGCAATGTCTTTTTGCATGGCATTAACAAACGCAGACAACCGCTGAACGGAGGACCTCGTGATCAGAGCTGTTTTTATTGTGTGTCGTGGGTTTCGTGATTACAGATATGGAATGTAAACGCACAATTTACGTGATTGTAAGAACAAAAAAAATACTCGCTGTTTTCCAAAAAGTGGGTTGTTCCACAATTAGTTCAGGTACTATGAAAAGGTCCCCACGGTGCAAAAGGCCCTATGGTTTCTATCACTAATTGTAGCATCGCTACTAAATAATACTAAATCACAAAAATGGACATAGAAAATATATTCAGTAGCGAAAGCTTTCAAAGGTTGATTAGTCAAGTTGAGCGATGAGGTCAACTAATTTAGCCACATTTTCAATATTTTAAATTGGATGTTTTTAGAACCTCTCATTAGATGTCTACAGAGCCAGGTAAAACCAAAACCAGCATAATTATAACGTTTTGACAATTAAACAGTATAACGTGAAAATAATTTTACACATCAATGCACATTGCATTAGTTAAAATGCAATTTTTAGTAAATACAATAATCACTTAACAAATCAATATAATTTAAGGTGTCTCAGATCACAAATAGTGTTAATAAACTGCCACAGTTAAGTTGTTGATCATACTCCATAGGACAAATTGCACACTACTGTCATATTTATCCTATTTATTTTAACCATGTAATTTTATCTTCAATCCCCACTTTTCAATATATTTCAAGTGCCAACTTGTGAAGCAATGACAAGTATTTACTAGCTTCATACACTCTTCAGGCCTATTATTGCACACAATTTTTTTATCTTAGAGATTTACTGATGGTTTTCGGGGTTAGTCAGATGACACAATCTTCAATTTTAACAGTCCCTGATGATGTCCAGTGTCCAATGTCCAGTGTCTATGTCCAGTTCCCGATGATGAAAAGCAGTCCTACTGATGCTAGTACCATGTTTCACTGTATTTTGAGGCAAAAGGAGTGTTGCATTTGTACCACACAAAATAGCATCGTATTTTGGCTTAAAAATCTGTCTTGGTGGCACTGGACAACACAATCTCTTCCTGCATCACAGCTGTGTCTAATTCTTCTGTGTTTGATCCTACATTGCTCTTTTAAGGTAAATACTACATTGGCATGTTTTGGCCACCGGACCATACGGACACCTTGGACAGTTACAAAAACCATCAACTCCGCCAAACTATATTTTTCATAATATCAAACAAAGGCTTATATAAATTTAAAGCAGTCAAAAGATTAAAGGCTTAGAACTCATTATTCTTTCATAGTGGATTTTAATATCTTAAGCATATTTGTCTTATTTTTACAGAGCAGAAATGCTTATTTGAATGAAAAGTAATCCTGTTTGAAAAGTATTGAGCTACCTTCTCATATCCTTGCTCGTAATTTGCACTACACCGCATGGTAGTCAGCTCACGTTTGATCTAATTCAGACAATTAAAAAGTGAATAAGTTCTTCTTCCCCTCTTAGCACAGGTGAAAGGCTATCTGAATGTGCTAGCACTCACAGCGTACGCTGGGGTTCTATGATAATTGCTGACAGTGGAGCAGTTTAGCTATTTGAAATGTGCTATATCATCACTCACAACACTTAGAACTCAGATTGCAGCAACACTTTGTGATACCAATGACAAATCATAGTTCAACTATCATAATGACAAATATTTTGAGAGATATGGAAAGCAGCATAATCAACCCTCTACAATGCGAGTAAATCACTCACATATGCGACCAATCTTTACTCTGGGTGACTAAATGATGCCTAATATGTCTAATCTAAGCTTGTTTTGACCTCACTGATTGGAGTGTTTTTGATGTTGTTGCAAACAATCTGGACAAGCTCATAGAGACTGCAAGATCTTATATCAGTTTCTGTGAGGCCAATGAAGCTCATTCTGATTGATATTAGCCAATTGCTAATCAATTTTCAGATTTTACTCACCAGTGTGTGAGTTGGAGGCTAAGTATAAGTTTAGCACAGATATATTTTAACTCGCCGAACACTCTATGATAGAGCGCTTCAGAGTTTCTCTCTCCGCCAAGTGATCTGAGCTATTTTTCAGTAGCCTGTACCTACTGGCCTAGTACCTGGTTAATATTCATGAATCCAGCAGCTCGTTAATCCTTGGTGCGATTTATACTGTTCTTATTAGCAGAATTAATATTTGTATTATTATTTTTGTTATCGTCTTATCAGTATTATTGTTAGTTTTCCCAATTTTTTTACAGAAAAACCAAATGACCAAAAAAGCACCACCACCAGTCCTTAATTCAGTTAAAATGTCTATGCATTCATACATGGTTACTTAGTTTTAATTCTAATTTCTAAAGTTCTATCATTAAATAATACTTGATTATCCTAATGTCATATTATAACGCTTGACTGATTGAGGTTAAGAGTGTACTTTCAGATATTTAAAAATCTGTAAAATTTTACAAACATATATATATATAATAATAATAATAATAATTTTATTTGTAACGCACTTTATATTCACACAGAATCCCAAAGTGCTACAGATTAAAACAATAAGAAAAGTAAAATAAGAAACAAAATCTTAATTAAATAAAACCACAACACCAACAATAGACTTATTCAAAGGCTTTCCTAAAAAGGTAAGTTTTGAGGCCACGTTTAAAAGCATTGACAGGTTGTGGAGTCCGTAAATGAACAGGCAGAGCATTCCACAAATTCGGAGCAGATGAGCAGAAAGCTCGATCTCCCATAGTGCGAAGCTTAGTCCTAGGGGGTTTTAATAGATATGATGAAGCAGAACGGAGCATACGATTGGAAGATTGTGGGGTAAGAAGTTCCTTAAGATAAGATGGGGCATCGCCATGGATGCACTGATGGGTAAGGAGAGAGACCTTGTAAACAATTCTGAATGAAACAGGAAGCCAGTGTAGTGATTTGAGGATGGGTGTGATATGATCATATTTGCGCACCCTCATCAGGATCCTTGCAGCACTATTCTGGATGTATTGCAATTTCTGTAGGTTTTGCCTGGGATCCCGATGAGAGGAGCATTACAGTAGTCCAGCCTGGAGGAGACAAATGCATGAACAAGCTTTTCTGCATCTGCTATAGTAAGCATAGGACGAAGTCTAGCAATATTCCTAAGATGGAAGAAGGAAGTCTTGCACAGTTGTTTAACATGAGTGTCAAATGTGAGATGAGAGTCCATTTTAACACCCAAATTTGTAACTGATGTTGAGAGTGGAATATTTTGGCCAGAAAAGGTAACACTGGAAATAACAGATGTCTGGATTTGGTGAGGGGTGCCTACTAGAATAGCCTCAGTCTTTGAGCCATTCAACTGCAGAAAATTTTGGCTCATCCAGGCCTCTACCTCCTCCAGACAGGTAGTCATGGTGGAAGATGACAGGGCAGCAGAAGTGGATGAGTTGATCTTTAGGTAAAGTTGAGTGTCTCGGCATAACAATGAAATGATATTCCATGCCGGCTGATGACATAACCGAGAGGAAGCATGTATAATATAAACAAAATAGGGCCAAGCACTGAGCCTTGAGGGACACCACAGGTGACATTGTGTGTCACGGATTTAGCCTCTCCCAAGGCAACATATTCCATTCTCCCAGTAAGGTAGGATGAAAACCAGTTGTAAACAGAGCCAGAGAGATTGATGGTGTGCCGTAAACGATACAGAAGAATGCTGTGGTCCACAGTGTCAAATGCTGCAGTCAAATCCAAAATATATATACAGCGCGTGAAGTTGGCCGGTACGCACCGGTACGCAGTACCTACCCTTACAGTAACGCACATACAGTAATTACATGTTATATTCAAGGTTGTGGATAGAAGGGATACAGCTAATACAGGAAACCAACAATAAATATTTTTTTCTACCTATTAGATTGTGTTTTATTAAGGTATACACCTACCCCAACCATAAACATACCCTTACAGTAATGCAGATACATTAAATATTGTTGTTCAGCATGAGAAAAGGGATGCAATATTGATGCGCGCATGCGCAGTAAGCAGAGATAGGAAAATCTGACGGGTAGGATAAAATGTCAGGACACCGGCACTTCTATATTTTTGCCTTTAGAGTACCTGCACTTTTTTGTGCGTACCGGCACTTCTGACATGTTGCCGGTACTCAGAGTAAAATCGTCAGGGTCTGGGTGATTAGGCTATATGATACCATATATGATTAGAAATTATATAGAAACCATGTAAAGCACACTACACAGGCGGGATCATCTCTTATCTCGACCCATCACGTGAATGAACGCAAGCAGAGAATCGGTCTACTTCATTGTGTGGTATATATTTATAAATATATTCGAACAGAAAATAGCTTTTTCAAATTGTAAGACTATTTAACAATATTACTGTTTTTACTGTATTTTTGATCACATAACTGTAGCCTTGGTAAGCATAAATGACTTAATTGAACTTCATTGTGTGTTTGTGTGAGTGTGTGTACTGTATATAGGAGCAACTTCATATTATATCCACATATCATCTTCATCCCTACATATATATTTTTGTTTGTTTGTTTTTTAGATGAACCTTTATTAGATGAACCCAAAATGAATAAGTAAATTTGAATGCAGGCTACTACAGTTAAAACAGGAACATAACATCATCTAAGAAATGTGACCCTGGAAAACAAAACCAGTCATTAGGGTCATTTAAAAAAATGGTTTGGTCGAGATACAACTATTTGAAAATCTGGAATATGAGGGTGAAAAAACAACAACATCTAAATATGGACAAAAAACCTTCCAACCACATCCAAATTAAGTTCTTAGCAATGCAAATAACAAATAAAAATTACGTTTTGATATATTTACGGTAGGAAATTTACAAAATATATTCATGGAACATGATATTTATTTAATAGCCTAATGATTTTTGGCATAAAAGAAAAATCAATCATGTATTGTTGGCTATTGCTACAAATATACCCGTGCTAATTAAGACTGGTTTTGGGCTCCAGGGTCACAAATGTTTAAATGGTTCTGACATTATTATTACTTACCTATAAGGCCCTAAATGTTTTAGTACCTTACTAGTCTTCTATCACGCTAAAATCCAACCCGCTCCCTAAGGTTGCAAAACTCTGGACTCTTGGTAGTACCAAGGATAGCAAAGTCCACTTAAGGAGGTAGAGCTTTTTCATATTTGGCTCCCAAACTCTGGAATAGCCTTCCTGATAATGTTCAGGGTTCAGACACACTCTCTCTGTTTAAATATAGATTAAAGCCAAGCATTGGTTTTAGCCAAGCATTCATATAATGCATCTCATAATCGTGTACTGCAGTTATATCTGATCAAATGCACATTATTATTCTTTAGCTTGGGTTGAACAAATAATTTTTGCTTGGATGGAACAACTGCTAGCCTATTATGTCTCTATTTGTTTCTCTGTTTCATTAACATCCCGTAGTAACTAGGAATTACACAAGCTTCAGTCTGGATCTGGATCTGGACCCTTACATGATCTGAGATGACCAAACACCTGAGAAGAGATGATGCCAACTCCTCAGAGGAAGCCAACCCTCAGACAATCTGCAGAATTAACCAAATTTTTCCATAAGTTAAATAGATTAAGTTTCTACAATATATATAAATCTAAATGTAAATGTAAATATAAATATATTGTGGAAACTTAATATTCTGTAAAGCTGCTTTGCAATGATTGTATCGTAAAAAGCAATACAAATAACCAAAAAAGCAATAAATACAGATAAAGACCGTAAACATGGGAACAACTTCTCGGTCTGTCTATGTCTGGCCTAATTTTGTTTCAAACAGATGGAACCTCATCTCACAACCCACGGCACCAAATAGCTGCTGCACACAGGCCATCAGACTCAAGGTTACCACCCTCATGGTTAATATCTCCCACTCTGAAAAACATCAGCATACTACACTGACCAAAATTATAAACGCAACACTCTTGTTTTTGCCCCCATTTTTCATGAGCTGAACTCAAAGATCTAAGACGTTTTCTATGTACACAATAGGCCTATTTCTATCAAATCTGTCTAAATCTGTGTTAGTGAGCACTTCTCCTTTGCTGAGAAAATCCATCCACCTCACAGGTGTGGCATATCAAGATGCTGATTAGACAGCATGATTATTGCACACGTGTGCCTTAGGCTGGCCACAATAAAAGGCTTATAATTTTGGTCAGTATAGTTTCTGTAAATTGAACTTGAGAACATATTGTTTTCAGTGCTGAACATTTCTGGCAGGTCATCCAGGTTTTCAGAGTGCCAGTATAACATGCTTGTCATTGCTACATTACAATGTGTGGCTGGTTTTCATCTCTATATGTCTAAAATATTTCAAACATCTGTGTGCAATCTGTCCGCTCACTCACTGGCTGGCCAGAGTCTCTCTAGGAGATGTTCAGTGGAGTTCTGCTGAACTGTGCGTTGCATTTGATTTACTCGGTCAGAGCGGTTTTGGCTTTAGAAAACTCCATAAACAGATGCAATGCAGGTCCTGAGCCGCTCTTACTGCAGCACAAACATAAAGAAGGTGGAGTGTAGGGGCATCATAAATCACACCTCTAATGAGGACATTTAGAGCATGCTATATATATATATATAGAGAGAGAGAGAGGGAGAGAGAAAAGGTATGTAGGGCGCCCCCTCCTCCCTGAAATAATGACCTGCACTACACGTGAGGGCAGCTGCAGGAGAGGCATGTGGAGGATATAGAAAATCCCTTGCTGTTTCTCTCTCTCCATCGCTTTTTCACCTCGTCATGCGCTCCAGGGCAGCAGCTGCCTCCGTCCTGACTAAATTGTCTTGTGTATTCCAAAATAGACTGCTAGCCTAAAATAAAACCACTGTATTAATTAGGGATGTTCTATTGGGGGATTCAATACCTTTTGTTAATTACTGATAATTTCTCTCTCTGGTTATTCAAGATATTGACAAACTCTCCAAATGAAATCAAAATCGACTACTGAATTTCACATTTATTTGATTTTAAATCATGCTTAGAAAGATATATTTGTGATTATTACAAACAAGACCATCTTTATCTTTAATTAAATAAAGAATATTAAATTTTTGATAAAAATAAACAAATAAAATTTACAATTTTGACAAAATTAAATAACTTGCTCTTCCTCTGAAATGACTTTCTCTTTCTGCTAATGTTAATGAGGCTGCAAATGTTATTGGATAATGCTAATCAAACTAACTATTTAGCCATTATTTTTTTTAGCAAACTCGCATTCAGATCTGGCTCCATTCTGGAATATAACATTGAATTTTCAAATTACAATCAATTTACAACCACTAAAAGTCCTGTTGTACATTTTTACCTGCTAAATATCCTTTCACTGTGAAATATATCAAATTACAGAAGTAAAATAAACAAATTAAAAATAAAAATCATGTGACATAGTGTTGCTCATCATGCAGAGAAAATCCAATTATCTTGGATTCAGTAAATCTGGAATTGTCTTCAACATCAATAACACAGAACTGCCAGTGCTACACAAGCAATCACTAGACAATATATTTAAGCATGCATACAGATTGTACACTGTACAAAAAAAAGAAAACTGAAAATGTACTGGTAATTTTCTGCCAGGACATGAATTTTAACAACATGGTCTCATAATAAATTGGTACCTCTGTGAGATCGTTTTTACGTACCTTACTGCATGTTTCGCCAGTTTCAAAGAGAAATGTCGCTAAAACAGGTTCAATACATAAACCCTGGCACGGTTTTGTTATGTTGATATACAGGTGCATCTCAATAAATTGAAAAATTCATTTATTTCAGTATTTCATTTCAAATTGTGAAACTCGTAATCTCAACAAATAAGAATACTTCATAAGACCAATAATTTTTTTTTTGTGAATTGTTGGCCTTCTGGAAAGTATGTTTATTTACTTTATATGTACTCAATACTTAGTAGGGGCTCCGTTTGCTTTAATTACTGCCTCAATTCAGGGTGGCATGGAGGTGATCAGTTTGTGGCACTGCTGAGGTGGTATGAAAGCCCAGGTTTCTTTGACAGTGGTCTTCAGCTCATCTGCATTTTTTTGGTCTTTTGTTTCTCATTTTCCTCTTGACAATACCCCATAGATTCTCTGTGGGGTTCAGGTCTGGTGAGTTTGTTTCGAACCGGAGCTCCTCACCTCTCAAGAACGTTTCCGCACTCCGTGAGCTACCGAACAAACCTACCGTCTATGAAAACCCAAAGATATGAAGCTGGATATGTGTGATGCTAACGTTCAAAAGCATCAGTTCTCAAATCTCCTAGCATATTAATATTGTTTTGAAGTCATAACATGATATTCTTCAAGCAATTGTGCAAAAATTATGCTTTTTTAATCGAAACTCTGTACATTTGTGTGAAAAGGAAGGCATCAGAGTTTTACTGCCTCTGGTGTTCATTGCTTTTGGAAACTGCAGTGATATGTACTTATTGGTAGGAATTTTGCATCTCGCTAAAAAGTGCGCCCAGGTACATAAATGCCATGAGACCAGGTAGAATTTTATGGACATTTACATTAACTGTAAAATCCAATACAATGAAATGCACAATTCAAAAAGAGTTAAAACAATCAATACGGTAAATTCCTTCATTTTTTTAAACAGTACATTCTGCTGTTTTAAATATAAGCATGAATAGAGTAATATGTGAACATAATGATGAAGAACTGGATGATGTTTTCTTTCTGAACTTCTTAATGAAAGTTTAGAGCATGTTTATCTAATCCTGTCAGTCACGACACAAGTATGATATAAACGCCTGCTGACCACACACTTGTGATAATTCTTCTGTCATCTTTGCATTACTTCAACTCCACCTTTATTTCTATTCATTCTGATTATATGCTTAGTAATCAAACAGTCCAGTTCAAGAGCCCATCACCGGCATAAGGTTAATGTTAACTTCTTTAAACACCTCAACAAAGTCAATAACAATGTCACTTCATTATCATAATGCTGTAATATACATTTGACATATATGGACACTTTTGGATATGTAGGGCACACTAATGATCAAATATCATTAAATAAAAAAATATCAAACAAGGAGGCATCTGCTAACAAATGATACTAGAGTTTTCCTTTTTAAGTATTTTGCATGTGAAGTGAGCTTGTGCTATCTTTCTTTAACAAATGAATACCACATTTGTTTTGATATTTTTTTATATAATGAAATTACATTCACACATTTTTAACTGTGGCCTGCATGTGCAAATACTCTTGAGGTTACTGTGTATATTAACTTTGTTGCTCCTCTACAAAACATCTGTGTTGATTTTGCATGGTATTAATGGACAAAAATCTCCTTATGATGTAAACAGAATACTGAGAAATAACAGGAACTAACGTTTGCATTTATCTATCATGTTAAAAATGAGAGAGCTAAAATTTTGTTTTAGGCTTTAAAATATATGCAGTGCCTCCTCTTTAAGCTTGATTTACTTTACTGAGTCTCTTGCTGCACATTTAGACTGTGTTGAGATGAGTTTTGTAATCAGTGTTTGAACGAGGAGCTTAATTGCCAACTGTGATGTACTGAAAGATGAGCCATTATTTGCTCTCCACACTTAATCAAATGACTGGATGATTTTTATGCACTGTGAATACATCTCAGAAATTCAGCAGAAACGTCAGCCTGTGCTGTGTATAATAAGTGCCGGGACTCTGCTTTAACGCGTAAAGCATGTTTCAAAGAGAAATGTGAATGATTAGCTGTCAAATGGATGTACAGAGAGGCTGGTTTGGTGAGTAAGCATGGCTTTTGTAGGTAATGGTGCACCAGACAACAACATCACTGGCTCCATTCATCAGCTCAACTGAAAGCTAAACCGCAGAGTCAGTTTATTTTAAAGCTGACAGGAAATTGTCCCAACATATCACAATGACCATAACAACATATGTAATGCAGTGCTCTACCTTTAAAATTGCGCTATAGTAGATGATGGCAAAAGTACATCTGATACCAGATGATAAATATATCAATTACTGACGAATACTAATAAATCAAAAACCGCATGATAACTGATATTGACCTAATATCCCTTGAAGACTTAATTTACACCTACACAATGACACCTAATAACCCGTGCATGGGCTTCAATGCCACAAATCTGTAACCTGAACACTGTTAGACCTCTGACATTTCACACATATTCTAAACCTTCAATTTGTCTGTGCAGTATATAATTACAATTACAGCACTGATCCATGTCAAGTAATCCATCTGGGACTAGCTTGGTGTCAGGCTTGTGGCCCAGCATCGTGGTGTAAAACTAGCTAAAATAATGAACTGCTCTTCTCCAAATAGAGACTAGGCAAGGTGTGGGCCAGAGTGGATGATAAATGAGATGGTCAGAAGAGAATGAGAGAGAGAGAGAGTTAAGAACAACAAGAAGTAACCCTACTTGGAAAGCAAAATCAATTAAGCAGCCAGGTTACCTATGGAGACAGTATGTAGCTACACTACAGCTTGGAGCTTTCATCCAGGGCCAAGACTATGAGAATTAATGTAATGGAAAAAGCCTGCATGTCATGCCTATAAAGTAAGTGCTAGTGTAACTACAGTCAGAAAATGTATGCTATATTTATGGCAGCATTAGTTCCATGTATAGGGGTAAAAAATATGGTTGACAGTAGGTACAATAACTATTTGAAGTACCAGTATTTTCATGGGCCCCATGAACAGTTTAATGATAGAGACAATACGGCACTGGTTTGGTAACTAGGGAAACTAAACTTTTAGGGTAACTAATAGGTGCAAGCCTAATTGAGATTCATGTGATTCACACATGAAAAAGTAACAACGATAAGGAAGGACAAAGAGATGACCTTCTGGGCACAGATAAGGGTGATACTGTACTGTTTCAAACTGAAGCCCTGCATTCTCTATATATGTAAAGACACATGTGGACAGTCTATCACACTGCAATGACTTTCATTCATTTAAACATAACTGAGTCATTCTGCTGAGAACCAGAGTCAAAGGATTGAAGATTCAGGAATGTGAATCATTGTCAAGGACATGCAAGTAAAAGATTTAATCATTTAAAATATTAAAGGCAAGTACAGACTTATTTTTATATCTATGTGTTTAAGATTTGACAGCAGTTTTAAAATGTATACCGTACACGTTTTTTGTAAAATATTTTGCTTGTGCTGTCTTTCTTTAAAGAATGGCAAAACATATCAATAAAAAGTAGGGACAAAAGTACACATTTCTAGGTTTGATGGATATATTCCTAAAAACAGCATAAATGAATAAAGGGTCACAAACTTTACACAACAGTCAGCAACTGGGACTTCAATTGAGGAAAACTATTGATCTTAAAGACATCAGGTTTATCCAGTATTGTGCCAAATTTGAGCCAAAACATGCCAAACCACTGTCTAATATTGTCCAAAATAATCTAAAACAATAGGAAGAACTAACACACTGTGCATTATTCTTTGTTTCACGCTTTATTTCTCTGTCCATCTTCCAGATAAGAGCATGCTGTGCATGAACACGAGAGCATCTGAGCTCACAAGGAATGTGAGTTTAATCTGGAAAGCAATGTTTTATAGTGCAGTATAAATTATTTTTGGCCTCTTTTCATTTATTTACATGTATTAATAAAAATAATGATTTATATGCAGTGTTCATTTTTACAGCAATTTTTTATTTAGTTTTAGTCATAGTCTTTTGACTAAAATGCCATTTAGTTTCAGTCTTATTGTAGTCATCTGAATTATTTTTAGTTTTAGTCTAGTTTTAGTCGACTAAATATCATAATATTTTAGTCGACTAAATCTACATGAGTTAACAATGGGTTTAGTTACAGTGCATTTATTAATCATTTCTATAACATTTCCAAACTCATTATATAGGTTTGATATTAAGGTTTTATCATGAAAGACTGATTTAACTGCGGTGACACACAACATTAAAATTAAAATTAAATAAAACCACTTCTCATAAAGAACAAGAACATGGTCTTCTTTTAATACAATATCAATGGTTACATCAGTCAAGAGCAGTGAGTGATTGCATGTCTTTCTTTTGTTGCTTGATTAACATCATTGACTCGGAAAATCAGTGTCTGCGCTCAGAAAACCGGACCGAATTGTGTTCTCTCTTGCGTCGTCAGATTTATTCATATGTCTGCTCTTCTCTTACTCCCACATATTGAATTTTTTAAACATTTTATGCACCTTATAGCAAGTGTATTTTAACTTATGTCCCACCGGTTCATATGTTCGCATCTAACCTCCTATCGTCCTATGCAGGAGATTTGTTCTGAATGAATCTCTTCCCAAATCGTCCCTCCTTAACATTTTCGTCTCATTTTATTCGTTGGCGAAAATTTCAATAGATTTACATCATAGTTTTTGTCATTCAAAAATAGTTTTCGTTCATTATTGTCTCGTTGTCATCAGTGAAGAAAATGTCGTTGATGAAAATAATGATGAAAATTAACACTGTTTATATGACATTTGTCTAATATCATAACTAGAGCTATATCACTAACTATATCACTAAACACTTCACTCTGTGACTGGATTCAAGATTTCCTCACCGCCAGACCACAAGTGGTGAAAGTCGGCCAGTTCACCTCCAACTCCATCACCCTGAACATAGGAGCCCCACAGGGCTGTGTCCTGAGCCCCCTGCTGTACTCTCTATACACCCACGACTGTGTGTCCTCTCACAGCTCCACTTCTATCATTACATTTGCTGATGATACTGTGGTTCTGGGCCTCATTAACAACAATGATGAGGCTGCATATTTGGATGAGGTGGAGAGACTCACATCATGGTGCCAGGACAACTGTCTCTCTCTGAACGTGAGCAAAACTAAAGAGCTGATTGTAGACTTCAGGAAGAGACAGCAGCGGCCCTACACCCCTCTTATGATCAGTGGGACCCCTGTGGAGAGGGTGAGTAGCTTTAAGTACCTCGGTGAAACATCTCCGAGGACCTGACTTGGACTACACACATTCAGACTCAGGTTAAGAAAGCCAGGCAAAGACTGTACCATCTGCGACAGCTGAGGAAATTCAGGGTCTCACCAACAATCCTGAAAACTTTCTATTCAGGGGCCATAGAAAGTGTATTGACTCTCAGTGCATCTCAGTGTGGTATGGTAATTCCTCAAACCAGGACTGCAAAGCTCTACAGAGAGTCGTGCACTTAGCTGAGCGCATCTCAGGGTCTGCTCTCCCCTCTCTGCGGGACATCTACTTCAAACGCTGTAAAAGCAGGGCTGCTAAAATCCTCAAAGACTCTACTCACCCCGGTAACCATCTTTTCTGTTTACTGCCATCTGGCAAGCGCTTCAGGAGCATGATGGCAAAAACTGAGAGACTGAGGAGGAGCTTCTTCCCTCAGGCCATCAGGCTCCTTAACACAAACCCAGTTTCATAAACACTTACAAGACACATTAACTGTAAAACATCCATATTCATCACCCGTATTGCTGCTATGTGTACATACCCGGTACAACCCGTTTGCACATCCCTCTTGCACATCCCTCTTGTTCATATTACTATTTATTAAGTCCCGATATACTGTTTTAGCAAAATCTTATTGTTTTGCACTTTTTATTCTATTGCACATTTTACTCTTTATTTCTCTTTTTTTACCTATATATATGCTCTTGTGTTGTGTTACTTTTATATAATTTGTATTTTTATTATTTTGCACTGTCCACTGAGCGGACCTGATTTGATTTACATTTTACTTCTGATTATACCCTGTATAATTTATTATGTGACAAATAAAGAAAACCTTGAACTGACTCACCTTCATTATGGATTTAGATATTTTTCAACTTTCTCTGGGTAAAATGACAGAAATCCGAAAAAAACTACAGAGATCCAAATCCTGTCCAAATCAGTACATGACATCACAGATGTCCTCTATTAATAATTTGTCTCCAGCCATTTGAAAAACTAATCCTGTCCAAACAGTGCAAAAGAGAGATAAGGGTAGTGAGAAACACAGAGCAAGAGAGAAAGAAAATGGGGGACACTAGAAATTATGACAAGAAAGGACAAATAAATAAATAAATAACATCAGAAAACAATAAAGAAGCTCAGAGGCCTGACTTGCTTGCCCAGATGCAGGCAGCATGTCCGTCAGAGCCAGTAAGCAACTGACAGAGCAGTCATTTCATATCAGTGTCTGTGCTGGCTGGCAGGTTCTCGGCACAGCTCTCCCTGCCTTCATCATTCCCTATTCCTCCCTCCAAATCCACCTCTTTGCTTTCTCCACTTCTCTTTATTTGCTTTCCCTCCTGGCATTTGCAAAAGAGCATCTTCCTCTATATTAAAACACTGTATATGTCAAATAAAACCTCTATCCATTACATCCAACAGCCATAATTCAATGTACACAGTTGTGGAAATTATGTTATACAACAAGATTATCTACAAATACGGTGCCCTTAAGTGAACACGCATTACGTGAACACAAGCATTATACGAAAACAACTTTTGTTTTACATGATGTCAGGGTACTACGACAGATGCACAAACACTGAATGGTTTTTAGAGAGATACATTTAATAGAAAGATTATTATAAAGAGTCATTATTTTTGTGCTGAGTTGTAAAGACACGAACAGCCATATGGAGTGTATTGAATGTGGATGGATTCAGATTGTATGCTATTGTGAATGAGGTAGCAGGCAAATCTAGACAAGCTTGTAAAAAAGCATCTAAGCTAATATTTGCCAACTTTTAAGGAAAAACATCCATGCAAGTCCTGGCTGCTATAACGTAAACATGAGTGATAAAGTGCTTTTAACATGTTAGCCTGAGAAGGTACAGACACTGTTACAGACATCACTGGTACAGACATCTGCCACATTGTCCTAGCTCAAGTATGAACAAATTAGTGATGCACATAATTCTATTATCTAAGTAGATGATTTTGATCATCAGGGATCCATGTGTTAGTTATATAAAATAATTATTTATATATATATACACATAATAATGTATCATTTATGTTCAATCCTACATTAATTAACTCGTTCAGTACATGTGAAGCAGTGGGTAAACCAACACAGGCTTACTACAATACATGTATTATGGGTCAGAACACAAACTTTATCAGCACTGCAGGGGGGAAAAGTGTAAGTATGATACTCTGAAACAATAAATAATGTAAGTATGGATGTCTCTGAATTAATTGTTAGAGTATGGCTATCTTAAACTGTTTATAGTGACGGTATAATTCTCTGTAACAGTTTATATTATGAGTGTCGCTCTTTAAAATAGTTTACGGTCGTAAGTACACCTCTCTTATATGGTTAAATACAACTGTCTACAACCGGTAATTAGTTCACTCAAATGGTTAACAGTTCTCAAAAACCGATTAGAGTGCTAGTAAGGTTCTCAAAAACGGTTATCTTTACACGACTCTATAATGGTCTTTAATAGTGTATGATTTGAAATAGATTTGTATTAGTCACATACACAATTATACAGAATATAACCAGCAGTGAAATGCAAGTAAAACTCTTGTCAGAAGTGGGAAGCTTAACTGTCTGTAACAGTTATTAAATTATGGTTCACTTAAACAGCTAAGTTCTCTAGTTATTATGGTTCACTGAAGCAGTTAATATTGTATGTGGTTCTTTAATATAACAGTCTCAAGTACACCTCTCTGAAATGGTTAGTCTGAGCATAATCATTCAACGGTTAAATGTAGATTATGGTTTACTTAAACAGTTAAGTTCTCTAACAGTTAAGTTTTGCTCTCTAAACAGTTTACATTGGTAGTAGCCTATACAGTTCTCTGAAACGGTTAATTATGTGATTAGGACTATTTAAATAGTAAACAGTCTTAAGTGCGCATCTCTAAAGCGGTTAACAGTTTTGAACAGTTCAGAGTGAGATTCTGCATGTTTCTCTTTAACTCAGTGCAGTAACGCGATACGGTTCTCTAACTAAAACAGTTTAGAGTGCGAGTATGATTCTCCCGTAAAACTTTCCATTACCCCCCTCCGCCTTCACAAACACACATTCCTGACAAATCCTGAACCGAAACTCACCGGAATTCTCCGCCAAACTGGACAAGCCGGACACCGCCAACAGCAGCAGCCCCATGAAGCACATCTGTCCTCCGAACAACTCCTTACGCTTTTTCCTCCGCGCTTTGACCTTCTTCTGCTGGAGCATCACTTGCAGCGGTCGAGTCCACACGCGAACACACGCATCCCCATCCATCACCACAGCACAACAGAGCTACAAATGTCACACAGACAGATATGGTGCGACTGAGAGTTTTAAGCCGGAAGATGAAACGCCGAGCAACTATAGTGTGTTTGCTGCGTTAACGAGAATATTCCCCCTATATGACTTCAAATTGTAATGTGGTGAAATAAAGATGCTGCGCGCGCCCCATAGATGTGTCAGTTTGGTGCCAGTTCTCTCAGGACACAAACTGCTGCTGCTGAGAGATTGAGGATGTAGAGGAGGAGAGAGCGCGAGAGGGAGGGAGGGGTGTAAGTAAGGAAATGAACGCAGTCAGAGAGAGAGAGAGAGAGAGAGAGAGACGAGAAACTGGAACGCAGCTGTTCTAATAGTGCACATAGGATGAAGTCCATGCACTGAGAGAGAAGGAGAAAGAGAGATAGGTGGGCTGGAACAAGGGGCAGTTGTTGGTGGGTTTAAAAGGAGGAGCTATAGTCCGATTTACCGCAAACAAAACCCTCTGCTCATCGCCACCCTCTATTGGTAGCATTTTGCTGGTTTATTTGCAGATACATGCGATAAGATACGCTACATTCACATTTGAATTAGTCCAAACGAATTATTCAAAATGTTATTTTATTGACGTGCGCCACAAATACTATTGTTTATACCGGACCTAGTTGTCACTGTTAGTACATAAGGTTTTATGTCAAACGTCCAAACTATTTGTTATGGTAGGTTCCGTTTTAAAATAATAGTAGCCTAGTAGTAGTAGTAGTAGTAGTAGTAGTAGAAAAAATCTTATAAAATGTAATATATATATATAATATAATGTAATAAATATATAATAAACTAAATACAAATATTATACTAATATATATATATATATATATATATATATATATATATATATATATATATATATATATATATATATATATATGCTACAGCTGTTGGGTAAAGATCAAATATACGCTAGCATACATGCAGACTTGTCTTCAATTATTCAATTAGCTACAGTCAAACCAATTATCAAACCAAAATTATCCAGACACCATAATGTTTTATTATTTATTTATTTATGTTTTACTAGTGGGTACAGGACACTATAGTTCAGTTATGTATGTGAGGATAGCAAAATAAAGTAATCTGTGACATATTATACCCAACAATTATTCACTCAGCGGACTACCATTAAAATTGATTAAAAAAAGGTGGACTTGACCATGTTGTGCTTTTCGTTAAGTGCTAATGCAACCTTTTCCTTATTCCACAGACTGAACAAAAATAGCCATTGATTGGTAATTGGTATTATCTAATAGTATACTTTAATGTAACAGATGGCAGCTATTTAAATTCATTACCAAAGTTATCTGACATAATCAAGATGAATTTGTTTTGCCAGTTTCTTGTCACATTTTATTACCATTTTAAAAACTATAGCGAATAAAGTGTGATAATGTGAGAAATGTTAAAGGTGTCCACATACATTTTTGTTTGACCATTTATAATGAAGTTAATTTTCACCCAAAAGATTGAACTGTGCTCCGAGGACAAGGCTATCTTTCATAATTGTCAGGTTGGGGCAAGTTGTCAAATTTTTTCATTGGTCATTTTATATTCAAATGTTATACATTTATACAATTTAGTAATAATAGGATAATCAATACCAGTGAAAATGTTTAATAACTTTTTTATAACCTATACGTTAAGGTACAGAATGTGTCTACACACACAAAAGAAGTTACATGACTAATTATTATATAAATGATTAAATATATTCAACGTAAAATGTGTGACAGCTTGCCTGACTCCCCTGTATCTTCTTGAACTATCTCCTATGTTAGAAAATGACAGCAGTTCCATGCACCTGATCAGTATTTTCTCATCATGTGCCATAATACCTGCTTTCTGAGTTTGTCTCAAAACCACACAGCTGCAGATCTTGTTGCTATTGCTTTTTAAGTACTTTAAAGGTTCAAATAGCAGAAACGTTTTCCCCCTCCCTGAAATATGTTAAACACTGCAGGGATAGAGCTGCTCGGTGCTCTGTGTTCCCTTCGTCAAATACTGAGCACTGTTCCAGCCAGCACTGTGTCAGCAGCTGGGTCGGCTCCCACTGACCGCATGGCTTGTGTGCCTAATGCCACTGCTAGGACAACAATGCACTTTTTATGGAGAGAAGCAAAGAGTGGGCGATGAGCCTATTGGATTAAACTGGGCCGCGTTGCAATGGGTACATACTGACAGATTGGGTGTAATCTCTGTCCATAGCCCAAGACTTTAAAGTCTCAGATTCTCCAGTGGGATATGCCGAATGATGAGTTAGCAGTTGAAATTGGGTTTTTCTATCCGTTTGAATCAGCAAAGAGGCATGGGTCAGATGGACAAAGTGTGAACATATTATTTGGTTATTTTATCTAACATTTACACAGAATGGTAGATTAAAACAAGGTAGTAGTGCAAACTCTTTAGCCACTGTTTACCCATGCATGTGACATCGGTCCTTTTCTAGCCCCCTTCTGCTTTCATCTAGCTTGTGATCTGTGCTTCACCTGTTTTTCTCCCCTGTCTCCTTCTCTCTGCTATGAATCTGTATGTAATTCAGTTTGTCTTTTGATGTGCTATTAGCCTCATATTGTCTTGATGTTCCATATCCATCTGTGTAATAACTGTTTACCAATAAAATATTGTTTTCCACACCTTTGATCACCATGGTCGGTTCTTTAATGCATTAAAAAAGGTCTGAATACAGCAAGCAGAATCACTATGTAAATAGCACATGTGTTTCATATGGAACGTTGGATGCCTTGGGTGAATTTCCATAATGACATGAGTGACTCACCATGATAATAGGTTTCAAGACATCTGCTCTTGTCAACCTGACTATAATATCTGGTGGAAAACCCCTTGATTGATGGTCATACATTTAATTCTTTTTAACAGTGCAGTGTCAGAGTTAGCTCCCATGCACTAAACCAGATTCACAGTTATTAGATTTGCATTTATTCTGCCCATTCATGCTGCCAAGTGACAGATATGATCAGTTTCCTGCTACTTAAAGGAATAGTCCATCAAAAATAAAAGATGTGCTGAATATTTACTCACCCTCAGGCCATCCAAGATGTAGATGAGTTTGTTTCTTCAGCAGAACAGATTTAGAGAATTAGCATTACATCACTTGATCACCAATGGATCCTCTGCAGTAAATGGGTGCCAGAATGTGAGTTTAAACAGCTAAAAACATTGACAATAATTCACAAGTAATCAACACAACTCAAGTCCAACAATCAATGTCTTGGGAAGTGAAAAGTTGTGTGCATAAGAGACAAATCAGTCATTAAGGCATTTTAATTTTAAAATGTTGCTTCTGATCAAAAAAACACTTCCTACAGTGAAAAGGGTCCACCCCCCACCCCCATCTAAATCCACCGACCTATTTGTTTAGAACTGTGTTTCGTGTTTGATCTGTGTATATTTCTCACCTGATAACCTTGTCACTGAATAAATTCATTTTATGGATTGAGAAGAGAAGTAAAATAAAGTCTTGATGGATTTGTTTATTACAAACACAATGCTTTTATCATCTGTTTGTATTCTCTTTCTGATAGCACCCATTCACTGCAGAGGATCCATTGATGAGCAAGTGATGTAATTCTAAATTTCTCCAAATATGTTTTGATGAAGAAACAATCCTACATTTTGGATGGCCCAAGGTTAATAAAAAAAATGTATGAAAAATTTCATTTCTGGGTCAACGATTTCTTTAAGCGTCTAAATACCTATTAAATTATTTCAGCATTAATGGAATAAATGGTTCATAGCAGTTTCCTTTCACTATTAGTTGGTGAGAAAGAGAATGGGAAGAAAGACATGTAATGAAAGTTACAGAGGATGTTAAAATATGAATATATCGTGACATGGAGAGTAACAGAAGAACAAAGTATGCCTGATGAAATGAGGTTAAAATAAGAGTGTAGATGTTTTGTGCAGTGGCTCAAACACAGACACACACTTAATGGCATATCTACAATGTGATGGAAGAACAGAAACAGGACACATACTAAATGATGCAAACTGTTGTGAATGTTGCTTTGTGAATTTTTAAAGTGGTGACAGTCAGGTGACTGATATGAAAGGTTTTAGGTTCACACATGCATTTTGTCATCCAATAGGTGACAAATTTATTTTCAAATCTTTATTTTCCTCTCACCTCTTTTCTTATTTATTTTAAATGTCTTTGATTTAATATAAGTAAGTGCTTTTATACAAAATTACTTAAAACAGTCATTTCAGTGTCAATCCTGAATCATTTTCCCCTTCCCAAAAGTTTTTAAATTACTTTCCATCTCTGTCTTCATAGTCAGATGGTCACATGCATTAGAAGGAAGTCAACATTATTCATGCATTTAATCATTTCTCTGCTCTCAGTTTGGCGAAATATATCAAACTGTGTGATGTTATAAATCCATTTTACAGTTCACTCACATGCTTCAGGCCAAGATTTGGACTTTAACAATTTGCTTTGCTTCACAGTGATAAACTCTGCTTAGAGCCAAGCAGCAAATGATATCAATTTTTAGATGTAACAAAACAAAAATGACATATTTATATCAATAAAACAAGACTATCTTTGTGAATAAGAATTTAATATTAAAAGATATCAATGACACAGACATTATTTCACCTGTGGCATTTCACAGCTATCATTTCATGAAGTTATGCTCGTCAATAGCTGAAAAAAGAGGCTAGTTCTCTTAGCCTACATATTTTAACTGAAGACATATTAATTTCTACTGTAGAATTGTAAAAAAAAAAAAAAAAGTCAAGATTATGGCTTGATCGATATTTCACATGTTCCACCAACAACAACAACAACACACTCAAAAAAAAAAGTTGTTGAACGAACTTAAAAAAATTAGAGTAAACTTTTCCACGAAATTTAATTACATTTTTCCACCAAAATCTAATTTGTTTGAAATGAGTTGTTGTAATCTTGTTGTATAAACTTAAATTACTTCAGTGAAGACTACAAAAAAAATTGGGTCATTCCTACTAGATAAAGTTTTGCCATGCCATGCCTGTGCACAAAACAACAGCAGGGCACAGTAAAATATAAAATATGATAAGCAAATAAAGAAACATACGACAGATAAATTAGGTATATACATACAAAATAGACAATGTAAATAGGCAAATTATATATGTAATAGTTGCAATCCAGCCGCTACATTGTGATTTTAACATCAGTAGCCTACACTCAAAAAAATAATTCATTGGATGAATTGTAATTGAGTTGGGCCTCAACTCAATTTGATCAAATATAGTTTAAATTAAATTGATGAAGTGATGTTTTTATGCTTGCTAAAACATTTAACTGGATAATAAATTGTTTCTACACTCAAAATAAATTATTTGTTGGATTTACTTAACTTAAGACATTAGCCAATTTGTTAGGCATAGATTATGATGATATTGTCACATCCATGGCATGCCCATAATTGTTTCTTTGTTATTGAAACAAATGTTTCATGTTAGCTGGTCCTCAACCCAAGCACATGCTCTACACTTTACCACAATGGTAACCCCCCAAAACACTAACATACCAGAAACTCTTTTAAATACAAACATAAAAGGACATTAAACATTAACAAGTCTCCCAATTTTATCATCTAAATAAAAAATGCCTAAAATAACATTTTATTTCAAGATTTACTCTCCTTATCCAGCCCTGTGCAAAGCATGATGGGAAGGGAAATCCACTTCCTAGTTACACAAGTAAAATCGAACGAAAAATATTCTTGTTAACTCAATTAAAAAAAACTGTAAACCTAATTTTTAAAATTACATTGTTTATATTTAATAAAATTAAGTTGGGACCATTTTACCAAGAGTTATGTTGTATGAGCTCATTTTAATTAATGAAATTGAACAAAGAGCAAAAATCATTTTTGAGTGCAGTATATGTATTTAATTAAAATGTTTTCTCAATGATTTAGTATTATTATTGTAATTATTATTATTAGATCTAATGACAAATAAATACCTTTTTATTATTATTGTTGTCATTTGTAGACCTAATATTAATATGATTTTACTGAGTGGTCTTCCACACATTTGTCCTTCAGCACCGAATGAAGCTGTGGAACAGGAAGTGTGTTTCCTAGGATGAAAGAGATCTTTTTGAAAAGGAACCTCATATGACTGATCAAGCCCAAAGTGAAACACTAGGATTAAGAGAGACCAGAGACATTTAGAAAAGGTTTGAATAAAGAATTATGTGGCATCCACATAATGTAAACAAAGAGATTATTAGCGTACTCTTCCAGCTGAGTGGTCAAATTTCCAATTTGTATATCACACCTTGCTCTCTGCTTCTAAAGATACACTCAAGCAAAGGCTTTGACTGAGAGCAGGTTATTTTACTCAAGGACACACAGAGATGCTCTGATTTGCCATCAAGGACACAGAAAAAAATTTAATAGGTATGAATTATCAATGTATCGTCATGGAAGACACTTTATTGTCTCTTCTCTTCGATATAATTCCACCATCTAACAGTATTTCCAATTAACTGGTTTGATAACTCAAATACATGCGATATGCATGTATTTGAGCATGGAACTGTGTGAAATATAAACTATTTAATTCAGCAATCTCCCTCATTGATGTTCACTCTTCTAACGTTTTTGCTCTGGCATTTAAAAGAACAAATACTTCAAATCAATTTTATTGATTTCAACTATGAGGCCCCTCAGAAAGTGTCCATTTCTGTTTATCTTTTATGTTGTTTGATGGCCCATCCTTTGATATAACCAGTTACAGATTGCTTCACCTGTGTCTTTACAATTCACATTACGTAATACACTTATACTTGAGATACATCACAATCTCATTCATCTTAAATTCTATCTTAGTTAATGGCAGATGTTTCTGATTGAGAAAGATGAAAGTTGCCTGTAAAGGTTTCATGAAGCATCTGCCTCTGATCTGATGCCCAGTAGAGGAATTGGCTGATGGTGCATGAAAGAAAACAGATATTCTGATATAGTGATATTCTCACTAATATTCAACTTAGCTTTGCTTCTCCAATAATTTCCACTTTTCTTTTACATTCATAATGTAAGAAGTTGATAAAAAAATTTGGTAAATAAACTAATTTATCTTATTGCATGGCATAATATGGAACATCTACCAACCAATACCATAAAAAGAACCATGCTGATCAAAAACAAGCGGTAAACACAGAGGTATACATATACACGATTAGTGAGGAACTAACTAAACCAGAATCAGGTGCGCACAGTTGAGGATCAGGTGTGCAATATATTACGGCTGAGAAGGAATCAACAAAGAAGGTCTGCAATATCTATACATTAGCTTTCCCATTCTTCTAAAAAGCAATTGTTCAGCTATGGATACTTTAGAATGGCCGGCAAGGCTTCTTAAGATAAAATATCTATATCCAAAATATAAAACATCTTTCAAAATATAAGCACAACAAAAATTCATATTATAAATGAAAAGTCAAAAGAATACAGACAAATACTGTAGCTGTAATAATGGGAAATTTTAAATTGTGAATGAAAATGAATCTGAGGATTAATTCTTAATAAACAGCCAAGATTATAGTCTTGCACGCACCGTTTTTGCCTGTCTCTATTTCTTCTTTCTTAAAGCTAATCTACTGCAGCAATTTGCACTTGTTCAGAAATTGACACCTTTTCCTCTCCTCCTAGCTGAAACTAATGAAAGGTGGTTTCTGGGTAGTTGACCTGAGGTTAAAAACATCTCTCTGTAATATGGTGTGATGCTCTCTGGATGCTTAATCCTACTGGGCTTTGAGGGATTATTCTCTTTTTCTCTCTCTGGCGCTTTCTCGTCAACTCAGTCCTCCTGTTATATAGAACATTCATCCTTCTGTTGTCTCACCTCCCATGTTTTATTTAAAACATGCAGGCATTATACATGTATCTGTTTTTTTCTATAAACTTACTGTTAAAAAACATCCATTCTCATGCACGCACGCATGCACGCACGCGCATGCACGCACACGCACACACACACACACACACACACACTCAAAGCTTTAGCAATTAGAAAGTGATTCATTTCGACATTTCCAAAATGATCAATATCACCCATTCCACACCGCTCTTAAAACAGTTCTCGTCTCTGTTAAACTTGAGCTTAATAGCCCTAATCGAGAATCCAGTTTCAATCCTATCCTCCCCAGTTCAATCTCAAACACTGTCATCCAAATCCTCTCATCATCTGCCAAACCACTTCAAGTTTTCACTGTCAGTTTATTTACAATTCTTTTTCTTCAATAGTGCATTAAAGTATTCTGTTTCGGAAAAAGAGCCTCATTTTTCTTTTAAACAAGCCTCCATTTTCCACCAGCAAGTTATCAATTCCCTCATCACGTCGAAGATCTGTGGATACTGTAACTCATGCCTGTCTCCAGTGTAGGACAAAAGACACCTATTTACACACACACATCATTCACAATATCAATATGGATGGACAGTGCTACCAGAGAAGCCCTATTATTGAACTAAGAAAGAAAGAAAGAAAGAAAGAATGATGAATCTCAGTCTGAATTTCATATTTTCCCAATACTTTTACAAATGTACTAGTTTTACAAGTGTCTTTAACATTTAAACATACGCTACTGTTTAAAAGTTTGGTGTCAGTTATTTATATTATCGGAAATTATTACTTTTTTCAGCAATGATGAATTAAATTGGTTTCAAGTGGCATTAAAACTTCCAGAATCCTGAATTTTTTTTGACATTTCCACAAAAATAAGAACCAACTTGTAATTACAACAGCAGATAATGGTTTCACTGTACACCTTTAGTTCATATAGATGGTAACCACACATTTTATGAGAACATGGACAAAGTTACACACAAGAGTTAGTGGAGATATTGATTTGGAGAGGAGTATAGTACACTACTGCACTGAAGTGCTTTTCCACAAACCAGCACAGACACTCGTCCATGGGGACTCCACAATCCCGGCTCTATTCTAAGAGTGTCTTATTGTCTTTGGTTTCTCTATATTAGGAAAGGATAAATTACCTCTGACCAAAGTCAAGCCAAGGACAGACAGCGGGCGGCAGAGGACTAGCAGGAACAGAAACCAGCATTTGCCCCCAGACAAGAAAGGGATGGTGGGGGAGCTGCCCCTTGACGGCTCTCAATTAGACAGTTCACCTGGAGGAAAGACAAGTAGGACAGACAGATGGAAATAGAAAGGTAAGGGAAATGCACAGGGGTGATGTCACTTGCTAGAGTTGAATAGGTGACCTGTTTCGGGGAAATACAATACAAAGGTTTCTGTTTATAACACTGAGAACAAAATCAATTGCATTACCACATTTTATGATGATGTATCTCTAAAAATACTCAAGATAATTGCCGAGTGAATCATTTTCAATATCTAAATTCGAATGTGACCTTTGTTGTTTTACTGTTCACAGAAAGTTTAGTTAATGGGCTGATGATACTAATCTCATGTGACTTCTTTCTTTACACACACAGACCTGTACTACATAGATTTGTTTAAAGTGCACGTTACTCTATATTTGAATCATTATATCTTGTAGCAGGCAGATTGAGACACTTGTGGCCACCCTATGTTCAGATAGAGGACAAACAGGTCCTGAAGGAGAGGATGCTGGTTAAGAGCAAGTCTAGCATAATAGATTACAGTGAGGTACATTGTGCAGCAAGCACTCTGTCTTAAATATAGTACCTCAAAAATAATATGATTAATAAATGAAGAGCATGTTGCAGTGTTTCCATGCTTTTTGACCTCATTTAACGGAATGACGAACATTACAAGAAGTCTCAGTTGCCAACACACATTTTCCTTATTGTTTTTATACTAAAATTATAAACTAACTTTAGACCTTTTTTTAACAGATTAAACTTCCATAATCGCTTTTATCATCACATAGTCTTGTAGAACAAATAATGGTCCAGTTTTCAAAATAACAATAACAGATATACAAAAAATGAAACAAAATGTTATGCAACAGAGTTTTCAGTCTACCACACAAACCAATACCACTATTACTCATACATCATACTGTATACGCTCTTAAGAACACAAAGCTCTCGCCTAAGGAGAATTCATTAAATAAACATTCACAGAAACACTATGTTAATTTAAATGTATAGATTTATTGCAATAACTGCTGTTATAAATCCTGGAGGAAGTAATGAATGACTATCTTAATAGTCCTGCAATATTCAATCTGCACAATCTGTTTATGTTATTGCATGTTTGGCCAGCATCCTCCTCATGTCAAACTAAAAGTTCAGAGAAACTGAGAGGGATGTACCGGTGCATAACATTTGGGCGGATCTAGTCAGAATTTTCTGAGAATTATTAATCTCTTATTCTGATACGTAAACAAAAGTAAGCAGAGGATATGTAATATTGTTTGTGTCTGATGTTTTTACAATTCATACAATATTATCAGTTCTTTGTGCAATTTATGTAGAAATTATATAATACTTACAATCTATAAGTCTATTAAATATTCATATTCAAACACCAATTATATATGTTTAATCTGTACAGCCATTAAAAATGTATTGACAGCTGTCAGGAGGTGGTTTGAATCATAGCACACCTCCTGTAACCACACTGGCTACATAGGTTTACTGTGTTTTGTTTACTCAGCGACAAATCTCAAATCCCAGTATTAACCAATCCAATCATAAGTCTTTAATAAAAGTGGCACACTGGAGCACAGCTTTCACAGCCTCAGCATGACTGTTAGTGATGATGAGGCCAGGTGGATACTGGAAGCAGAGTCTGGAGTCTTCTGACATTTGTCCCAAAGTCTCTCTAATCCCCAACCAAGTCACACTATGAGAAAACTCATCATTTAATCCTTGCTGCTGGAAATAACTGTGACCTCACTGCAGAATCTTGTATTATCAGGCAAAATAAATAAATAAATATGAAGATGGTTTTCAAAATGGCTGCATCTCTAAGGATGTCACATCTTTATGGTAGGGTATGATGCAAACTACACTGTTAGACTTTTTATTGTATTTTTGCGGTAACTTACTGGCAGCACTGTTGCCAGTAAGTTACTGTAACTGTCCCTTTACAGTACTTTAACTGTAAATGTGTTTTACAGTATGATGCCCTTACCGCAGTTTCATTTTGCAGTATGATGCTCTTACCGCAGTATCATTTTACAGTACAATACCCTTACCGCAACTTAGTTTTACAGTATATTGCTACAGCAATTTTACTATAATTTATTTTACACTATTTATTATACTATATCTTTATTTTGAATATTTTACATGAATGCTATTGAATTTAATAAATTCCAAAGAAGTAACTTGAGTCAATGCACAGCAGTACATTTTTATTCACTGTCACTGTCAATTACATTTATTTTATTTATTTAATCATTGTGATGCAACATTACAAATATATATATATATATATATTAATATATAGGACTAAATTCATAACAAATCGCATATAGAACTGAATTTATATAATTTAAATCATAACAATGTGTTAACAATACAAAAAAAAAACTACAACAAAAAAACAAACATGTAAAGCATCCCAGTTGGCTGGCCTCCATGCTGGTAAGCCACTGATGGCTATATAACTGAATTCATAACAACAAATCATGACAATATCTAAACAAAAAACATGAACAAAGCATCCCAGTTGGCTGGCCACCATACAGGTAAACCACTGATGGCTGATCTGAAACAAAACAGAGGGAAAATGAGGGAGAAATTTGTTTATCTCGTTATGTTATACTTTACATAACAACTTAGGTAACAACTTGTGCAACAGCAGTTATTGCCAGTATTGTTTCTGTTTAAATAGTATAGTTTTTTTGCACATCCTTGTCAGAAAACGCCATTAATTGCCTGAATGTACAATGACGTTAAAGGTACACTAAGTAAAAGTGTTTTTTGCTTTCAGTAACATTGTAACTGTATTATTGATGGTTAGACATTCTGTTGACTATATATAACAATGTCTGTGTTTTCGGTGCATGTGGGATCTAAATGCCAAAAAGTTTTAAAGGAAGCAGGACATTGCTCATTTCCACAAGCAAACCTATGGTTTGCTGTGTGCTGATGTTTTTCACATGTGTCACGTGAGATGAGGTCGAGGACTCAAATGCAGGGGAAAAAGTTCTTTAAATAATAAAATAAAACGAAGAACAAAACCAGCCCGAAGGGGAAAACAAGCAGGCAGGCAGAAGACTGGGGCACAGTCAGACATGAAACACTCACGACATTAGACACACGAAGACAACGGATCAGCACAGGACTGCAGACACAAGGAGAACTATATAGGGAGACAAACGAGGGTAACGAGGAAGACACAGCTGGAGCCACTGAAACAATGATTAAGTAACAAGATGGGAGGGGACAGACAATCGACATGGGAGCACATGGCACCAACAAACAACAAGCCATGTGCTCAACACAGAGACATCTGGTGGCCAGCCTGGGCACACCAGCAGGACCGTGACATAACCCCCCCTTTAAGGAGCGGATCCCAGACGCTCCACACACACTAAACAGAAAAATGTCTAGGAGGGAGGTGGGCCAGGCCCGTGGAGTGGAAGAGGGCCTGGAGCAATGGGCACACAGGGGTGCCAAGGTGGGGCTGGCCCTGGAGCGGGCTCTGTGAGTTCCCAGACCGGAGCGGTGTCCAGGACTGGAGTGGACTGCATGGGCTCCCGGACTGGAGCGTGCTCTGGAGCGGACTCTGTCGGCTCACGGGGCGGAGCGGGCTCTGGAGCGGACTCCGTGGTCTCCCGGAACGGAGCGGACTGCGTGGGCTCACGGGGCGGAGCGGGCTCTGGAGCGGACTCTGTCGGCTCACGGGGCGGAGCAGGCTCTGGAGCGGACTGCGTGGGCTCCCGAAACGGTGCGGACTGCGTGGGCTCCCGGAACGGAGCGGAGTGCGTGGGCTCCCGGAACGGAGCGGACCCTGGAGCGGACTCCGTGGGCTCCCGTACTGGAGCGTGCTCTGGAGCGGACTGCGTGGGCTCCCGGAACGGAGCGGGCCCTGGAGCGGATTCCGTCGGCTCCCGGAACGGAGCGGGCCCTGAAGCGGACTCCGTCGGCTCCCGGAACGGAGCGGGCTCTGGAGCAGATTCCATGGGCTCCAGGAACGGAGCGGGCTCTGGAGCGGACTCTGTCGGCTCCCGGAACGGAGCGGGCTCTGGAGCGGAGTACGTGGGCTCCCGGACCGGAGCGGAATGCGTGGGCTCCCGGAACGGAGCGGAGTGCGTGGGCTCCCGGAACGGAGCGGGCCCTGGAGCGGACTGCGTGGGCTCACGGGGCGGAGCGGGCTCTGGAGCGGACTCTGTCGGCTCACGGGGCGGAGCGGGCTCTGGAGTGGACTGCGTCGGCTCCCAGAACGGAGCGGGCTCGGGAGTGGACTGCGTGGGCTCCCGGAACGGAGTGGACTGCGTGGGCTCCTGGAACAGAGCGGACTCTGGAGGGGACTCCGTGGGCTCCAGGAACGGAGCGGGCTCTGGAGCGGACTGCGTCGGCTCCCGGAACGGAGCGGGCTTTGGAGCGGACTGCATCGGCTCCCGGAACGGAGCGGGCTCTGGAGCGGACTCTGTCGGCTCCCGGAACGGAGCAGGCTCTGGAGCGGACTCTGTCGGCTCCCGGAACAGAGCGGGCTCTGGAGCGGATTCTGTCGGCTCACGGGGCGGAGCGGGCTCTGGAGCGGACTCTGTCGGCTCCCGGAACGGAGCAGGCTCTGGAGCGGACTCTGTCGGCTCCCGGAACAGAGCGGGCTCTGGAGCGGATTCTGTCGGCTCACGGGGCGGAGCGGGCTCTGGAGCGGACTCTGTGACCACCGGGCTTGAGTTTACTGGAGACATGCCGGCTGCCCGTACAGACCTCATGGGGGGATCCTCCAGCTTACATACCCGCCTCGGGATCCCAGGGTGCACTGCAGCGCCATCTGCCGCCACTGGAGGAGCTGCAGCCTTGTCGCCCACCACCTGAGGCACACCAGCCACCTTAGCTGGGGAACGTGCCAAAGCCTCAACAAATTCCCCAAATGTGAGGTGGTCCAGCCCCCTCATCCTCCACCAGCTGAGGGGCTTGTCAAGGGCGCTGTTGAAGAGGTCCTTGAGGGCCTCATCATTGTAATCTAGCCCCTCAGCTGCACCGCTGAACTCCACGGCAAACCTCCTCACGTCATTGCCCTGCTGACGGCAGGAGCTCAGGGCCTCAAACTGGAGGATGCGTTGGTATAGGGGGCTGGAGATAGTGGCGGGTGGTGGGTGGTCCAAACCCCTCCTCTGCTGAGTCCTCATCTTGGCTGATCCGTTCTGTCACGTGAGATGAGGTCGAGGACTCAAATGCAGGGGAAAAAGTTATTTTTAATAATAAAATAAAACAAAGAAGAACAAAAACCACCCCGAAGGGGAAAAACAAGCAGGCAGGCAGAAGACTGGGGCACAGTCAGACATGAAACACTCACACGACATTAGACACACGAAAGACAACGGATCAGCACAGGACTGCAGACACAAGGAGAACTATATAGGGAGACAAACGAGGGTAACGAGGGAGACACAGCTGGAGCCACTGAAACAATGATTAAGTAACAAGATGGGAGGGGACAGACAATCGACATGGGAGCACATGGCACCAACAAACAACAAGCCATGTGCTCAACACAGAGACATCTGGTGGCCAGCCTGGGCACACCAGCAGGACCGTGACAACATGACTGCAGAAAATTCTTAAATCTGAAACACACAAGCTGCAATACTTGCACCTGTACATACTTGCATGTGCTCTGTTTTTTTTTTTTAATTTTTTCCTGGTGGCTTTGCGGACGTGTTGTGGATGTGTTGGTCCACCTTTGTCCGTTCTCAAACTATTCCTTACTCTCTCTCTCTCTGTTTTCTGGTGTGGCCCTTAAAAGAGCCTTTGGGTTCGTAGGTAGTGCCTGCGGACACAAAAGCAAAAGAGAGGAAATGAGGAAACTTCACTGAACATGGGAGAGATGTTGTATATGTTTGTGTAAAACTTTTTCCATCAATGACTATTTACTAATCTGTATGTTATGTAGGGCTGTGACGGTATTGGATTTTTTATTACCGCGGTGAAGCAGCAACAAATATCGCGGTTTTTTAATCTCCAAAGTTTCTGCTTCATATAGCATCAGCACGAGCGCGAAGGTGCACAGCCGACTAAGCAACGGAGGATTTGGTTTTCAAACTAAAGTAAAAGACTGCTTCTTAAACCAGAGAAGGTGACACAAATAACACTGATGAAAAAGAACGGGTTGAATGTTGAACACTTTCGTTACCATATAGC
This sequence comes from Gymnocypris eckloni scoliostomus, assembly GCA_027564155.1. Taxonomy (NCBI): domain Eukaryota; kingdom Metazoa; phylum Chordata; class Actinopteri; order Cypriniformes; family Cyprinidae; genus Gymnocypris; species Gymnocypris eckloni. The sequence goes on from CM050429.1 coordinate 6,956,483, forward strand.
ACTAGATTAATCAATGCATGCTGATTAACTTATCATAATGTTGTATAAAAAAAAAAACTGAGAAAGTTGCGAGCAGTGGGAAGAATGAGTAGAGCCCTGAATGACTTGGTCAAGAACGCATGCAGATTGTAAATGAACATGGAAATGAATAATAATAGTAGTCTTATTTATTCTTAAAACAGCAAATTAAATTAACAATAATAACAAAATAATATTAATCTCTATAACTTTGTTTTTTTTCAATATCTTCTGAGTTTAATAGGAATTATGGAACAGTCTTTGTCATCGTTTGTAACCCATTCTTTGTACAAATTATTAAAAGAATAACAACCTGAGCAAGCTGCAGAAACAACAAGCGAGCTCAACATGCCCCATGCTTAGTTCTAGTGATTTGTGGTAAACTTCGATTCATATTTCTTTAGACATTGTTTTTCGGGTAAGACTCCGTGGATATAAACGCACTTGTCCAAACGCAACTTGTTGCAAAATGTGTTCGTTGAAATGGATAGGTTGTAACAGCAAATTAGGATGTAATTAATATTATTTGACGATTCGTTAGGCTACATTTATGATAACAATATTTTTAAAGTGCAAAATAAAAGAGGCTTTTTCTTCCTGACCCGACGGTTCCCGCGAAATATATCTCGTTTCCAGAATCTCACAATTACATTTCCTCTACTGAAAGAGAGAGAGATAACAAATAAAAATGTAGTCTGCACAAAATAGATTTTATTTTAGGCTATTTATTTTATTCCTCTTGTCCAGAATCAAATTAGTTTTACATTTTTGTTGTCAACATAATTATGTGTCGCAGAGAGAAAAAATATATATATAATAATGTAGGCCAGTTTGTACAAAAATGTAAAAATAGCATATTTGTTATTTTATTTCTTGTCAAAATACAAAATTTGTTTAACCTTTGCTGTCAACACGGAAAAGTGTCGAGAGAAAAAAGACATCTGTCATTTATATGTATATGTAAAATATGAACAAAACCGTTGGCTTAGACATTGCATAATTAAATCTGTTTTTCATGAAACCAAACAATTTAACTTCCCTGAGAAGAATGTCCCGAGTCAGATTTGCCTGACGTGGCTTTCTGACCATTTTGCAGTCGGAGTTGAACATCCTTCAAGGACCACCTTTTTCTCCATCCTTTTTCTGCTCTGTCACTCATCGACGGGGCTCTGGGCAAAACCCTGCCGTGCCGCCCCCACTTCACTCAAATACGATTTTAAAGATGCATGTGAAAGATTGGATAATTTGTTTATTGACACAACTACATTAAAATAAAAGCGATTTGAAATACGTTTGTGTCAGGGTTATTTTTTGTCTTAATGCCTTTATTTTTCTCAAATACAGTTCTTAACACAACATATTTAACCGTTTAAACATGTATACAACCTTTCTTATATTTAAATTCGTTTAACAAGCATTTTAGAAGTAAAAATAAACATTTCATAGTCGCAAAAAAACAACGATGCGGCTCGTTTAGGTGACTTGGTTTGCTTTGCATAAAATCGTTTACTGTTTTATATATTAAATGAAACAACCCTGTATTTGACAAAAAAAAACGAAATAAGTCAGTGGCACTGGGAACTGCGACTCACCAGAAGAGAAGGCAAAATATCTGCGTGCACTCAATGCAAACGCAAACTCTGCGACTGTCATATTGGATATGGGTTACACAAAAACTACCCAAACATTAAAAAAAAATGTTTAATAAAATAACCGTGATTTTTAGAGTATATGTGCACACTATAAAATGAACCGGAGCAAGCTGGTAATCACTTAAATGCGTCAACCGAGTGACGGCGCGAATGATCGTTACCACTTCATCCTCTGATGCGAATCCATCACCCCGCTTTATTACACAAATTAAACACTGTATATGATAAAATAATACATACATTAGGATATAATCGTACCGTTCAGAAGCACAGAAGGCTTTAAAACTCATCAGACAGCACCAGCAGCAAAAGGAATTCATGTCTGGATAGTTTTCGTTTTGATGACATTTATGAATGTATATTAGTATGTTTTGCAGCCTATTGATGACGCGCAGTTGGGGGGGCGGCGCGGGAGTGGCATTACTATGAAGCAAATTTTATTTAGATGTAGAATAACTAAGCGGTGATAACGAATGCCCAAAAGATAAAGTACAAATATCGGTCCCTTTGCCCCCCTGACTGTGTTGCCGCCCCTTGGCGACTGCCTTGTTCGCCTAAATGCACACGCCGGCTCTGCTCATCGACAGCCCGCCTGATCTGTCAGAGTGCCGTTATGCACATGCTGCGCACTGTGCGCAATAAAACACATGACACCGAAGCACTGGTGCGTGCGTGCAGCGCATGAGCGAGAAGAGGGAGTAAAAACACACAGATATGCTGTTCTGAAAGGATGTCGGGAACGGGATATTGTTAGACGCCACAGTGCGGTGATGGCGGTGATGACCTCAACACCGCGGTTGGCATCTCATTACCGCGGTGAAGCGGTTATGCGGTTATCGTCACAGCCCTAATGTTATGAACATGGAAAATCACAGATGTGGGATGTTTGATCATCTGTCTTTACAATACATTTCTGATGACTCTAGTTGTTGCATAACATGCAGTTAATCTAATGTCAAATACTGTATCTGATAGTAAGTCAAAACATATACTTACAAAGCCAAAGATGCTCAGTGGTGTGGCCCTTAAAAGAGTATTTAGGGTGTAGTGCCTGCCTGACACAAAAGCAAAAGAGAGAGAGAGAATAAACATAATTTTCATCAGTGATTATTGACTATCACCATATGTTATGAACATGATAAATCACAGATCTAGGCTGACTGCTAAATGTATCACTTACACAATCAGATGACAGTCAACACTGAAAGAAAAGATAGAAGAGAATATTTAGCATACAACAGCATGTAAAATGTAATTACTGGTACTATGAAAATTTAAATGCACTGACTTTGAGACCTTCCTTCTATTAACAAATAAGAAGCCATAATAAAGAACGATTCTTAATTATTTAATGATTTGTAATTTTTCATGAAATTACATTTAATTGGAATTGCTATAAGTAATGTATATGTTAGAGATACTGTCTGCTGTTTTTTCTCTCTTATTTTGTACTCATTTATTATCTCCTTTATTACTTTGGTGGTGTAAATATATTCTGTATTTTACACATACTTCAAATGCTTTGGCAATACTTTAATTAAAATGTAATGCCAGTAAAGCAACTTGAACTTGTGTGTGTTCCTGAATAGAGCAGACGCACAGAGAGAGAGAGAGAGAGAGAGAGAGAGAGAGAGAGACGGGGAGAGAGAGAGAGAGAGCAAGGGGTTGCGAGCGAGAGAGAGCGCGCGCAAGGGGTTAAGAGCGCACGAGAGAGCCTTTGAGACACGCTACTTCAAATGACGTCACACGCATTTAACGGCATTCAACGGTAACGTTATTCGTTTAATTGACGAGTAAAATAGGCCTACACCATAACTGGCCGTAAAAAGACGGAAAACCATTATTCGTGTAAATATTACATTCGGCACGCCTACTGGAAATGGCAGTCAAAGCAGCAGTTTTGAGGAAAACGAACAGTCCTGCTTGTCATAGCCAATAGTTCGATTTTATTATTTGCTTTCTTCATATATTTTTATTGAATTGATATTGGTAATGCTTTACGATCAAAAAATAACTAATAAAATACATTTGTTGAAAGTTTGTAAACATAAATAAAAGTAGCCTACTTACCTCAGGAAAATCTGCAGCTGGCGTCTGGCGATCCATTCATAAGGGACGTCCGTTATGCGCGCACTGGACACAAACCTCAGTTTATATAACCTCTGCCAGGTTGTTGCGCGGGCTTTGCACGCGAGTAACAGTTTAAATTGTGTGATGTGTAAGTAAAGTTTATATATATATATATTTTTGTTTGTAATAATTTACAAATTACATTTGTATCACCACTTGTGTATTACCATGACATTACACAAATAATAATAAAATAAAATTATACCAGTCTGTATTTTTTTCTGATAGCCTATTTTGAAAAACGGTGGGAACCCAATTGTGGATTTATTATTATTTATTATTATTATTATTGTTTATTATTATTTCGTTATTTATTATAAATACTAATAGAACATGCGTATGGGTGTGTGATTTTTTTTAATAAATTTTAAAATGAGAAAAATGAATGCAGATTCATGATTTTCTTTCGAACAAGATTATAAACTATAAAACATTATCATATGACATTTTAATAGGCCTATATGTGCATATTGTCTTGATGTTTTCAAGAATCAATTGAAATCGAATTGGATCGAATTAAAGAATCGGCTAAAAACACATCTCTTCTATCTTTATTTGACCCTCTAACTCTAGCAATCTCTATTCTAATTCTATGCTTTAAAAAAACTAACAGTAGCATCTCTAATATTTTTGTATTCTGTTTTCTTTTTGTTTATCATACAATTAACAAAAGCAAAAAATGCCTCTAACACTAGCTTGCTCTATTCTTTTTCTGCTCTATCGGTTTTCTTTTTATTTATTATATATAAAAAAAACTTGTTAGTGTACTGCCTAAAGCTAATTGAGACTTGTCATAGCTCTTGTATATCATTGCTCTTTTGTTGATTGTTTCCATTGTCCTCATTTGTAAGTCGCTTTGGATAAAAGTGTCTGCTAAATGACTAAATGTAAATGTATGTTTTAGGCCTATTAAAATGTCCGCAGCACATTCAAGATACCTGTCTTCTTCATTTACAGTAGCACTACTGCTTTTGTGTAAACAGTAAAATACTGCAAATTCACATATACAGTAAATTACTGTAAACTTAATAAAAAATACCCATAATGCAGTGTGTATTACAGTAGTTAACCGTAAATCATATATATGGTATTTTACTGGACTTTTTACAGTAAATAACTGTAAAATTACAGCAAAATACTGTAAATTCATATACAGTAAATTACTGTAAAATTAATACAGAAATACCCATAATGCAGTGTGTATTACAGTAGTTAACCGTAAATCATATATATGGTATTTTACTGTACTTTTTTACAGTAAGTAACTGTAAAATTACAGCAAAGTCTAACAGTGTATTTGGTTTATTGTTTTAATAAAAGTTTTAGGATAAAACGCACAACAGATTGGATTATTTGGTAACACTTTACAATAGGATTCAATGAATTAACATTAGCTCCTGAATTAGGCATCATGAATAAACTTGGAGGTGCCTTTCTACGTTTGTGCAATTTTAAAATCTAAAGCTGAATTCTAGTCTTTAAAAACATGCGTGCATCAGCCAAAATTGGCCAGAAACTTTAAATTAAAGCCATGCACCAGTGCATCAGTACAATTTATTAAAATGCATTTTCCACTGTAAATTACTTGTGGATTTTTTACTCTGGTTTTAGATACAGCCAGAGTCCAACAAATTAGAAGGACTAGCAAAGCCGGGTGCAGATAAATCCAAAGAATACCTCTCTTCCACCACTGCCACTTTTCTCTACACACCAAACCTGACTGGACAAGTAGATACCCTGCAGGCAGACAATGAGTTTTTATGTGTTTGGACAGTCCTCTGTCCTCTAAGAAAATCACTGCATTCTGGCGTTGCATTGGGTGGAAAGAAAGAGAGGGAGAGAGAGATGTGCCATCATACAAGGTCTGTTTGTAATGCATGCAAATATTCCCTCTGTTTGTGTGCAGTCACAAATAATAACGTGATGTCACAGTAAACACTATTTGTGCACAAGCCGAGGTGACATTTAAAATGCAGTTTTAGCTTGAACAGCATTCACATGGCCATGTCTCCAAAACTTATTAACATTTAGCTTAGGGTAAAATACTGAGGAGTAACAATTCAGAGATGTTCTGATGTTGTATTGTTTTCTCTAAGTGATCTGGGGTTTTAAGCTGCACACAGATGGTTGTGTTAATAACAGCCAAACTGATTCAGAATGTCATAAGACAAAGAATATTCCCTGTTCTCCAGATGACAAAAATAACTTGCAGTCCTAAAAGCAGGGGATCCATGATTTGTGCAAACAATCTTTTCTAAACCACTTCTAATGCAGGTGATTTCACTATTTCAAAATAATTCAAAATATAGAAATGTAATGGGTACTCCTATTTTAATGCCTACTTGCAATTGAAATGGCAACGTTTCAAATATTAATTTTATTATAATATTAAAAGGGAATATTATTATTTTCGTAACATTACGTGTTATGATTTGTAATTTTATTTATGTTCTGTTTAGAACATTTACAAAACAATTTTGAATCAGAAATTTTCGTTGTGGACTTTATTTGTAAAAATAAATAAAATACACAAATATAGAATCATGAAAGAAAGCTAATGTTGAATCTGGCGATACATTAGTACAGGGACCAATTATCACTATAAGCAGATGCAGATTACTAGCATGTATTTTGAATTATCGTACTTAAAAAGCACATATTCTGCATTAAATTCAATTCAGGATTATTTGTATAGTGCTTTTTATGATACAATCGTTTCAAAGCAGCTTTAGAGGAAATTAAGTTTCAAAATGTGGTTAATTCTGTATATTGTCTGAGGGTTGGCTTCCTCTGAGGTTCCATCCCTAATCCAATACCTAAACGTAACAACTACCTTACTAAGCAGTAATTAGGAGTTTAATTAGGCAAATGTTGTAGTTAATTAATAGCAAGAACTAGACCTTAAATAAAGAATCTTTACAAACTACAATAGAAACATTCATAGTAAAAGATAAATAAATAAATAGAAATAAATACATAAGTGACTGTGAATAACTTAAGTACAAAACAAGTGCAATACAAAATATTTATAATTTAAAGATATAACTAATTATATTTAAAGTGTAAACAAAGTCAAACTTTAAGTGTGACTGGCATTGCAATGCTCTTGTATTGTGATAAAAGCCTCTGAACCTTTTTGGATAAGAACCCAGACCAATTTCTCCTCATTGGAAAATTATGGGGTATATAAAACAGACCAAATGGACCACTTATAACATGTTTCTGCAGTTGTTTTGAAATACAACCCCTCCTTGTGAAAGATCTGTAATGTTACATATATATGACATTGGGCGCTTATGATACATTTTTCATGTTACATATTCTGGGAAGATGAAACAAAAACCTTTTTCAGAAGTAAGATAGTTTTTGCATTTTATTTGCTTTGCCACAACATATTTCAAAACCACATAACTGTGATCATTCAATTTTACATCAACTATTTAATTTAACCAGAAAACTCGAAAATGTGCAAACTGAATACAAATAAATAACTACCTCACACAGGAGGTCAACATGTTAAATGTGCACGAAGATTTGTTAAAATATGCTGTAGTGTTTCAACACTAAAATAATTGAATCAGCTAAATTAATTGAGAAGCTCATTACCATTTTTACTTTTTTTCTTAATGTGACAAATACGTCACATCAAAATTCCACCTACTTTTATAAGGTGAATAGCCCGACGTGACATATGTCACCGCAATATCTTTGTAACTTGTTTGTTCATCTATTTGTTCGAGGAATGTATTAAAATTTAGAGTAATTCAGGTTTAGAGTAATCTAGGATATGTTATTAAAACATTAGAATTGTTTCATGGGTTGAAACATACCTTTTGTAACAAAAGCAAGCATTTTTAAACATTGCTGACACTACAACATGTGCTAACCAGACAGGACATTTTGGAAATGTTGCAACAAAAAATGCACAAATTGTCACATGACTGAACCTGGGTGTTCATATATGTCACTGGGGGACTTCCTGAGTTGAAAGTGGGGATAATGCTTTAAAAAGACCTTTCCAGATAATCACCATTGTTTGTGACATGTGCGTCACCATGGGTTCTCCAAGCGAAAACACGATTCTTAAATTTTAATGAAAGCTGAGTGCTTACTAATAAAAAAAAAAAAAGCAAACAGGTTACAATACAATCACCAACATTCTTTGGAATAACTCACATATATAATTCATTACCCCAAACTCTGAGATTCACAAATGGGAGAGGCTTTCTAACGTGCTGAGTGATCAAGTTGAGAGGAGGAGAGATTTAAAGCTGGACCTCAGGAGATCCAAGGGTTGCTATGAGCTCTTCTTAAGCACTGCAATGGAGGAAGTGTGAGCCTAGTGATCACGATATCACAAACATCTGACAGCATTTGCAAGAAGCAAGAATGTGACTAGATGAACAGTTCACAAACTCAGTGTAACAAACATGCCTATTCTATTAGTGACCTAGAATTAGTGCAGATTTTTATGCATAAACAATAATAATGATAATAATTTAAATTATATTAATACATTTATTTACAACAAAAAAATTGAAGGGTTTTCAAACCCTTGACAGCTCTCCCCAAAATGAAATTTAGATAAAATTTTGGTTATCGAAGATGTAGAGGAGTTTGTTTGTTCATTGGAACAGAGTTGGAGAATAGCATTACATGCTCATCAAGCAAATCGCTTTTCGCTTCACAAGACATTAATTAATGATTGTGAAAAAAAGATCAGTAGTTTGGCCTATTAATCTTATTTAGATTATTTTATATCCACATTTAAATAGTCTAATTTCAAAGTGGACTTAGACTTTTTTTGGACATCACTGTATTTACACGCACTCCATATTCACATGTATATAACTATATACTCCATATATCACAGGCCACCATTATGTATGCTGCAGTGACTGTTAAAAATAATTAATTGCAAATCCATTGGGACCAAACTTTAGTGGAAATTTGCTGCTCTCAGCATCTGAGTTTCAGTGACAGCCATGAGTTTCAGCTCTCTTTGTGGTTTGTGTCCTCGTGTTTAGCACATCATCAATTATAAACAGCATGGGGTAATCATAAGGGACATTTTAATACAAAACAGCATTCAAAAAAGAAAAAAATCTTTGTTCTTGGACAAAAGTTGCTGTATTTTTAATCATGCGTTATGTAAAAAAATGAAACCATCTCATGGGAGAAGCAGAGAGTAGTTGTGTTTTGGACCTCAAAACCTAGCGAAAGCAGACAGACCATGCAACAGATGGACACACATATCGCATAGCTCGGCTTTCTACATGGTTAAAACTCTCTCAAAATGCACAACTGCTCTTGCATTCCTACATTGCCTTATCTGACTGCATAGAGTTCCATATTCTCAGGAAACTGGCCCGTCTGTGATAAGATTAATTCCCATGAGCCAGTCCAAACAGGCTCTTGGCTGGGGCCTCCAAACCAAGAACATCGTCCAAAACAGGGCAGATTAAAATTCACAAGCCTGCAAACATATGCTGACACAACCTGCCAAGCCAGACAGGCTTTTATTGGACACCGTGGTGGCACATACGAGCCCAGACAGAATTTCAAAATAAAAATGTGCCGATATATGAGAGAGTCAGGTTGTTCCAAGATATCACAACTACACAGTTCTTGTGAATGGCTGAACATATCCTATCCTCCACAAACACTAGCCGAATATGAGCTGATTTCAAAGCGTACATCCTAATACGGCCTAATAAGCTCTGCGTGTTAAATGAACAGCAGAACACAACAGTCCCTGAGGCCTGCTGATGAAAATACAACTATATAAGTAAGTAGTCACGGCAAGTTGTCTATGATTCATAAAAACACATCTAGTGTTATTACAGATCAGACTTCATTGAAGCATAATTATGTTTTTAAAGAACATGGCTAGCTTCTTGCTATAAAAATGTAACCATGGAAACTGTGAATGTGTGTTGATGGGCATTGAGTGTCCAGCTTCCCATGGTGAGTGCTGAGGCATGCTGGGTAGCGGGTTTTGTTCCGACATTGCTGGTGAGGAACTGTATATTCATAGCTAAAGCAAATGGATGAGGACATTTGTATGAAAACCGGAGATGCACAAACCGAGTAGACTAATTTGATGCCATACGTGAAGTAGACGAGGATAGAGAAACATCACAAGTCGGTGCTGCCACCTAGTGTACAATAACGTAACTTTGAATCTTAGCATGTAGTTATTGAATACGGGGTGTGTATTTGCTTTCAGTGACCAGTGAGTCAGTATTTTATCACATTTGGACAATTTAATGTTTTTTTTTTTTTATTAAATTAGCAAGTGGGTCTGTCTTGAAAATAAAATGTTTAATCAAAGATGATAAATATTTTTTTACTTTCTTTCAATGTTGGTTTGCTAACTGCTGAATGCCATTTACATTTACATTTATGCATTTAGCAGACACTTTTATCCAGAGCGACTTACAGTGCATTCAGGTTATACATTTGTTGTCAATATGTGTGCTCCACTTAACCAGTCTGGGAGAGTTAGTGAATTAGACAGTTTTCAGAGAGACTACAAAGTTTGCCCTCTCTCTCTCTCAGGTGAGGTTGCTGGCCCATTTTGGGGAGTAATTATGGTGCAGAATTTCAGAAGTGGGAAAATGCAGCCTCATCATATTTCCTGGCTCTGCTAGAGAAGATGTGACTCATTAAACTGACTCCAGATCAGTCACATTGACAAAACGTCTCAAGTGGGCTGACCCGGTTTTCCGCTCAGCTAGTACACTCCCATGTTATACACAAGAGGGAAACCCCCATCAACAAACAATCACATACTGCTGCATGCCTATGGATTCAGCACTATAACCATGCTGTGAAACAACTCACCATTTATGTATTTTTAAGGCCACTGAATAAGCACCAATATGCAAATGACAAAAACGTTTTCTGAGGTCACATGCTTTTGAACAAGTTTCATACTCACAAACTGGAAGATTTACATTCAACTTCACATTTCTTTAGTAACTATCACTGAGCTTTGTGCATTAACAGCTTAAGGGAAGATCTGGATCACTAGTTAGACCAGTTTAGTGGGTGGAGCTTCTTGTAACATGAACAAAAGCTGATGAGACACCTAATCTAAAAATCACATTATTCCAATTCAGATCATTCCTACACCCGTTTCTCCTTTGTATTTTGGAAACTTGCTGTATTTTTGTGTATCAGGTTTATGTGTCTTTTCTAGCTCTTAATATTATCTTAAATTGGAATGCCTTAATTTTATGCAGTTTTCAATCATTTGATCAATCAGTAAAAGAGGGTGAGTTCATTTCATAGAATGTTTCAGATTAAAAAATTGAATTACTTACATAGAATGTATGTATACTAAAAAAAGGGCAAACATTTTTTGAATAAAAGGTCAAATGTTTTATTGTTAAAGCTATTAGATTTCAGTAAATTTTACTGCATTTTCAGTTTGAATCTAGCTGAACCTATAGAGGTAGATGATAGTCATCACATTCCTAAAACCAGTTTATAATCCTGTCAAACAACTTCAAAAGTGTTTCCACATTTGTATTGCACAAAATGAAATATGAATCCAGTGGTTAAGACTGAAACAGTAACACCTTACTCTCATTTCGTCATATGATATGCAAGGAAATATACAATAGACTGGAACTTCAAAGTAAAAAGAGGCTACACCGTAGGAATGAGGAACAGAACTTTCTGGATCTGCAAGTCCTCAGGGTGCACGAACCCAAACTTCATTGTGCCTGTTGAACAAATCCCATGGTGCATCATATCCAGCTGCATCAAACTGGTTTTCAACAAACTCCTTTCCTGCAGCTCCGAGGTCCTGCCTAAGCTGATGCGCATTCTCTAAGGCATCTTCATCAGATGCAAAACCACCAAACGACCTGTAATGACCAGCAAAGAGAGCATGTTTAAATGAAAAAGATTCAAACGGACAGTTTTTGACTGTCATTCTTTTCTGATATAACTAACCTGACGTAGACAGTACCGCCTGGGATGACTGTTTTTCTGATGGTATTATCATTGGGCTCAGGAATGTCCGTGTCAGACTGAAAGACGGAAATGGACACCTGTTGCTCTCCCATACCATCAGCTTCCTTCACTGAGACCAACACAGGCCTGGTCATGTCAATCTCCTTACCTGATAAGTACAATTATGATATACGTGTATAAAATGACTTATGTGATCATTTTTTTTAATGTTTATATAATATCAAATATGATCTAATAAAAACCATGAATTTAAAAATAGGGTTTAATTTGATAATATTAGTTAACATGAACAACACTTCTACAGCATTTATTAATCTAAATGTCAATTTGTACATCTACTAAAACACGTTATGCACTGTGAACTAACATGAACAAACAATGGACATTTTGTATAAACCAACATTAAGAAATGTTAATACATTCTCTATTAACGTACAGTATTAACCTTAGTTAGTTCATGTTAACTAATGCATTAAATAATGTTATGTTAAATAAGAGCAGAGCAGCTTACTTACTTTTATTGTTTTGACCGTGGTTGAAATAATACAGTTTCCAAAATCCATCCTTTAAATCACTCTCACTGGCACTCGCAACATCAGTGGTAATCCAATGGCTCACTTCATAGTTACGCTCCTCAAATCCCTTTTTATGTATTATTAACATAATGATATAAATATTTTAAAAGACCATACACAAAATATCCCAAATGACAAAACAAAAATTGTCAGCCTACCTCATACTGTTGTAGCACAGTGTACTCAGGACACTCACGTCCATGACAGAACCAGGGAGCTTCCCAACATTCAGTACTTGGGAAACATACAAGTCCAACCAGGAGACACACAGCGGAAAGCAGAGTCCTTGCCATTGCACTACAGGGTGAAAAATGTTGTCACATGTTGTTTGTGTATATGGTGTGTTCCTCATCCTGTAGACACACCTCTCAACACTTCACAGAACTCTCCCTCCCATCGCCAATGAACTACCATCAGTGTGACACCAGGAAAACAATAAGCCTAACCTGCTACAATACAATATAGGGTTTCTTTCTTCTATGAAACACAAAGCGAAAATGTAGTAGAGTAAAAGAGTAGATATTTTCCATGCAATTAAAAAGAATATACTATAAGCTCCAGGGAAGTATGCACTATGACAGATATTTAATGAATAATGACTTACAATTGTGTGTTAAACCCAGCAGCCCTGATCTATTAACTATCAGCATTGTGTCCTTGAGAAAAGCATTTTATCATTAGTAGCACCAGTAATAAGTGTTATGTAAATTGCTTTGAATAAAGTGTCAGTTAAATGACTAATGAGTCAATATTAAATTTATTAAACTGGCAAAGTTAGGGGCTGCTTAATGTCTGGTGTCTGCTGGAATCACCGGAGTTATATAAATGAAGGAAAAAAGTGGAACATTTCCACATAAATAATTTGGCTCTTTAAATTCAAAATAAAACTGGTATGCTGAACAGGAGCTCAACCGGTAGGAGCCATAATTCACATGAAAGTGACCCATGCAGAGTTCCTCCAGCACTAATCATAAAACAATTCTAGTGGAAGCAGCTCAGCACAGTCACCACATATCCCTTCATAAACCATAAGCTATCATGACATTTAAAGGTTGGCTGTGGCTCAGGTGACTGGTGAGATGTCTAAATTGCTTTCATTTTCACTTTTAGAGGAAGCTTTACAAGAAAAAGATGTTCAAAATATGCACGGATGCAATTTATTAACAGGTAAGAAAAGTTTGAGGTATAAGGTATACATGAATTGTCCCTAACAAAGATGCCTCTGCTTGCAGAACCAATTAATCTGAACAATCTGAGATGACCTGTTTTCTGACCTACATCTTAGACAATACCTGTTCAAATTAGCAACTCATTTTCCAAAACAGTGTTATGTTCTGTAAACCGATCTCTGTGTTGTGACACTTGCTTGATAAACCCACCTACACAGATCTTCAGAAGCATATTTTGTATGTCTCCCTAAACAGACACACCCAATTCAGTTCTTGCAGTCTCTACAAACGAGCTAATGAGTGTTACTTTATATAATTTGTATTTTTATTATTTTGCACTGTCCACTGAGCGGACCTGATTCGATTACATTTCACTTCTAATTATACCCTGTATAATTTATTATGTGACAAATAAAGAAACCTTGAACCTTGATGGGTGGAATCAGGTGTGTTAGATAAGGGAGACATACACAAGGTGCAGGGAAGGGGGTCCTCCAGGACAGGTTTGGGAAGCACTGCTTTAAATGGTACTGGGAAATAGTTTGCGCAAAACCGTCCCAGACTTTAGTACTGTACTTTTAGTTCTGGAACTAAAGCAGTGCGAAAGGCCCTAGTATCTGTCAAGTTATTTTACATGTATTTCTATTAGACGTCTTTTTTTTTGTAAATGTGTTCTGAACTGATGAGTTGTGCAGGTCAATCTTGAATTTTACTGACGGGGAATGTACGACGTTCAGCCAATTCTCTAAAAGGGTAAAGGGGCAGACAAAGAGGTAGAATAGGTCAAGTATGCAACCAAGTTTCCGATGAAAAAAAGGGCCATTATTGTAGACCTTGTTCTCAATTATGACCTCACAATTGCTGAGGCAGGTTGAAAGATGCAGCCGAATATTGAGAGATACAGTCGAATAAGATACATACGTACTGTATACATAACACACATATATATATATATATATCCCACATGCAGTAACGTACATTTGTAGTATTAACATATACAGGATAAGTGCATTGTACATTTTCAGTCTGTCATCAAAACCGTAGCCATAGTTTATGTCAGGAAATACTGACAGGGACTTGACTTTCTGATGGCACTGATACAGTATGTATGCCATATTGACATAAATATTTACTTTTGAGAGATAAAGACTTTGAGTAAGTTACAGGCTATTGCAATTAATCCATTGTGTGCTGCTGTTTGTATGAATTGTTTTGAGAAATGTATAAACTTGTTCGCCAATATTAAGAATGATTTAAAAAAAAAAATACCAAAACGATTGAAAAAAACTGTATAATGGTCACGTTGACGTAGGCTTGATTTAACACCACCAGGTGGCGCCCAATATCAAAAAGTTAGCTGTCTCCAAGAGACGGGGGCGTGTGACGGAAAAGAGAGCGAAAGAGAGGGAGAGAGAAAAATCACAACTCAGCCAGTCGAGCAATTTGGGAGGCTGCTGTCACGCACCCTGCGCACAGAAGCGACCAGCCGTGCGCCTTCCTCATGCGCGGGATCAGCACTGCACTGAGCTGGACAGGATGCTGACGGACAGATGGAAACACACCGAGTCTCTGCCGTAGAGACAGAGGGTCCACCCGTACAGCAAGTGTATAAGGAGGAGAAGCATTCGCCGGTACTCTAGGGCTGCATCCCTATCTTCAGCGGGGACAGCATGGACAGAACAGTTATCGTTAAAATGGTAGTCTCAAAAATTCGATCCTAACAAGAGGGAATTTGCGGGAAAGTGCGAACGAAGGATTTTACTGGCTTGTCGGCGATTTGTTTTATAGCCTAGCACTTCAATAAGTTGCTCGGGAGAATGGAAAAGCCTCAGCTGCAGTCGAGCATATCCAAGAGCGCAGAAGGTCCCTCAGAGGACCTTTCCAAACTTACGGATGAGGAGCTTCAGAAATGGAGCAAGGAGGAGCTGGTTCGCCGGCTCCGCAGAGCCGATGCTGAGAAGATGAGCGTCATAGTGGACCACAGCAATCTCATCCGAGAGGTGAACCGCAGGCTTCAGCAGCATCTCAACGAAATACGGGGGCTGAAGGTAAGGCGAGCCTGCGTTCAGGTGACAGGGTGTGGGCGAAATGGAATAACGATTGGATTAACCCCTCTTCCCTCCATTTCGTTTTTGGTACCACACAAACAAAGCTAATGTTAGTATAAAATAACTTTTTTAAAGCTTTCTGTGGCCTTGACAGATGCAGCAGTTAAAGCTTTTCACCTCTGACCTTTCACGTTTTGGACCTTTAAATAGTTTTTATTTTTAAATCCACATGTTCTAATATGTAGCTCGCAAATACAGTTATTTATGATGAGGTATAATGGGGCTAAAGGTCCCCGGAGTGCCTCTTATATGTTATTTAGTCATAGAACAGTACACGGCAACACTTGTCTTATGGAATAAATAAATAAAAAAAATTTTATAGCCAGATGTGTAAAGTAGAACCTGACAAGTCACGTTACAACTATGTTTTACAATAATTAAAAAATATTTGTAATAATAATAATGAATATATTATTTTAATAAAACATTTTATATCATTCTTTTTTTTAATGCTTCTGTTTGTGTGTGTGTGTGTATATATATATATATATATATATATATATATATATATATATATATATATATATATATATGAGACGCACACTGAAGCATTTAAAAATATATATAATAAAACATTTATTATAAATTAACATTTGTATTTAGAATATGAATTAACATTAATATTGTAAATACTATAAATTATAAATAATATTAATACAGACATATAATTAGCTTTTCCCCAAAAATCCTACTAATATTGAAAACTCGACTAGAATAGTCTACTAGAATACGTGTTGTCTCTGTTCTTCATACTCTGTCTTCTGTTGTGCAGTACTAATGCCAGAATTTGTTTAACTTCACTTTTATCAGTCAAACTGGCTTTGCTTAGACATCAGTGTTGAGTCATAGATTTGATTGTTCCAGGAGGTGAATCAGAAGCTGCAAGAGGACAACCAGGAGCTGCGGGACCTCTGCTGCTTTCTGGATGACGACCGGCAGAAAGGGAAAAAGGTGTCGAGGGAGTGGCAGCGCCTGGGCCGCTACAGCTCAGGGATCATGCGTAAGGAGGTGACGCTTTACCTGCAGAAGCTGAAAGAGCTGGAGCAGAGACAGGAGGAAGTAGTGAGGGAGAACCTTGAACTGAGAGAGCTGTGCCTCATGTTGGATGAGGAGAAGGGCTCTGGAGGTACCGGCGGATCAACGGGTACTGGGGACCAGCCGGCTGCAGGAGTTCAATCGATAGTCAGAGCAGCCTGTCTCATGCTAGTGGCCCTGGGCCTGGCCTACTAAGGGATGTGGGTGACGGGAGCAGTACCTCCAGCGCGGGCAGCACCGACAGCCCTGACCATCTCACACATAAGCAGCAGCTGTTGGGTGGCCCAGTTGGAGGCAGTCCTGACCACCTTTATAAGCCAGGCTCAGGGGAGGAGATAAAGGGTCTTGAGCAAAGAAGCCGAAGACATAGCACCAGCCAGGAGTATGCAGCACATACCTTTCCCCAGGTGTGCCGGTCTCGCTGCGGGTCCTTCTCCAGTCCGGACCATAAGGGCCTGCGGGGTCTCAGTCCAGAGAAACTTGTCAAGAGAGGCAGCCCAGAGCAGTTCTCAAAACACTTACTGGTGTCCTCTCAGCCACCTGGCAGCCCAGATATTTTCCAGAAGCACAGGGGTAGCATTGGTAGTGTGTGTGGGAGTCCAGAGCCCAAACAGATTCTATCAGGGACACCGGAGCACCTACAGAAGGGCCGTGTCATATCTGGGAGCCCTGAGTTGTTGAGGCATCAGCATGGCAAGTTTGGCAGCCCTGGCCGAGAGGTGGCACAGAAGAGGCCGGGCGTAGAGGAGATGTCCCCTCATCACCGGAGCATCTATAGCGGTATGAATGGTGGGTCCGATTGGAGCCTGCTATAGCACCCACAATGAGATATACGGAGTCCCATTTGAGTACACCACACGCAGAGGGGATGGTCATCCTTCATCCTGGAGCCAGCAAAGCCCCAATTCTCAGCCAGGCACTAAACCATTCCATTCAGCCAGCCATAATCTGCATTTAGTTTAGTTTTGCTTTGTTCAGTTCAGGAGAGGCAATGGCCAAGATAGAGCAGGGGCTTTAGTGTCTGGCTAGAGCAGAACATCTCATCTCTGGTAAAGGTCGGTGGTGTCCAGTCTTGGTCCTCTTGGGCCATGATTTTAGCAGGCTTTATCTGCTTCCTATCAATCAGCCACTGTACCTGTGCCTCCGAAACCATTTTTATGCTCTGGAACCCAGCTGAGGGAACACTGTAATCAATCAAAGACCAAAAAGCTCAGAGGCCCAACAAAAACCAGAAGACAGTGCTGCCCAGGAGGACCAGGAGTGGACACCATTGTATTTGCCATATGCACGCAGGTGAGTGGAGTGGCAAAGTATGAGTCAGCAGCACTAGAGAAGGAGCAGTGTTAAGAAAAGCCCTTTCTTCCCTCCTTTTCTTAGTTCCTACAAATTCATCATAACTTCCGAAAAAGACGATTTCCTTATTTCAAAACTTTGCTTTTCTAGTTTAAGTAAATCACACAAATTTCTTTAAATTTCAATAAGTTTTAATTTTACTTGAATTCAAATTTGAATTGCAATTCTGCCTTGTGTTAGTGATCTCATTTAAAATGTAAGAGTTTATTGGAATTTTAAAGGCATAATTGTAATTAGTGACCTCCCTGGCTCATATGCTGAATGTTGCAACCCACAAAACATCTTGAATTACACACAGTTATATACTGTACGTATGCACAGATTGCACATAACACCCAGAATAATTTCAACTCTTACAGTAAACTTCATTCACCTCCATAGACCCAGCATAATGCCTGTTTCACACATCTACAGTGCGTATGCAATCCATGTGCGTTACGTATGCTGTGCAGAAGCAGCACAGACTCATTGTGCTTTCACACAGGACACGTTTGCAGTCCGCTCGTGATCCACGGCTGTTTACCACAAACACATGATTTATCCATTATTTTAAATTTCAAATCCAAACGTCGTTAGCCTACACAGAAGTGCTTTTTTAGAATCGTGATCCTCTTATCACAGTAGGCCTACAGTTTCACAATCTTTCATCGACATATTCACGTTTAAACTCGATTAATATAAACATTGTATTAAATGCATTTGGCTATAGATTTGTATATTAAGTTGCTTAAGCAAGTGGAAACACATTTTAAGCACAGCATATAGCCTACATTGTGTTTGGCTATCACAAATATTTTAAATCAAAACCACTGACAGAAACAGTCGGATCAGTCTTAAAGCAAAATCACTAATTTTGATTTCAAATCCAAACGTTGTTAGCTATACTGAACGTGCTTTTCAGCATTGTGATCCTCTTTTATCACAGTACACTTACACAATCTTTCATAGACATATTCACGTTTAAACTCAATTAATATAAACATTGTAATAAATGCATTTGGCTTCTAGATTTGTATATTAAGTTGCTCAAGCAAGTGCAAACTAATTTAAACACAGCATATACTTTTCACAATTATTTTAAATTAAAACTTTGCACTGATAGAAACAGTCGGCTCTCGTGCCTTTTACATTTTAATTAAAACTGTCCCGCGGGTCTTAAACAACTTTCTTTTTTTACCTATAAAATACACACCGCAAACACACTGCAAACGGAGTATGTGTGAGACAGGTGTAAGGCTCATAAACACCTCAGCAGTAGTAAAACAAAATTAAAATTCACACACACACCACAATGTGCTGGTACAGATCTGAGCTGGGTCTTGTCACGCTTGTTCATTTTTATAGCATCAACTTGGTGATCTTGCTTGTAGTTTATGAGTTCAAACCAATGGCTTTGGTGCTGCTGTTTGAGCTACCTAATACTAATCTAAGTTATTGTATCCTGTCAGAATTACACTTTACTGAATTAAAGAAAAATGATGGAAATCCTCTTGGTGTGAATTATAAAATGTAAAATGTATTTGCTTCGAATAGATACTTCATAGCTTTGTGAACAGATGCTGACATATCAGAAAAGCTGCAGCGCACATTATTGTAGGACAAACCACGTGAATGTGTGCAGAAAGAAAGGGAGGACTATCAGACTCTCCTCCTCATGTGTAGCACTCTCTCCAAAAATCTTCTGCTAATGATTTCTTGGAGGAGAAAAGTGCTGAGTTGTGTGGCTTGCCAAGGCTGTGGGATTCTTCCTGAAGCTGTGTGCTGTGCACCTTGCACTGCATTTAATAGGAAAATAACATCTGCTAATTAACACCTGAGTTCACTGACCTAAATAGATGCTCTGCAGATCTCAAACTAGAAATAGTGCTGCTATTCTGATGAAGTGGTTTCAAATGTGACGCTTAGATTTATAGATTGTACATAAATATAATGATGAAATGGTAGAGTTATTCAAGCATCCTTCCTCCTAGCAGACGAATGGTTGATTTAGTAGCTACTTTTATTTTATATCCTGTGGTTTATTTCTTCTTTGAGTGCACAAAGGCCTTGTATGCAAGCTTGGTACCAGACAGCCTGTACTGAGATCCATCCTGCTGCTGATTTATGTCTTTACACCACAAGCTAACAAAGAGAGAATAAGCTATTGTTCTCTTTCTCGTTCCCTTCTTACAATCACTCACTTTTCTTGAGATACACATTTGTGTTCTTCCATTATTTATTCAGACTAAAACGGTCTTTTCCTAATAGTGCAGATCCAATTAAAATGTTCCACTGATGCTCTGGGTTGGTGCATATCCTCACTTTTCAATGTGCTTACTGCTCCAGATCCCGCAGAACTTGCATTTCAGTAGAGACTAACAATCCCCAGTGTGTCTAATTAGTCATAAATACACATTCAAAAATATATTTTTGGTTAATCAGTAAAAATAAACAATTTACACTCTTCATGGAACCACATGCTCACATTCTGAGCAGGGAATTAGAGTTCATCCCTGTTGGCCGTGACCAGCCAGTCTGGATTATCCCTTAAGAAGGTTTTTAACAGTCGGATTTCTCTTTTTCTCCTCCCTTCCTGAGGTGTGTCCTGCAGTCCACAGTAACTATGATGTTTTTGGCTTTGGCTTTTTTGACCAAACCAGCTGCTTTATAGTCGACGTGAGGTGGTCAGTATCTATATGTTCAGAGAGGTTCTGGTGTAGGCCACTTGTTGGTGGTTTCATATTCTGTGAATTACACAACAAATAGAACAAAATGAGGTTTGTGAATGTAAAAAATATATATATATATATATATATATATATATATATATCTCCTGGTGGAATTCAAATCCAGTTATTATTATAATTCTTTAAAAGGAAACTCTTTATATGTTTTGTCATTCTGACAAGCGTTGAGATAAAAGCAGAAATTAAGGAATGTTTTTTTTTTTTTTTTGTCACGTTCTAATGATTTTTTGATTACTAGGCATAATAAACGTATATCAGTAAAATAACAGCTGTAAGCAGTCTGAATTAAGAGTTTAAAGAGAAACTGTTAAGTTTTCTGTGAAGGACTTCAAATGTTATTTGCTTTGAAAGATGTTTATACATCTAAAAACTTAGAACTTCAAGCAAAATATTTGGGGCACTTTGACAGTTACTTAACAAATAATCAACTCTCATAAGAACTATATCTCACAAGAGCCATAACTGCTTAACTTAATTGGATTACAGAAGTTACTTTGAGTTCAGGGAAAGTTATGAACAAGGTTTAAAGGTTAGTTTACCCCAAAATGAAAAAGTTCTGGCATCATTGACTCATGCTTGTGCTGTTCCAAATCTTTATGACTTTCACTGAATGTAGAGAAAAATTTTTTTCCACTAAGGAAAGTCAGGTTTTGACTGACCCCTTCAAGTTTGTTTTCTGAGCACTTTCTACTCCAGTTGCGCCTTTTCTATGCAGTTTGTTAAGCTTGAAGGGTCAGAACAATGTGCATTCTAAAACATCCAGCCCCGACCTGCCCCACAGAAGACCTTGCATTTGACCTTGACTGACCTCTCTCTACAGCCTATCTGCTTTAAATGGGGTCTCCACCTACTGTAAATGTTCCTCAGGGCCCAATGTTGAGAAATCATACCATCCATCAATCAGACCATCTGTCAATGTGTTGTGTAAATAATGAATATTGCTGTAGCTCAGCTGCATTTGCATTGGTAATGTGACAGAACAAGCACTGCTGGCTGTTCACGCTTCACGCTTTGTGGGCTTTCGTCGTAGTTGCAGGCTGATGTGGTGGTGGTACAAGGCTTTGGCCCTTTTCAGTAATTTAATTTGCAATCTGTGGAATACATATCTAATTGCTTGCCTTGACATTTAAGTGGAACTTAATTTATTTTCCTTTTATTTCTCAAGAGATAAAGGCCCTGGCGATCGCGGCTGGCATCAGACGGCTGTTTTTTGCTCTCTTGCTGGGGAGCAAGGGGTTATGTAACAGTTAGGAAACAGTTCTCAGAAGCCTGGTATTAAATTAAATCTACTCAGCTCTTTGCGACCTGGCCAATGACTGATCTTGAATGCTCAGTCATAATTAATGACTGTCTGCTTGTTTTATGGTTTAATGAAAAATTCTAATCCTGCTAAGCTGTGTCCCAAACAGACCGCAATTTAGCCCCCCTGTGATCGCCGTGTGCGTTTGCTAATTCCATAATCTATTCATTGTCATACGGACTTTGGCACAAAGTAATTTCGATGTGCTACATGTGGTGTAGAAAACGAAGCTGATGAGACGGTTTCTGGGGAAAATAGGTGAGCACACTCGTGGAAGTGGAGCGCTACAGTGTTTATTGATCTCTCATTAACGCACAAGTGAGCAATTGATTTGGGCTTTCTGCTACTGCAACGAAGAGGAGAAACATTGAATTTAAGATATGCGGAGTAGACAGTGGAAAGGAATTTAGTAAGAGATAAATGTAGCATTGATCGCTACATCATTTTAGTTAATAGAAAAGATATGCAGGTGTTGTTATACTTTCAATAACTGCTTATCAATGGGTACACAATGAAATAGGTTCACTGAAATATCTGCATATTTTGACCCTTGGGAGGAGTCTCTGAAACAGTTGGAATGCATTATTTTCACTGATGTGAAAAGTGAACAAGTTTGTGTATGCATCTATTAATTTGTATGTGGATTGCAATCATAATGCTTTAAATATCATACCCCTTGACCTAGAAATAATGAATAATTCAAGGGGGCAATTTTTTGTAAAATATTAAAATCTATATTCAGCCTTATAGCCTTGTTATCAGCCTTAGCAAAGCCTGATCTGATATGGTCTGCCCCTGTATGTATGTATATATATATATATATATACATGTTCACATCAAACAAATAAAAAACAGAGCATAACACTAACAATGCTAAGTTCATGGATTTTATTCCAAAGAAATACATAAACTTATGAAATGTATACCTTGAATGCAAAGTAGCTCGCTTTGAATAAAGGTATCTGCCAAATGCATAAATGAAACTAAAATGAGTGTTGAATTACTCATTTTCATAAACTGCAGTTCACAGAACAATGCATATACCTCCTACAGTTTTAAAATAACTTCTCAGTTTCTAATAGTTTGGCATTTGCTGCTAGATGAATCACTTGAACATTTTTTTCTTTTTTTTAATCAGCAGAGTATTTTTCACTTCCACAGTGTCCTTCAGACTTTCAGACAAAGACTGTGCAAGACTGTCAGTGTTTTTATTCAGGATGCTCTGGCCCATATTTTACAATAAATGTAAATAATCTCACTGAAAATGGTATATATTATTAATCTCATATTTAGCCCTTGATCTCTCCCGTTCCCTGGAAGACCTTCAAGTGTGCCAACAAAAGCCTTATGTTCCTAATGAAACCCAGTGCCATCTCTACCGATACTAGCCCCTGTGCTGTCCGGAAACATGGAGAGATTATGTAAGATATTAGGAATTCATGTTGAGAGGACCAGAGCCAGCATGCTCTCTACCTAGAACCCCTGTTTACCCCTTCCTGCTGACTCAAGGCGTAAGGTAGAAACCATTGATTGCTAACTCAGAAAGAGGGAACATGAGGGCTTGCAGTGGTCAGGATCCCTGCAGAGCTATTACCCAATCTACAGATCTCTTTCATGGGCTCATGCAGTAGCCCGAAGGACCACATTTAACCTAACATTATGTGTGTTCTATAGAAGCAGAAGAAAAATATATACAGACATTAAGATGTTTACTTTCATTGGAAATGCTGAGACAATAGGATCTTATTCTAGGAAAAATCAATGTCCAGTTAATGGGAAGGTGTTCACTGTTCACACACACATCTTTATGAAAGTGTGTTGACCTTTGCCAGTGACACGTATGTACTAATGGCTGGTGTTTGTGTTAGTGGTTCAAGTCACTGCAATATTGGTATTTCAGTTTAAATGGTTAAATATGTTAATAGTTTAATAGTTAACCGTGCAAAAAAGCATTCTGACATTTTAGTGCCTTGATGTTTTTATTGTAAAACAAGACGGAGTAAAACATAAAAAAATACTTGAATTATTTTGAATTCAAATACTCATTAAATTTTTAATTATTTTTTAAAGAGTAAAATAGCAAATGTTTCCTGAGCATCAAATCAGCATATTAGAGTGATTTCTTAAGGATCATGTGCCCCTGAAGACAGGACTATTGGCTGCTGAAAATTCAGCTTCAAATTCAGCTGCTGAAAATTATTTTCCTAAATATATAAAAAACTGAAAACATTTAATTTATATTGTAATAATATTTTACAATATTACATATTAATACCTCTAGGTAAGCATTAAATATTTATTTCAAAAACATAAAAAAATCATACTGAATCTCAAATCCCAAATTTTTGAGTGATAGTGTAAATACATTTTGATCAGCCCATGTATTCCACATGAACAGAACCCACGACATTGCTTTTGCTATGTTCTACCAATTAAAACAAAATTAAATAAAGAAACGCTGTTTCCCCTGTGAATTGCTCAGAAGGACGAGGCCAGGAGACCAGATGATATAAAATAAACATTACTTGGATGGTATTAGCAAGCTAGGAAAGACTAACTACTGTCAACTTACAACATTACACATGATGACCTGCTCAATAGAACCTTTTCAGTTTTCAGTGTTAGCATGCATGAATATTCTAGGTGCAAGACAATTTATTTTAATGGGCAGATACATGCTAAATATCCACTATGTGTGTAGCTGCATATTAGCTCCGTTCCACTCTGCTCTCATTGAATCTCATTTATTGTATCTGGCTTTGTCACCGTGTCCACAGCTCTCTCTCTTCATATGGTCAGGAGCTGTGACAATAGAACGGTCAGGAAAGAGCATTCAGTGCTCAACTTCACAAATCCCCACCTTCTCAGAGCCACACACTCAAAGCTAAGAGATAACAGCGAAAACATAGCAACGCATTGTAAATTATGGTGATCAATTTGAATATGTCATACAAATCTGCTACAACACTGGGCCTTTTCTCAGCCCGGGGATCTGGGCTTAAGCCCAGGTAAGAGTGTGCATTAATGCAGATCTGCTAGTGACTATCTAGAGCTGTTATGTGAAAGACGGCAGAATGTAAGCCCTTCTAAAAAAAATAAGTATTTGTGGTTTATATTGAAAAGCTTTCTGAATACAGACCTACTTTTGAATATCAGTCACAAGAGAAAGACGCTTTTTGAGTCAAAATCGCGGAAGGCTACATAGGCTAATCAGTTTAAGATGGGAAGCACCAAATTAACCAGCATAAACCAGCCTGGAGTAATAATTTGTTTTAGTAAGCATGCTAACACTAGCATTTGTAGCAGCTAGGTTTGTTAGTTAAACCTTGAACTGCTTGTTTTGAATAAATATTTAACCTAAAGTTAGCCACTGTCAGTTCAGGAAATATATGGACTTTATCACAGTGATCTAGCATGTGTTTTTGTATGCATGTTTAATGCATACTTAATGTCTGTATTGCTGAATGGAGATTTTTGTACTGTTGTATAGGCAGGAATAGACTGCTGTGCTATAGAAGTGAAAAGTGAGAGATAGACTGAGAGACAGAAACAGAGAGACAGCGGGACAGGGAGTGAGGTGAAACTCTTTTTCATGGTGAAAGCACTGCACTTTTGCTCTTGGCTTGTACAGCCGTGTCACATTTCTAGGCATAGGCAGAAAAAGACTGTAGGACACTCATGTATCAGCTTCAGAAAGAATGCTTCAGGCAGCATTCTTCCTTTATATGTAGTTTTATACATTAATATGTATTCATATATACTTATGAATGTATAAAATATAAGAAATGTTTCACAGCAATGATGCCAATGTGTGGTTTTAGTGTAATAAAATACTGAACCCAAACCTTTCCATTTTAAGGTCTCTGTGCTTATCGTGACGCACAAGCAGCAGTCTACTTCAGCTTGTGAGTCATATTACGCAACCATCTTGCATTATGAGTGCAATATTAGTATACTGTATTTTCTTTTTTGCTTCTCCTCCTGGCACACTGCAGTGTTACAAGGCTAAACTTTTTTTCCAATCTTTAGAAAACCCACTCAGAAGAAATCAATCACTGTGATTCAACTACTTTTTCGAGTGGACAGCTATGTACACAAGTGCACACACATGCAGTTAACAACCGTAATAGAAGCAATGGAAGCTAGAAGAGACCAGCTTGCTCAGAGGCAAACCCTCACTTTCCAGCTCCCGAATCTACACACAGACTATAAAAGAAGATTTAGACTAAATTAAATTGGGCAACAGAGCCAGGTAATTTGTAAGGCCATTAAAATTAATGCAATTTCTATGCAGATGTGAGAGGTAATACTCAGGGAGGAACCTCAAACCATGCAGTGCCCTCTGTGGGAGGAGGGCAGTGTGCAGGCAGCTAACTGTGGGTATTTATGGACTCCCTTCAGCATAAACAGTGCTATTGCGCTCTTTATAAATCATCTGAATGCATGACCTGACATTCATTTTGAAATTCATAATGTGCTGACGGAGTTTGGAAAATACAGCCACACTAAATGACCCCTTTTTCAATTTATGCTCATAAATATTTCATTATATCAGGGAATTACAATCTTCAAAACCAGAGGAAAAGATGGATGGATGGAGATATACATACAAAACAGTGCTGTGTGAGAAGTATTGAAGGGTAATTTAGACTCAATTTCAAAACCTAGTGAGGTGCCTACAGATGCTGCATTATAAGGCGTCATCAGGGGAATCCCAGAATGCACTGCGATGAGTTCATAGAAGAAAAAAATTCTAATATGGCTGATGACAAGAGAGAAATTGAAGTTCCCCTCCGGGAACATCGAGCTGCGTCGAGACGCTAGGGGAACGCCATCAGCGTTGTCCAGCTCTGAATCATATGTGTAATCAGTCAAAATTGACGGCCAGACGTCAGGTGCGGTGACGTCACGACCAGGATGCTTAAAAGCACGTGATGTGCAGCCGGCGCCAGCTTTTTTGTCATTCAGCAAAGCTCTCTGTGTGTGTCAGTCGAATGTGTTCTGTGAGTCTGTTACTATCAGATAGGAAATAAGAAAGTTTATTCTTAAAAGATAGGCAAAGAAAGACTAGAAGCAGACATATCAAAGGCCAATGAGTAGATCACGTTACAGACTGTGTGTTCCTCTCTGACTGGAGGCGAAAACTCTCTTTGAGGAGGGAGTTTTTCACCTGCGTCCTCGCAGCACCTGCCACGCTGCCGCTGAGGCGGAGCAGTGGCTGTGCTCGCAGATGATTAGATGGGAAGATTAAGACGGGTGATCCCCTATCTTCTTTTCCCATCAGATCCAGCGTCCGCTGTAATGCATTGTGCTCCCGCTGCACGCTCCGAGTGTGTCCGCGCCTATGATCTCCAGTCCCGCTGCTGCTGAGGCACCGCGGTGAGTGAGATCACGGGAATCGCACATAGATCTGGCGGACGGGTTGGAGACGGGTTCGCCCTATTTCCACCTGTATTCCCCAGGTCTAGCGCTCTCTCGGGATACACACAGTTTTTGCGATGATCTGGCTGGAGGCGAAAACTCTCTTTGAGGAGGGAGTTTTCACCTGCGCCCTCGCAGCACCTGCCACGCTGCCGCTGAGGCGGAGCAGTGGCTGTGCTGCAGATGGATTAGATGGGAGATTAAGACGGGTGATCCCCTATCTTCTTTTCCCATCAGATCCAGCGTCCGCTGCAATGCATTGTGCTCCCGCCGGGCACGCTCCGGTGTGTCGCGCCTATGAATCTCGGCGCTCCGCTGCTGCTGCTGAGGCACGGCGAGTGAGATCACGGGATCGCACATAGATCTGGCGGACGGGTTGGAGACGGGTTTGCCTTATTTCCACCTGTATTCCCCAGGTCTAGCGCTCTCCCGGGCGGAAGCCTAAGCTGTAGTTCTTCCCCTTGAGTGAGAGCGCTAATCTGCAGCAGTTTCTCTCCAAGAAGATTTATTTGTTTTGTTCCGCAACGCCGCATTATGGTGATTCTCGGTTCATTTATGCACTTCAGACCGTGTTTACTTGTCTGGGTGTTTGACTGCATTTAATTTTGAATAATTAACTATGCATTTTATCCGACTATGAAAGTTAGATATATATTTATACATATATATATATATATATTGTAGAGAAATATATACAATTATATATCGTATATGACATACAAGAGCCTCTTGGGATAGCTTCTCAAGTGAGAGCACAATGTTTACCTCTCTTCCTCCAAGGAGGTTGAGGTGGTCAGCTTAGCTGCTGGGCGGAGCAGCCCCAATTGTGTTCCAGCTCCTTATTCGGGGAATGTCACTTCTCGTACTCGCCAGAATCGGAGTCAGAGTGACGCGCCCGGGCCAAGACGGATCTGCGGATCGATAGTCTTCGGCCAGAACGCCTGATGCAGGGCCTTGAGGGCCGGCCCCTCTGGGAAGAGCGGTGTACACCGCATTACACGGTGCCGTCTCTCCTCAGTGCCCTCAGGAGATCAGTCTGCTAACCCTGCCAGTGTTCTAGGGCACAGCGGTCTCCAGCGGCGCTTCTCTCAGTCTCTTCCGCCCAGAAATGTAGCGGAGATGGGAGGCTCGCCACCCCTTGAGGGTCTCTAGAGCAGCTAGATCGGCCGTCCCTGCCGGTCCTCCGTTCCAGGGCACCGAGCTAGCCGCTCTAAGTACACCAGAGGCCAGTCTCAAGAGACTGGTTCCCTTAGTAAGTCACCTGGCGGTGTGGGAGCCCTTGCCAAGCGTGTCTTATTGGGGTCTGCCTGAGCAGACTCTGGTTCCTAGTCTTCCTTAGAGATGACGTGGGTCTGAGGACCGTCATTTCCAATAGGAGGCTTCTGAGGCAGTCCTGATGCCAAAGCCCAGGACTGGTGAGGCAGGCCCTCTGGGGAAGAGCGGTGTACACCGCATTACAGTGCCGTCTCCTCAGTGCCCTCAGGAGATCAGTCTGCTAACCCTGCCAGTGTTCCAGGGCGCAGCGGTCTCCAGCGAGCGTTTCTCTCAGTCTCTTCCGCCCAGAAATGTAGCGGAGCTGGGAGGCCCGCCACCCCTTCGGGGGTCTCTAGAGCAGCTAGATCGGCCGTCCCCTGCCGGCCTCCGTTCCAGGGCACCGTGCTAGCCGCTCTAAGTACACCAGAGGCCAGTCTCGAGAGACTGGTTCCCTTAGTAGGCCACCCGGCGGTTTGGGAGCCCCTGCCAAGCGTGTCTCATTGGGATCTGCCTGAGCAGACTCTGGTTCCTAGTCTGAGGCCTTAGAGATGACGTGGGTCTGAGGACCGTCATTTCCATTAGAAGGCTTCTGAGGCAGTCCTGATGCCAAGGCCCAGGACTGGTGAGGGCAAGCCCTCTGGGGAAGAGCGGTGTACACCGCATTACGGTGCCTCTCTCCTCAGTGCCCTCAGGAGATCAGTCTGCTAACCCTGCCAGTGTCCAGGGCGCAGCGGTCTCCAGCGGCGTTCTCTCAGTCTCTTCCGCCCAGAAATGTGGCGGAGCTGGGAAGCTCGCCACCCCTTGAGGGTCTCTAGAGCAGCTAGATCGGCCGTCCCCTGCCGGTCCTCCGTTCCAGGGCACCGAGCTAGCCGCTCTAAGTACACGGGTCTGAGGACCGTCGCTCCTTAGGAGACTTCTAAGGCAGTCCTGATGCTACATCCCAGGACTTATGAGGGCAGGCCCTCTGGGAAGAGCGGTTTACACCGCATTACACGGTGCCCGTCTCTCCTCAGTGCCCTCAGGAGATCAGTCTGCTAACCCTGCCGTGTTCCAGGGCGCAGCGGTCTCCAGCGAGCATTTCTCTCAGTCTCTTCCGCCCAGAAATGTAGCGGAGCTGGGAGGCTCGCCACCCCTTCGGGGGTCTCTAGAACAGCTAGATCGGCCGTCCCCTGCCGGTCCTCCGTTCCAGGGCACCGAGCTAGCCGCTCTAAGTACACCAGAGACCAGTCTCGAGAGACTGGTTCCCTTAGTAGACTATTCGCAGCGTGGAACTGCTGCCAAATGTCTCGATGGGTCACGCACACTGTAGAACAAGGCTATGTGGCGCTCTGCCGCAGCCTTTCTACGGGCGAGCAAGCTCTGGTAATGGAACAAGAAGTGGGCACTCTCCTGAGGGAGGAGACCATCGAGGTGGTCCCTGCTCTAGACAAAGAGTCCAGGTTCTACAGCCGTACTTCATTGTTCCGGGAAAGGGGTTGCGTCCGTCTTAGATCTAAGCTAACTGAACCGCTCAGTCACACGACTGAAGTTCAGAAAGCTCTCTTCGAGCACGTTCTCTCACCAGATCCGAGGACTGGTGGTCACGAGCGATCTAAAGATGCATACTCCTTCCCCATCACAGGAAGTTCCTGAAATGTGCTTTGGGGGCAAAGCGTGTTAATATCGGGTTCTTCCCTTCGTAAAGGATAGGAGCAGCCATCCCAGCCGAGGCAGGCATCCAGCTCCGCTAAGGGGCTGGATGCTATGGTACAATCGTGGCTGAGGCTTCGTCTGTCGCCTCCCCGATCGCTCAGCTCCTGGGAGTTCTAGAGAGTGCGCATGGACGGGTCCTTCTATTGAAAAACCCTGTTCTGGCCGGGCCGAGTATAGTCTCTGACCCGATTTCTCTCCTCGACGGCTCTCCATGGGGATTCCGTCAGGAGGATATCCTCTCACTGGCAGCGGGCATGATCTTTCACCCCGCTCGGAGTTGTGGAAACTATGGGTGTGGCTCCCGAGGGGCACAACTCATAGCCTCTGGTCTCTCAACTGAGGTTGCTGAGACCATCCTCCAATCTAGAGCTCCCTCAATAAGGAAACTGTACGCCCTGAAGTTGAGACTCCGGTGCGGAGACCGCCAGCTTGATCCAGTTAACTGCCTGTTGGGACAGTGCTGGAGCTCTCGAGCCCGTTTCTCCGCAGAGTTAGCCCACTCCACCCTGAAGGTCTACGTGGCGGCTATAGCACCTACCACGCCCCTCTTGGTGGCCTTTCAATAGGCAAACTCTCTTTTACGTTTCCTCCGGTGGAGGCCAGGGTGCTTATGCTAAGTAGTGGATCTGGATGCTCTCCTATGACCTCGAGTCCTCTGATCTCCCTCGCCTTTGGGAATCAAGGCTCACTCTACTTAAGGTATGGCGGCCTCCAAGGCCTTCTGGCAGGTGTACCTGTGCAGGACATCTGTGACGCTGGTGGGTGGGCTACGCCCTAACTTTCCAGGTTCTACGACCTGGCTCTGAGCCACCCCTGGCTTGTCTTTTCCCTTGCCATAGCTGTGCACTCCACACACTAAGCAGGGATTTGCAAGTATGGCGGCGTGGATATCTCGTTCCCCTAGCGTCTCGACGCAGCTCGATGTTCGGAGCGTCCCAGGTTACGTATGTAACCCTGGTTCCCCGAGGGAACGACGCTGCGTCGCGAGGGCCATACTTCCTGCATCCCTACTAGAGCTATGCTTCATTCCTGGAAGCTGGCGCCGGCTGCACATCACGTGCTTTTAAGCATCCTGGTCGTGGCGTCACACGCACCTGACGTCTGGCCGTCAATTTTGACTGATTACACATATGATTCAGAGCTGGACAACGCTGATGGCGTTCCCCTAGCGTCTCGACGCAGCGCCTCGTTCCTCGGGGAACCAGGGTTACATACGTAACCTGGGACGTTATATTTCATTCTTTTACACTTTGTTGCTGTGTTATTTTTCTGAGTATTGTGTTGCTGCCTATATTTTCAAAATCAATCACTTACTAGATTTATTGATTATTACTTCCTGTAGGCGGCTCACTAAGTTTTAGAATAGAACAAGGATATGTCTAATTTTGTACAATTTCTGAGTATATACTAAATTTAATTCAGTATTTATTTCTTAACTGTTGATGAATTATGTGAAAAATAAAGTGGTTTCAATCATTAAAAACAAATTATTTTCACATTCTTTATGAAATTGATCAAGATTAATTGCAATTGATTCCACCTAACATTAAAGTTTTCAAATATACTTTAATATTGCAATAATTTTACATTCAATTTTCAAATGAATTTAAAAACAACATAAAGACAGTATATTTGTAATATGTTTAATGGCATCTTTTTATAACTGAAGGCAAGTATCACTGATACCAATACTACTGATGCCTCTTCATTCTCTTCATTCCCTGTCCATGCAATTTATATATAATAATACAAAAACGAGTTTGTTTGCTGGTCTTAGATGGTCTTTCAGCCTAGCCAGGCCGGAACTTGCAACCTTCTCTAAAACAATTGAACAGACCAGCAAACTGTTATTTGAACACTCACAGCAGGTGTAGTCAGTCATCCATGTACTGTATAGTTTTCCTACTGTATCCCGAATACTAATAATTTGGACATTCTGCTCACATGTGAGTTGGGAAAAGCCTGAGGCAAGAGACTCAGGCTGTTTATGGTTATTTACAGGGCTGACATGGATGTGTGTGGAAGCTACTCACAGAGTCGTCACAGGGAGGACATGATGTCATCTGTACAGCTGAATCCAGAGGCACATGTCAGTCACACAACCTTTAGATCTTTAAGTAAAAACAGACATGCCAGAACACCCAGGGTCACAACACAAGCTGCTCATCTGCCTTTCTCTGTCACTCTCACCATAATCCATATACACTTGTACACCATACATATTGTGCTTAATAAATTAAAATGGAAAATTTGATCATTACTTACTCCCATGTTGCTGTCGTTATATTTGTCAAATACTAATATTTCATGCAACTGAACCTTTGCAAAACCCCTCCCCTTAGTAACTGCTGCTAC
Source organism: Gymnocypris eckloni scoliostomus (assembly GCA_027564155.1). Taxonomy (NCBI): domain Eukaryota; kingdom Metazoa; phylum Chordata; class Actinopteri; order Cypriniformes; family Cyprinidae; genus Gymnocypris; species Gymnocypris eckloni. The sequence goes on from CM050429.1 coordinate 6,989,257, forward strand.
GTGCGACAAGCCATGTGGCTCTCTCACGCCATACGTTCTCACACAGTGAAATTTACATTGCATTGCAACGACAGCATGCCAACAGACAAAACAGAACAGGTTACTTTTGGTATGAAATATAGTCTCTGCTTTCAAATGTTGTCTTTTAAGAAATTCAAACAATAAATTCAATTTTGTGGTTTTTTAATGTGTCGTGACAGATCACTGTAGCACCTCAGTTCAAAAGGCATGTGAACCAATCATATTTTCATATTTACTATTTATAGCATGAAATAAACATGATCTGAAAGTATCTTGTTTCAACTGAAAAAAGACGTCGATTCACACCATTTTCGTCCACCAACGTTAAACTACTCTCTTAGTCTGGTTTGTTTGTCGGACAAAATTGCAGATTCGGTGTTATGATTGGTCAGATCACCTGTCAATCAAACTCCCAGCGAAGGGGCAACTGAACTGGTAACTGGAGCATTCAATAATTAAAACACCATAGAAATAAAAAAGTGATCCATATGATTTATGTACTACTGTCTTCAGAATAATATTTGAGTCAGACTTTTCAGTAAATTACTTTTACTGTACACAAAATGGTCAGAGTGAATTTATTTTACTCACAAGTAAATAATTACAGAATTTGGAGTAAATAATCCATTTAATATTACTGTTATCCATTTTTTCTCAACAGATAAGATTACCAAGCCTAAATACACAGCCCTACCTAGATGCACAGGCTTCCACTTCATTTCAAAATAACCATAAAAGCCATTGCGAAAATGTAGTACTTGAACATCTAATGAGAAAGATGTCGTCTTATGTGTTTTAGTTTGTGCAGATGGTCTCAAATGACGAAGAGACTCAGTTTTTCAGTTATCTGAGGTGTCATTTTTTAAAGTACAGTATGTGATTAAGCTCTATTGGGGACACACATAGAATTTATGGAAAATCTGAAGCACTGCTGTGTTTTGGGATGAACACTGGTGCTTCAGGGAAATTGCTTCTAGAAGCTGGGTCAGTAGAGCAGCCCACCCTCCACCAGTGTGTGAGCGTGTACATGTTAGAAAATATGTCCGTTCTCTTATTAAGACTCGCTTTTCACCATTTAAACCTCCATTTTAAACAGTTTGCCATCTATTGGGGAATTCTATGCCTTATATCCTTTGCAATAAGGGCTTTGTACACCTATGAGAAAAGGTTCTCCCCAGGGAAGACTCTCTCCTGTGCTTGTTAGGAGAGTGTGTCCCTGTGTGCTGCAGAGACAGACTGTCTTCACCCTGAATAGTGATTATTGTATAATTTACCCTGAGGGAAAGTACTTTGCGTAAACTATTTGAGCTCTCTGTTTTTTTTTTTTAAATAGTGATTTGATATCTTAACTGACCTGATTTCCTTGATGGCTTCCCATTGTTTCCTACTTCATGACAGCACATACACAGTGTTGAGGGCATCATGATATAAAAAAACAGTCACGCAGATGTGCTTATAAAAATTGTTATCTTTTGCTTGTAGGAAATCGGTGAGGTTCATCGGGGTCCGGATTTCAGATTTATTTGCAAAAGCTCATTAAGGGTTGACCTTGTCCAGTGGGGAATATAGGATGGCCGGAGGATTCCGGCAGTGGTGGGAAGTTGTGGCTCATTGTCATTCATTCCTCGTTAGGGCAGCAGGGAGCACAGTGTGTTTAAGATAGTGATCAAGTTTTCTCACAGAACATCCTGTTAAGTAGGCCATTGGGCCATTCCTCCTCATCTCATTAGTTTTTCACTTTGAAGTCAATCGCCTCCCATTATGTTTTGTTTTAGAGCGTTTAAAGCATTAATATTTATGTGCTCCTCAAACCTGATTCTGAACTCCTGACCGTTTCTATTGCAGATGACATGCAAAAAAAAACTTGCCCACATTGTATTACCTACTGTGGCACTGAATAGTCTACGATTTTGCTAACAATTTTAAACCAATGTTCAAATAGTCTGCAGAAATATAAATCACAACGAGAATACAAATTAAATAAATGTGAAATAAATGTAACACTTAAATCTGCTAACTGGCAACCATATAAAGGGACAATATTCTCTGAAAATCATAGTAATCTGTAATTATTAGCATATCAAATCTCTAGCCTGGAACATCAGATCACTAAAATGTAGAGCTAGAGCAGCAAGGTTTGTGGTGCGCTTATTGATTCGTCAATAATCTGAATGTGCACCAACATGTAAATAATATACTAGGAATAACTGAATCATGAGTGTTTAGTAATTTTCGTCGCCCTTCATCCATGAAATTTGGCCCTGGGCCCCTTGAATTCAAGTGACAGACATTAATATATTGATAAATGTATCCCGAAAGTCACCTTGGGCTATTTTTTGGATTACAGTGTCTCTCTGATAACGATACAGCACAAAATATGCAGATAACTAAATATGTGTGTTGATAGATTCAGATGTAGTCGTATTGTCTTAGCTGTCTCCTTGTAATTGCTGAATGGTCTCAACCAAAATGTGGCTACTGTGTGCATGTGTGTGTGTGTGTGCATGTGTGTGTGTGTAAAAGAGAGAGAGTGAGTTTTTTTAACAACAGAATAGCGTGTCTGCTCAGAGGACATCAAAGCCAGTCACTTCTCTTTTCGCTTCCGTTTTATCATCTCTCCATTCATCCACTAACAAACAGGCCAAAGGTCCAGTGGACTGATGCGAAAAATATTGTTCCTGTGTGCTTATTGACTCACAAGGCTACTTTATCCTTTCTGACACTCTCCACTCTGCTTCCAAATACTGATCTGAAAGGTTTAGGCTTTTCTATGGCAGCAGAGAGCATAAGCCTTGAATCAGTATGACACTGAAAAAAAATCATAAAACTATATTGGATATTAATTAGCAAAGAGACAGCAATGTTATTAAAATAAATAAATAAAATGCATCTATTGCATTTATTTGTATGTTTATGAGCCCGATAACCGATATGCAGAACCGATATTTATTTACTGTTTATTTACTGTTATATAGTGCAGTTAGAACATACTTCAACATACAGAGGTTTTTCCTCTTTGCAGTTATTTTTTAAGTGTTGAAAATTAGCAGTCTTTCATGTTAAATGTAATCTTCATATTACAACAATAAAAAACATTTTATTTATAAAAAGCATCAGCAGCAACAACACTAATATTAGCAATAAGCAATATAAATGTAGAATGTCTAATGTTTTCAAATGTAGAAAATAAATAAAGGACAGGAGTCCTATCAACTTCATTTTAAACTACAGTTGTAGTAGGTTTATAAGCTGTTTAATAGGCCTATAAAGTCAAAAAATAATCACTGGATAATGTTAATTCGAATATAAACAAAACATCTTATTTTATTGCATTTCTCAACTGGAATGTTATATCAGAATTATTAATAATGTTTTTGTCCTTCTAGATTATGAAATGCCTGCTGACAGTGCGGTTTATCTATGCATTTACATAGAACTATACTCAAACTGCGATCGCTCACGGATATAATAAATAATTAATTTCCATAGGGTTGTATTTATTTTAGGGCTGTCAATCGATTAAAATATTTAACTGCGATTAATCGAATGGATGTCATGAGTTAACTCGCGATTAATCGCAATTAATCGCACATTTTTATTTGCTCTAAATGTACCTTAAATTAATAATTTACAAGTTTTTAATACTCTAATCAACATGTGCATGGACAAATATGGATGCTTTATGCAAATGTGTGTTTATCATTATTATTGAATAGAGCATAAAGAGAGCATAAAGACTAGACATGTTTCAAAGGTAATAGATGTTTTTCAAAGCTCTGCTCTTCTCTGCCGCACGCTGAACAGAAACTGAGCAGACAGACGGAGAGCGCAAGACCTCACGCGGCAGTACTGGCAATTCTCGGAGACTAAATAAGGCTTGGGCGCTTTTTTGAAGGGAAAAAAGTCGCTAAAGGGGTCCACACTGTTGCTAAGTTGGCAACACTGTGCATCTCCATTTCTCCAATTATGGGTTGGGCCACGGGTCAAACAGAAAATATGCGCTGCGTTAAAAGGAATTTTCGTTAACGCATTATTAACGTTATTAACGCAGCGTTATTAACACGTTAACTTTGACAGCACTAATTTATTTCGATGTTTATTAGCTAAATAATGGTTTTGTAAATGTTACTACAATTTAGGGTGTTTTAAACAAGTGAACCTTGTTAAAAGTTACATGCGGTGGCCATGGCCGTGCTGGAGCATTTCCTGAGCATCAACCTTCTGAGTGAACAGCAATATGAAGCGGCTTCACGAGACTAAAGATGAGCATATACAACAGAGAGAGAATTCAATTCAGTGCTTTTATTTCCAACATGCACTCATTCATGGCTGTATTGTTTAATTCAGGCAAAGTTACATCTTTATTGGGACAGGACTTGACGAATAATTTTACACGACTCAGTGAGTTGCTCTCTATTTCTTAGAGCAGAATATTTCTCATTCAAATGCATCATTCATTCAAGCTGCATAAACTACATAACAGGCATTTATGTCATGCATCTAATTTGTTCATTAATGGCTGTTAAGTTAAATAAAGTTTACTAACTACAGCAAATCAAGTACCTGCACGCCGTTGTTGTTGTCTCGTCTCCACTCAGACGCGCTGCAATGGCGATCCTGCGCGCAATTCTCAAAACACCCTCAAGATGGCGGGGTTTATCATTGAATCCGATATTACAAATATAATATCCGATTATGGTAAAATGCTTAAATATCGGGAAAATATCGGTAAAGCGATATATCGGTCAATCTCTAATTTGAACCATGTTCCTCTTGCATGCTAAACAAAAGCTATGCCACTATCACATCTTACACTTGAAGCCTCTAGCGGTCAACATGGAAATGTGAGAAAATATATACATGACAGCCTGAAACTGGAGCAAGTTTGGCCCATGCTTCTTTCTAAGAGACTGAGAGGTATTGGTTTGTGTCTGCTACACTGCATCTCGTAGGATTATTCATTCTGTTCTCATTTTAACCTGAAAGGCCGGACTGCAGTGTGAACTGGCACAGATGATGAGAGAGTTAGAGAGATGGCTGATGGGACTGTTTAATGAGAGGCCCATCAGCTGACCTTGTGAAATACTGACTGATTACAGCAGAGGTGAGGGGAAAAACAAAAGAGGAAGATAGAGAAAGAAGCAGAGTCAGTGACGTGGGTTGGTTATAAAGGAAGAAGATAACATACACCACTGAATCAGCCTCTTGTCTCCTCATCACTTTAACATGCATTTACATACAGTAGATGCACAAAAATGGCCACATAGAGCCTGAGAAAGTGAGTATCAGTGTCCTGTCTGCATCTCCTGCTGGAGCACACCTGATCCTCCTATGTTAATGAAGATTCTACTGCAGTGCTGCTGCACACTTTCAATACATTCCCAGAACAACTCCGCACTGCTCATTGCTTTGCTACAATGAGCCATTGTATTGAAATTCTTCATTTCTGTTTTCTCCCTTATCTTTATAGTTTTCTGCAACTAATTCAGGACAGACCACTTAACTGTATTAAAACTTAGTTTTGTAGATCCACAGTGGTACTCAAGGGGTCAACCAAGTATTTAACTCAAACATATCTTTGTGAGAAAAAAAAACATTACACAAAAATAGTTAAGGTTTGTCCAAAAGGAATAGACAGTTTATCCAAAAATAAAAATTAGTTAAAATTGACAGCCTTAGAACCACCAAGATGTAGATGATTTTGTTTCATCAGAATAGATTTGGATAAATTTAGCATGACTTGATATGGGTGACGTCAGCATCAGAACGTGATCATCAGAAGTAATCCACATGACTCCAGTCCATCAATTAACATCTCGTAGAGTGAAACGCTGCATGTCTGTAAGAAACAAACCCATTATATGTGCTTTTTAACTTTAAACTCTACCTTTTAGCCAAAATATGAGCTAAAATCTATACTAATGTGGAAAAAGCCCATCCCCCGTTGTCCTCTTGCATCTAAATTCACCAACATTTGAGTTTAAAACTGGACTGTTTTTGCTTGTAACAGTGCTTGATCTGTGCATATTCCTCTCCTGATTCAGACAAGATGACTCTCACTGGAATAAGCAATATTGTAGATAAAGGCCTCATATTTTAGCCAGAACCAACAGTTCGAAATGTAAAAATTATTTGATGAGATTGTTTTTACAAACAAATTTGCTTCAAAAGATGTTAATTGTCGGACTGAAGTGGTCTTTGTTACTTGTGGATCATTGTGATGTTTTATAATTTGTTTTGAATTTCACTCTGACGGCACCCATTTATTGCAGAGGATCAATTGGTGAGCAAGTGAGGTAATACTACATTTTTCTGATAAAGCAATTTTTTGTGGGTGAACTATTCCTACAACTGTGTACTTGAGTAATCATTATTTTGACATCTTTGATATGTAAAAATGCAACAATTGAAAATGCAACAGTTTTATTAAAATATGTAAGAGGTTCTCACTCTCTGTATTCACATTTTTAGACTTTCCATTTTGATTATTCTAACTATAATATATAATTATAACTATAATTATATAATATATAATTATAACTATAATATAACTAAGTAGTTATACTTTTGGAAATATATAACACAAATTTTAAAATCTCCCCTTGAGAATGTTTTGCATTCAAAATCTAAAGTGGTTATTTCATTATAATTTGCATGCTGAATTGCCATTGTTGCTGATTTTAATTTGTGTCACACATGTGTTGATTCTCATGGAGCTGACAGAAAACGCACTGTGCTGAGTTGAAAGCTGGTCTGATGTGGCATTTAATTTATGCAGAATCAAAGCCATAAACCGATGCTAACCTAAAAAATGATTATTCGCTGTCTTGAAAGTACTAGTTTTTTGAAAGTACTAGTTTCTCCTTCAGGAAATGCAAATATATTTTATATGCAAGCACCATGCCCAAGAGAACATTTTAGTTTATTTTTACATCTTAATGCCTTAATTGAAGAACAAGGCCACAGACAAGCTAAAAAAGTCAACTCTGTCAATAAAAATAAACTAATTGCTACCAGAGGAAAAGTTTCTACTCCAAACACATTGAACTGAAGACAATACTTACATGTTTTATGGACTTTTTTTCTTTCTTAAGAGCTTTAACATCTTCAAGCCACTGCACTTATTATAGACAATGTTTTACATTCTCAAATAACATTTGCACTATAAAACATCTCTATTACTACCAGTGTTAGTGTGTGTCTCTCTTGGGGCAGGGTAGGTTTATGTGTTTGTGAGTGTACAATTTATTGCAGTCATTTGAAGCTGCAGAGGGCAGAGACAGTTTGAACTCAGGGGTGTTTATTAAAGATATTGACAAATGCAACATGTACAGAAGCGGGTCAGAGGTTTAAGCACCTTCATTCATCTCCTGTACCACTGTTCTGCTTCCTTCAGCACCATTATAATGTTATTACCTTACACCGATGGAGCTCTGCAAATTATTAGGATTTAAATAGATCAGGTATTTTCATCAAATTAGAGTTTTTGACTAGCAGTACTCTGGCATAATTTGGGCACATAACAGCATCTTTCTGCAGTAAAATAATTCACTTACCACATTTGTTCCCAAATACATATTCCTTATTTTAGCCATTTGTAGTTCTAGAAGAGGATCATACAGAAAACGTTTTGTTTTTCTATATTTTTTTTATATAACGTCTAATAACATTTTACTGAAAGCTGTATTTTTGAGGCATTGGTAGCTCCTTGATTTGATTATGCTTATTGATTCTCACTGCAATTGGTTTGAAAATTATTTTATGTTTATACTTATGGCTATCCTGCAAAGCAATATACTGTATAACACACCATTTTAAGATAGATATACAAAAATGGATTGGAGAAACCTCCTTTTTCTTTTTCCTTCGAATAACAATTAAAACGCAATCAAAACTCTGCTTCAAATTTAAATTGGTCCTTAGTCCAATGTGATGTCAGAGCATTTCAAAAGTGTTTCAAAAGGCAAAAATGCTTAAGGACATATGTACAAGACAAGTATTATTATAATTTTCCATCATAATTCACAGACTACTACAAATCTAGCTGCAGATGGTATAAAAACATTAAGACAGACAGACAGACAGACAGACAGACAGACAGACAGACAGACAGACAGACAGACAGACAGACAGACAGACAGATAGATAGAAGGGATGCAAGATACAGTTAGTACACAGTTCAACACGTACCTCGGTTTTTAAAAATAGTTTTTGATTCGGTTCTGAAAGCTTGGCACATCAGTGTTTTTTTGTAACAAATCAACAACAAAAAAAATCCTGTAATCCTCTGTACACTGATTTATTTTTGGGATTTTTATATGTCTGCATAACATTTCTTTTAAAAGAGGTATTATTTTTCAGAATTTTACCCAAAATAGGATGAATTGACCATTGAGTGCTATAAACACATGTAACGTGTGTTTCATTCATACTGGATGCCAGAGGGCACCCTCGCGCATAAACTCCACATATGCATCATAGAAGTAACACTGATGACATTCCAGGAAATCCCTAATATGCATAAAGGCATGGCTATAGCTGTAACTGAATAAAACACTTTAAACTTATTTTTTTGTATGATGAAATGTAAGGACAATAAACACTCTCCTGTGACAATATATGGTTTATCTGTGTTAAGCCATCTCTGGTATTTTCATAACGATTAAGTATATCTGTAAGCCATGTCTAATCGTCATAGCTTTTATTATATTATAGACTATATTTCTGTGTCATTCTGTGATAAGATACCACATCAGAACACAAAAGGAAATAATTTCAAACACTGACTGATGTTGTGAAGTAAAAACAAGTATAATGTTCTCTTTTGTTGGACAACAGGTTTAGAAAGGCTTATCATTGCATGTCATTACAAGGAAGATACTCGGCGTGTGTTTTCAAATATAAGCAAGGAGACATTTCCTCATCTCAGCATGCGAACACACGATCACACACACACACACACACACACACACACACACACACACACAGCCAATTCTGAGAGAAATAAAACACAGAAATTATTTAAATGCAAAACCGAAGAACCGCAATTCACGAGTGCGTATTGAACCGTGGAAGTCGTACCGAACGGTTCAATATTATATTGAGAATTGTGACATCCCTAATAGATAGATAGGTAGATATATAAATAGATAGATAGCAGGGCTGTACAGTGTGACATATATGCTTCGAAAAAAATTGTCTGTGCGATGAATACATTTACCAATGTAGCACGTGTGCGATGCAGTTTTGCATATTCATAATCAGAGCTGGGTAATAACTGATTACATGTAATCTGGATTACGTAATCAGATTCCAAATATTAAGTACTTGTAATTAGAGTAAATTACATTTTAAAATACTCGTAATCAGACTACAATTACTTTTTTTATGGATTACATGATTACATATTATTATTCACACCATAGCAATAAATTATTAATAATTAATTGATTCTCCCTAATTTCTCTTTTTCATCTTTTCAAATTTCCTTTCTAAAATAGCCTACCGATTATATACATTCAGAAAGTCCAGTTTTGTGGACATTCACACAGTCATTAGTCTGGTGGCGATACAGCATTTGACCACTGGATTTACGAAAATCATTTCAGGTTGATGTTATGTCTTTGGAAGGCTTTTGTCTTTCAAATTCATTAAAATGCACAAATTCACATTATTTCTTATTTACATGTAATACAGGCATTCCAAAACGTTTTGTCATCTAAACCTTATTTGCCAAATATACTTTAAGTATATACTTTAACTACCACTGAGATTTTAAAATAAATATTTCAATAATTAAGTATTACATTTGCATGTTCACGGTTTCTTTGATGTTGATTAAAATGGTAACATGACAATTTTTTGTAAGTGTTTTAGTTTAATTGCTATTTTAAAACAGTGCCTGCTTCCCAATGTGCATACTATCCATCCTAAATTGAAAGTAGTCATTTTCAATACTATTTAGGGGAGATAGGGTGGATAGTATGCACACTGGGACACAGGGAATGTCTATAGAAATACAAAGACTATTCACTCCTATACTTATGAATGGGAGAAACTGCAACACGCAATATGGAAGAATAGTCCCACCTTTTAAATGAAAGAGCCAATCGCTGATTGGAAAAGTCATTGCGTCACTGCAGCGCCTGTTAGAATCTCTGGTTCCCATAGAAACCTAAAGGCTAGACCAGCCGATGCGTATGCGCAGTCATAAGTTCGTTATGACTGTGCATGTGCATTGGAATCAGAATGAGCTTTATTGGCCAGGTATGTTTTCACATACGAGGAATTTGTTATAGTGACAGGAGTTCCAAAGAGCAACAGAATGACAGTGACAGGACACAGACAAAAAAGAACAATATACAAATATACGAATGGGCAGTGTGCAAAATGCCAAAAATTGAATATACAATACAGACAATCATGTATGAGGTCTGACATGTGCAAATTTGATATGAAAAAATAAGTATGTGGTGCCCAGGAATCTGAATGACTCCACTGCAGTCACAGTGCTGTTCATGATGGTGAGCGGGGGGAGAGCAGGGGTTTTCCTGAAGTCCACAATCATCTCCACTGTTTTGAGCGTTTTCAGCTCCAGGTTGTTAAGACTGCACCAGACAGCCAGCTCCTTAACCTCCTGTCTGTAAGCAGACTCGTCAGCATCCTGAATGATCTGCAAATTTCAAGAGCTTGACAGAGGGGTCTTTAGATGTGCAGTCATTCATGTACATGGAGAAGAGCAGTGGGGAGAGAACACAGCCCTGAGGAGCTCCAGTGCTGATCGTACGGGTGCTGGATGATAATTTTTCCCAGCCTCACTAGCTGCTGCCTGTCAGGAAGCTGGTGATCCACTGACAGACAGAGGTGGGGACGGAGAACTGTGTCAGTTTATTCTGAAGGAATAAACTAATTTTATTAGTTTGGTCATCATTTACTCACCCTTAAGTTGTTCCAAACCTGTATGAATTTTGTTGATCTGTTGAATACAAAAGATATTTTGAAGAATGTGGGTAACCAAGTGCTGGTAGCCTTTGACGTGCACAGTATGGAGGTCAATGGGGACCAGAAACTGTTGGTACCCACATTCTTCAAAATATTTCATACACACTTGCAACAACATAAGGGTGAGTAAATGATGAACACATTTGTGGGTGTACTATCCCATTAAAGCTGTGTGTGTGTGTGTGTGTGTGTGTGTGTGTGTGTGTGTGAATGAGCACATGAGGGACAGAGTCGCTGCAGAAGTGACACTTGACTTAGACAGAAGGTACTTTTCATCAGCAGACACTCAGGGTCACACCCCTGCAGGTGCAATCACACAGTACGTAACACAGATTAGAGCAGGCTTTTCTCTCTCACGCCGTTTCTCTTTCTCTCCCACTTTATTTTATCCTCTCTCTTGGCGTGTACATGTGCGCTTGAAAACAGCAGTGTCAACAAGTCAAAAACATGCATGTTAGCTTGTTAAGCCTACTATTTTACATCCTTATTTATTATTCAAAAATATGGCTAAACGCACCCATCCTCAATTAATGTGGCCATATGTATATATCTATGCATCCAGCTAATGCTGTTATTCAAAGTGACTTGAAGCTAGGCGTGGATCAATATCAAACCTCGGCTTTAGTAAGATACCAGCCTCTGAAACCTTAGCATCAATATTCAATCAATATATTGATTTATCAATATCTTGGTAACAAATAAATAGCCTCGGACCACTGATCAAAGGAACCTTGGGCTGTCAAAGCATTCTATAATCAAATGTCAATAACAATGGTAATTCATTAATAAATTTATTGTTTTAGCACATTTGCGTCCTTTTTAAGGAAGATAAACAAAAACTATTCATTTATTTAACACCTAACTGGTGTTGTTATTGTTTACAAAAACTATTCAAAATGGTTTTCGTTAATAGAAATAAGGCTTTAGTAAAATACAAATATTATATGAAAAGCTGAAGATCTAAAAGTAAAACTGAAATAAAATAATTACTAAATAAAAAATTAAACACTTACAATTACTGAAACTTAACAATTGAAATGAATTTGAAATACTAATAAATTGTACTAATTTGGACATAAGCAAAGACAGGACAGAAAAAGATTCCTATAACAGTGCTCACACTCAAAATGCATCAAAACACAAAGGAAATACAAAAAAATGAACTCAATGCAAACCTGAACTTCCCATAATTCTTTTTTTAAACAAAGCTTCAGTAAACAATCCAGTCTGATTCAGTATTAGTCTGATTTATTAATGAATCGTTTTTGTGAGTTGGTTCAAACGATTCATCAAAAAGATCACTATTATTCAGCCAGGTTTATTTTGGAGAGCTGTGACAGTGCTGCTAACCTCATTTGCCACATTAAAGCATTGTATTTTCCCTTTTACATTTACCAAACAGAACAAATGAAAGGACAATATATAACTAAATTATAGGTTGTCTCATGCCTTTTACACATAAAAGGCAGTGTAACAGTTATTTTTGGTTATTTAGCTGCTATATAAACAAGTGAATAATTATCATTATCTCTGAGTCAGCCCACTATTTTTCTGAGGAACTCCGTGTGGCCTGGAAAGCACTATGTTCATGTAGTTATTAGAGGAGCTGTTATCTTGCTAATAATACCATTAATATTAAATGAACCATCTAAAATGTATGCTCAATATATATTTTTTTTCTGCAGCTCTTATATCGGCTGGCTGTTGCACCAGCTCCTGTAGAAGTGCCAAGCTTTGGGACAGGTAAGGCTCACATGTGTACTGTACAGTGCACATATGTTATTTATGCATTAATCAGCTCAAAAGAGGATTGGTTTGATGATATTGCATAAGGCTATATTTGTGATTGTGTGTGTTTATACTTAGAATGTGTAGTACACCAACATTCAAAAGTTTGGGGTCAGTGCTTTTTTTTGGACAAATTAATACTTCTATTCAGCGGTGATGAATTAAACTAATCAAATGTTACAGTTACGATATTTAAGTTACATAAGATGTATATTTTAAATAAATGATGTTTTTTGGTTAATGATGCAGCAGATTTAACTGCAGAATATTTCCACCTAGAGGACAGCATTAGAACAGTTTGCCCTCTGAATTTGCTAAGCACAAATCAATCAGTTTTTACACACACACACACACACACACACACACACACACACACACACACACACACACACACACACACACACACACACACACACACACTCTAAAACACTACATGGTACTGAGTTTTAAAGACTGAAATCTACAGGTTCAGTACACATTTTTACATAACGTTTTTCATATTCCTAATCAAATGCTTATTTCTCCCCACAGTTTTGATCCCTCCTGACCATTACCTTGACTCGATTCAGTGGGCTATGAAAAAGGATCCCTGTTGCTTTCAATTAACTTGCACTGACAGAAATGGAAGACATGGATGAAAAATCCTGAGTGAAGGACAAAAACGTTTGCACAGCCAGTGTCTCTCGTCCCCCTCCCTCACCACACTGGTTTCTGCTGGTCTCTCAACACAACTTACAGCCCTGCAAATCCAAGGCCTGGAGGAGGTATTCTTTAGGGTTTAAACAGCTGGAAATAACACGATTGCCAAAAGGATTTCTTAAATGGGAGATTTAATCATCTCTCTTTTGCCAACAAAATAGACCTACCTCCTTTGAACGGAAGCAGACAAAACAATTTTTTTTTTTTAATGGGACTGAAAGTTTTTCACCCATTTTGTTTACAGTCACCACAAAACACACAATCAATCCACATTGTTAAAAAAACTAATCTTAATGGTTATTTTGTATTGTTTCCAGTAAAAAAAATCTAAACATCCTATACTACTCAAGAAGCAAAACTGCATAAGACATTAAGAATAAGAGTTAAGACAGTTTTTCAATTTTATTACCTTTACTACTTTTTTTGTAATTCAATCGTAACTTTTTTTTCTTGTTTTAAGCATAAACCTCACTAAATTTTGTGAGATTTATGCTTAAAACAACAAAATATACAATGCTAACAAATAAAATATACATAATATATAAAAATTATGCTAAAATGCATACAATATTATACAATTTAAGATTATAATACAATATATTATATGGAAACAATCTATATATAATCTCTCATAACATGTCTTATTAAATTTAGCTTTTGTAAGAACATCTAAATATTTTTACTGAAAAAAATTTGACAAACACATTTTTATAAATTTATTTGCAGCGTGCCAACATTTTGCACATACAGGCAGATACCTTTTACCAAACCAGTCTTTTGCCTCTAAGAACAAGGGCATTTCTTAAGTCGTTTTGAGTAAAAGAGCAATACTGAATGTCAGTGGCTCACAATTATCAAATTTTAGCTGAAATCTGAATGATTATGTCATATCAATCACTGCCTGGCTTTCATTAGGACCTGTGTGAAAACAGTTTATTTACTACATTGACTATGGCCATGTGTAAAGTACGGTAGTTAAACTCTTAACTATCTAAAGTTGCTAAAGTCGAAAGTCAAAATGGGAGGCGTCCTAAAACACCCCTCCTGTCTCTTAATATCCCATTACGGATCTGTTTGTAGACGCAGTGTCGTGTGATGTAAAAGAAGCACATAGAAATCTGCTGCTGCTGCACTCGAGACTTGTGTAGTCAGACGCTTTAGGCTTCCATTGTGTCGAGTCTTCTTGCGTCTGGTGTTTCTGCCCTCATTGCTGCTGAAATCAAGCAGCCCAATCACAAAGCTCACATATCTTGACCATTTCAATGCTTTGTGAAATTGCCAAACCCATTTTATGATTCAGCAATACATCTTTTTTCTCCGTCTGTCTGTGGATTAAAATGGAAGAGGCGGCTGTGTCTCTGTTAGAGTCCAGACGTGCTTGCCCTCACATTCTCTGTTTTTGGACCATAACTGAAGGTAAAACTCAGAGACTTGTCATCCCACTGGTCTACATATACCATCATGTCTCTCTTCTTACCAGGTATTAAACTGAACCTTTTCTGGTCGAAAGTACAAACCGGTTACTGTTGCATTTCATCTGAGAGGACTTCATAGTTTATATTTGTTCCCTCACTGAACGTAACATGCATCTCGCAAACCATCAATCCTTCTGTATACCGTCAGTATTAAAAACAGCAAAAGTTACTTGATAAACTCGTTAACCTGTATTTTTGTTGTTGTTGACAGATTACAAAACAGAACAGATATTAATATATAAAACCTTTATGTTTTTAAAAAGTAAAGAGTAGTTTAAAGCTTAGTTTTCTATATATGATAACTATAATTATTATTTTGACGTACTGATATTATTGAATCTATAAATATTATACTAAGAGATGTATGTAAAAACAATAAAGTCTTCTTTATGTAAAACACTGTTAATTTGATTCTTATTTTGACTGATTTGTTCATTTTACATGTCTCATGTCAGGAAACTTGAAATCAAATTCTTGATGTTAATGTTTAAATGTAACTTAAATAGTTTACCCCTTTCTAAAGCTGTATGACTTGTATCATCTGTTCCTTCAGAAATAATTCTAATGTACTGATTTGGTGCTCGAGAAATTTCTTATCAATGCTAAAAACAGTTGCACTGCTTAATATTTTTGTGGAAATCGTAATAATTCTAATGCATTGTTTATTTTATTCCATACATGATTTAATGCATTCTTGCTGAATAAAAGTATACATTTCTAAAAACAAAAACCTTACTGACCCCATTTGTCCTCAGTGACTATTTTTTAGAATATATTTTGTGTTCCACAGATGAAAGGCAGTCATACAGGTTTAGAATATCATGAGAATGAGTATGTGAATAAATAAGTGAATGGTCCATTTAACAGCAAGAATCATGTCATTTCTGGTAAGTGTATTAAAACTCATAAGAAAATACAGTATGTTTGCTAAAAAGATTTATTCAAATCTATTATCATCACTATTTAGTTTGGCTTCTGTCTTTATCTCACTGTGCATGTTTAAGTACATTAAATACTATAAATAGAAATATGTGTGCCCTACTCTGCTATGTTAAGTAGGGAAGTATATCAGGGGCAAAGAGCAACACTGTGCGCTCTGATTAAGATGTATTATTGTCAAGGGAGTATGACGCACTCTCTCACACACAAACTCTAATGTCCTAATGTCTGCTCTTTGCTTTTCACTGCAATGCAGCACACATTGGGATCCTGCTGAGAGCGGCCCGAAAGCCTACCTGACCAAAAAACACCCAATCCATCAACACAAACATCAGATCGAGAGGAACCATAGGCCCTATAAATTATCTTCTGCTTCACTCACTCTCTCTCTCGCTCTCTCTCACTAACACACACATTTTTATTAAACACTGCTTCTTCGTATTTATACTAATCAATACAAAAATGTTTCATAGTGGATGTGGCTCTGGCCCCCTCAGACCTAGAACAAGCTGATGGAAAATGAAGACTTAAAATGCAGCGCTGTTCAAAGACAAATAAATAGTTATGAAATGCTGAGCAGGAGAAATACTGAAATTCTGTGCTTGCATTCTGCTTATGGCTTAATGTGAGCTCTGCCTTGCAGAATGAGGCAAAAGAAAGTTGTTTTGGCCGTTTTTTAATGATGCCACAACTCTGCAGATTTCAAAGAATTTATGAAATTAAAAAGGAAAATATCAGTGACTACTCTTGTACCACAAATATTCATCCAATCAAATGCTCTGGAGAATAAAAAAGCTTCACAAATGAAATAATATAAGGTACATAGGTTTGCACAGTATTTTCATGTATGTGTGTGAGTCAAGTGCTGTCATAAGGCATTATGGGTACAAACCGAGTGAGTGTGAAAAGGAGAGGGACTCATGCAAGTGGACACAGTAACGGATCCTCAGAGACTCGTCTCCATGGTGACACGTGTGAACCGTCACTTCTATTCTAATATCAAAGACAACCGTCCACATGTAACAGAACAGCGAATGTTTATCCCTCTGTCTCCGTATGCATTCCGTTTGCCATAATGTAGGTCACTGTAATGTAAATCATAAGAATCATATACACACGTGGTCAGAATTGTTGGCACCCTTGGTAAATATGATCAAAGAAGGATTTGTAAATAAATCTGCATTGTTAATACTTTTGATATATTATAAATACCCCCACACACACACACACACACACACACACAAACACAAATCGAACCTTTTATTGGAGAATACAAATTTAAAATGGGGGGGGGGATAGCATTAAGAAATGTTTTTCTGTAATACACATTGGACACATTGGACACATTGGACAATTGGACACTTAATGGTACCCTTTTATGCAATAATTTTTGAAACCTCCATTTGCAAAAATAGTATAGGAGTTTTCTCCTATAATGCCTGATCAGGTTAGAGAACACCTGACAAGAGATCAGAGACCATTCCTTCATCCAGAATCACTCCAGACCCTTTAGATTCCCAGCTCCATGTTGGTGCTTCGCTTCAGTTCACCTCACTCCTTTTCTCAGTCAGTCACTTATTGATTTTTTATCTGTTGGCATTTGATAGAATACATGATGCCATGTGTCTAAACAAGATGTCCAGGACCTCCAGCAGAAATATAGGCCCATAACATTCAAAATACAGCAGTATATTTAATTGTACATGAGGTATAATTATATCTGTGTTCACCAAACCTATCTTGAGTTTTTGCTGCTAAAATATATATATATATATTTTTGTTTCACCTGACCATAGAAGCCAGTCCCATTTGAAGTTCCAGTCTTGTCTGACAATTCTGGAGATTGTTTTTATGGGGAAAGCTTTTTTTTTGAAGCCCTCCCAAACAACATGTGGTGATGTAGGTGCTGTTTTCTGCAATTCTCCAGCTGTGGTCCTTGGAGAGTCTTTAGCCACTCAAACTATCTTCCTCACCGTGCATTAGGATGATTAGACATATATAGACATCCTCTTTCAGGCAGTTTCATAACATTTTATGTTGATTGGAAAATCTTAAATGTTGCCCTGATGGTGGAAATGGGAATTTTCACAGCTCTAGCTCTTTTCTTAAAGCCACTTTCTTTTGTGAAATTCAACCAGAAATTGTGTCCAACATGTATTTGAAAAAAAAAGTATTTCATAATGATATTTCCCCCATTTTAAATGCTTATTCTCCAATTAAATCTTAGATTTTTGTGATTTTTTTAATATAAAAATATCAAAAGGATATGCACATTTATTTTCACAGCCTTCTTTGATCCTATTTACCAAGGGTACCAATAATTCTGACCATGTGTGTGTGTGTGTATATATATATATATATATATATATATAACTATATATGATCCTTATCAAAGTAAAGGGACAAAAATCATATTAAAATCTCAGTTAGCATCTAGAAATAATAAAATAATGTTATTAGTAATATTACCAAATGAGACTTTTGCTGAAGTGAAAAAGCCCTGAATTCCTATCTTTTGAACCTTACAGAAAGATTCAGATTCTGACCTAATACAGAGGATTAGAATTCAATGGGTCATTTTAAAAAGTATTCATTCATAATCAAACCACATACAGTGTTCCTGTGGCTCAGTGGTTAGAGCATTGCGTTAGCAGCGCAAAGGTTGTGGGTTCGATTCCCAGGGAACACACATACTGACAATACAAATGTATAACATGAATGCACTGTAAGTCGCTTTGGATAAAAGCGTCTGCTAAATACATAAATGTAAATGTAAATATATATTACAGTGAACTGCTTCTCAACACACCTTTAACAAATAAGAGTAGTCACCCAGAGATGGAAAGCTGCTAACAATGGAACACACACAAATGGAAATGTGCTTGATTCCTAAGCTCAATAATAAGGGCGGTGCTTTCTTCAGGAAGTTTAATAGACTTACTCCATAATGGTGCTAAGCCACAGCAGGCACAAAAAGATTTAAAAGCTTAAGTTTCAAATACACAGAAAAAGTAAAGACTGATTCAGAATTGACTCAAATATTACTCATATCATGTTGGCTCTCATTCAACTGGCAAACACTTAGACTGCAGCACATTATGGCAGTAAAGTCATAATCTTTTATACAAGTATGAGACAAGATAGAGACAGCATGATTTGGGAGGTGAGATTTTCAGAGATTCCACAGCACAGGGACAGCCACTGATTTCCTGTCTCAACAAA
The DNA here is from genome assembly GCA_027564155.1 of Gymnocypris eckloni scoliostomus. Lineage (NCBI taxonomy): Eukaryota > Metazoa > Chordata > Actinopteri > Cypriniformes > Cyprinidae > Gymnocypris > Gymnocypris eckloni. Next base: position 7,008,402 of record CM050429.1, read on the forward strand.
GTGTCCTGTCCATCAGCTCCACAAAAACCCTGGATATGCAAAGTCACATCTGCTTTCCATAATCTAAAATCAAATTTCCTTTAATTGCATTATTAAAAGCAGCAGTGTTTGTGTAGGTAAAAATCACTATTGTTATTGGTTGCTGGTAGGGAAAACCCTACCATCATGGCGGCTGCATCTCACTACCCTAAAAATATGCTTCATATAAGTTGTACTACTAAACTTAATTGAATCAACCTGACTACATAAGGTTACACTGCCAAAAATAATTGTCAAGGTTTCAGCCACATAAAAAAATTGCTTGTTAAAGCATCTCGACCAATCTGACACAAAAACAGCTCAGCCAATGATATGAAACAGGGGCAGGTTTGTCTAATTGTTCAAACAACAAGTGCAGGGAGTATTCAAGAAACCCTATTTTCTGTAGATATTTGTTCATGAATCTCTCTTCTCATTCCGCTATCCTAATGTTTTCTGCTCTCTGTATCTAAACTATAATTTTTCTTTATTTTTTTGTCTCCCCCTCTGGACAGACAGATAGAGATATGCGGCATATTAGCCCATATTCTCATTACCTCCTCATTTTCAGATTAACTGCTTGACAGAAGCAATCAGCAAGCACAAGTCTCTGTAATTACCCAGGAATGATAATAACAGAACTGAGAGATGTTACGAATCTCATCACAGCTCTCTACAGAATATAGATTGCCATACTCTCAGGCATTTAGCATCGAACAAGTGAACATCTTCATACTTTCTGTCAGCATATTGAAGAGATGAGAAAACCCTGTACCTTGAAGGACTGAGAGGTTTAGGATTAATAGGCCGACAGAACATGAGAAAACAGTCAAACCTCTTTTAGCACATTATGAAAGGATCACAGTACAGCGACTGGACAATATCTTATACCTGAACCCTAAACAATGACCACAGATCCAATTTAACAAAGCCCATTAGAGAGGCTTAAGTTGAAATCTAAACTACATGATTCACTTTAACACAAGCACTGAACCACACAAGCTGGTCACGTGAACCACGGAAACAGCTGAGCACATTCTGAATGAGGCTACACCACAGGGGAGTGTGTGTGTGTGTGTGTGTGTGTGTGTGTGTGTGTGTGTGTAGGCATGAACGCTCTGCACTATATTTGGAAGGCCTACTGGAATGGCATTGATGAAGCCTGGAGCACCTGTGGCCTTGTGTCTCCCATCCTGTGCCCGTAGAACAAGGCACCCAGCTGGGCCAGTGAGAGGCTGAGGACAGGACTGGGCTCTAGGCCAAAAGAACACAAAGATGCTGAAAGCCGGTGGGAAGTCAACGGAACTCATTCATCCCTGCTGTCAATAGCTTTATGACATCATCTCCTGCACAGACAGTCTACACTTTTGATTGGACCACAGAGCCAGAAATAGTGTTTGCCTTGGCTTGGGAAGGTGAATGTTTGCGTCACTGCAGTGTAATAAGATGGTTGCCAAAGTCATGTGGAGAGCTGAGGCAGCCGGTAAGTACTGGGGAAACTATTACTGTAACCCTGAAATAAAAGAAAAAGGAGAGTCATGGTGAGGGAATGAAAGGAAGGATGTGATGGATAAGGAACAGGAGTTCAAAGGTAAGTGTAGGGTGTAAGATTACATAATCTCAAAAATTATGTTGTGAAAATGTTTTGGTCATATTTCACCCCAAAAATCACAAGCAAGCAAACAAATTAATTGACAAAACAAATAAATACTAAACAATTCATCTGTTCCCAAACTACTCCCCACATTTCCACACAAAAAGGACCCAGTCATTTCAGTAACTTTGTTTTTTAAATAAATTAATATTTTTATTTAGAAAGGATGTATTAAATGTACATTTATTTATTTTATAATTCTAAATAAAAATGCTTACATTGTTAGAAAAATGTTTTAAGTGAACACCTGAATTCTGAAAAAAAAGTGTCACAGTTTCCACAAAAACATTAATCAGTAATGTTATACAACTGTTTTATTCAATGTTTCTTGAGCACAAAATCGTCTCAGGTTACGTATGTAACCATGGTTCCCAGTGGGGAACGAGACACTCGTCCCCTAGGGGTCGCTACGAGGAACGCCCTCAGCGTGACTCGGTCTGAAGATACATATGAAAAAACACCACCTGTTGGCGGCGACAGCCCATGGCGTCACTACCGGCGTACCACAATATAAGTGCCGCCGGAGGATACATCATCAGCTTCTTCGTCTGAAGCTTGCGTCCGAAGCATGGCTCAAAGCCCAGGGGCGCGGTGTCTCGTTCCCCACTGGGGAACCATGGTTACATCGTAACCTGAGACGTTCCCTTCATGGGAACTCGAACTGCGTCCCCTAGGGGTCGCTACGGGAACGTTATACCCACTTCACCATGCTGAGGGAATGCAAGCCAATTTCGCAAAAGGCGAGCACTAAGCCAACTATACCCGGCTTAAGGAAGTTTCCCCGGGACGGCTGATGGCTGTCAGTGATATTATCCCCTTGACCAAAGGCCCGAGCTGCGTACCCTAGTACTTACCTGTTAGGCGCCGGGATTACCGGGCCTAGGGTGAAACTCAAGGTCTTGGAATCAGAAAAGATTCCTTCAAGGGGATATGGCCAGGCACCTGGCTCACCAGGTCCTGGCCGATCACTCAGGGGTTACCACCTGCTCTCCCAAGCTTACTGAGGAACTGTCTCAACAGACCTCTTGGTAGTGTACACCCCTTTCCCTTTTTGGACCCAACATATATGGGACAGGGGAGGGGGCCCAAGGCACAAACCGGGGCTTTAACCAGCTCAAAAAGGGCACGAAGCAGTGCGCGTAACCCTACCCTTACGGGATTTTTAGAAAGAAGCAGAATCTTTAATGTGCGGACTTACCACTAAGTGGATTTTAGAAAAGTGCCCAAAGTCTTGCGTGTGCACTTATTAGAACGTTCTATGCCTTGGGCGGAGAACTACTCATTCCTCGGAGTGAGAGGGAACTCAGATGCTCAGAAGGGCGGCGCTCATAGATGACCCTCTGGTTGAGGGGAGCAATGCTGGCTCGACCAACAGGCGGCGACCTATCACAGAGCTCTGGGGGCGGAGCTTCCGGACGCTCAGGCGGGAGCGGCATGCTCATAGGTGACCCTCTGGTTGAGGGGAGCAGTGCTAGCTCTACGACGGCGAGCTCTGGAGGCGGAGAACTCATTCCTCGGAATGAGAGGAACTCCTACCAATGAGGAGCTCTAGGCGGAGAACTCACTCCTCAGAGTGAGACCTATGAGCTCTGGAGAGTGGAGAACTCATTCCTCAGAATGAGAAGGCACTCCGCCGCTCAGAAGGGGCGGCAAGCCCCATCATGAGCTCTGGAGGGGAACTCATTCCTCAGAATGAGAGGAAACTCCTGCTCAGCAGGGGCGGCATGCTCATAGATAACCCTCTATAGTGAGGGGAGCAATGCTAGCTCGACCAGCAGGGAGGCGATTTATCATAGAGCTCTGAGGAGGCGGAGAACTCATTCCTCAGAATGAGAAGACACTCCGCCGCTCAGAGGGGGCGTCGAGCCCAACCATGAGCTCTGGAGAGCGGGGAACTCATTCCTCAGAATGAGAGGAACTCCGCCGCTCAGAAGGGGCGGCATGCTCATAGGTGGCCCTCTGGGTGAGGGGAGCAATGCTGGCTCTACCAACAGCGAGCTCTGGGAGGCGGAACACTCATTCCTCGGAATGAGTGGACATTCAGGCAGCTCGAAGGGAGCGGCATACTCATAGGTAATGCTGGCTCTACCTATAACGAGCTCTGGAGAGTGGAGAACTCATTCCTCAGAATGAAAGACACTCAGCCGCTCAGAAGGGAGCGGCATACTCATAGGTAACCCTCTTATCGTGAGGGAGTAATGCTGGCTCTACCCTTGCAGTGGTGACCAGAATGACTGAAGATCCAGGAGGATCCGCAGAAACCTCCGAGGGGACTCACGTCCAGACCATCAGTAAGGCAGTTCGAGAATACAGAACCTGCCTGAAGTCATCATAAGTCCACCTGACTGCAGTTCTTAGTTGGGAACTCATTCCTCAGAATGAGAGCCTATAATGCTACCTATATCGAGCTCTGGAGAGCGGAGAACTCATTCCTCAGAATGAGAAGGAACTCAGACGCTCAGCAGGGAGCGGCATGCTCATAGATAACCCTCTATAGTGAGGGGAGCAATGCTAGCTCAGCACGGAGAGCGACCTATCACAGAGCTCTGAGGAGCGGAGAACTCATTCCTCAGAATGAGAGGGAACTCCGCCCGCTCACAAGGGAGCGCCTCTGGGCAGGAAACTTCCACCTAACCTCGGTCGGTGGAGTTTACGGTGGTTACAGGGAATTAGAGAGGAATGAGAGGGCTTGCCTCTCTCTGACCCACGCCTCTGTCTCACCCTAGCCGCAGGAGGGGGAGGGGCATGAGTCGCGAGACTAGCCTTCTAAGCCCATCTCTGATCCTCAGACCGAGATGGGTTAGGACCCCTGGTTGTTCGGGCTCAGACCTGGACCTTATCCAGGACTTTTAGCAGGTCAGTCTGGTACGCCTTCGTGTGCAACGAAGCGACGGTCTGACCTGCTGCTGCATATGCCCTGCCATTTAAGCGAGATTCAGGGGCTTAGATGGCCAGGAGGGAGCCTTGAGAGAGGATGTCTCGCCATAGAGAGATAAGCTGGTTATCATCTCTTGCACAGGGGGCATCCCCTCATAGCCATTTTCACGCATCCCCTCAGTGTCAGCATAACTAGTATGCTGAAACCTATGAATATGAGAAAACTAGCTTTCCCACTCCTTCTCAACCTCCACATCGAGATTATGAAGAAAGGAAGGCTCACTCGAGCTGGGGTTATTTAAATTTATTTTATAATCCATAACCTCCAAAACTCGTTCATATGCAGCGGAGCACTAGCTGCTGCATCTAATGATGTCAGAAAGATCGCATCATCACAATCCAGCAGCTCACTCTCGTTCTCGGCCCGGCCAGCGAAAGGCGGTCCCTTTCCAGCTTATCGGCCACCACCAACTGCGAACCCCACGATTTCATTCGCCTCCGTGCCTCGGCAACGGTGGGTCTTGAATCGTGGGAAGCAGGCCTGCCCTCTTTCCTCGAAAAGAGGGACAGGCGAGAGCTGAGCTTCCTCATAGAGAGCCGCTCACAACGCACGCAAACCGCCCCCTCAAGGACATCGCGTGCGTGCTCCATGCCCAAACAAAAGACGCAACAGTCGTGTGTGTCATCGGGTGTCAAATAACGAGGACACGGATCCACACTCTTCCTAAACGCCTTGCTAGTGCTCGCCATAGTAGAGTTAGAAAACTGTACTCTTACCAGATTCACTCTGCACGCTTCAAACAAACCAGTCAGTGAAGACGAAAAAAGCTGATGATGTATCCTCCCGGCGGCACTTATATTGTGGTACGCCGGTAGTGACGTCATGGGCTGTCGCCGGCCAACAGGTGGTGTTTTTTCATATGTATCTTCAGACCGAGTCACGCTGAGGGCGTTCCCCGTAGCGACCCCTAGGGGACGCAGTTCGAGTTCCCATGAAGGGGAACTGCATATTAGAATGGCTGCTACCACGAGAATAAATACAAATATATTAAATAAAAATGTATATTAAAATCTAATACACTAATAAAAAAAATCAGAATAAAGTTATTTACATTTTTTATTGGATTACACAATAAATGTTTTTTAAAACATAGCCTTAAGCATAATATATAATGCAATATATAATGACTCGGATGACTCTTAACTTAATTTTTTACATGATTTTTTTATAACCTTACTTTCATCACAATCTTTACTTTTAAATGAATCAATGAATGAATGAACTTAACGTCATTTTCTTTAACATTTTCTTAATTTCCAATATATTTTCTTAGTTTTGCCTCTTGATATTGGGGTGAAATGTGACCTGGAAATGCATTAATGCACGTATGTGAGATTCACACTTATAATAGCTTTCTGTTATGTGCTCTATTTGTGTAATAGCAGTGGCCCACTGGATGTGAATATTTAGATATACGCCCAACCTTTTCCATTACAGAAAAGGGCCTCCTAAATACAGGCCTAGCAAGGATAATCCATCCCCTTTCACCATCTGTTGGCCCATAAACACCGCAGCTGGATGGCACGCATTAGAATTTCACTGCTACGGTCTTACATCTCTCCCCATCACACCTGAGACTCATATGTGCTGAACACATGTCTACTCAATGCAGATATCTCTGAACAACCATGAAAACACACATACACACAAAAACGGCTGTGGTTTAGTAAAGCTACTGTCGTTGACATCACTTATACTATGACATCATCTCAGCTGATTTGTGTAACACATATCTTTCCACATGAAGCTAGAATTCCCAGAATACATTTAGCCTAATGTGATGACAGAGTAGATAGATTTGAGCCTGCTGAACAGGAACAAGGCCGTTGTCGTACTGCTTCCTCATCCCTCAGTGTAAGCGCTGCAGCCACTCTGCAGAGCAAATCTCGTTTGTCTCCCATACAGAAAGACATACCTTGCTAGACAGAGAGAGAGAGAGAAACAGGAATACATTGCAATGAGGAACAGAGGCTCCGCAGCACAGCTGAGAGACACTGGAGAAGAATTGAACAGAGAAGAGCATGGAGAATATATGGTTTTGATAGACGGATGTACTCCCATGGTGCCAGGCAGAAAATAAGACTGATTCCTAATTCTCCCCATGGGCTCGTACTGCACACACAGAGAGGAAAGGAATAAAAACACATCATCAGCCTTTATTAAATTAAACAGCATGACATATGGTAAAATAGTGTATAGCATATAGATAAACTGCTGTGCTGTAAAACCACTTAATACGAATAATTTCTTGAGCAACAAATCAGCATATTAGAATGATTTCTGAAGGATCACGTGCTGCTGACAATTTAGCTTTGTCTCACAGAAATAAATTAGATTTTACATTTTGCACCAAATCTTAATTGATATAATGTTGATGCACTTGGGGTAGGGTCAGGCGAACATACTGAAAAGAGGATCATTTACATCTTTGTGCCTCGCACCTTTAAATCCTCTGTCAGGAGTGCTGGTACATAATTTATGGGATGCATATTTAACATGCTTTAAACATTTAAAAGCATGTCCCCACCCCCAACTCCCATTTGGAGGGAAATTTGGAGATATCAATAGCCTTTCAGCTGGCATATTGAAAAAAAGCACTCTCACTTTACCGCAAACTCAAGTGGAGTCATTGGATTATTCAATTTCCCACAGTCCTTAAGGGCTTGTTATTCTAAATGCGGCCGATGACGTTTCAGGAGCCTTTTGCTTTGTGATACAACTGGCTCAGACTGAACTGATCAAATGACTTCAGATATAAAAATTTAGAAAAATTGTTGGTCACAGCTATACATGTAATATATGGAACACTCACACTATAATGTGAAGTGTTACAGACATACACACATTAGCAAGGAATACTGTCAAATCATCCAAAAAAATAAATAAAAATAAAAACAATAATCCTCCATAAGTATTGTATCATTCTGAAGGTGTCCTTCTTGCAAATAACTGCATGGCCCTATTCAGCTTATGAGACAAATATTTTAACATTACATATAATCTGTCCAAACCAGAAGCAACACAACACAATCGCAGTGATAATCAATTAGACTGTCCACACCAGACGTGACATGGCAATGTGACACGACAGAATCAATCAAATATCACAGCCAATCAGAAATCCTTGAATAAAGCACATAATCAGTACCTGAGATTATCATTGTCAGTCGTTTGTCTGTTGTTGTTCCAGAGTCCCTTGTTGCATGTCACTATTGTGAATGGATAGGACAAAAACTCGGATTAACATGAAAAAGTTACATTTTATTGCATGCCACGGCATCACGCCTGATTGGGCCACTTTATTAGGTGCACCTGTTCAACTGCTTGTTAATTCAAATATTGAATTAGCTAATCACATGGCAGCAACTCAACGGTCAAGACAATCTGCTGAAGCATCAGAATGGAGAAGAAAGGTGATTTAAGTCACTTTGAATGTGGCATGGTTGTTGATGCCAAACAGCATGGTTTGAGAATTTCAGAGACTGCTGATTTATCAGGATTTTCACTCATGACCATCTCTAGGGTTTACAGAGAAAGGCACGGAAGGAAAATATTCAGTGAGCTGGGTGCTATTCTGTCAGAACTGAAAACTAAGGCTACATTCTAAATAAATGCTGGGTTAAATACAACCCAATAGCTGGGTTCATCCATATTTTACCCAGTGCTGGGTTGTATTTAACCCAGCATTTTTTAGAGTGTACCGTTCGCATGGGCTCACCAAAATTGAAAAATATAATATTGGAAAAAATTGCCTGGTGTGACAGTCTCAACATTTTGCTGAGACATTTGGCATAATAATATAATCCTGCCTTGTATCAATGGTTCAGACTGCTGGTGTGCTGTAATGGTGTGGGGATATTTTCTTGGCACACTTTGGGCCTTACAGTACAAAAAGAGAATTGTTTAAATGCCACAACCTACCTGAGTATTGTTGCTGACCATGTCCATCTCTTTATTACCACAGTGTACCCGTCTTGTGATGGCTTCTTCCAACAGGATAACACACCATAACACAAAGCTCAAATAATCTTAAAATGGTTTCTTGAACAACAATGAGTTCATTAGACTCAAGGGGCCTCCACCTCCTTTGGGATGTGGTGGAACGGGGGAAATGCATCATGGACATGAAGCCTACAAATATGCAGCAACGGTGTGATGCAACCATGTCATTATGGACCAAAATGTCTAAGGTATGTTTACAGAACCTTGTTTAATCTATGCCATGAAATATTAAGGCAGTTCTGAAGGCAAAAGGGGTCCAAACACTGTAAGTGTAAGGTGTACATAATAAAGTGGCCAGTGAATGTATAATTTATGACAAATTAAATATAAAACAAGATATTAGTTAAAAATAAACTACTGCTTTTATTAAAGCTACCAATGTAATTAATAAATAAAGTTAATGAGAAATGATATCGCTTTTCCAAATACCTTTTCTCTTATTGCATAAGCAGAATTATATTTGATAGGTTCCCACTGACAGCACTCATTAGATTACTCATCTAGCTAATTGAAACCAGATATTTGAAAAACATACTAGTTGAAGATAATATCAAATCTTAATATAATCCATTCACAATTGAGAAGGAATTAATCTTAAAGTCTTCACTATTGAGTCCTCAAGAATCAGAAATCCTATCTGACAGCCATGCAAGCGTTATGCCGGGTGGAAGACAAATGTTTGACTAAGATTTCAATTTCTGCCAGCATCTCCTCCTATGAGGCAGAATGATTGGAAGACTGCAGTAAGCACGCATTCATTTGCATTGTAAGACAAACAGGAAATGAGATCAATTAGATTTGTGTCACAGCTCAGTTGAGGCAACGGATGAGAAATCGAGTGGAAGGAAGGAGAGAGGGACAAGTCAGGGAAGACAAGGAGAGAGAAGGGGGTAACAGACGTTACCGTGGGCTTCGCCAACTCCATCAGTGTCTCCAGGCATCATCGATCCTCTCGTATGTCCACCCTTCCTGTCTAAAAGAGGGTGTCTAACACTGTCCATCTTTAATTGCAGGCCATGATTTGATCACTGTTTAATTTATCTGATTAGTATTTTTTATTATTCAGTGTAAAGTTTTATACAAGCAAAAGTCAAAGGTTAGGGATGTTTAATACTGTTGTGACATGACAGAACATGCAAGAATTAACTAATACGGCAAATCTGCTACTCACAAAGATAAAGAACATACAATCAAGCGTATTCATGAGAACATTCAGTTAGAACCATGCTATTTCAAGGCCACCGTACCTGCCGTTATTTATTTATTTTCATTACAATTCTCATTTGTCACAGTGGCCGGAAGGATTCTACTCTGGGATGATGAAAAAGACAGGTGGAATTCCTTGTTTGTGCAGGAGGAGCTCAAGGACAAAGGTGGGTGTGTGTTTCTTGGGGTCTGTTCAAGCTGAATTCACAATTTTTGATGTTGTTGGCTTTATATGAAAGGATTCATGGGGGAACACAAATGAAAGAAAAAAGGGGGGATGAGAAGCAATACAGTACAGCAATGGATGATTGTAACTTCAGGCAGGACAAGCCACGGGTAAGGACAGACAGAATTTAAGTAGTTATCCTTCAATATATATCAGTAAGAATAAAAATGAATAAATCTAAATTAAAATTCAATTAAATTGATCAAGTGACGGTAAAGACATGTATAATGTTACAAAAATAATGACTGTTGACAATTGAGCTTTTTCACGACAGCACATTACATTTTTTAAATATATTAAAATAGAAAAACATATTAAATTGTAATAATATATCACAATATTAGTGTTTTCAATATTTTGTGATGCTTTCATTTGCAAATAACAAGCATAAGAACTACTTTGGAAAACATTAGTAAACTCTCTAACCCCAGGCTTTTGAACAGTATAGTGCTACTTTTTAAAACAAGCTGTTTAAAAGTCATAAATGGCTCAGGGCTAATAAAAAATAGCAGAAAAAGTTTTAGTTACCCCACATCCTCAATATGCCTAGCTATACCATTCAAAAATGACATCAAATGAGTCAGAATATATGTGAAAATCACCTGGATGATCTAATACGACTGCTGAGATTCTGAAATGTGCTCATGATGGTATATAAAACTTTACTTTAAGACCATGGGACAGTTATTACATTCATAAACAGTTAGCATCACAGTTCATGGCAATGCCAACATGACAGATGTGTGTCTGGATTCACACGTTTACATTTGTTCAAGTTTTTATTTTATTTTAATGTTAGAAAAGTACTTAATGGAATGCAGTAGGCAGAGCTTTGCATTGTCTGCACTTTGAACTGCATTCCCATAGTTGAAATGGTTTATTTCGTAATGTTTAAACATTCTACAGTCTACAGTCAAGATGAAGGACTAAAGCAACACAAATTAACACAATGTCTAGGGCCTTAAGGAAAAAAAAGTGAGTAAGATATGAGATATGAGTGTTTGTTTTCTTGGCTTCTCTAACTGCTGGCTCTCCTTCTCCTTCAAACCTGTCTGCGGTGATATAACATCATAACTCCTGATATACCTGAGAAACACCTGCAGTGATTACAACAGCTGCCCTCATTTCCAAAACTTTCCAAAACGCCAGCATAGGAAAAAATCAACAACACTAAATAGTACAATAATGCTGAAGCCATTAATTGGTAATAATGGAAGTTTTTCAACAGCAGAGGAGATGTTAGTTGTAAGCTTCCTCTGTGGTGTGTTACAGCTGAAGGAACAGCCGGCTCGAGCTGTGTGTCACATTCAGTTCAGGGGGAAACAACACAAAGCCTGCCGGACCAAAAGCTCCCTTTGATCCGTTCTGTGCGTCTGCTGTTCTGTTTCATGTGCAAAGCAGCGGTCATGTGTCCCCACTTCATATCATATTTATAAAGCTTTAGTGAAACAAAACAAAGGGCCACCCACACACGCTCATTTTATCTGTTTTATGTTAAAGTGTGCTTGCTTTCAGAGCACTATTACCTTGATGTTTGCTAAAAACACCAACCTTCCTAACATCTTTATATTAACAAAATATTCTAAAATAGTCGCATACTATGAAAATACTAGTGTTTTAAATGCTGTGCACTTGCACTAAAAAGGGTTATTCTGTAAAAATCTATAAAACCTTAGAGTAGCATTCAGATCTATTTAATCGCCAGTAAGACACCAGGAATGTAAAATCAATGACCAACAAGAATGCAAACAAGATAAATAAGTAACTCAATATTGATGGGAGGAAAAACAATGTCCTTTATAAATGGATTGTTTAACACTGACTGAAAATCAATATCAAGCTTTATAAACAATGCACAAAAGCAGCTCTTTTAAACTGTATTTTAATCAATCCCAAGAAGCACAACTGTCTTCAGCACGGATTATAACCACATTTCTAGAGAACAAAATCAGTATATCGGAATTACACCGAAGACTGGAGTAATACATTTTAAATTTAGCTTTGCAATCACAGGAATTTTAAATGTTTTAAAACAGAAAAAAATAATGCTATAAAAATGCTCATACTATTTCACAGTATTAGTCTTTACAGTATATTAGATCAAATAAATGCAGCCTTTGTGAGCATACAAGACTTAAATAAATAAAATAAAACCTACAATCTTTTTTTACACTTAGAATATTCTGCTGCGCTTTGTAATACATAAAATGTCTCTGTAACAATTGAAATGTTTACAAAATTAGCTAACTCTTCAGACAAAAAAAAGGAAATATTGTTCATCTAACATATTTGAATGTAGTCTGAACTCTAGCCACTACTGTTCTTACAGTATACAAAAAATAGGTTGCCAGCAGCAATTCAGGTTGACAAATCTCACAATCTGGTAATTCATTCAAGAAACAAATAAAGGAAAGATATAAATTGAACATTAACCTTTACTACATGAGTATACCTTATGACAAACAGCAATAGCTGACACATCCTTAGAGAAGTATTGCATAATCCCTCTTTTTTGACATGAACAAGCTGCTATAAGCATTGTATCTGTCAGCACTTGTGTGTGTGTGTGTGTGTGTGTGTGTGTGTGTCCTGTCACACTTATGGTTGAGCGATGGAGTGTGGTGACAGTTACTAAATTGTATTCTGTGTGGTTAGGAGGAAGAAGTCTTTATTTCTGCCACAGTAAACAGTGTAATTTCACAGTGCTGTTTTTCTCAGCACCTCAACCAGTGATGGATCTGTCCGTCAGAATTGTCTCTGCACACACACACACGCATGCAGACACACACGCACACACACACACACACACACGCACACGGTATTAAGTTTAATCAGACGTGATCCACTCATATGTGGTCAACCAGGACAGACTTCCATTTACACTTAACACGAATCTCAAAATTGTCTCTTAATAAGACCACTAAAGTGACATGAGGGTGAGACAATAATGAAATAATGCCAAGTGTAAGTATTACACCCACATATAATCCCACTGACAAGACATGCAACTTATGAAGCCAAGGAATCAATGTTCTATAAAACTATAGAATATAGATCTTACACCAAGGAAACCAGACTATATTGAATTTAGCATATTGCAAAAATCACCAGACTGTGTTAAAATCAACAACTACAGGAAACAAAATACAATCAAAAAAGCACTTCAGGGTTGAATTTGTGGCTAAAACTAATACAAAAATAACATGTAAATAATTAATATTAGATGGGGGGGGGGGGAATTATAAATGACCTGGGAACTAGCTTAAATTAAAACACATTAAAGTTTATGTATTAAAATTACTAAAATAAAAATAAAGCTATATATAAAAAAATAAATGGCAATAAAAAAAACAACAACAATAGAATAGTATATAAATAATACTTAGATAACGCTGTACCCTCCAAACAACAAAATGGCTGTATTTATGTACATGACAAAGCAGTGGATGGGGGGCAGGAGATGCAATGACATCATCCTCAGTCTAACATCCTCAGTGTGTTTGGAGATGCTGTTGTTGTGGCGGAGCAGTGGAGCATCTTCCTGTTTCTTCCACTCTTCTGAGCACAGCAACACAAACAATGGAAGCGTTTATACATTTACCACAGACCACGGCAGACATATTATCTCCGCTGGCTATTTAATAGCCTCTATCAGTTCACAGCATTCATTGGCTTTGATCACAGTCCCTCGCAGTTGAAAGACAGTCCAGGTGCAATGAGACGTTCAGAGGGCAAAGAAGAATTTGTCAGGTTATTTTTAAGTGACATCAGGAACTGACAGTAATGCAGAAAACATAATGATGACTTTAATTGAGTGTAATGAAAGAGTATTTTTGTGCGTATTAAATTCATCATTGACTTTATGCAAATGAGAAGATGATGGAAGTACATCAGTGGGGGTGGTGGTCTGTAAATGGTGTGTATGGGTAATTGGGACTACATTGTCACATTATCCCGATGTCAGCGGTGCGTGTAAAATGTCTTCCACCTTTCCATAGAGACACGGTTATAAATCAAACTCAGTTCTAATTGGCCAAACCCAGGCAGGCATAATCTTTGAACACATTCAGTGTTCATTAAAGGGAGAGAGAGAGGGAGCTAGTTGGCAAGGGGCTTTGTAAACAAGGGGTGACGTGACCTTACGTTCACTAGCAGAGATCAAATAAAATATCAAACATAAAAGAAAACTACACAGAGATCTCAACTCGAATTAGCGTTGAGCTAGTCAGCAAGAGGTTTACAGGGTTGTTGGTGTTTTATAAATCTACTGCAGTTGAAGGAAGGTATTTTGCATTGCTTAACACTTCTGTTTGCGAAATAGATCTGGTGCAACATTTTGTTATGCAACTTACATCTTTTAAAGCTGCCACTAAAGCATTTCTCACACTGAGAGTGATTTTATGACTGAAAATCTCAGGTCACTGGGTCACTATAGTGAAAGTGATGTGACATACGGCCAAGTATGGTGACCCATACTCAGATTTTTGTGCTCTGCGATTAACCCATCCAAAGTGCACAAACACAGTAGTGAACACACACACACACACACACACACACACACACACAGTGGGCAGCCATTTATGCTGCGGCGCCTGGAGAGCAGTTGGGGGTTTGGTGCCTCAGTCAAGGTATTGAGGGTGGAGAAAGCGCTGTACATTCACTCCCCCCACCGACAATTCCTGCCGGCCCGAGACTTGAACTCTCAACCTTTGGATTACGAGTCCGACTTTCTAATATTGCTCCAGATGAGGTATATAGTGCACCAAGTTGTTGATGGACTGCTGAACATAAGTTTCCAAAATAAAAAGACTGGTTGACAGTAAATATATAATTTGTTATTCCATTTTGAAATGGAGTTTGTATGTAAACTGTAGCCCCGCAGCTGGAATATCACATGAACGAGAGTGGCGAGTTTCAGACCAAATGTACGACTGTGGATGTAACATTGTATGCACCAGGTAACTTACGTTTGAAAGAATACTGCCATTTTCAGGATGTTTTTAGAAAGTAAGTTCCAAACAAAGCAACAGAAGATGTCACATACTTACTGTTGTTTGGCAAAATGTAATTTATAATTTAACAATTTAAATAGGAATCCATACATTTTCAAGGAGTTGTGCTTCTGTGCTTGCAACTATAGACAATATTTGCTTGCAAAATTTCTCTGAAATGCGACCGCACTGTAATCAGTCGAGTTAACAATTCAAAAACTCATTAATACCTGGTTAGTTCCTGATTAGTTCTGTTCATGCCCTGAAAATGACCAGTGTGTTGAAAAACAGCCTTATTAAATATCACACTGGGCTCATGTGGTCTTAATGCAGGCACAATAACACAATGATAGCCTATCTACTCTATACTTTGCTTGATTTAGCACAAACATTATTATTAAATACTTGAAGATAAAATAATCATAGTGTGTCATTTTCATATAACATTTCATATTTGACAACATGAATAAAACAAGCTGGATCACTTGTAATTATGTACTCAAAGAAGTGTGCTTACAAAAATGTGTTTATATGCTATCCCTCTATATTATCTATCAAATGTTTTTTTTGCTTTTTTAAATATAAATGTAAGAAATTAGAAGTCACATTAGAGTGTTAATATTAGAGTGTAATTAAGTTCTGAGCAATGGTGATCATTATATTATATGTGTAATTATATTTTGGAAAAGCACTTTTATTAATCCATGTTATTGCATTACCGTTTTAATTAAAGTAAATGCAATATGTGAAGTATAGACATGCATTATAAAGACACAAAATATGCCTGTTCAGTCTGGCTTTACAAAGTTTTATTTAAATGCATGCAAACTATAATGACAGCTAAAAGTGTAGTGTATGCTATACACACAATGTCACTAGCATGTCATCAAACTCTAGTAGACAGACGAAGGTGTGGATGTTGCTTAAGGACTATTTGTGATGAAGTAGACCCTTCATTAAACCAAACCAGGCAGGCCCTGTTGACAAAGACATAACCAGAAAGTGATAATTGCTAGTTTAAGTTGATGTTAACACCATACATTTGTGAGATCAGCTTAGGGCTAGAAGTGTTAGTTTATGTCAAACAATATACATTTACACCCCCCAAAAAAATTCTGCCCTAATTTACTCAACATAGCAAATGTGTGTTCAGATTACTTTCATACTACGCAGAACATTATTTTTAACTAGTGGTTGGCAATATTTTGGTAGACACGATTTACTGGTAGAAATATGTCAACCAGAGATTTTGAACTATATTTTCTATCGCAGTTGCATGTTCACATGCATTTGAAAAAATAATCTGCACAAGTTTCTATGTATTGCGATTTAAAAACAGGTGATTTTAAGCCGTTGAGACGCAATCAGCAGCAAAAGAGAACTCTTAAAGTGACAGCAGTCTAATATTCCTACTTGTCTGCAATTCATGTTTACCAAACAAAATAATAATTAGATCATCTCTCTCAATTAAATCACCTTTTATCTTTAATAATAAGAAATATATATTTAATTTACACAGTAAAGAATATGCAGTGTTTTTGTAAATTTGATTACTTTAAAAAAATATATGGAGCATTTCTAATTAATGTTTTCTACCGAAATAGTTTTTTTGTCCTATTGCTTGTAATTAGTTTCTTATTATCATTCAATTGTTGATTGTTTACTTGTATTCAGTAAGCTTGACTTGTTTTTTTTTTTTTTAGGCTAGTATTAGTTTTTTTGTGATATTAACACTGGTGACAAGAATTATAGAATGTATATGGTATCAAAAATCTTTTTATCACAAAGATGAAAGCACCAAAGCACAAAAATGAATACATGACTAGTTCAAATCCATCAAAAAAGAGGATTTGTAGAGGAGACAGTTTCAGAAAGTTTGAAAGACTTCCATGTTTGACAGTATAATGGGACAGCTGTCATCATTTCATAAAGAGCATTAACAAAGGAATATCTTACTATTTAAAGGAGAAACAATGAACACCGTTTATTAATATAAAACAGAATGTGCAAGAATGGTTGAAGAGGGTTTCCTTGCACAATGTGAGGTCGTTGTGTACCCACAGAGCGGTGTCTGAAATGTCCGAGCTGAAATTGCCCACCCGTCACACTCTTGTTGTGCCAGTGGGGGAGATCATACAGACTGGCACAGCGTCACCACGGGAGTTGAGACTTGACAGGATAGCACAGTGGGAATCATGCCCTGATTAGAAGCAGTACAGAACTCCTGTCTCTAAGCAACACCATTACTCTGTCTGGAAATCACACTGCACATCTGAAGACTGCCATTTAATCCGTTTAATGTTCATGTTCACTTAAACTTTAAAGACTTCTCTACCCATTTTTATCCTGCACCTCAAAAACTGAACTTGTCGCCTCGAGATGAGTCGCGCTAGTTTGACGTCAATGCTGTGAAATTTAAAACATTGCGTCATGGCAAGTTTAAATGCACTGTATATTTCAGAATGAAATTTAAGTGCCATGACAGAGGGGATGACTTTCATTGAATAACAACTTAAATTTAGCTTTCTTCCTTATATAAAGCTGAAGTTTGCAGATAGCCTGTAACCATGTTACAGAAGAATACACCAGGAAAGTTACTACGATAGTGACACATTTCAGTAAAATTACCCATTTAAAGCTATCGCATGAATACAAATAGCTTTTATTGTGCTTTTTATGGTAGTGTTGAGTAAATAAATACGCATTTAATATAAAAATAAAGAGAGTCATATGCATAGTTGTTTTTTAACGAACTTAATTCTTTCAAATAGGCTGCATTACATTAATCAAAAGGGACCGTAAAATACATTAATAATGTTCAGTGTTTAATCTGCAAATAAATGCAGCACAGTTTCCACCAAAAAAATTATAAAGAAGCACTGATTATTTCAACATTGATAATAATAAAAAAGTTACTTGAGCACACAATCGGCATATTAGAATGATTTCTGAAGGATCGTGCGACACTGAAGACCTTTGCCATCACAGGAATAAACTTTTTTTTGAATACATTTTAATAGAAAACGTTATTTTAAACCGTAATACTTCACAATATTATTTCATAAAATTACTATAAACGTCACACTGTTTTACTGTGTAATATTATTAGTATATGTGGTTGAAGCCACTGTTTTGACTCATTCAAACATAATATTATCTGAAGATTCGCAAGGCTTTGTTGGAATAGTATAAATTTAGAGTGCTGATACCCCAACTCTTCACTTAGAGTCAAGAAAACCTGTCAGAATGAAGATTTCATTCCATAACAAAAGCCAGCACATGTTATACTGTACCACATTAAGACTAAAGTCAGAGTGCAGAGAAGATAATGGGTTTAAAGTAAGCCCATGACCTGCAATAATCATTTCATTATCTTTACATACCTCTTGCTTTGGAAACAGGTCGTTAGATAAGTGTAAAGATGATTAATACTTTGCGAAGATCCTTAAAACGGGTGTTCTCTTAATAACCCCTTTTACCCACCTCTGTTAAAAGATTAATCAGCACGTTAAGCTTCGATTTTACCCACTTCTGTTAAAAGATTAATCAGCACGTTAAGCTTCGGATTTCCCATGTGGCATGTCATTAACACATGCCATTATGTTGAGAGCTGGACTTTATGTGCCAGTGCCATCACTCAAAGCCTTATGAGAAAAATAAAAATAGCTGTAGTTTTAATGCAGGAAAAGCTCCATGAAATAAAATGTTTGGACAGAGTTGAGTTTAAAGGAAGAATTATGGCACGGTGTGTGTTCTCACTGTTTTGACAGCTTTAAAACAACAGAACAACCTGTCCATTCAGGAAGTGAGAGACAGACGGAGGGACAGCAATAAAAAAGACTAAGGCAGAAAGAGAGATTCTGATATTTAAACGAATGAGCAACTGCTAGCTGAGGAAAGCAGCGTGTTGGTTTAGAGCCATCAGTGTCCATTTGAAGCAGAACTGACTCTGTTTATTTGTGTGACTTTGCAGAAGCTTCTACTGAAGAGAAATACTGCTGAGGAGCATAAAACAGGCACACAGAGAAAACAAACAGAAAACACAGTTTTGCAAATGAAACATTATAGATCATTGCAATAAAAGGCTTCCAGTTGCACAAAATTAAAATTTTATGAGTGACTGAAGAAACTCAGCACACACACAGTCAAATACGTCTGTGTTCACACCATATAATGGATACAATGAACATGTTGTTTTTAATATCCAAGCTACTTGTCTTTGATTTTTCATCAGCAGAAATATAATGTATACAAGATAAATAACATGAAATTCTGATAAATTAAAATTCACTCAAATTTTCTTTTCAACAGATAAACTGAACAATTTAAGGGGTAGTTAAAATTCTGTTATAGATTACTCAGCTTCATATCTTTCCAAACCGGTAAGATCTTCGTTCATCTTTGGAACACAAATTAAGATATTTTTGATGAAATCTGAGAGCTTTCTGACCCTGCATAAACAGCAACGGGACTAACAAGTTCAAGGCCCAGAAGGGTGAGGACATTGTTAGAATAGTCCATGTGAAATCAGTGGTTTTATGAAGCTACGAGAATACTTTCCGTGCACAAAGAAACCAAAACTAATGACTTTGCAGGGTCAGAGCTGTCTATGCAAGGTCAAAAAGCTCTCGGATATTATCAAAAATATAATTTGTGTTCCAAAGATGAACGAAGGTCTTAGGGATTTAGAACAACTTTAGGGTGAGTAATAGATTATATAATTGTCCTTTTTGGGTGAACTACACCTATAAGTACATAACATTTAATAGTTATTGTTACAGTTATAATCTGTGGTGTGAACAAGCCTTTACTGTGTCTATAGATCCAGGTGCTCCTAAATGAATTAATTATTCACTGACTCACTCATGAAAACAGTCTCTCTTTTGGTTTCTGAATGAATCACTGCTTTGAACGAACAAAGTCAGTCAGTCACTTGTCACCACCTACGCACCAGCATAACAATGTAAAGAGAAAGAGTCAATAAAAAACCTTCAACACTAGTGCAAAAACTGGACAGAACTAACTGTTGCATAAATATAACAAAAGTTCAGAATTTCAGAAAACAGACAAGATAGAGAGATTTAATGGAGTGAAAAATCAAACTAAATATGAGAATAACGACCCATGAGAATAATGTCCACTAGACATTCTAATGGCAGATGAGGAAGCATAAATATAAATAAAGTTCCCAGTATGAGCATTTAATTGCATTTGTTCTGCAGACATAAAAGCAGAACAGTGCAATCTCTACTTAATTAACCACGAACAAGACAAGCATGAATGATGTTTACAGCAAGTGGACAACAGAGGTTACGAGAATAATGCTTGTAAATGAAACCAGGAAAAAGTTTGAAAATAAATAAATAAATATAGGAGGAAACAATAATCCAACCCTAAAAATAGACTTCTAAAAACCGTAGAAGCCCAATAAAATACAATGCAAATCTTGAGACTTTGACCATGATTATTGGCGCTCAATAAATAAACCACATGACATTAATTCAGGAAGAACTGTGTATTTCAGTATCTTTTCAAAACCTGTTCTTGACTCAATAAATATCTGCAATCATGTTTTTTAATACTATCTGGCTGTTTTTATTCAGTTTATCAGACCATATGCTTACTGTTTCTGTCAGGCCCTGACTGCTCTCAGTGCATTTTATCCAATCAGAGGTGACATGTTTGGTTTACCCATGCATCTATGACCCACCGCTCGAGCAGAGATGACTGACAGGTGGAGGGGAAATGTCATGATATAAACATGCTCTCTATTTTCCATACTGCACTTTCCCACAAGCCACTCTCATTTCTTCTAAAGCAGAGCCAAGGTTTCTCATGGCTGTGTTTAGCAATTCAAAACAGGACATCTTTCTTCTAAGGCCACCCCACAGAAGATGTGTGTAAAAATCAGTTTGTCCCTGGACCATTATCATTTATTCTGCATTGCTGTGACATTTCGTGTTTCATTAGGTTCATTTTAAAAATAGGATGCAAAATGAGATCTGCAAAGTAATGAGTGATTCTTAGAGTCTCTGGAAGTGTTACTCCACCCCAAAATGAAAATGTTGTCATTAATCACTTACCCCCACGTCGTTCCAAACCAGTAAAAGCTTTGTTTGTCTTCGGAACACAATTTAAGATATTTTGGATGAAAACTGGGAGGCTTATGACTGTTCAATTGACTGCCAAGCAAATGACGCTGTCAATGCCCAGACAAGTATGAAAAGCATCGTCAGAATATCCATCTGCCATCAGTCGTTCAATCTGAATTTAATGAAGCAATGATAACACTTTTCTGCACAAAGTAACAAACAAAAAAAACTTTATTCTGATGGCAGATGGAGTATTCTGGCGATGCTTTTCTTACTTTTATCGACAGTGTTATTTACTTGGCAGTCAATGGGACAGTCCAAAATATCTTAAATTGTGGAGTAACCCTTTAAGGTACAAAAAGGGGTCCCCCCAAACAAATTTAAGCAATATAATATAGTCCCTGTGAATTTAAATTATTTTAAACCAGTTCCACAGGTTCACTGCAAGGTTTTTGTCACCCTTGTTATATCTTATGTACACAAATAATTGTCGTAGGTCATATGGGGATAGGCATATTATCAAATATGCAGATGACTCCACGATAGGGAGTCTTCTACAAGAACAGGGTTGAGGGGATTGTCCTGTAGATTACTTTGTTATATGGTGCAGCAAATTCCACCTTCAATTAAACATGAAAAAAACTGAGAGTATGTTAATCGATTTTGGGGAGATCATTATTAAATCCAGCGTTGACGAATATAAATGAAGTGGATATGAAATGACTGATAATCATAAATATCTTGGGATAATAACTGATGACAAACTAAGTTTTGAAGCAAGTGTATCTGTTATTTGCAAGAAAATTCTGCAAATAATATTTTCATTTAATGTATGTAACAAAATGTTGACTTTATTTTATAAGTATTTTATTAAACCAGGGTTCTCTCTCTGTATTGTATTCTGGTTTGGTAATCTTACATTGTCAAATAGAAATCGGCTGATCAGTCTTGTCAAAGTGGCAAGAAAATGTATCGGAATAAGTCAAAATCAACCCATTGCAATTAATTGTAGACCAAGGCACCAGGGTGCCGATTTAGAGTACCTGGTGGAAAAACTAAATGTTTTAAGGGTTTCTTTGTTTGTTGGTTTGATTAATTCATCTTAGGTAGGTCGCTTTGTGATTTATTTATTTCGAATTTGATTGGTGTGATATGTATTGCTATTATAACTGTAGATTATCTATTGTATGTATGTGTTATGACTTGCCGCTGTAAAACCCTAAGGGGGACAATAAAGGTAAATAAGCAAACATACATTTGGAGTTGTTCAAATATATGCTATGATGTATTTATGCACAGTTTTAGAAACGTATATATCCATACAGATATTTCTGAAACTTTCACCTCAACCCCTAAACCTAAACACTAGGAAGTGTTCTTAAAACAATAGGAAGATGCAGTAAATTTACAATGACAGTAATTTTAGTTTAAGTATAGGCCTACTATTAACTAGATGTTTTTAAGCTCACATTAGACATTTTTTAGAAGAAAAAAATACATTTTCAGTCACGGTTCAAATGCATCAATCAAAGACCATTTCCAATTATCAGCTTTCTTTGGCTTTACATATGTTTTAATTATTGAAAGCATAAGACCTGCCTCTCTTTCAGAGAGCTCTCCAAAGCCATGCCTCCTCTGAAACACCAGAATACAGTTTGTTTCGAATGATGTGTAATGTAGAGAACTGTGTTTAGAATTTTGTCAAAAGTTTGTTTTACAATATCAAACTGAGTTTAAAGCATGTAATGTGTTTATAGTTTTGCAGACTTTATCTAAAGAATAGTTTATGAGTGAATGAGTTTCACTAAGTGGGTCTCAAGTATCACTTTTAGTGTCTAAGCAATTAAAAAAAAAAATCTGTAATTGTCTAAAAAAGCACAAATTAAATATTTAAATATTGTCATACTACAAGAAAGATTTTAAAACAAAACATTGCCATATTCAAAGATTTTAAAATGTAAGTACAAATTGTAAGCCTCCTACATGCCTGAACATGAATCTTTATATTATGTCATTGCAGATTCAAATCTATAAATCAAAATATTTTTTGGATTTATGAAGAAAAGGCTCAGCACTCTATTGCCCTTTGGGTGGACTGCTGAGGAGGATTGCCAGCAGTAACCATTTTAAGCTTGTTTGTGATTTGATCTTAAGAGACCATGAGAGTGTAAATCTGTGCAAAACCCCTAAGGAAGGTATTGGTAAAGAGCAGGATCACTAATAGCAGGCACAGCTAGTTTTCAACAGGGATTCTGTTAGTATATATACTAACTGTCACTTTTCTGTTTTAGGCACAGCCTGAAGCGTGGCACTATCCTTTGTTCTCCATTTTATTGAGCAGAGGACACAAAAACGCTGTCAGATCTGTGCTAATCCAAATAAAAAAATAATGTGTCTTTCTGTGTAAATTATATAGCTAGCAGAGTGAATACAAATGAACTGGTCACTGGTTGAACATCTAATGACTACAGTGCCATGATCTGATTGGCCCTCATAAAAGTATTTATCGCCCGCAGAGTTTGTCTGCTTTTAAATCTGATGCATGAAAATACAGTGCAAATTCAGTGTCATTACAGTCTTCTGCTGATGTGTGCAGCTGTGTCCCAAACAGCATTAGTGCTTTAAGTCAGTTCCTCATCTCAGAGTTCATTGATCCAGAACGCCTGCAAGGGTGAGCGATTAGCCATTAATATACTGATGTTAATGGGTAAACAGAAGAAAAATTCACCAATTGTATCTCTTGAAAAAAAAGATTCAGTTCATATCTATAAGCAGACTGTAACAGGCAATATTTCCTTCAGTGGCATTTTTGAGAGTTGACAATTGCTGTTACATAGTATGTCAGCTCAGTATAGGGTCTGGCTGTATGATAATTCAGCATTAATTGACTCGAGCAGCTCGTTAAAGGCTAGTCACACTGTTTTATTGAGGACCTCACAGAGACACATGAATAAAACATTCACTGCAAAAGCCACAAAGATGAATTAAGGCTCTATGGCGATGAGACTTTCTCGCTTCGGACAGCAAAGCAGAGCTTCCCTTCATCTAACACATTTGATAAATCGACTGAAACCACACAAAGCCTATAAACATAACAGTATTACAGAGATAAGAAGCAGACAAAGGATCATCTCATGGTCTAAAGAATGTGACCCTTCTGACATATGTATCTACAGCTTTAACATTCATAATCCAGTTTCTTCATTATTATTCCTGCATGAGAGAAAAATGTGGAGTAATCGTTACTGTAAGGAAGCTGAATAACCTCTGACACTACAAAGAAACAATGTGTGATCAATAGTTGCAGAAAATAGATATCCAACCAGTGAGTATGAATTTTGCATAATATCTTGTGCCCTCAAGTAACACTAAATAGTATGTAATCATCCAAATACAGTATGTGGGCACAGAGAGGGTAACAAATGTAATAATATATGTACATTTTGCATGTTCAGCAGAAGTTGAGTTGCCCTGTCCTGCAAAAATGTAAACAGGTTTGTGAGTAAATTGCTCAGTGCAAAGAAACAGAAGAAATGGGAACCTGGCATTTTTTTTTTTTTTCAATAGATATGAACACATTCTTTGAAACACATCTATGACCTTTGAAACATGTCTAGTCTTCATGCTTTGTTGACTATGGCTTCAATAATAATAAGCATACATTTGTATAAAGCATCCATATTTGTCCATGCCCATGTTGATTAGAGTATTAAAAACTTAAAAAGTATTAATTTAAGGTATATTTAGAACAAATAAAAATGTGTGATTAAGTTGCAATTAATCTCGAGTTAACTCATGACAATCATGCGATTAATCGTGATTAAATATTTGAATCTATTGACAGCCCAAATAAAGACAAACACGCTCACGCTCACGCTCACGCACACGCACACACATAATGATCAATGATATTCTAGTTCTCTGGATTTAGGTATGCTGCAAAACACATTTGTGACCCTGGAGTTCAAAACCAGTCTTAAGTCGATGGGTATATTTGTAGCAGTAGCCAAAAACACATCGTATGGGTCAAAATTATCTATTTTTAGATCACACACACACACACAAATTTGTAAAAAGGTTTGTATTTAATTTTTTTTTTATAAAGTATAACTTTATGAGCAAAATTTCACCCAGATTATTATATTGGAAAAAAAATTATCTAAATAAATAACAGTATAACATCAAACAACAGCTATATTTGTAAAAACATATATGTATATATAGATATATAATAATAATAATAATAATAATAATAATTCCCCAATATAGCAATGATTTAAATGTTGAACTGAAATGTAACAAATTACAAAGTTCGTAGCACCCTTTTTGTTTAATGACGGCAGCATTTCAGCTGCATGAACTTCACATTTGTGAACAATTTGATAATTATCTTATCCAGCATGATTCGAAAATTGTACAAGGAACATCTTGAGGTTTAATGTAAGAAAATCTGATATTTTCTACAAGACCGTTCACATGGTAAAACATAATTTAAGAATTTGCATGGCAACACTTGTATTCTGCCATGCTGGGATACAGCTACAAGAGCTTAGAGAAGAGATATTGTTATTTTCCTAATGTGCAATTCTACGTCTCACACAGGACCCAGCCAGCTGTGACTGCTGTCGGAGTTGTTTCATTACCAGTGGGCTTCGTGCCTCAGCAAATGTCACCGATTCGAGCCAAAGTCAGATCAATCTGGGTGGAGGATACATTTCTGTCACATCAATGAAGGGCTGACGGAGCACTGGAGAGGAGGTGAGAGCAGGAGAAGCGGAGGAAGTTTGTCCTATCAGATTGTGTTAGTGCAGACATTTAAAAATGTCCTATTAATGTCTGGATTTGGAGAGCAGAAAAATGACATTCTCCTTATGCAGGATATCTGTGCTGGAGATTTAAATGGCAGGAAAAGGCATGGATTTTCAATTATGAATCTCAAATTACATAAAACAATCAAAAATCGTTTTGGCTGACACAAATGACAAAAACCCAGCATAAACCAATCATTAAATGTTTCTAAAAATGTAATCTAATTTTTTCTCGGACAAGAAACAAAACAAATACAGTCTATAATGATTAATGTATTATTGTAAGTTTCTGAAGCTATGTCTCCAGTTCAAGTTAAATTCACTGACTCAATTAATTGATTCATAATTTGTACTTATAAAATGATCCATTTGACTGTTTCTTGAGTTCAACCAAAGTTCCTTTCAAGGAAATTCTGTTCACTCTGTTCTATTTTCAACCCTCCGGGCAGCTCAAGGAAGACCGAGTCCTATCTAAATGAATGGGGGAATCCTGAAATCTCAAAGACTGCTTGCTGACCCCGCAATTAAATTACATATGTCAAATCAGCAACAAAATATAAAATGAACAGTCCCATTAATGTTGTTTGTTTCTTATGCTCAAAAACGATTAAAAAGCCTTTTTTCAGGCTAGATCAGCCAATGCAAATGCACAGTCATAAATGTGTATGCACATTGGCTGGTCTAGCCTCGGTTTCTATGGGAACCAGAGCTTCTAATAGCCACTGCAGTGATGCAATGCATTTACCAATCAGCAATTGGCTCTTTCACTTGGAAGGCGGGACTTTTCCACCATATTGAATGTTGCAGTTTCTCCGATTAATAAGTATAGGAGTGAACCGTCTTTGTATTTCTATAGTCTTTGGTTCAACTGACTGACTCAGTTGATGACTGATATCCAGTTCTGAAGTTCAACTCAGGGATTCAATGATCCACTTCATGAGTTCAAATCACTGCTTTAATAATAACATTCAACTGCTAAAATTATACAAATTCAAATGACTGATTCACTGAACTCACCGATTTAAAGTTCTGGTTCTCAATGATCTGTGATCAACTTACTGACTTTTGTTCAACTTACAAACTGAATGATTCGAGTTCAACTTATTGCCTCAATGATCCAATTCACAAATGTAACTTCATTGTTTACCTCACTAAATCAGTGACCTAAATCATAAATTCAGCTGTTTTATTCAATGATACAATTAGAAAATTCAACTCTGCAAGTTCAATTAGTTGACTCAATTAGTTCAATTAGTTGTTCTGCTCTACAATTTTCTTGAGATAACATCTCACTTTCGGAATAGTTTTAGTATTAGAAGTGGAAAATGACACCTTCTGGGTTATTCCTTGTACAACTGCCATATGACTTTTAAAAGACTTGGACTTCTACAGTATCTTTTTTGTCAACTGCCTCCAAATAATTCTTGTGGAATGTCTCTCTTCAAAGGAGCACCCGTTAAGAACTTATTTTCATCATAATCAAGTCAAATTAACAAATTCAATATTGTACAATATTGCACTTCCTTTTGGATGATTACTGTTGGGTATTTCTTAACATACTGCAGTAACACTGAAAGAACAAACTGCATTTGCTGAGCCAGAATTTCTTTATACATCTCACACGAGATGATGCTCTGAGGCACAGAAAGAAGGTGTGCAACCTGCTAAAATGCTGATGGCTGAAGTATGTGGAAATAAAGGTATAGAACGCTGTCTGTCCAGTTAAGGAGGGAGAGAGAGGCAGGCCATCTCTAATAGGGTCCACAGAGACGCACCCTTCTTAAAGTACACTCACTTAACCTCACATCCATACTCATGCTACAGTTGTCAGTTCAGACACACAATTTGACCCGTGCTGTCTCTTACCATGCATCAGAATGAGTGTGTGTGTGAGAGAATGTGTTTATAGTTTGTCTATCATTGAGAATAGTCAGAGAGGTTTGTTTTATTTACTTGTGTTGCTGCTACCTTTGACCTGCTACGAATTGCTTCTACAGTCATTAAACATGCCCCACTGCCTCATGGGAATCACTGGAAAATTATTTAGGCAAATAATTAGTTACTTTGGAATGTCTTTCTGTCCCAAGAAATGCATGTGAAATGATGAAAATATAAGAGAATGACTATGTTTGTACTTAATCTTGCTCAACTAGTGTCATTGTTGTTGGTGCCCAACCTCATGGCTAAGACTGACCTCAAACAGAGAAATTATTTTATGTTTAAAAGCATCTAAAATTGGGATTTTTACTGAAACACGCAGTAAATAAGAGTGATATTATTGTGCTTCCTGTGCAAGCACTGTACAATATATTACTTTTATTCAGTCATTGATTGTGCTTCCACTTGAAGCAGCCATATTTCTGCTGCCATATTTATTTATTTCCCATTGTGCAAAGGGCAAACACACACACACACACACACATACACACACCGCACACTCACACAGCCAGGTCACACATACTGATCAATGATATTCTAGTGCTCTGGATTTAGGTATGCTGCAAAACACATTTGTGACCCTGGACCACAAAATCTTAAGTCAATGGTTATATTTGTAGCAATAACCAAAAACACATTGTATGGGTCAAAATGATCTATTTTACTTATATGCCAAACATTATTAGGATATCAAGTAAAGATCCATGAAGATATTTTTTAAATTTCATACCGTAAATATATTAAACTTAATTTTTTATTAGTAATATGCATTGCTAAGAACTTCATTTGGACAAATTTAAAGGCAATTTTCTCAGTATTTAGATTTTTTGCACCCTCAGATTCTAGATTTTCAAGATAGTTAGTTGTAAATCAGCCATTGTCATATTGTCCTATCCTAACAAACCACACATCAATGGAAAGCTTATTTATTCACTTATTAAATCTCAATTTTGGAAAAAAATTGACCCTTATGACTGGTTTTGTGGTCGAGGGTCAAATAAAAAAACAATATATAGACAACAATAGATTCCGCCTCATAAACCTCAAGAACAATGAAAAATCAAGAAGCTTATGCTGGGTATTTTTTTGTTCAAATGAAAATGGCAAATGAATCAGGGGCTGTTTTTGTAAGCATGTGAATATTTATGAAAATCAAAACAATGGAACAAACAAGTCAGCAAAACTATTTTTTGAGAATAAATTAATCTGCATAAGTGACATTTTTGTCCTTCAGATATTTCAAACATATTTCTGGGTTCCATTCTCTAGTTCTCAGACTTGAAATACATAAATAAATACTTCTCTGTGTGTGTACAAATAAAATATGGTGACAGAATCTGAAAAACGAATCAAACGCCACAAACGGCCTGTTTGAGCTTGTTAAGATGCTGTAAGGTATGGCAGGGACCTGGAGCACTATTTATTTCCATGCATTCCATTGCTGGCATCAGTCATGGGAACATCCCTAAAAGATCCGGAAAGGTATGAAGGTTGCAGGTTGGTGAGATTGTCCCAATTGCTCGAGGTAATTAAGAACAGGACAATCATAACAGGACGAATCATGGAAAGGAGGGTGCACTGTCCTTTCAGATTACACATTAATCCACCAGATATATGCAGCAGCCTGCCTTCCTCCCCTTTCCAAAGAGTCCTCTCAGGGAACACGGTGTCCCTCTGTATTACTGCCATGAGGACAGACAAGAAGTAGAATTTCTGGCACACAAAAACCTTTATTGTTGTAGTCTCTCTGAATTTCAAAAACTATTAATAATGAAATATAAGCATTTAGAGAAAAACAAAGCATCATCTGCATAATTCATATATCCATTTAAAACTCCAGGTGTATGGAATTAAATATACATGTCACATATAGCATTACAATCATACATTAGAGTTAAATGTGCAAGTTTTACTAAGCTACAAGGCGGCATTTGCGAATGGGCCACTGTCTCTTCTTCAAGACTAAATCTCATCCTGTTTACTGCCAGACATGATGTCTCCAAACAGACGTGGCTGACATCAGCCTGTTCCACACCAATGCAACATGGCACATCTCCACCCCTCAACCTCTTTCACTCGCTTTCGGGGGTGAAAGTCGAGAAACAGTATCTCTTCCATGGCTTGGTATGCTTTCAACACATTTTTTTTCTTTTTGTCTCGAGCAAGAGACTGTACGACATTCACATTACATGATTTGACAGATTTTTTATGTAGAGAGGGTGACAGAATGAAAATAAATGATTATTCATGTGCTGGCCAAATTCAAAAACGAAACAAAAATTAAAACATCTTTGAGAGCAAGGGGCCTACGCAGCTTGCATATTTTGCGTATTGAGAGAATCGACTCTGCCACCAACAAACGTGTATTTAACCCCCCAGAATGCAATTTTTACCAGGGTACTCCCCTCGAAACACGATTGGGCTTGGTTTGGGCTAGTTTTGAGTAACTATTGAGTGGGTTTTGTTGTGAAAACCTGGCAACCCTGCGTACTGATCCATTCCTGTCAAGCAGTACCTTTTGAACTTTGAAGAAAATGCTGGTAATTTAAGATTGTATTTCTTTTAAAACATTAAAAAAAAAAAAAAAAAAAAAACGATGGAATTAAAGAGCTACACTTAATGAGGAACTGAGAATTTCCTTGCATGTCAGTGACAACGAAAAGTTAATTTTAATATTTTTTCTTAACCATCCTTTGACATTTTGACAATATCATATGATTTCTGGAATTTTATAAAAATTCAACTCAAAAGATAGTTTAAAGTCAGAAAAGGTTTAACAGCACAGACCATCACAGAGGTTTCATCAAATCCCATCAAAATTGTGTCACTTCCTGAAGGATTTGGTCCTTAGAGTCAATTTAGTTAAAAGAACATTACAAAATAAGGAATGAAAGTGATAGAAGGCATGGGGGGACAATGGATTGCTACAACAATATTATTTCATAATTTATGAGGAAAATTCACTGTGAAGAAACTCTTAATTTTGTATTCTTTTTATGCATTTATTTACGAACAAACGAAGGCCAACCTCTGCTCAAATCAAAGTAGTGAAATTATTCAAAATATGCATAAAGGAATGACATTTGGACTAACATCATGGGCTGATAAAATCACCCTTAAAAACTAAAACCCACTTAAACTTAATTTAAACAAGGTTTGCTCATTAATTAACCATTTAATTAACCTGTGTAACCCCTTGTCTAATCTCTGGCAAAGGGGTTTCATACATTGTCACTAAACACTGTGAACATATGATTGTACATGCTGTTAGCCAATGCTGTCTTTACACATTCAAATCCAGTGATTTGAAACTAAAACATCAACCGAAAGTCTAACCCTGTTATGTCAGTTGTGGATCTGTATTAGACATACAAGATGACACACAGACTGACAAGGTAGCTCTGTTTGCTCTGAGGCTGGAGGGCTATATCAGTTACTGCAGAGTGGCCATAAAGCATCAGGTCCCATTAGACTGAACTTACAGAACCCTGCACACTAACAGAAGGTGTTCAAGCGTGTCCTGTTGAAGGCCATCAGTGATTAATGCACTCATCCTTCATTGTGAATGGTTACACACGGTGTCCAGCAACTACAAGTTATCCCTACTCAATCAGCAGACCTGGTTGGTGCTTCAGCCAGAGCACATCTTTACTACTCAAATTATTGAAAAGACGACACAGGCCAAACACTGACTATAATTAACATGTCTATGGTCAATTGCAACTGTCTTATGCAACTAATTTACACACACACACATGCACACATGTACTCACACACATTGGAAAATATTTCCAACAAATATTTCCACTTGAATGTTTTCTTTTCCACAATCTTATCAATCATTCATGGTGACTATAAAAAGCTGAAAACATTCTCTGAAACTGTTTTCAGAAAACTACATGTCTAAAAACCCATTTACAATTCATGCATACAAATCAAAGTTATGCTATTTAGCTATAACATTACTAGTACTACATACTGTAATGTAATAATATACTGCTGGATAAACATCACATACGATAAGTGCTATCAGAGATATCAAGGTCTACACATTTTTTATTAAGCCTTAAATTCTCTGGAGAGGAATTAAGTTCCTCTCATTTAAGTGAGCAACTGCAGTAAGTGCAAAGTGCCTCTGAAGCATCTGTGAGCACTTGTGTTTGTTGCAAGAGAAGAGGGACCTTAAAGGTGTAAATGCATGTATGCGTAGCTGCTGTGCTTGAGCAGATTTGAGCTTGGAGACCCCTGACACCCTCAAACTGCATTGTTATTGCTCTTGATTGTCATGACTTATGATGGCATGTTAACCTTTTTGTCCCATGGGGAAGGTCAACGTGTATGGTCAAGACAAGCAAGAGTAGGCTAAATAAACCTTAAAGGTCTTTTACTGCAGAAGAGGAAGATATTGTGTTGGAAATACCAACACTTCTTAAAACAATAAGCTGGCAAGACAAAAAGTAAAATTCAAAAATGTAAAATAAATTATTAATGTTTTGTACAATGTTTTAACCATATTAGCGAAGAGTGACATCCCTTTATTTACCAGAATTCAAAGATTTTAGACCATAAACCCGAAATGATAACAACAAATTGTGTACTCCAAGCTTTGTTTAATTTACTCCCTTTTTTTCCTCCAGAGGTCTTTTGATCTAAATTGCTTTATTAATTTCATGTCGTATACCCAGAGTTCTGTAATGAAGAGACTATAGATTATCTGACTGAAGTGTCCCACAGGCCTAAAAACATTGATTACCTAGAAGTCAAAGGTTTAAGCTACATTTATATTGCTATATCAGTATCAACAGCTTAACTGATTTGCCTAATTAAGCCTGACAAACTTACATGCTTAGATATAGATTATTGCCCTACCAAAACCAAACAATTGTATGTGTGATTCATTGCTGTGTGTTTAAGTAATTATTTAACAATCCTAACTGAAAATATAAGACAATATAAACATTTATGATTCCACTATTGCTTGGTACATGCCAGTATAATTTTGGACGACCACTATGACCAAATAATACAGTTCCAGATGTGAGACCAAAACATTTTCACAGTTACTTGGTGGTCAGAAACCTAACCTTTGAAGTTAAATCCATCCATTTGGTCCATCTCTTAAATGATGGCCAAATGTATTAACTAAGAAATGTCGTTGAAACAATCCTGATGTCACTAATGACAATTACTGGTGGAGAGTTCGGGTCTCTTGGGAGAGGCCAGTTATTACCCTCTCGAGGAGCTTTTCTGGACTGTCTTTGATTGTTGGAAGGAGTTAATGAGCCATGAGCTGGAGAAGGGTCATTTTTATTTAATGATTGGGGTGTTACCTCATTCTCCTGTCACCAAATACTGATCTGACCTGATCTATGCCTCCACAGGCTACAGGAATAAAATACATTAATGGAGAGAATGGAGAGCATCTTCTGCAAAAATTTTGCCATCATTTTTTAATATAATGTTGCAGCCGTTAATTTGTGCTTTTTATAACTTGCTAATTGAACACGGATTACTAAACACACAGTGAACCCAAGACAACCAAATTGCCTTGCAAGTTATGTTAATATGGCAAGTTAGTTCACTCAGCAGCCATTTTTGAAATTACCCTCAATAGCTGATTTCTATGTAGGCTAGAGGCAAAGGGAATCTACTTGAATGGAAAAAATCAACACCTCAAACAGTTTGAAATACATGAATTAATCATAATCTTAACGTTATCATACATTTTGCTTCAAGAGTAGTTCCAGAGTAAACAAACAGCCAATGATTCAAGCAAAAATGTAACTGGGTCCATTAAGAAGGAACTTTCATTCTTAAAGTCATGTGATTTGACACTTTTTTCCCAATAGCATATGAAAGTCAATTCAGGCCAACATATAAACCATTTCACTCAAGGGATTATCAGTATACACTTTGCTAAATATGCAAGCAATGTTGAATAAAAAGCATCTTTTAAAGTATAAATTAAACCAACCCAGACTCATTGCGAAAAACGTCCCTGGGGTAATAAAAGATATTGCATTAGTGACAGTCTGTTAATGGTGTTAAAGGTGCATTCAGTTTTATCCGAAACATAATCTGGCAATGTTTTATTACATAAGGATGTTGTATATCATGGCATTTCGGAAATAAAATGTCTAATAGGTGATGCTGAAAATAACATATTACCTACACAAAATTATACCCAAAACCAAACTAATATTGTAAAACAAACCCAAATATGGGATACAACACATTTGCTGAAAGAACCCTTAACAACCCTTAACATTTTAACAAATCCTTGGGCTATTGGATCCCAATTTTTTTTGTTTCAACGCTCTGCATCACAAGTGCAAAACTGTTCAAAATGAGCTAACAAGCTAAGTTTAGTATGTCAGAAAAGCCATACAAACGGAGATGGTTATGTGATGCAAATGTCAAAGTGTATCAGTTCACAAATCATGCATAAGAAGTGTTTTGAGGTAATGACGTATTATTATGAATGGAACAATCTTGGAACAGTCTTTTTTTTTCTCTCAGTGAGCCTATGTTGAATTAAACTAAAACGTAGATTTAGCGAGCCAAACTGTCTCTTGCTAGTGCAAAGTGTAGTATTCTCATGCAGTGTGTTGAAACTCTGACTAAACACCAAGTTAAACCATAACCAATGAAGATAGAGTCGTAGTAAGGTTGATCATTTACTGTCACTCTTCCTCATTAACATTTGCGGTGAAAACTGTAATAAAACAATACAGCATTATTCAGTGTCCATGTCTTGACTAACATTGCATTATTAATGACTATAACATGAACAAACTACTGTTCTCCTTGTAGTAGCGATTAAAATGGCCATTAGCATCACTGAAAGATTGTACACAATGGTAAACAACTGTTTATAGCAACTTATCAAACATCATATTTTTAACAAATCATCACTAATATATGATCTTTTACATGTCTAATGTCATATCGATGAACTTATAGCATTGCCTCTATGATGCATTTTAGTGGATGCAATGGATTATTAGAGAGAGCTCACTATGTCTGTCATTGTTTTCATGCCGAACCGGGAGACACTCTGAACACTGCTCAAGAAGATTGGATTATCCGAAAAAGCTCTGCAAGTTAAAAACAAAGTGTTGCAATTTTGTTCATTTTCAATGTGGTTCTGGGTGAAAGTGCTGTATCAAAACTTGAGTAAGTGCTGAATCAAAAATTCAATTAAACATGTAAAGTCATGCAGGACTTCTATCTTTCATATTTAAACATATCACACAAAATGTGATGACATCGCAAACAGTTTGTGCTCAACTTAGTCGAATATGCAAATAACAAATATTTGTGCTCATGTATCATTCATAGTTCCTGACATGTATTTACTGCATATGGCATGAAAGACAAGAAATATGTGTTTACTACACATGGTATGAAAGACTGTACGGTAAAAAAAAAAAAAATAAATGTAATACTCAAATTGAAAAGAATGTGCAAATGACAAAATGTTAGCAGTCAGGGTCTCATCTCTATGTTTCAGTCTTCATGTTCCAATGTTCATGTTTAACACAATTTTCTAATATTCTTTTACAGTGGATAATCCTTTCAAACGAGTAATTTTGATGTTATGTTTAATATTTACAGTTGTTTCATTTTCTCATCAACTTGTCAAGTAAATGCTCTCAAATCAAATGCAAATGTGAATATTTCTAAATAATAACCCATTACATTCAAAAGTCAGGTCTTCAGTTGGAGAATAAATGTCATTAAATGACAGTAGGTTTTATTACCTATGCTCTCTCTGTTCCCTCCACTCCTTTAAAACATTGCCTTAAGGGGAAATTCACCCTCACACTGCAGTGCTTTGAGAAAATTCAGTTGGTTTCTCAATTGTACCAATGTGCAAGTGCAAAGGTGAGGACAGGCTCTGATCAAAACACTTATTTTTAAAACATCTCAGCATTATAATGTGCAGGATATGACAAGGTGTGAAATTGAGAGTACTTACTTCCAGGCTGAATGGGGGTCTGCTGGGAGGTCTTAACATGTTAATGGAAATAAAACCATTTAAATAAAGCCTGATGCAGCAATATAACTGAACCTTTATAGCAAGGCTGAATGTTAATGAGGTGTCAAAGTTGATAAATATATATTTTTACACACACAAATAAGGGCAAAAATAAACAAATTAAGAAACAGCTGGTGTAATCGTCCCATTACTAAACAGTCTTCCGATAGTCTGTTAATACACCCTAAACAGTATACAGACATCTAAAGAGTAAGTATCATAGCACATACAGTTATTGAAGAACCAGACCAAGAACAAAAAAAAATAATTAAACATTTTCGATTATAGGATCCCATGCATTGTTCAATGATGGAATAGTGGTTTAAAATCCTTCAAAAACTTCATATCAGACTTGAATCAAAACATATTTCTCCCATCTCACGGTTAGTGCGACTGACAGTAGAGATCCAATATAACCACATGGGTTATAGAAATTGATTTTTTTAGAATGAAGTTACATTTTTAACTTCACCATCTATCACAGCTGGCTAAATCTCCAGAGGTCCCACAAAATCCAATAAACTTAGTCTTTTTTTTTTTACTGGTGTGACAGAACTTTACAGGAGCCCATAAAAATGAGAAATAAGATGCTCATGGGAGTATGATCATGTAGAGAACATGGTTTTATAAACATAATATCATAAAAGCGTAATGAAGCAATTCTTATTAGTAATGTCCTAATGAAGCATAAATCATCATGGAGCAATGATTTTGGAACCAATCCTTGAAGCCAATTAGCACTGAACAGCAAAAACAAACAAACAGAAAGTATTATACTGCAATTATACTGCATCAAATCATCTGCTAACAACTCTAGGTTAGGGCAATGCTCAAGGCATTTTAAGAACGAGCAAGTGTTATGAGCTCTGGAAAAGGGTAGAAGAGTGGTTGCCCAGGAAACGGCTTATGCAGCAAATCTGAAGGTTAATAAACTAAGGGCTGGGCATGGTGAAAATGCTCACTCCGGAGAGAGGGAATTATATGGAATGAGATCTGATCCAAATGCATGACCACCCTTGAGAAATTGACTTTGGCTATTGGTTAGGTCCTATTTACACAGCCGGCAAAGAGGGAAGAGGCTGATCTGTCAGCAGGCACACAATGGCTGTCTTTTTTCACGTGAATTCACAGGAATAAGACCGAGCATACATTTTACATAGTTCAAGGATATTTATTGCAGAACTCAACTTTTTTTTAAAAAGAGAAAAAGGATAGTTTGATAACCTCCCTCCCTAGTCCACCAAGATCATGTATGGCTGCAAATGTGGCTCATTCATAAACCAGCGTGCTTATGGCATCACAAGAACAAATATAATATGGAGTTATCAAAAAAGCTTTTCTGTATCTATATAGTCTTAAAGGTAGCATTTTAACATATAAAAGAACAAACGGTGTAGCTCATATCCCAGTGCCATCGCTGTCATCTGCCTAAATTTAGATGAATTACTTCAGGGCCGTGCAAATTCACACAACATTGGAGGAAATGTGATTTACACAGGAAGCACACCTGATTCCTAATGAGCAAAATCGATAAAATTGTCTGTTATACCTTCATTTCCCTCTTCCTTCTAATTTTATAGGACGAAATGTAATGTCGCTTTCAGTCTATTTCATTAGTGTGGCTATAAATCACAGTTTTGAATGATCCTGCAGGATGGAAAGAAACAATATCCAACAGCACAGAAGTGGAACCATCATTTCCTGTACAGCTTGACTCATGTATGCCTTCTATCAAACATCTTGTTGTTACCATAACACCTGCTCAAACCACAATAAACAAAGATAAAACAGAATGAGATGCATTTTAACGAAGGACTTTCACAACCTCATTGTATCTGCTCATGGACAGCAGATGCCTGCTTGACGTGAACGGCCTTCAAATAATCCAAAAGGAAAGCTTGGTCAGAGGAGCACAGTGATCTGGAGTTGGAACTAACAGTTCCTTTTGGCAGAAAGCTTGCAGCAGAGAATGAAGTGCTTAGAGTGCTTCCACAGTATGGTAAACTAAAAATAAACAAGCCAAAATACTGGAAAAATGGATGTGTGAAGACCAGAAGGCTGTCTACAAACATGGCGTTTATGTGTGATGTCCTACTTTAGATTCTTCAGGGAAAAGCAAACAGCTGTACATGCACATATGAGAGAGACGGTCTGTCAACATGTCAATGAGAAAAATGTTTCCTCTGTCTTCCAAGCAGATGTGTTAACTCCTTAGCATAACACCAAGTGCTATGCATATTCAATCAATCGATTTTGCTGTAGAGTATTTATATATAGAGCTGACTAAATAGCATAAATCTCACTGTGCCTGTCCAGAAGATTCACAGACGATACTAACAGAGGAAGTCCATGGAGACATCAGGGAGGTGAGGGTCACTGGTCCACAGGATTGGGTTCATGTCACTACAGTAATAATTATGAACCTGTTCACTCATGGACAACCATATTCTTAATTTTGTTACATGCATATATACACATGTATGGTTAGGGGAAAGATAAAGGTAACACATAATATGTGCATTAACTAATCAGATTCTTCACAGTTAATCAGGTATTAATCAATATTTTCTGGGAAAAGCCCCCTAATGAAGATCATTCAAAGCGACCATTGTGACAGCCAAATAAACAATTAAATAGACATAAAAAGGGAAATAGAAATTAAATAAAGAATGAATTTGTTTATTTCATGAACTATGAATTAAAGGCAGTATAAACAAAGTATTAAATGTATGACTGAAGATTAAAGGCAAAGAAAGAAAGAAAGAAAGAAAGAAAGAAAGAAAGAAAGAAAGAAAGAAAAGGGGTCTACAGTCTTATTTTATAACGAACCAAACAAGTGTTTGTAGAAAGCCAGTCAACCTTTTTTGTTTACTTTAGCTTCATTTTCATGGTTCAAAACACTGGTCAATTGTGGGCTCCTGTAAACCAATAGTAAATATTTTTTCTTTCTTTTTCTATTCTACACCACCTGCAAAGCTGCACAATAATGGTTGTGAATTCCCTATTATCTACATAAACAGCAGTTAGTATCTACCTTGTGGTCCAAACCATATTAAGTGAACAGTGCACTTGAAATATGTTTTCTGTCTAAAATCCCATTAAATGGAGACTGGGTTCAGACTGTGAACTTTACAAACAGAAGCACCGATTCCAGCTCTCTCTGTGTGACTGGGTGGAAAGCTGCTCTGGTTGCCATGGTAATGTGTGAGCGAGAGATGGGAACGCAGGTGTCAGTGAAGGATTTAAAGGCACATTTTACTGCATGCAGCAGATGAAGAAATAATGTCGAGCATTAAAAGCTATGGGCTGCAGCGGCATGGAATACTGTGCATGCTTAATATGGGCAAGCTGCTTGGACAATAAAGATATAGATCTGCAGCCGAGAGCCAGGGGATCACACACTAAATGTTTTTGGGACTAAGCTAGCATTCCTGTATAAAAATAATCCAAAGGTCTATAAATGTTATACCATTGTCCTCCATTATCCCATTGAGACTGAAATACATCCCATAGGTGAAGACATTGTACAAGATAGACTGACACTATCGAGCTGTCTTGTTGTACCTGATCAATATAAAAACTGAAACATTGAAACATATTTGCTGTTGGGGTTATAAATAATTAGCTGCTAAATATATATATGGTAACAAAAAATACAATCAGGATTTATGCCTTATCCTAGCTTCTATTTTTAATTTGTTTATTCCTAATTAAAATGCAAAACTACTGCAAGCTAAATGAGCACATGTATTTTAATCTGTGAATCAGCCATTGAAACTATGTGGTGGAGGACAAAAAACAGAGTAAAAATTTGCTAAATAAGGAAAATTGCTCTATCTTAGGTGTATAGTATATACATTGGGAAATTTTTTTTTTTTTGATCCCACTTGATTTTATACATGTGTCCACTGACAAAGAAATGATCAGTCTATAATTTTAATGGTATGTTTATTTGAACAGTGAGAGACATAACAACAAAAAAATCCATAATCCATAAACATGCATTTCAAAAAAGTTATAAATTGATTTGCATTTTAATGAGTCAAATAAGTATTTGATCTCCTATCAGTCAGCAAGATTTATGGCTCTTCTTTTATACAGGTAATGAGCTGAGATTAGGAGCACTCTAAAATCTTACTGCGCCTAATCCTTTTTACCTGTAAAAAAGGCAACCTGTCCACAGAAGCAAGCAATAAATCAATTAGATTCCAAACTCTCCACCATTGCAAAGACCAAAGAGCTGTTCAATGATGTCACGGACAAGATTGTAGACCCACACAAGGCTGGAATAGGCTATAAGACCATCACTAAGTAGCTTGGTGAGAAGGTGACAACAGTTGGTGTGATTATTTGCAAATGTAAGAAACACAAAATAACGGTCAATCTTCCTCGGTCTGGGGCTCCATGCAAGATCTCACCTTGTTGGGTTTCAATGATCATGAAAATGGTGAGGAATCAGCCCAGAACTACTGATATTGGGGGATCTTGTCAATGATCTCAAGGCAGCTGGGACCATAGTCACAAAGAAAACAATTGGTAACACACTATGCCGTGAAGGACTGAAATCCTGCAGCACCCGCAGTGGTCCCCCTGCTCAAGAAAGCACATGTACAGGCCCTACTGAAGTTTGCCAATGATTCAGAGGAGAACTGGGTGAAAGTGTTGTGGTCAGATGAGACCAAATTCCAGCTCTTTGGCATCAGCTCAACTCGCCGTGTTTGGAGGAGGAGGAATGCTGCCTATGACCCCAAGAACACCATCCCCACTGTCAAACATGGAGGTGGAAACATTATGCTTTGGGGGTGTTTTTCTGCTAAGGGAACAGGACAACTGGACCGCATCAAAGGGATGATGGATGGCACGATGTACCGTCAGGGCCAGGGCATTGAAGCCAGCCAGGGCATTGAAAATGGGTCGTGGATGGGTATTTCAGCATGACAATGATCCAAAACATATGGCCAAGGCAAAAAAAGAGTGGCTCAAGAAGAAGCACATTAAAGTCCTGGAGTGGCTTAGCCAGTCTCCAGACCTTAATCCCATAGAAAATCTGTGGAGGGAGCTGAAGGTTCGAGTTGCCAAGCATCAGCCTTGAAACCTTAATGACTTGGAGAGAATCTGCAAAGAGCAGTGGGACAGAATCCCTCCTGAGATGTGTGAAAACCTGGTGGCCAACTACAAGAAACGTCTGACCTCTGTGATTGCCAACAAGGGTTTAGCCACCAAGTACTAAGTCATGCTTTGCAAAGGGGTCAAATACTTATTAGACTCATTAAAATGCAAATCAATTTATAACTTTTTTTAAATGCATTTTTCTGGATTTATTTGTTTTGAAATTTATAGACTGATCATTTCTTTGTCAGCGTGCAAACGTACAATACCAGCAGTGGATTAAATCATTCCCCCCCACTGTATTAGTAACAATAATATCCACAAAATGCACTTAAAGGACCCAAATACACACAACACAAATTTTGCATGGCGCCCACAATTATTCCGATTTTCTTCATATTTGATAATATATCTTATAGGCAAAGTAAATCATTCAGAGCACTATGAGATGTGAAGAGAGGGCAGAGCCATGTGCAAAGCCTAGAGCGAATATAACAGCCTGCTGTTAAAGGCACAGATTTCTATGACTTCCCCAGGCCACTTCTCTCCAAACCCTCTCTCTCTTCTCGTTCATTGCCTTTTCTCATTCCACAAAAGCATGTGTGGCACATTAGCAACATTTCTCAAGCAGACAGAGAGGAAAACCTGTGCTTCGTTACCTGTGATTGATATGGTCCTATAACATACACATCGATACGTTGATTCATTAAAAGCCAGATGCACAGGATCAAGAATATTTAATATCTTCTGTGAAAGAACATAGTGCATGAGTGATGAAATCTGATAAGGAGACATACATGTAAAAATCATGCATTCTTGTGGGTCCTTTTCATGTCTTTTTTCTAATTGTTATGTTTCAAACAAAACATTTTACATATTAATAACAACCAACATTTTGTTTTAATTGGTAAGTGTTTTACAGACTTTTCCAGTGTCCTCAATATTATGATCCATTTTTGTTGTTGTTGTTCTTTCTCATTTTCCTTCTTCCAAATCCCACTCCTTAATGACATAATCATCCTGGAAATAACAATTTTTAGTGGACAAAACAACAGCTCAGAATCATTAGCAATAATTTTTGTGATCCATTTCTTAAATGAACGTGTACTTAAACAACGCAGTGAGCATGTGAATATAAACAGCACTATTATTGCAATTCATTCTTATTGTCTGAGCTTGACCAGAGCACATTTCTGAAAGTATGATATACACATTTATAAAAATACTTCCTTAAATTACACACAGTAATGGAAAATATTGTTCTCTGAGCTCACTGTGACGTGACTTCTGCTCCAAGATGTCTGGTCCTGATGGTACATTACACTCTCAGACAATCTGAACTGTGCAGCCCTGACCTCATTGCCCTTGCGTCAGGCTCATTATACATTGCCAGAGACCTGTGAGAGATGAAGATACCAGGGGGAAAAACAATCCAGTATTGGATTCAGTAGGAAATCAATAGTACAGTAGCCTGTTGTTCGGCAAATTGCATTTTATCTATATTATTCTGTTTCGGGTTCTATGTCTGCCAGTTGTAAAATGAGCACATATCCTTGAGCTTTGTGGCAATTACAAAAATATATATATTTTAACTGGGATCCAGGTGAAGTACAGTTCAGCATTGATTAATCAAGCTGTGTGGTTCAGACATGACATCAAGTCCAAACTGCAGTGTTTCATTTCGACACGAGGAAGAGAGATCAAACAGAGTGTCACCAAGATCCCCAGCAGAGATGCCAGCAGCATTAGAGCTAAACTGAAGGGTTTTCCTGCAAGTGCTGAGAGAGTCAGGTCTCCCGTTTAAAACGTGGGATTGCACTGATTCTTAACACCTGCAGTAGCACATTTCGGTGTTCTCTTTACACCTCCACTTCACACACAGATTTAATTTGCACTGAATACAGAAACCAAGGAAATTACAGCTAAATTTAGTACTTTTGTAACACCAGATCTTAACACTTAAATTAGCCATGATGTCTGTAGCAGCAATGAGGAATTTAATGTATAATTACATAGAATACAAGCAATGTACTATTACTAGTTGTAGAAATATAAATACTGTATCACGCACACTAAACATATTAAATATATAATTATTATTATTTAATTATTAATTAAAATTAATTATTTTTCATATT
Source organism: Gymnocypris eckloni scoliostomus (assembly GCA_027564155.1). NCBI lineage: Eukaryota > Metazoa > Chordata > Actinopteri > Cypriniformes > Cyprinidae > Gymnocypris > Gymnocypris eckloni. Next base: position 7,051,563 of record CM050429.1, read on the forward strand.
AAAGGGATAGTCCACACAAAAATAAAAATTACCCCATGATTATTCACCCTCAAACCTACACTTACATCCTACGTAATTTGCTGGAACGCCACTCTCTTGTAAACACAAGTTTGACAGTTAATGGAAGCTATAGATTATGGTTTATAAAGTTTTAAATATGATATGTTTCCTACACAAACACACACTCCACTTCAGAAGGCCATTATTAACCCCCTGGAGCCATGTGGAGTAGGCCTACTTTTTATAATGGATGGATGCAGTATTTTGGGCTTCAAAATCTCAACCACCATATACTGCCATTATAAAGCTGGGAAGAGTCAGGGCATTTTTAACATAACTTTGAATGTATTCATCTGAAATAAGATGAATATATATACCTAGGATATCTTTGATTGCTGAAGTAAAATATGCCATACGCTCACATACGAGGCAGGCTATATTAACATTACTCACATAAGTCTTTGTGAAAAAGTCTAAAGATATAAGATTAATAAAACTGACCTCAACTTTAAAGAAACCCACTTGGGCAAAGTCACAGGGACTTCATAAAAAACAGTCTCTCTCAAAAAGGCCCAGCTATTCTTTCATCTTTCATTGAGTCCTGGCCAACCATTTGGGGTTCAGAAGTAGTCAATCCTCCCTTTGAGGTTTTGTTCAAAACAGAGAAGACAATGAGCCAAGCATTAATCAATAATGACTGTGCAAGATGTGCTAAAAGTGTACACAGATCAACTGCTTCACTATGCCTTGCAGTGGAATGAACAGTAGATGGAATTCGGACTCATTCTGATTCATATGGTGTCCTTGAGATGTGAGCATTTCCACAGTTTTGAAAGTGAATGGCTTTGATGAGAGTTTTTATTTATTCGTCTACAAATCTGTTTTTCTATCCTAAATAATTTGAACACTCTAGGCTGTTTGGGTTCAATTTTTTCCCTCCTCATCTTCCTACGTCTGGGCTTTCCCCCTCAGGAAAGCATATTGAGGTGTTGGAGGGTGGACAGGAGAAGGAAACGACGTGACATTTCATGGTGGTGTCCTCCTGGAAGAGCTTAGAGGAAAGCTTCTGCAGATATGACAGCAGTTGTCATGTTCAGTCTCTGTGAGTGGCACAAGGAGGTACTTTTTCCAGACCTCTCCAACTACCTGCTGCCATTTCAGACAAGCCTCCTAATCACCTCTTCCTCCTTATCGTTCTCCTCTTCCTCAGGCACAGAACAGAAAGTAAAGCAACTGTCTGGACTCTTCTTTAGAATGACTAACAAGTTTGGAACACAGAGAAACAACTCTAGAGAGAGGATATAAGAACACATTAGATCTGTTTTAAAACTATTTACATGAACTTTCATAAGTGACAGTTTGCTGTCTGTGTTAAAGGTTATTTAGGTGGTGCATGGAGTTGTATGCATGTATGTAGAATGGTCCAATTTATTTCAACATAGTTTGACACCAAGGATCCTGAAAGCCTATTCATTCCAACATTAAATCTTAGAACATATCAAGCCCAATCTTCACATGCAATTTATTCATTTAGACCAATGTGTAAAAAACAGCATACTGGCTGAATGAATATGCAATTTCACTCTCTGACAGTAAGTGGTGCTTATATGTATATACAAAACTGAAATACAGTGGTTCCCCTGGTTACTATAGAAAAGAAAGTCAAACAGTATTTAAACGGTTGTTTAGATTTTTGTATTAGCCATTTATCAAATAATACCACTGCTGGTTCCACATTCCTCCTTTGCTATTTGCTGTTGCTTAACAAAATAGCCTGATTGGGATCACTACCTGTAAAACATTTTTTGCAATGACTGCATGTAAGTGTTTGTGTCAGTCTGAATTAACAGCCGTTCTTTCAAATTAAAATGTTTATAACACCAAATTTCCACACCGAATAAGCGACCGCTCTACATATGCAGCAATTTCAACTGTCATACAACTAGCATTCCAAATGGAAGAACATCTATGTCAATAGAGACTGGTGTTAGCATGTTGTAAACATGAAGGCTTGATACTTCAATAAGACAATAAGTAAAGACAAGTTTCGGAACAGAGCATTTCAATCCTGCCCTTTTTCACAAAACAACCAAATATTATCCAATGTGCGAAACACACTATTTTTTCTGAAGCAGCATAACGGCTGGAAATCTGTTCCTATAAAACATTGTGTTCTGGGTCACTCTGAATGGGGAAATGTCTCTGCAGAGTGCCATTTACATGTGTTATTTCCCTAGTCAATTTTTCACTGGTTTTATTGAGCTATGTGACTCTGCCCATCTATTTGGTCCATATCTCAACCTGCACTGCATTCATATATACATTAAAAAGACACTTATAAGAACAGTATTTTCACACTGGTGCAGTGCTAATTAAAATGTCAACAGTTTTTCAAAAATGTCTGTCCATGCATGAGGGTATGTTCATCAGCTTCCAATGTGAGGAGCTCTCAGAGGTTCTTCTGTAATGTGGCTTCCATCATACTAGCTGATAAATGGCACTTATAAACCTCTCAATTAAGACTCAGGCTTGTAAAAGGTCACATGGAATTGAATAGCAGGTCAGCCTAGATATTAACATATTAAACCAGTGATATGTCAGCGATCAGTCACCGCACAACAGAGAATTTCTGATCTTGAATAAAGACATCGGGGTGACTACACACAGTCATACTGGGAGTCCTTGAGTGCTCTCTTAAGGGTTAGACTCAACACACTGGAAAGAGTCACTACTATTAAACAGAATGACACTAGATTGGGAGCCCCAGGACTCTCTCAGTATATAGCCAATGATATGACCAACGCTCCACAGAGCAGCAAGGGGAGCAGCTCTTAGCATGCACTCCACTTACCAATTTACACTTATCTGTACTAGCATTTTTTATGTATTGCACCTACTCTAAGTTCCACCTGCCCATTTCATTGAAAATTATTTCTGTTTAAGCAGGTAATTGTTTCCAAGCTGCTCTCTATGCTATACGTCTCTCCTGCCGTCAGCAGCCTCATTCCACTTTTCCTACTATCTGCCTACTGATGAGGCTCTTCACGTGCAGCATGGTTATTTAAAAACATGCCTTCAGATGCACCCTGTGTAGCTAGTTAACAGAGTGAACTGTAACAATATGAGAAGTGAACCTGCATCTTTGTGATTTCATAAACCTTTTAGGCTTTTATGTTGTTGATTTTGTTTTAAATCTGTCTGATATTATACATTTTTTAGTTCATAGTTTTAATTGTGATGTGTAAATACAGATATTCTCTTGGTTCTTTTGGTCCAGATAAAAAATAAAATTACATATTTGTACATATGGTGGTATTTTTTTGTACCAGTTTATAACTCATAAAATGTCAAAACAGTTCCAGGATTCATTACACATAGACATCTGCTGCTAGCTCCAAACATAGTGCCTATGACAATAACTTGTGACATCACATTCTGTTTTTGATTGGGTCAATGTTGCATTCAATCGTACAGGAGTTTGTTTGGAAGTGGACTGAGACTCCCTGAAAAGACAGGTCTTGGTCCACTTGTTTGGTGCACACCAAGGTTTGGATGGTAGCACTCATACTTACTCAAATTAACTGCAGTAACAGAGCAATCGCAACAGAGTTCATTTTAATCTAACCAAACTGCCATATGTTAACATGTTCAGAAAATACATTACAATATACATGTAGATCCTTGATTGTTGGCTATCACTGCATATTTTATTTTGGTACCTTTGTACAAAAAAATTACTTTATTAATCCCCAGCTTTGATCATGTAAATGTATTTTGTCCTATTCATCATGCATGTACTTTTATAATAAATCACTGTAATAATATTTGAAAAGCTGCCTTGTCTTACAGTACACGTGTCTCAGGGACTGACTGGAGAGATGAAGGCGAGGACTCAAATGCATGAGAATGTTTCTTTTAATAATAAAATAAGACAAAAAGCAACAAAAACCACTCGAAGGGAAAAAACAGGTAAACAGACAGGGAGAGAGCTGTGTACATTCAACATGCGCAGGACTACAGACACCAGGAGGCTAAATAGGGAGACAAATGAGGGTACCGAGGAAGACACAGGTGGAGCAACTGAAACAATGATAAGGTAACAAGATGGGACAGACAATAGACAGGAGAGCACATGGCACCAGTAACAAACAACAAGCCATGTGCTCAACATACATAGACATCTGGTGGCCGGTAAGGGCACACCAGCAGGACCGTGAAAATGTGAAGATGCCAAAAACAGTTTAAACAAAGATGGATGGTTCACTTCCGTTATCACCATCCTAACGCTTCAGGCTACATTTATACCGCAGACATGACTGAGATGTGTTCCCTCCTCATAGATCTACTCTTTCAACATATCAGCCTTGTGAGGTCTCTGTAATCTAATGACATCATCAATCACCATTACTTCCAACTCAAGGCAAAGACTGTGCTTCATTGAACTAGTGCTTCAAAGCTTCCTATAAACACAAATTAAACTACAGAAGTCAGACATCTGCAGAACTGTCCATACACCCTCCGACCTCACGTCTTGTATGTACCAATTTTTACATTTAAATTACCATTATAACACTCACTTGAAGTTAATATTTTAAAGACTAATAATGAACAATTGTTAAATGTAATCTCAGAACTGATATCTAGTTTTTATACAATAGATTATAATGTTGTAATGCATAAATAATTTAATATTGCCCATTTCATTGTTAAATAAAACTATTAAAATTAGTTTTGGGTAAAACATTTAAAATAAATAAATAAATAAATAAATGCCTAAAACAAAAATTAAAATCAAACTAAATCAAAAATATTGAAAAAAACTGCAATTACTAAAACCTTAACATTAAAATGAAAATATAAAAATAAAAGTGAATTCAAAATATTAATAAATAGTAAAATAATATTTAAATTATATTAAAATAATACTTACCCATATATCAATTGTCTGCCAAAACATACAATTACTGGCTTATTGGTATGAGCCAAAACATTTAAATTGGTGAATCCAGTTAAAAAAATCCTATCCCGTTATTCAAATTCCATTTGAATAAACAACCAAATACAAGCAATCATAATCTCCATCACACACACTTTCCAATCACTTCTAAATCCTGCTTCTACAGATGGATTTACAACCGTAGTAAATAAAGTTGTTATGGCTCAGAAAATAATATGTAATCAAAGTTAGAAAACTTTATGTAAAGACATACTGATGGAACACCTGGTACTTTGGTGCGTGTGTGTCTGATGCTGTATAAATCAAATGCTGGAAAACACAGTGAGCATGAGACAGCAATTACAGAGCATGCAGAGAAAGGCTACAGGATGTCTCATGCACACACACACACACACACACACACACACACACACACTATAAGTCTGTATTTGAAACACCTAGCTGGCATGTTGACAGTGTGGCCAAAAGCCAATCACATTATCAGTGAATTATCCTTTTATGAAACAGCTGTGCTAGCAGACGCCCTCCACTATCCTGGGTGATAATTGCATTTAGCTCTCAAATACACGCTTTCATCTGCAGTCACATCCCCAGTGGTATTATTCTCTCATCTGACATTTAGCTGCTGGCCCTGTTCACCTCTCTAAATCAGAGAGCAATGTACAAGACAAACTGTCACAACAGGGTGTGTGCAAAAGATAAACTCATTATTTATGCACTACTGTTTACTTCCAAACACTTCCTGGGGCAATTCCATTGCAATATTTCCCACGAGTGTGTGTGTTTATGTCTGTAAGAGAGAGAAATAAGAGCATGTTCCGACTTTTGTCAATGCATATGGGTGTGTATGTTTGGAGAGAGAGAGAAAGCCTTAGGCGTTGACTCTGTGATAGACAGTGTGGCTAATGAGGGCTGATGTAATGTTTCGGGGTATTTTTTAATTAGGAACATTTGTATATTTTAGCCACTCATAGAAATATTTAAAAATATATTTTAATACTGGGGTACATTATCTATGAAAGACCATTTCTGCCTCAGAGAAAAAATAAAACAGGTAATTGTGAGATTTTTTATTATTAACTTACACTAGAGATAAAGTCAAAATTTAAAGATACAAATTCAGAATTATGGGATAGAAAGACAAGTTAGTTATGAATAATAGTTGTAATATTAACTATTAAGTCACAATAGTGAGATATACAACAATAAACAAGAAAAATTGTCAGAACTGTGAGATATAATTCATATTTATGAGAAAAAGGTGAAATAAAACAATTACTAAAAGTACAGTTGTTAGATATAAAGTTAGACTTTTTTCACCCTGAGCTAGAAACTGATTTTCCAACATTGCACATTTAAAGTTGCGATGGTTGTTGCAGTCGACTGTAAGAAAGTGGAGGGGTTTACAGAGACTACATGTTCAAAATCCGGCATATATCACCATTTGACCAAACATTTGAGTTACGACAGTTTGAGTAAAAATTATACTATCTTATTATGAACTATTAATCCATGCATTAATTATTTACAATAAAGTCAATAACATACATTTAGAAAATTAATTTAGACATTTAGAAAGAATATATTTTCCTTTATGCTCTACTTTATTGTCCTTAGACATTAATATACAGTACATATATTTTTCGTTAAAATATTCCTGAATCATGACTGGTTTGTAAAAACAAATATTTGTTATTGTTTTCCCCTCAATTCTATATAACATTTACATTTATGCATTTAGCAGACACTTTTATCCAAAGTGACTTACAGTGCATTCAGGTTATACATTTATTGTCAGTATGTGTGTTCCCTGGGAATTGAACCCACAATCTTTGCACTGCTAATGCAATGCTCTACCACTGAGCCACAGGAGCACTCATATAATATGAGTGTCTGGGAATATAGGTAGTGTGGTGCAACATGTTCTTTGGCCCTTAACCCTACTCTCCACGAGAGCTCTGATGGATCTGGGGCACGCTGTCCCTTGCCCACCCTCAACCTGTTCCCAGAATGCACCAGGCCTGCTACCCATCCATTCCCCATGAGAAATAGGGTATATATGCTCTTCCACTAACCCAAAATTAATATTTGTTAATGGAGCATAACTGATACATTGGATAATTAGCAGCAAAATACAAACATATCAGATGTAAGAAATGGCATACACACTACACATTTCAAGATTTATACAGAATATCTATAACAGTGTTCCCGTGGCTCAGTGGTAGAGCATTGCGTTAGCAGTGCAAAGGTCATGGGTTCAATTCCCAGGGAACACACACACTGACAAAAAAAATTATAACTTGAAGCGTCTGCTAAATGCATAAATGTAAATGTAAACATATTCGTCTGTGAGAGTTTAACAGAGAATTTTCGAGCTTAAAGGAAAATATGTGGGGTATAATGCCGATTGAGCAGCTGAGAAGAGCTGCAGGGCAACATTATGAACTTCTCACACTTGTCTGAGAAAACCAATGAACCAAATAGCATGACATTCCTGTATAATACACATTTTACAGCACAATTTCCCAATAGCGAAACAGAGACGGGGTGCAAATGAACTTATAGATTGTGTGTTTATGTGTTTGTGAGCTTCAGAGAATTTCACTGGGTCTCTGTTGTATTGCCTATTATGCATTTTACAAGCAACCTCATCACAGACTGTAAATTATTATGAGCATGTCTGACTGAGAGCAGGAAATGAGGCACACGTTTTCTGTTACAATCATATTACTCAATTTTCCTCATTCAAAATGAATGTTGCCTAGTTCACAACAATAATATGAAATAAAAACAAATGATGGGAAACAGACTGTCAGACACGTCATCAGCTAGTCTCAGTATACAAAAAGATTTTTTTTTTTTTTACAATCTAGCCAATATTTAAGAATGATTAAGGTCATTGAAACAAGTATTGCGTTTCATCCACATGCAGTTGAAAAAATGTAATTATTTTAAGCATTTTATTTTCAGGAGAATATGTATAATCTCATAAGTTAAATGTTTCACATGTGTTCAGGCTTCAAAGAACAACTATTTTCCTGCAGCTTTGTTTGCAATGAGAACAGAATATATTGGCACACTTACATATAAAAATACAACATGTACATTTAATCACAGCCAAAAACAGGTATAAAAACAAGACAATAGCCTTTTAACATAAGCACTGCCAAGATTGTCTGATTCTCATACTATACAGTTTAACACAGAAAAGTAGCTATTTGGCTATTATGCTTAACAAATCATCTCTGCAAAGGTTGGAGTAGAAAATGTATTTTAAATGCAAAATGTATAATCAAATAAGCTGATAAAAAATGTCTTATGCTCACCAAGACAACATTGTGTTATACCAGTAATATTGTGAAATATAAATTCAATTAAAATAATTATATTTTATATTTTAAGACATTTTAAAATGCAATTTATTGTGATGATGGCAAAGGGAAAAGTGATGGCAAAAAGTTTTTTTTCATTGCAGTGACACACACACTTAAATATTTATTTATAAGTTATTTTATAATTATTACAGTCCTCTGACATGCATCAAATCGGAAAGTAATTTCACTTATTTATCCTGCATCCGAAACTCACTGCATTGAAAAAGCACTCTTTTATCATGTCTGCAAAAAAAAAAATAAATAAACACTGGTTCAGACCAGAATGATGACAATGAGAATGATGAAAATGACAATTGGTCACAGCTTAAAATTACTACAGTATACTTGACAGTACCGGTATATTGCACACTGCCAACTTGTTTTCAAAAGCAGGCATTACTCCACAACAAATGTCCAGTATATGCTACATTGTTGTCATATAGCTTTATTATATTGCACATGTAGCATCCAGCTATAATCTATTATAATTTCCATTTTTGATTTCAGTTTTGCATAAAAACATCAAATGAAACCATTCTAATACTTTAGGTAATTATTCCAGGCTCATTCATAGAAATGAAAAATCAAGTTAAGTGCATTGTATTGTGGGATATACTGTATATTATAGTATGCTCTGCTATATAGTGCACATTTTGGCAAACATAGTAGGTCATCTATATACTCTATGCATATTGAAAAATACACTGTACACTGCAGAATGTTAGGCTACCAGTATGCTATTATGTCTTGAATTTACAGTACTGGTTAAAATCAAAAATTGTTTTATGCAAACAGAAAAAAAGCACAGTTCACCTTCCTATAAAACAAGACCCTACTGTCTGAACAATGTTTGTGTAATTAGTAAATGACTGTAAACAGGTCAAAGCTGTGCATTTGTTAGCCCTTCCAGTGACCCATCTGTCTGTTCTTCTGTCCCCTAGCTCTGTCTCTCTCTCTTTCTTTCTCTGGGGTTTGCGCTAGGTTATCCCTCTCTCCCTCTGCGAGTCTAAACAGCGCTTTTGTAATGAGTGAATCACAGTTAACAGGCCGGAGCTCTGAGCCCTGTGGCCATTCCTGTGACCCTTCTGTTCTCCTGACCAATCAGAGTAATCCGTTGAGCTGCGATAAGGGTCAGATGCCCAGAGTAGCTGGCTTGGGGTCCTGGAGCAGGGCCTAAACCTCTCTCTGAGCATTTGGTAGGGCACAGCATGGCCATATGTCTGCTCTGAATTTTGTGACCACTGCTGGGCCTGGGAGCATCCAATGACAATGTGTCTCAGAGGTCAGCATGAGTCACCTCACTGGATGATGTCATTATACCCTAGAAAGTTACACAAACTACCAAGTAAACACAGACCAGAGAGTAACCTGCTGGAACTATTTATTATGCTGCACTTTAGTCATTCTGGATGGTAATTTCATCCGTTTTTAATTCTCGTTTTATATCCTGAACATAACACACAACACTGATGAATTCGCTGTTTCAACAATGTATAGTTTTAAAAAGAGTAAAATACTAATAAAAACAAATATAAAAAACAAATATAAAATATAACAATAACAGCAAAGTGTTACTCAAACAAATAAATAAAAGTAATCTTCTTCCCCTATAAAGTGCTATTTTTAGTAGGGAGTTACACTATGTAATGCACAATTTATTCTTCAAAGATAGTGCCGAGATAAACACACAACAGTGATGATTTTCAAAAATGATCTAAAGTCTATGCCTAAGGTCAGTTAGAATTGCCTTTGCTTGGAAATGAGCTGATAAAAACAAATGTTCTGGTGGATATTCTGAATAAAATTCTGATTAAATGCCCATTCAGACCAGGAAAGATAACCACGAAGATAACTAACAATAACTACAGTGATGGCCAAAATTATTAGAACACTAGTATTTTAACCATCTAAAAAGTGTTTTAAGTCAGTTATTTCTATATTTTGCTGTAGTGTGTCAGTAGGAAATATCAGTTTACATTTCTAAGCATTAATTTTGCCATTAATTGTAATAATCCAGTGAGATTTTTCTTTGCACAAGGAGTCTGACAACAGCCAGTGCTCCACATAGAGATCTGATCTAATCATCATCCAGTCTGTCTGGAATGACATGAAGAAACAGAATAAACTGAGACAGACTAAATCCAGAAGAACTGTGGTAACGTCTCCAAGATGCTTCAAGAAACCTTGTTTAAGGTTTAAGGTTATTTCCCACATACCGTACATTATTTTTGCTCCACTCTGCCCCGCCTTTCATCAAGCATGTGACAGAAATGTTACGTCCCTAACCATATTTGGATACAAACAGTGTCTCCACGACATGACAGTGGCAGCAACAATAATACTACAGTGAGTATATAAGTTACGCCTTCTTTCTTTGCGTAAACATTTGGGCGGTGTTATGCAAATCGTCCAACACAGTGATTTAGATATGTGGGGGCATGTTTAAATACGGCATTTTCAGAAGGTGTGCATGAGTCTTAACTTTTTTAAAGAATATCTCTTTAGGCTTGAGACTTAAATCTTTGCAACTTTATGGATATTATATGCACGGACAGCTTGTAACACTCCAAAGACAAAGGAACACTTGAAATCGCATCATATGACCCCTTTAAATGAGCATACATAACTGGAATATGATTAAATTCTGATTAAATTCAAAATATTCATGTGCTTGTAAACACAGTAAATTATGTGTTCATCCTCTGATTTTAAACGAACTTTGTACAGGCTGCCTCCAAAATCTAATCTCACCAAGCTGCTTTGATGCTGCAGGAACAGACACAGCACATGGAGGGGCATGTGTGCATTATACAAAACACATGTACACCAACAGCACAAATGAGGAAAACACATCTGCTGATGTAATTAGAAACATGAGCATTTACAAATGCCAATGCAAAGCATGACAAATTAAAAATAAACAAATAAATACATTCAAAAGATAAAAGATACAAGGCAAATGCTAGGAACACACAGTTTTTGGACCTCACCAATTTATTTACATATTGATTATTCCAGACAGTGTTGTAACAAGTTATGTGTTATGTTCTCAGATTACTACAGTGCACTACTGTTACATACACACACTCTCTGATGTCAAACTAGTGTATCATTTTCAAAAGTCACTTAAAAATAAACAATAAAATATATATATATACCAGTAACAGCAAAACTCATATAAATGAAGTATAATGTTATATTTATTCCTCAAGATTAGTGCCAAGATTGTTTATCACGACATCACCTGATTTATCATCACCCTGAGCTTGTAATTGTATTACTCAGTAACTGCTCAAAATGAAAAGCAGTAGAAAAATAACCAGAGACAGCGAGGGCAGCCAGTCCACTTATCTGATCACCCTGCCAGGCCTTTTCATATTCATGAGCCCTCTGATCAATACTGATGCCTCCTGGCCAGCTACTGGAGGAATCCCCCCGTTTCCATCTATTATTTGGCATTTTAAAATGCAAGTGTGTTTGTAACTCAGAGAGTGGAGGAGAAAAAGAATGAGGGATTGAACTTGCGTGATCAGAAAACAAAAAAGTGAGCTACAGACAGACAGATAGATAGAGGTTAGACCTCCTTTAATAAGAGAATGGTGGCCTGTTCTCTAGTGTATAGTCCATACAGGCTCTCAGATGTTTTGTAGATATAAACTCACACTTCTGAGTATCATTAAAATAAGATAGATAAATGTAGAATATCAAGGACCAAATCAGACAAATCAAGATTCGATCCAAGCATGGTTGAAACATGAGGAGCGAATTCCACAAGACAACAGCAGAAAGTCATAAATCAGACCCCCAGCCCGCCTGAATACACCCCGACCAGGTTTCGAGGACAAAGGCTAAAATTCCTGGGTTCACAAAACCTGTAGAATCATCTTAAAATACTTTCATTCTCATGGTTAATGAAACTAATCATTTCTATGCATAGCTGCATATTATGTATGTGACCCACAAATTGGAATATCCTTGTTTTAATCATTGTGTTTATCGTGCTTTTAATTAGTATTGACTAGCTAAGCCTTAAGGGTTAATGTCATGTTTGGTATGTATGAGTGTCATAAGTATAGCTTTAATCATTTCTTTTGATGGATTTCCTGTCAAATGCATCATATTCTGGTTATAGAAATCACATTCAAAAGGATATTTTGCAAGAGAATGTAAAATTCGGGCAATGTGACTGAACATGACATGTTGATTCATTGAGTGGGTGAAGAAACAAAGAGCCAGCATGGGATCCAATTGGTCAAGACAACCATTGGGAGGTCCCTAAAAGGCCGAGAATAAATACTAGGACACCCCCTTGAAATCGCTCTCTTAACTCGCTCTTAACTTCTCCTCGCGCTCTTGAATGCTCCGTCCTCTTGAATTTCTCTCTCTCTCTCTCTCCGGAAAAATGAACTCTCTCTCTTGCCATGTGCTCTGAACACACCCAGCCAGTTGCTACCATGATGAGAAGAAAAGCCACCTAGCCTCTTTACATCCTTTTATTCTTTGACTTTAGTTTATTTTCTTTCCGTTGAGTTCGTGTGCTAAGTTGCGTTTGCCAAAGACGACAAGCCCAAGACTCTGCAAAACCAGCCAACGCCCACTTCAACGACTCCTGAACTCTAAGCCAATCAGCGACTTCGGAGAAACCCTTTCCTGCAAAGACGGAGGACAAAGGGAATCCTGAAACACAAAAGCTACGCAAGTACAAACCCCAGACTCTTGCTGGAACTGGTGTAATTTTAGCCTCATTGAAAAAGTCAATGCGAGTGTTAAATATGTGATTGATGATTGTTCAGGTTTATGCAATTGCACATATTGCTGTCAACGTGGGATATCAAATTCTCATTCTCTTAATATAATCCTTTCCTCACTTTCTCTCTTTCTGCAACGCGTGAATGTGTGAATGCTTGTGTTCATGTGTAGATTAGTTTACATGTCTTAGCATTATATAAATAAAGTCTTGTTTATATTGAAAAGAGAAATATCTTGTGTTTTGTGCTCATAAGTTAATGTCTTAATCTGTCGATTTTGTTACTGTGCTATTTAATAGTGTTTTCACTATATTTTGGAATTTTAATATCCAGTGCAGAGTTTGTTATACGGCTTGTTCAGTGAATCGCCGTGAAACAGTGAGTCTGTTCAAATTCCTATAAAATCATTAATGATTCCCTTTGAGCTAAATTGACCTGTTTCCCTTATAACAATATATATATTATATGTTATCATTACATATTGGTGGAGGATCTGCGGCAGATTAATCTAAATTATGAGCATAAACCAAGTTATTTAATCTTTTATATTCTTACGGATGAGATCTGAGATCGAGACTGGTGTGTGTGTGCGTTTGTGTGAGTGACATCAGCAGCGCGCGCCTCCTTGAATGAATGAGCACAGAGAAGGCTGTAACTCGAGTCAGCCTCTCCTTTGTTTAACTGCAGTAAGGGAACTCAAAGTTAACAGTTAAGATCGGAGAATAAGGTCGGATTTGAGCGTGTTCCTCTCTTCTTGTAATGCCTTGTTTTATAGCTGAATTAATTTCCTGCGTGTTCCAGGTCATCTAATAGCTATAACTTACTCCATAATCTCAGTAACTGTTAGCCGCAGAAGCTAAACTGCAGCAATTAAAGGGAAATAAATCAGTGGATAAAGAATAGTTTTGAGCGTGTTCCTCAATTCTTTTATCAAAGCCTTATTATTCATAGTTTGATCGTCAGTGCGTGTTCCATTGTCAGATCATATATGCTATGACTCCCTGGGTTAAACATTAGAGAATAATGCTTGCCTGTTTGTGTATACTGTTCACAAAGTGAATTAAATCTCGAAACACTGCGCGTGTCCGAGAGTGATTTGAATGGGAGCTTTAAAAGCTTTATCAAGTAAAGTTTACCTTTGAACCAACAGCGAAGAAACCCTGTTGTGTTTATGTCCATATAAACGGACACGGGCTTGTGATTCACTGTTTCCTCAACCGCAGCACGAAGCTATTATTTGAATAAGGTTTAAGTTTAACTCTGAACGAACTGAAAGTTTAAGCGCCACATCGCAGAACAAGCGGTGTTGTTATTTGTACAGTGTTGAGATGCGCCAACATTTAATGTAACATGCTTAACTGTATTTGTAATGCAACCATTAATGTGCTAGCCACTAGTTTGTTTCGGTTGCCACAGATACGATTGTGACACGAAAGTCTTAACATACTTCCGGAGCAACTTTGAACTGCGCACGCGCAGTACATCGATGCTTTTGTAAACTCCATGCTGTTGCTAATGGCACGGTTGTGTTTACATTGAAGTCTATGCTAAAGCCATTAGCCTCAAAGGTTAGAAGTTAGCATTAACCCCAATGGTTGAATAAAGTGTGTGTTTGAAAAGCTAAAGTGGTTTAACCCTTCAAACATTTAAACTAATATACTTGTTGGTCTTTCTCTTCCTATTTCTCCCTTTTTACCACTTATTTGTAGTTCTACTAGAAAGGAAAATACTAGTTCAGAATTATTAATTGTGCCAAATTCAAATTTAATTAAAACATTAAATTTATTTGGAATCATTCTAATTTTCCCCCTCATATTATTTAATATGATCCTTCCTTCTAGTATTCCCTTTTGGGCATAATCATTTTAGGTACAAATAAGTATTGAACTTTAAAAGTTTAAGTAAACTTATTCTACCTAATTGATTTATTACCCATTTAAGTAGATTCTATTCAGACTTATACTCACTCATTACTTTATTGCGTTTTACCCCTAATTCTTCCTGTTTTGGTTATAAACATAACCACTATTTTATTTACTTATTTCCTCATTTACTTAATTTCATATTTGCTTATTTTGCCTGTTTATTACTTTACAATTTTACTTTGTCTTACCATTTTCTTTCCTCTTCACTTTTCACATTTGTAGGGACCTGTAAGAACCATCAATCAATTCTAAGTGTATGAGATATACAATCCTGTCAAAAGGCGAATCATCCTTACGAATTTGATTGCAATCAAACCTACTTTTGTTCTTCTTAACCTCCCTATATTTAAAACGCAATCCAAATTTGAACAACTCATGCAACGCTGAGATCAATTTTAATAGAGATAAGTGTTGAGCAACTGGCGCTCGCAGCCTCCCTGGTGAGCGGTCCAACTGTAAGGTGTTGCGTTGTCAATTCTGTCAGACTAAGAAAAGAGATATCAGAATATTATTATATTAGTTTGTCCAAGACGAAGATTTAATAATATTGTTTGCCTCCTTGATAACAACATTTAATAATAAAAATAAGGAAAGAATTTTCTTCATTTGAAAAAAAAAAAATAGAAAAGGAATTGTTTTTTATTAAATTTGTTTTTCACCTTTTGTCTCTTTTCCTCTTCCTCATTAGAGTGACGAAGTCTTCACATCGCTAGTCTACCTAGATACTCTGAGACACTTTGCAGAATCATGGGTAATGTAGTTTCTCAATAGGAAATTTGCAATAAAACAAAATTCAAAAACTAAGTTAAAAATGCGGTCTGATGACTTCAATAATAGCATACCATCAACTAACAACCTATAGCTCACAGTAGGTCTGCATTTAAAGTTGTATAAGTTGTCAATAAAATCAATTCTCCTATGGAGAAAATTAAAGGTATTTTTACTTCCAGTACCAGACTGTTGTACTATTAAAGGAACACTCCACTTTTTTTTGAAAATATGCTCATTTTCCAACTCCCCAAGAGTTAAACAGTTGAGTTTTACCATTTTTCAAATCCTTTCTGCCGATCTCCGGGTCTGGCGGTAGCACTTTTAGCTTAGCATAGATGGGTGCAGCAGGCGCAATGATATTATGCAGCACCTGAAAGTAGTCCCCAGCTAGGTAACTAGTTATGATATAGCTGGGGACTAATTTCAGGCGCTGCGTAATATCAGTGCGCCTGCTGCACTCATGGTACGGCAGCAAAGTTCCTTGATTATTACGCTGGTATGAGGGTATAGTTCCTAGCCATATCGGCCTAGAAAATCGCAACTTTTCATTTTAAGTCCGTCTTAGTACACAATGTAACTACAGAAGAGTCCAATTTTAAATAGGAAAAATATCGAAACCCTTTGGTCAAATTTGAGTGAGCTGCTTACGGTCTAATCCTGTGGCTCAGTGGTAGAGCATTGTGTTAACAGCACAAAAGGTTGTGTTCAATTCCCAGGCAACACACACAGACAATAAATGTATAACCTGAATGCACTATAAGTCGCTTTGGATAAAAGCATCTTCTAAATGCATAAATGTAAATGTAATCAGATTCAATGATCTAAGCTAAGCTACGTTAAAAGTGCTACCGCCAGACCCGGAGATCGGCTGAATGGATTCAAAAACGGTAAAACTCAACTGTTTAACTCTTGGGGAGTTGGAAAATGAGCCTATTTTTTTTTTTTAAGTGGAGTGTTCCTTTAACTATAGCATCATTAAGCAACAAAACACAGCAGGATAAATGAATGAATCACTGTTTTGAATGAATTGTTTGAGTGAATAATTCAATGACTCCATCAACACCCACTACAAACTGTCGAAAATGTGTAAACAAAGATAAGGGGAATGTATTAACCGCTCTCAGAACAACGCTCGGTAAATCAGTTTCGAAAACTGAAACTGACCGTATAATCAACTACATTACTTAGCAGAATAATTGTTCACTGTGGTAACTATCAATAACAAACATATTGCTGTCACTGGTGTCATATAATAGTGCTGTTGAAATTGTTTTATAAAAGCAACAAGCCACTTGTTACTGATTTTACCATAGGTAGGGGACTAGGGAAGTTTATTCCACATATGATTTAAAGACTTCTATCCTTATGTGAGCATTTAAAAATTCAGTAAGCCTGTATTTAATGTCAAGCGCATATTTGCCTAATATAGCAGGCTTAGTGTGTTTTCTTTTGCCCTTCCTGCTGAGCCCTGCTTTGATCTGGGATAATGGTCCATCACTCCACAGATGCTGGCTTACTTTATTCCACCCTGGCATGAAACAGACATTCCAACCTGGATCCACCCAACAGATTATAGAAAAATTGCAAGGACAGGTCTGGGATTTGTTGCTCTTGACCCAAAAAGAAGAATTTTGAGATGTATTCGATTTTTACCCTTGGCTTTGTCTCCAACTCCCTGTCTGCCCAGAAACCAGTGCATTGTTGACAGTTGAACTCTTTATTTTCATTCGTTGTGTGTGGTTAGATTGAAAAAATAAACAACTTTACTCCAGTAATGCCCTCTAAACTTTAAAGTCCTTTAATTTGTAAATACATCAAAATAATTGTGTTTACTTGTGGATGAAAAAAAATGTCCAGTCAGTCACCAAGTCTTGAACTTCAATTCATCAGTGCTGAAGTAGGCCTACTGTACATCAAATTATGACTAATCTTTTATGATTTTTGTTTTTATAATTAAAACTAAACTGCCCTAAAACAACTGTTCCCTGAATTGTACCTTGAATTGTTCCACTTTTAAATGACAAATGAAGCACTGGGTGAAATCAATCACATTGAAAGCTTAAAGGGAATGCAACTGCTTATTTTGATGGTTTAAAGCCGAGCAATGCCATGTAAATCTGTCTCTTACTCTCCTGGCATGATATGAAATAGGGCAGCCCACCCTGCAGCCAACATTACTGAATCAATTATGTCCCTGATTCAATTATTATTGCTTCTTAAACCATTTTTTTCTGCAAGAAAAGGGAGAAAAACACAATGAAACTATAAAATTCATACTCATGCTCCATAATAACATTACATTGGTATTGATCTTTCACATTGATTTCATTTAGAATTGTGGGGGGACAGATAGAACAGGAATCTTGGAATCCAGCTTTTTTTCCATTTGCCATTCAGATGACATCATACTTTGCGATTCCTATGTAGCCCTGGGGAATCTTCCCAGCTGACAGAGGAACATATATCATGGAGGAGAAATTTAAAGCCTTCCTAATGGTAAGCCATGCTGCCATCTACTGTTCTTACTATTAAACCACACACAAACCATGAAGACAAACCCCACCCAAAATCTAGAAACCTCAATAAATGAGGGATGATCCAAATAAATACATAAATAAATAAATACAAAGAATAAAGAGGGTAGTTTCAATTATGCAGTCTCTATTGAGCTATTTTATATCTTAATATCTAAATTATTGCTCATTTAGATATTAGCATATCTATTATTTAGCAGAATGTCTAAAATAATAAAGCAAAGAGCTGATATGTGAGTATGCATACAACATATAACTACAACCCGAATTTCGTGAATGTTGGAAAAAAATTTATTTGAATAAAAATAAATTACTTTCAAATCACACGAGCCAATATTTTATTCACAATAGAACATAAAGAACATAACAAATGTTTAAATTGAGACATTTGACACTTTTATCCACTAAATGAGCTCAGTTCAAATTTTGATGCCTGCTACATGTCTCAAAAAAGTTGACACGGGGGCAACAAAGGGCTGAAAAAGCAAGAGATTTTGAAAAGATTCAGCTGGGAGAACAACATATGCTCCCCTCCAGATTATGTCTATTTCACGGAAGGTCTTGTTTATTTCAGCAGGAAAATGCAAAACCACATACTAGCTATTACAACAGCATGGCTTCGTAGTAGAAGAGTCTGGTTGCTGAATTGGCCTGCCTGCAGTCCGGATCTTTCACTTTTAGAGAAGATGACCACAAACTCTTCAGCAGCTGGAAACCTTTATATACCAAATTCCAACACCAAAATTTCAGAAACTCGTAACATCGATGCCCGGGTGTCTTCAAACTGTTTTGAAAAGAGGAGGAGATGCTACACCATGGAAAGCATGCCCCTGTCCCAACTATTTTGAGACCTGTAGTAGGCATCAAGTTTGAAATGAGCTCAGTTTGTGCATAAAATTGTAAGATTTCTCAGTTTGAACATTTATGTTATCCATGTTCTATTGTGAATAAAATATTGGCTCATGTGATTTGAAATTCTTTTAGTTGTCATTTTATTCAAATTTTAAAAACGTCCCAACATTTCCGGAATTCGGGTTGTCCTAATTGATTACTAATTGACAAAATCTACTCAAAATGAAGTACTTTAAATTACTTAAATTCACTCTTATTGTATGTTCACTTAATTATAATGAAAAAAAAAATCTAAATGTCATGTTATGGAATTGGAGAGTTGTGGCGCTTAAAACTATGGAACTCATTTTCTGAGCAGACATACTATTTTATTTCCAGCATATACAATATTTGTTATAATATTTCCTATATCTCCACAGACATACAGCAGCAAATGATTAAATAATACATTTTTGACAGCAACATAGACTCCGCTAATTGTTCATTAGTTAACTAGGAAGTGTAAAGTATTGAATCACAAATCTTCGTTCCTAATTAACCTAAATGGTGCCCATCAGGCATGAACATGAACATAAAAATCTGGATGAGTTGCTTAGAAGGACATTTAGAAAATGTCTTCTCTCGTCTGATTGTAGCTTATCTCAGCGCTCTGTGGTCTCTTTCTGTTAAAGTGAGAAATAGCACATCCTCTCAGTTTTGTAGCTGTAAGCCACTCCTCCATTAATAGAGGAGATGGGCCAAGTGCCAGGCACTTGCTGGCAGCCCGTTACCAGCTCTGTCTTAACTCCAGCATCTATAGATTCTCTGCTCTTTGGAATCACATCTTGTGCAATCTTTGTCTTGTTAAACTGCCGTCCATCAACTTGTCCTTTCCCCTGAACGATCCAATTATCCCTGCCATATGACAAAATATATTAACTAACAGATTCACGCTTATGCATCAATACCTTGAAACACACATGGATAACTGTATATACATAAGTATATACCACTCTTTCACACACATACAAAATGTACTCAAGACAAACTGGCTGAACTACCTTAAATATGCAATTTGTTAATGACAGTTAGTTTTCTAAGTAATCACATTTATGACTTTCACTTGGTGACTTTCACTATAAAATACATGTGTGTGTGTGTGTATACAAGCACACACATACAGTATTCAGCCTTATGGTAAGTTAACTTACTGTTAACCAATTAACACATTTTTAAGTGTAGGCTTTTTTGTAAAAATTACAAACATTTTATACTGTAGTTTAAACACAGATACTGGTATGAATCCAGTTTAACCCAACAATAAATATAGTGCTTATAAATGTAATTTAATTAGTCTTTCATGAATTGTTACTCAGCAAAAATATTTAACAATCCTTAAACATGTTAAACTTACATAAGAAGCAACACTGCATAGGATATTTAGGCTTGTTTTGACAGGATGCATCTTGAAAAAAAAGTATTTTTTTAACTGCACTGACAGATTTTTAACTATATTAAAAATAAAGTGAGTGTGGTCCGATTAAATACACTCATATTAAAAGAAGATCAGACAAAAAAAAACATTAAGATAAAACACTTCATATCCCATGTCATTACATTTTTTTTTTTTTTACAGTTTTTGTGTTATGAGTGTAAAGTGAGAGGTATGCATGGTAGACTGGTACATGCAGATCTGAACCGGCAACGTGGCTCACACATTTATGAATTCAGATATTACATTATAGGCAAAAGACAACATAACATGCTGAATAGGTTTAGTTCTTCTGCAGTTACACTGGATTTTTGCTGATGCACAGTGTTTAAACCTGCATCTTTGCTTTGTGCTTTGATCGATCCTTTGTGTTTCAGAAAAAAGAGCGTGATAGAGAACTCAAACACTTCAAAATGTCTAGCAGAAATAGGTCAGAGCTACTGAACTCTAAATGACAGACACTTCAACAGATAAAGATAATCCATTTAGCTTGAGTGCTAGGTGACAGAAAGCACATTGCAGGAGTTGGGACTATTAACACAAGTGCCTTGGGACTATTAGGCACTTTAGAATCATCCCTATAAGATAAGGGCTTTCCTTTCATTCTATAAGCCACATGGAACTACAATCACGATACAGTACGTGCCATATCCAAAGAACTGGCTGAGTAGCAGGAGATGAGTTGTGATACTAAATTGAACAATAAAGTTAAACTCTGTAAAAGTAAAATATGTGCCCTGAAATGTTTTCTAAGAAAGAAGTAGGACTATGTCTGTCACTGAAGTAAAAAAAAAAAAAAAGGCTGAAGTAATGTCTGATAATAAAAATGCGTGGGTTGTTCCCTGACTGTTTTCCCCACCCGTTTACAGGCCTAGAGCTGTCAAAGAGACGTGTGATTCCAGGACACCTATTTCAGTGATAACTGTCAGGGTGTAGGGACATTTTGTGCATGGCATTCTAAAATAAAAAATCTGCACTTTAAAATGCCAGCAAACCGATGCTACGAGATAACAGGCAAAGTACTGTCACCGCAATAAAGTGCTAATTTATTCTAAAATGTATGTATTTTAATATTGTAAGTTACAAACAAATAGGTATTTTGCAATGCAGTTTTATCGGCAAGACTTTTAATCGATGAACCAAAAATAAATAAATAAAATCAGAGATTACAAGCAGCTCTGGTAAAGGTGCAGCCTCAGATCAGGCATTATCAAGATGATGCTGACATGAAGACCACCACTTTGAGAAGGTTTCCTAACATTCTGATATTGATTGAAGGTCAGTGTGTGCAACTTTGAAATTGGAGAAAAGGGGGATGAAGAAAGGCAAATAAATTAAATCATATCAGGCCTCTGGGCAATCCTGCCCATATTTCTGGTCTTTCATGTAGCCTATCTTTCTGTTTATTATATACATTTTTCATATTTTCCTTGTGTAAATTGCAATCAAGTATTTATTATTTCTGAATATTTAACCGTGTCCTGTTTTCGTATTTTGTTTGCGTTCTTTGCACACGCTCTCGGTCTCATTGGTGTGCCTCTCTTCTCCATGTAAACTTCTCTACTCATCGTGGAGTTTGTGATCTAAAAACACTAACTACATGCTCTTTCATCACTTCTTTCCTAAAATCCCTTCATCCTTACCCAATTTTCTCTCTCTCTCTGTCTCCTCAGAGTTGTGCTAGTTCTGTCAGGTCTGTGGATCTCTCTGTGCCTACAAACCTGACATCCCATCCTCTGCGCCAGATCACCATTAAGATTACATCCCAACTAATCATTATTTATTGAAGTACAATAAGCAGCTTCTGTCAGTCAGAACTTCTAATAAATACATATCAAAGGCACTTTGAAAAGTTTTTAAAAGGCACATTCAGAAACTAACTAATCTTTATCGTGACTGCAGGCAGTCAGTTTAACAATTCCCGAAGGGCAACAAACTGCTCACCATTTAAGCTTAAATCTTCTATTGAAATAAAGAACAATGGGATTTCATAAGAAACTAAAATATATTAAGACGGCATGTTTATAGCCTTAGTATAGAATATATATGATAGATCCATGTTGCATATTACCATTCTTTTACTGGCTTAGAAAGTGTGGCTCACAACATCAAGCTCTGTCTGAGACACGCCTGCCCCCTGCTGATAGTTAGTGAGATCAGATAGCATTGGTGAAAAAAGGCTCATAAATAAACAAATAAATAATTGAGACTAATTCTACATTGACATTAATTTATATACGAGTTCGGGCTCAGGAAAACTTCAAGAACACATTTTTGTTCTTATCATATGGACTCATATTGAATTAATCTACTGTATTGCAAAAATACAGTGTACTGTAAATTACCTTAGAAATACAACGTCAACAAATACAGCAAATACAACTTATTACTGCCCCCTATTGGTATATATTACAAATACATTATATTATAAAAACATTATCAACTAATTCCATGTACACAATGACCAATTCACAACATTGGACCCTATGATTATCTATCTATCTATCTATCTATCTATCTATCTATCTATCTATCTATCTATCTATCTATCTATCTATCTATCTATCTATCTATCTATCTATCTATCTATCTATCTATCTATCCATCCATCCATCCATCCATCCATCCATCCATCTAATCTGTGTGTACATGTGTTTTGTTATTTTTTTAAGAAGTTTCTGATGCTCATCAAACAACAACAACAGCAACATTGGTAATATTGTGGAAATATTATTGCAATTTAAAATAGAAGTATTTTGTTTTAATATGATTTTAAACAACGTATTACTGTGATGCACAGCTAAATTTTCATCAAAATATTTCTATGTTGAATAAATTCTATTCTTTTAAACTTTCTATTCATCAAAGAATCCTCAAAGTATCACAGGTTTCAAAAAAATTATTAAGCAGCACAACCGTTTTCAACATTGATAATAAATAAGCATATTAGAATGATTCCTGCAGGATCATATGACACTGAAGACTGGAGTAATGGCTTATGAAAATTCAGTTTTGCATCACAGGAATAAATCATATTTTAAAGTATATTAAAATATAAAACAGTTATTTTGAATATTTCACATTATTAAAGTTTTTCTGTATTTTTGATCAAAGAAATACAGCCTTGGTGAGCATGAGAAACTTCTTTAAAAAAGCATTACAAATCTACCGATCCCAAACTTTTTCGTACATTTAGCGCGAGAAAATAAAAAAACATTCAAAAGGGTACGGAAGTGAATCTTTCTAATATGTTGATTTATTAATATATTTTTAGTTTTAAAAAGCTGTGCTGCTTTTTATATATATCATTTTATACAGTTTTTTAGTCATTGATGAATCAGAACAGCATTTATTCAAAATAGATTTTCTATAAAAATACATAACTTTTTATTAATTTGATCACATCCTTTCTGAATAAATGCATCAATTTATATAAACAAAATGTACTGACCCCAAACTTTTGAACGGTGGTGAATAATGTAAAAACGTACAACTTGTGTTTTAAAGTTACTCTTACTCATAAAAATAATTTAAGCAATTTCAACTTTTTTATATACTATATACTAGATTCAACTTGATTTTTAAGTCAGTTTAATGTTATTGAAATTCAAGGAGACCAATTTAATTCAATTAACTTAAAGGGGACCTATTATGCAAGGGGACCTTATTTGTTTTCTAACAGTGTTGAAGTGAACACAGTTTTGAACACAGTTGTGTGGCCTCAGTGTGTGAAAACAACCAGCTTGTAATGGTAAAAATCCACCCACAAATGTTTCTATAATCGAAAAAATAAACAACAGTCGCTCAGAATGAGCTGTTTCAGATTCTCCCTATGTTCACGTCACTGAGGGGAAAAAGTCTGCACATTTGTGGCGCTGCCCTATAAGCATAGACACAGTCCTGAGTGAGAAGCTGCGGTCCGCCTCCATTACTGATTACTTGCTGTAGCTGCTGGAGATATTCATGGGTAGTCAAAACAAAGTTTAAATGTTTAAACGGTTTGCCATAATGTCAGTGCCAAAGAGGCTTTTCAAGTGTTGTGTTTTGGGATGCACTAACGAACGAACATAGGAGTCTCTATAGACTCCCTCCATCTGAGTGGAGGACGCTGAGTTTAAGTTGCATTGTCTGAGGAAATGTCCTGGTAAAAATCAGTAAAGTCCCCAATACATGTAGGCATCAATAACAACACTTCGAGCGCGAACGTCAGCTCCAGACAAAGTATGTGTCACACGTTTGTTTGACAAATTGCTCTTCTGAAAGAGCTTCTTGGCACTCTGTAAGGTTAATGATGCTAAAGCTACCATTGTCTCTGTCTATTTTCATTGGTGCGGTCTTCATGAATGGTCGTGAATGGGAATGTAGTAGATAAAAGTTGCATATGAAAGCAATATGAGTCGATCGCTTGAGTTTGTTAAGCTCATAATCACGAGAGGGACTTATAAAGTTTGTGATAGCATGAGACCAGCTAGCTATGTTGTTATTTTTATCCTGTGCTCCTTGTCTGTGTAATTCATAAACACTTATTTATTATGCACAGTACAATCAGATGACTGACTTTGAAGCGGAGCACGTTTTCTGTAAAGATGCAAAGGCTAGCACTGCTAATGTGAGCTCTTGAAGCTCCGCCCTCTTCTCTGGGAGCAACAGCTCATTTTCATTTAAAGCAACATACTCAAATCAGAGCGTTTGGGCTCATACCCTTAAAGTGGCAATTTTAACAAGCTATAAAAATGTATATGTCGGGTATTTTGAGCTAAAACTTTACATACACACTCTGGGGACATCATAGACTTATTTTACATATTGTAAAAAGGAGCACAATATGGCCCCTTTAATTAACATTATAAGTTCTAACTTATTGGCACTAACCGGCCAGATCTCTGAATGGATTAATGCGCAAGAGTCAAATTTGTACATGAAATTCAATATCCGAGTCCTTTCCACCAAGAAAAAATGTATTCAGCAAATCTAGACAGTAGACTCGTGTTTAATACATAAAGACATCACAGTGCTGCATCAAACAAGGAGATGCGAGCAGAATAAACAGTGAACTGTTTATTCTGTTTTTCTGTCCCGATTTCCCCCCCGATTTTACAGTCTGAACAAGTTGATGCTAGTTGAGGAATGTCAGAGCCAGTCTGCAGATTACAGCTGACAGATTCCACAGCAAATCTCGTAGTGTATTATGGTCACAGACTCAGATTTTTTTAGCTTCAGACATTTATTCTATCCAGTCGGAGGATATTGTGATCGGAACAACTTTAAAGTCTGGTAGTGTATGATCTTCAGTCGAGTAGTGTATGATGCCCAGTTTTCCTTTGCCACTAATTGCAAAGTCCGTAAGTGTATGATGCCTAGTGTTTTAAAAATATGTTCAGATTTTAAAAGTCATGTAGTGTATCCCAGCTTTTAAGTGTTTTGTTTGAGCAAAAACATACTTTACCAATTTATTTCCAAACATATTGATCTGCAACACACTCAGCACGATGCATATGCGTTCACGCAAGAGTTGACATTGTAGCGTGAACAAGCTTTGGACAATATCGTAAATAAAGTGGTAAAACTCTTTTTTGGTGCAAACAAAGCACTCATGTTGCTTCATAAAATTAAGGTTGAATGTGAATGTAACGTTGCTGCCAATGGAGGGTCAGAAAGATCTCAGATTTCATCAAAAATATATTAATTTGTGTTCCGAAGATGAATGAAGGTCTTATGGATTTGAAATTATATGAGGGCGAGTAATTGATGACAGATTTGGGTTGAACTAATAACATTTATAACATTGTACATGTATCTCCACAGTTTTTTTTTTGTCTGCCGTCACCTCATCGCTTTCATTTATTGTCGTCAGAAAGCCAAACCATTACCACACCTCTGATTTGACTGGTCAAAAACAATCTACCCTGCCGCTTCAGCAGTCGTTGCTGTTTAAAATGTGTATTGTGATTTATGTAACATCTCAATTGACTTGAATCATCACATATTTGCATCGGTTTTCAACCGACTACAAACTTTAAACTAGAGGTGTCCACACTCGGTCCTGGAGGGCTGGTGTCCTGTAGAGTTTAGCCACACCTTGCTGCAGCTCACCTGCCTTGGGTGCCCAGTAAGACCTTAGTTAACTGATTCAGATGCGTTTAGTTAAAGATGGAGCTCAAATATGCAGGACAGTGACCCTCAGAGCAGATTTAGACACTCCTGCTTTAAACCATCACTTTTTTGTTATTCTAAATATTGAATGCGTTTTTGAAGTATTTGTGTATATTGAAGTTTATCATTGTATAGAGTATATAGAATAACCAACTGTTAGTCATTTTTACTTTACCTATTTTCTGATTTAAAGGCTCGTGGTGAGATACTTCATATGCTCAAGAAGGGCATGCAAGCTGGCTTCCTAATACAAAGACTACGACGGTGCACTGCAGGTCACTGTTATCCTTTTAAATGATTAAAAAAACACTGTAATGGATTTATTTCCAATTATGTATGAGTATATTTTCAACTTTGTTTGACAGTTTACACTTTCTTGGCAGTTTTTGCTACTTTTCTGCCCGTGTTGTATACACATACTGGCATTCACATTAGCATGCACAGGCAAGTTTTGTATGGTTTTAATATTAAGAAACCTGTTTGTAAACTGCACGAAAAAAACAAACACTTATTTTTTCAAACAAATATAGTATTTGTCTTTTTTTATGTGTTTAAAATAAAGTTTACATTATCACTTGAAAATGTATAACACTTTTTAAACTCAATTTAATAAGTTGAAACAGCAAATATTGGAAAGTCAAATGAACTTAAATAAAGCAACTCAGCACTAGATTTAAAATCGTGAGTTGATATGACTTGTGCTTTTTAAGGCAGCCACAAAACTTTTAAGTTGAAATGGGTGCATTCTTTTTACAGTATATAGTGTAACAAAAGAATGTTTGAATGTCATTGCATTAAATACAAAATATTTAACCAGTTTGCAACTGCACAAAAAAATAAACCTAACAGACCTCTTAGACGGAGTCAACTAGAAATATATTGGTTCATACAGATGGCAAGGAAGAAGATTATGTAGCCCACAGCTGCAACGATCATCCACAAGCTATCAAATGCATTCAAGTACAGATTTAAATAACGGTTTACCTGTGTTGTATTTGACTTTTTATAGGTCTAAATAATCATATGCAAACACAACTATACTGTCCACTGCCTATAGTTAAATTGTTTGTGTATATTAAGGTTTATAAAGTTCTTATTTTTTCTTGTCTCTGATTCTCTTTCTCTCTTTACCTGGTCCTCTTTCTCCTGCACTCCCCCCCTCCACAGCTTAATGATGAGTGTTTGCTTGCAGTGCCTGGTGACATGCTCCGTCTACTGAAAGTAATTTATGTAACCAATCAAGCGCTCATTTGTCAACCATCACTCTTCATTTCAGTGACTGCAGGACACCAGTGCTGTGGTCTCTGGGGTGTTGACATATGTTGTTTTGTTATTTTGATTGCAATTAGCGGATGTGTCTGAGTAATAAGGGATGGTGGAACAGGGCCATGGCAATATGGTCACCTCAGTGAACCAGAAAGAGTGAGAGAATGAGACAGAGACAGATACATAGTCTGACTGTTCATTTTACTACAGCAAAACAACACTGTGTAAGAGTTCATTCTGTGTTTAACTCATTTTTGCACCACAGTATTCACTAAATATAATTGCAAAAATTAATGTTTTCAAACTAGTTTGAACACTTCTGCTAAGTCAGACAAAGCGTTGATCCCACCCCAAATCCACTATATTGGTACAACTGTTGTTGTTAAATGGGAATGGTTGGATGTTCTCCAAAAAAAAAAACCTTGATAAATTATTAATGTAATGAAAGTATAGGCCTAATGTTTATGTAGTGCCTAAGATAAATGGTGGCCATGTCTGTATATTAAGCTTGGCCAATAGAATTTATTTAAGACCGAAACCATAGCTTTCAATAAATAATCAGAACACAAGCCTATTGGAAGTGTTTGGCACTGCTAGTTATTTTTACCAGGTTTGTACAAATTCAGTATAATGTCAAATGTTGCAATTTTTATAGTATATAATCTTAAGTGATATTCTGGGTGAATTTGCCACGGTAGTAAATCATTTACAGTAAAGATTGCCATTGTAATCAACTAATTGTCAACATCAAGACTCACTTATTTAGATCTATATATTGTTTAACTTTGTAGCTAACATGTTAAAGTTAGGCACCAATTACAGTAAACTTGCCCGTGTGTGTGTGTGTATCTGAGAGAGATCACATACATAAAAGTATATATAAATAGTTTCCTCTCATAACTAAAAAAGACAGAAATGATACTACTGCTCATTATACATTCAATTAATACTGCTTTTACAATGAACTCTCCCAGCAGGCGTACAACGTCATAAGACATTGATGTTTTGGTTCAATTTTGGTTACGTCAAGGGGTGACAAAATTCAATGTCAATTCAACGTCTAATGTCAATGTTGATTTGATGTCCAATACCGACATCAGCTGATATTGATATTTGTTGTTTGTATATTTGATATAGATGTTTGTTGTTTTAGACCAAAAGTGTTAGAGGCCAAAATCGAACATTTGGTTCATGTCAAATTGATGCCAAATACTGATGTCAACCCGATTTTCATTCTCAACCAAAATGCAACGTCTGTCCAACGTCATGTCCAATATCAACCTGACGTTATATTGATGTCCTGTGCCTGCTGGGCTGTTAGAGATCTATATATGTAGGGCCCTATGAAATCCGTTGTATTTTTTTCCCAAATTCAGTTGTATTTTTCTCTAAAATCTTTTTTTTCCGTTTAAAGTTTTCTGGATTCCGTATTGTTTTTTTCTGTTTTATTTTTTCTATACTCCTTTTCAATGCTAAAATTAAATTATATTAATCAAAAAGCATGTCTAATTAAGTATAATCATGAAACTTATACAATTTAACATTAATTTATAAAAAGTGTAACAAAAATGGCATGTTTAGGGCCTTATTCGTTTTTTCCCACCTTATGTTTTATTGTTACCTAATTCTGTGTTTTAGCATGTCTAATTATTTAAATGCATACAAACTATTTTCATTTATTCTTACAGTAGCCTTATGAAATGTTTTTCCCCTCAGAAATTATGTGTTGTGTATTTAAATTTTACTGCTTGTCAGATGAAGGTATAACTCATTAATTGTATTAATATTTTAATTAATGAAAATTGAACATTAAAACTTTTAGCAAATAAAGGGGATTTACTAATACATTTTTCAAGTCGTTTTATTATTTTTCAACGGTAGTAGTAGTAGTAGTATTACGTAGGCTACATTCTACTAAATAATAGTAGCCTAATATAGCCTGTTTCTGGCACAATGGCTGCATCCGAAAACTTAGGCAGCTGACTTGTTGCCTCGCTGCCCTGTCAGGCAGACTT
Organism: Gymnocypris eckloni scoliostomus; assembly: GCA_027564155.1. Classification (NCBI taxonomy): domain Eukaryota; kingdom Metazoa; phylum Chordata; class Actinopteri; order Cypriniformes; family Cyprinidae; genus Gymnocypris; species Gymnocypris eckloni. The sequence goes on from CM050429.1 coordinate 7,081,632, forward strand.
CAAAAGCAGCGTTTTTGCACAGAGGCACCTCGCGATACTGATTTCGGACAGGCTTCTTTGGCAGCATAAAGGTTTAACAATCTACAACAATATAGAACGAGATTTGGTGATAACTAACTGAATATTTGATTACCAACACTGTAGAAATCACACCAAAAGTGCAAAAGGTTAATCAGAAATATACATTTACACACAAACTGACCACCAAACGCAACTTTCAGATGCCATCTTTATTTTTTAGCTCAACCATCACGGAATGGACTGCACTGGATTGTGAAATATCAAAGGCAGCGAAGGATACATCTATGCTGCCTTCAAAAATCTATCAGATGAAGGTATCTCATGAGACAGGAAGTGAAGCTAACGTTGGATTCGGACATACCTTGATGCCTTCCTACCCTGAAATGTATCCTCCGAAGGCAGCATTTTTCAGTTTTCGGATGCAGCCAATGCCTTTAAAAAGTTAAACCAAACTTTTATTTTGATGGGTTGCTGTGAATACCTTTGTGTATATATGATATGATGCTAGTTTTACTCAAATGAAATGGTAAAATGATCCTGAAGTGACTCTCAGATCAGTTTTGGAGATATTGTTCGTGTATGTATGTCCTCATTGAGACTGCAAACGAGCGCCACGCGCGCTGTGTATGTAACGTAAACAAAACCGTGCGTCTGCTCCATTCACACAGAGACACGCTGAACATGCAGGATTCATATTTAAATCAACTGTTGCAGCTTATTTATTTTTTTACAAATGTTAGTCCATATCGTGATTTAATTTAGGCTCTCCGCTTTTCCGTGTCACTTTTAAAACATCATATTCCTCCCTGAAAAAGTCAATGTTAATTATTGTTTTATTACGAGCTATGTCGCGTTCGCTTTTGCAAGCAGAACCTCCTCTGTTCATTCTTATTTATTTCTTTATTTGTGGTACTTAAGTATTTGAACAATTTGGTTGAACAAAAAGATTCAAATAACAAAGACATGTCGCCATCTGGAGGCATAATGAAGTAACAGGATGCATCACTGACAAATCAGTACTCTTGGAATCCAGCATGGCCAATCACATTTGAGCGCCTGAACTGACTTTTGCCTAATAAATCATACCTTCACAAACCATTGCAGCCAATGGAATAGTAAAGCAGACACCTTTGATACAGCATATGCGTAAAACTAGGTTGTCCAAAATGGGTTGCTACAGATGTGTCCATCTCACATAAGCTCATGTTGATAGCCACATCCAGATACTGAATGGGGCAAGCATCCCTTTCTCTCCATTCCTCTCTGCATCACCGTCTTCCTATTAGCCTGCTCATATTCCACATCAAAGGCACAGATGCCAATAACCCCACTCTGCCCCCTAAATGCTAAATTATTATTATTAAAGTGTGATTGACGGGCCTGCTTATTAATTATAATCTTGTGCACATATGCGGGGTGATGGCAGGAGTGGAAGCGGCTTTGTGTGCCAAGGCACCTCCACACAGAAGCTAATTTGCTCTGACACACTATCAAAGCATGCTCGTCAGAACTCCCATGGTGACTCCTATGGGCCGCACTCATGTTTTAAGGGACACACAGTGCAAGGGAGGGAGAGCATCACATCACACACATGGATTTTGCACACAACCGACAGTAATCCAAAAAATAAAAAAGCCAAAAGGTGGAATGTTTTGTCAGATAGCACTTTTTTGCTCTGTAAAACACATGAGAATATAAACCCTTATATTCAAACCCTGTAGAAAAAATTATTAACTTGTCATTTTCTAGTCAAAATGTCAAAACATGCTAAAGAAAATCAATTTGATTATTTTATCAATTTTTACTTTACTTGAATTGCATTTATTTTTCTTAGTATATTTTACAAATGCGTGTAAAAAAAAAACAATGACCTAAGGGATTTTATATATATATACAGTTTATTGCCATAGTCAAAGAATGAATATTTAAATCTTTCTTCTCCTTTTATTCTTTATCCTTTCTTTTTCCTAACCACATATAGCCCGCTTCTTTGTTAAGTGATGAAACTGGAAGTATGGCGTGTTTATCACCAGCACAGAGGATCAAGTTTGAAAACATAGAGAAGGCAATGACTCACTAATGCAATTTGTAAAGATGCTTTGCAATACACTTAAGACACCCACATAAACTTTACCTGCTGGACTTTTATGGCTATAAGGAATCAGAGATGCTGTTAGTGTAAGATAAATGTCAGAGCAATTCATATCGTCTCCATTAGAAAGAAGACGATGAAGGGACACTTTTCTAAGAGCATGGGAAAGAAAGTGAAACCTTTTCCATGTGTCCTGCACATGCTCTTTTTTCTTTTTATATTGCAAATTGCAGTAAATATAGAAAATGTACAATAAAAAAGTAACAAAAGTGTCCCTTATATATAATATTTGCACCATAATGCTACATACAGAGAAATAATATGTTAAATTCAACTAAATTTTGAATGAATTCACTGAGTTTTTATTGATTTATGTTATAAAACAACCCACAAAATGGGATTTGTCATGCACTACCTATATATTTGCTATTCAAATGATGTACAGCTGTTCTAATATCTAACCAGAAGGGGGCACTGAAACATCATGCATGTCAATGAACAGGTAAAAATTCCTCCTTATAGTGTTAGTCACAAACTCACTTATGATCAATTTTTCATCATGGTCTGAGTCTTAACACTCAATTAAGAAGGTAGTATCACATCATCATGGCACATCCATAAACGTCATCCCATTAATGACTCCATCTCCTCAGTCTCCTAAACCACCAATGTTATTATCATGTGAGGCTGCTGATGGACATTTAATACGTTATACAGCCATATTGTATGTAACAGTTGTGACGAAGGAGTTCAACACAACCGCAAAATCATTAAATCAAAACTCGCACAAATGGACATGCACACAGACACTTTAAAACACAGCTTGCACTCAGACGCAAAGCTGAAATGGCAGAGATGAGTAGCTTGAATATAAAGAGCGGCTTGCAGGGTGGCAGGACCTGCAGCCGTGATGGGCGCTGAATGACTCTTTTAATGGGCGAAAAAGACTTAGGAGATTAAATGGAGGCCCTCTGATGCAACTCAATTCAATTTGTCTGTATGCCTATTCATTTTTCAGACCAAGCGGCGCTATATAATTTCTCCATCTTGACACTCTCATCCTAGACAGGCGAGCAGCATGGACATCTCGTGCTGGGTTTTTACCTACACATTCATCAGAGAGCCAGCAAACTACCAGCACTTACATGACGGCAGCACCCCGGTCAGGGTTCAGCTTCATTATGCCTGTATGTATATTTCAAATAAAGTAAAACACATCTGCTTTCCAGAGCAGCATCTGCACTCTTGTAAATGGAGTTCAAATTGCCTGAAATGAGGGAAGAAGTGAGCAGACAGAACAAAGAGGAAAAAAAACGGGAAGATTTCATCCCCCCGGAAAAATGACTAATAGCTGTTTCTGCCAGAGCTCGTACAATCTTGTCGGACTATTCGAAAATGAGAGGCTGCCTAATTTGCCAGTGCATTTTTCTCTCTATTGTCCTCTCCTTTTGCACTTTTCTCCGTTCCTCCGTGGCCCCCCCAAGCAGTCATCCCCCTCTCGTTCTCTCTTCCTCTAAATGCAAAGATGTACCCAAGGGCAGCATGTGGATCGTGGTCAATCACAGCGAGCAGATCTGCATATTCAGTGAGTCATAAATCTTCTATTAGCTGCTCCGCTCTGACTGACTCCTGACCCTTATTTATCCAGGATGGAGGGGGTCTTTGGTAGACAAGGGCACACTTGGACAGCTCCTCTCCCATCCTGTTCCGAATGGCACCCGGATCTTCACACCATTCACACGTTCAGCTCGTCCACGAACACATCCCATCATCCCTGGGACCATCACACTTCCACACCCTCGAGGGCTAAACACTCATTCGGTGGTGTACAAGTCCACACCATAATGAGTGGGGAAGAGCTGATTATTTTTCGTTCACACCAAGACGATGGATGGAAGACCGTTCGTACTTCGGAAAGAAGTACCTGGGAGACGGATGAAATGGACAGAGAGGAAGCAAGGGGTGTGTTAGATGGAGGAACAGAACAAGGCAGCACAAAAACTGGAGGTAGAAGAGAGAGAGAGAGAGAGAGAGAGTGTCTGGAGGGGGCTTTGATCAGAATGGATAGCGGTGAAATTTTCTGGAGACCCTCAAAAAATCCTGGCGGAGGTGTAGGCCTCTAACACTTTAACAAGTTGCTGTGCCAGCCGTCAGTGCAGCATTTAACAGTAGGAAAAAGCCTGTGTGACAGCACCACACCTCATTCATTATTTAAAAAGACCTGCATGCACACAGAAACGCATCTGCCAGCTGCAGTGCTTCTCTTAACGATCCTTCCGGTCCAGTGAAAAAAATAAAAAGAGAAAGAGGCACCAAGAGTAATGCAAAGTTTCAAAGCAATGCAAACGGAGACACTTTTTCTTGAAAAAGCAAATTCAATTTTGAATTTCTTATTTAGTTTTGGCACCTGTGTGCAAAAGAAAAAAAGCACAATAACTAAATGCACTTGGCTTGTTGATCAAAACTGATGCATTGATTCTGTGTGAAAATGTCATCTCTTCACAACTTATAAACACTCTTTCACCATATTAGACATCACATGCAAAATAATCCATTCCATTATCAAAATCTGTCAAAGATGTATATTCCATAAATATCTGACATTGAATGTTTTATGTTTATATGTAACACACAACTTAATTAAAAAAATATGTACTTTGTAATTATGTAATTATGAATATTAATATATTCTGCATATATTTTTTCTGTGTACTACAGTGAGATACACAAAAACATTCAGCTAGACAAAATTAGACCGCTAGAATTCCTTCTTAAGTCGCTGGGGTATATTTGTAGCAATAGCCAAAAATAAATGTTACGGTTAACAACTATCAATTTTTATGTTATGCCAAAAATCATTAGGATATTAAGTAAAGATCATGTTCCATGAAGATATTTTGTACATTTCTTACCATAGATATATCAAAACATCTTTTTTTGTTTAGTAATGTGCATTGCGAAGAACCTCATTTGGACAACTTTAAAGGCGATTTTCTCAGTATTTAGATTTTTTTAAATTTACACTTAAGACTGGTTTTGTGGTCCAGGGTCACAAATGATTATTCTGTGGAATATCCTGACATGTTATACACATATAGCAATGATTTGGCATATTGCAGCTGCGAACAAACACAGCATTAATCGAACATTTGTTAGATAGATAGATAGATAGATAGATAGATAGATAGATAGATAGATAGATAGATAGATAGATAGATAGATAGATAGATAGATAGATAGATAGATAGATAGATAGATAGATAGATAGATAGATAGATAGATAGATAGATAGATAGATAGATAGAACCAAACTCTGCGGAGTGAGAACTGTATTTAGTGATGTGTACGTGGCCAGAGAGAGGTGAGGAGGAGGGAGATGAGTGTTGTGGGAGAGAAAAGGTAAAATAATAGAATAAAAAAGTAAGAATGAAGTGTGGGGGGTGTGGGATGAAACAAGGAACAGGAAAGATAGATGAATCAGCAGCGCTCTCACATCTGGTCATATCCCATAGTGATGACATCCAAGTTTCACATTACCACATTCATAATGTTTGCATTAAAACTCTTGTTTATGATTTAAGCATGAGGTTGAGTTGATAAAACATAGATAAGATGAGACCTGGGTTGGTGAAAATCCCACTCAGATTGCTGTATGCCTATTTTTCATATATTCAATTAGCTAACAAGGCTCTAGTGCCAAGAGCGAGAGCAGGTTTGATGGATCAGCCAACTTTTTCCCAGCAGGCTAAGCTTACTCAGGCATTTTTTTATTTTTCTCTCCCCTTTATTCTGGAAGAATGCTGAAAAAAAGTTATGAGGGTGCTGTAAAAAGACAGGCTTGCCGATCTATGACAAATTTACTGTTCCAGAGTAACCCTCACAATTCCCACGAGCTCTACAGTTGGGAGTAGAAAGAGAAGTGTGAGGGAAAACCCGAAAGAGCGAGATATTTCATTAAGATGTCTTTTATTTGAAGGTTAATTGGAAATGCTTTCATTGTCAAACCTTCAGCCCATGCATCAGGGCCTGATACGTCTGTTGTTTGAAAGCACATTCAGAGGACGTAATAACAAATATCTTTGTTTATTTTGCCAACAACCCATTTCAGGGCTGACTAAAAAGCAATCATATTATTTATTGAAGCATTTTTTCCCTCATTTTCATCTATCGCTGCCCCCTGGCATTCATTGGCCTTTTGTGGGGTCAAGCACTGGCATTAAGTCTGACATTTGGCTGAAATCTATAAAAAAGACCTATAAGGTATCGTTATAGGTCAAAGTCCCATCACTACAGTCAGACACTGACCCTCTGACCACAGCCGATGTGTTTTTCTGGAGCAAACAGGGGTGATTTGCCATGGTAGATTTGGTTTCACCGGGGTTAAAATGCCCTGATATTCTCTCACGCTTTCACATATGAATACTAATAGAAGCCTGTTTCCAGCTCAAAGTAAACTTTATATCTCATAATTGTGACCTTACAAGTCACAATATGACTTTATATATCACAATGTTGATTTTTCCTGTTAATGTGACATCTCAACTTTATTATTAGCAACTATTTTATTTATTTCTTACAACTGCACTAACAATTAATCTCAAATTCATTTCAAATTAAATTCATTTTTCATCTCAAATAGTTACTTTGATCTCCCACAACTGCCAATTTATTTCATATAATAGTACATGCATTTCTTAAAATGTCTTAATTTCTTGTAGATTGCAACTAAAATTCAATCACAGTTTTTAAATCACCATCTAAAAATGGTTCAATCTCTAACAACTGCAACTTCTCATAAGTTTATTTCTAGCAGTTTGTAGCAGTTTATTTCATTCTTATAATTTTGCCACAATTTTAACATTCTTCACAATTCCAACTTTTTCTCATAATTTAACTTTACATCTTAACGTTACATTTTAGCAATTGCGATTCACAGTTGACATTTTATATGCAATTATTTTATGGTCCTCTTTCTTAATTAACTTCACATTTATTTTGTCTTTTAAATTTTAACTCACAATTTCAAATGTTTTATCTCAAATTAATATTTTGTAACCTAAAAGGTTTCGATATCTCATTACTGCAACTTTATCTCTCAAAATTTAGTATCTTTTGTAAAATGTGGTTTTATATCTCACAAATATGACTTTATATCTCACGATTGCGACTTTTAATTTCCCCAGTTGCACTTTTATGTAATTTTTCTGACATTGTGACTTTATTTTATTTAGAACTATCTCACAACTAACAAAATTAACTTTTTTTTTTTTTTACGGGCTTCGTAAAATCCACCTCCATATCATTTTGTAGTGTGGGACAAATGCACCACCTGAGACATTCTCACCCTGCTTCCTAATCGCTTCCTCTTGCACAAAGTTTACCCTCACATTACAAGGGCTAGAACTAGGACATACCCGTCCGTGCTGATGGCCATGGGGCTTTTTCTGCATGTGTTTGTCTGTGGCTACTAAGACAAACTACAGAGAGTTACACAGAGCCTCAGTATCTTTCTTCTTCTCAAGAGAGAACATTCTCTTGGGGGATACACCTCAGGGTCACAGGCCTCTGAGGCGAGTGCCAGGGCACTTCTGTAGCCAGGTCACCTTGCCTTTCCCATGGAAATGGGTCTGTATATAATAGAAAGCGTCTCTGCGGTCCATTTGTACACCTCCTGAACGCAATCCAGCCTTTGCTGGTAGAGGACACGGAGGAGACAGAGAGTGTAGGAGAGGGTGAGACACCAACCGTCAGAGCCAAAGGAGAGAAAAAAACACGTCACACTCACTCACAAAAGAGAGAAAATAATGTGGGTCCAAATCCCCCAGCTGTGGGCCTGTCGTTTTGCATAAGCCAGGTATGTGTTTGTGGATGGGGATGGCTCATAACTCTCGGCAGGCTGATATTAAATCCGTATGCGTGGAGACGTGCCCCCGGACAGTAATGGATTACCTGGCCCCGATTCCCCTCCCAGCCCGGCCTGGCTTGGCTCAGCCCACCGACCCCGACTGTCTGGAATGTGACAAGATAGCGGGAGGCTGCCAGGGCTGCCGGGAGGCCAGATTTATCTCGCTCTGGGCTGACGGATGATAAAAATGTCAGGCCACGATGTTTGGACCGGGGTCGCCAGCCGGAAGGCCTGCATGCCGGACAGGCCACCAAGAGAATTTGCACAACTACACATATCTTCACAATCGCTCGATCACCTGACCCCACCTTCAAGGCTTCAGAAACTAATCTGCAGCCCAATCTTTTAATTTTTCTGGCCTCACTGCCTGAAAAAACCTCAGGTAGAGCGTTTTGGTCCTCTGCTGCATCTTTCATGAATGCTGATAGCATCACAATGCGTGCGATAACACCATTCCAACACACACCACCCACACACGCGGGGCTTAACAATACGGATGGCTCTGGGCCAGTTTGAGAAAGTTTCGGGCCAGCTGACAGAACTGTCACTTCCAGCCTATGTTCGTTGATCATGTGTCATTATGCCTTACAAACCTCACCATTTGGATTTCTGGGAGGCGTAGAACATTGCAGATTGTAATGATTTAGATATGTCTTCAAGGTAATGTTGACTTGCTGGCCAACACTGATGAGGTTTTAGTAAAATTTGAGAATGAATTATCAGTTTGAATGGGGTGAAAATTCTAAATAAATCAGAAATTATTTTCCTCTGTATGCCATTGTTTTCCAGTAAAAGCGAAATGTCACAGCTGAATACTTTATTCAATCGATTTATCCACTTTAAATGGATAATTTATCTTAAATTATTTTATTAATACTACACAATGTTTACATAATGTATAATATTAGGTGATTATACAAAGGTGATTATATATAATTATATGTATATTCTACATTTAAGTTGTTTTATATTAATTTATATATTTATATTTATATATTATACATTTAATCACCAGTTATTATTACATTAGATATAATAATAGAACATATGTACAACTATATGCGTGTGTCTAACATATATATATATATATATATTTGAATAATGATATGAGAATTAGATTGAATAATATTTACAAAATGATTAATAATAATAATAATACATAATATAATCCTGTGGCCTTACATAAATATTTGGAATGCAAATACACACACATGCATCAAGCTGTGTGTATGTTCTATTATTAGATCTAATGTAATAACAATCCAATACAGATAATGCCTAACAAAAAAATTATAAAAAATCAACTACAGTCGGGGGAAGAAAAAAAATCCTCACACACTCATACACACACGCACACAAACACACAAGACAGTCTTTCAGTTTTTCCAGCACAGGATGTTGAGTAAAAGTCAAGGTTGACTTTAGCACCTGCTTGAGTGATTCATTGTGTTCTTCCTCCATTTAGAGACAGAGAGAAACAGAGAGATACTGTGTGTTCTTTAAGAGCCTACTTGGCATCAGGCCAAAGTCCACAGGCTGTGTCCACGACAACGGAGGGATGAGCCTTTGAAAATCAACCAGCGGCCCAATTATGTCCTCCTGAAGCAATTATGCCCAATGACACCAGCTTCGCCCCATTCCAGATGCCCTCCCCAGCCTTAATTACGTATGCTAATGTCGAACCCAAGTGACATCACTAAACCCGTTTCTGCCAGTGGAAATAAATCACCAATTTTAATAAACATCTCTGTGCAAAGGATTAGCTTACCCAAAAAACTAACATTCTATGGTACTTTTATGATGCTTTTGCTTGCTATTTGAAGCTCGAAAGCCTCAGTCCCCATTTATTGTAACTGCATGGAAAAGAACAACCAGCACAACCTTTGTAATTTCTCAATTTTTCTTCTACAAAAAGAAAACGAAAGTCACAACATCACGATATGACAAAGCTCATTCTTGGGTGAACCACCCATTTAAAAATGTCAGGTTTGCCAGCATAGATCTGGCATAGACATCTGCCATCTTGCGTCAGTTGGAGGTTAAATGAAAGGCACCTGATTTCGACCCGTCTTGGCCCGCCACAGTGAGCTGAACCTATAGAGGGCGAGGAGACGGTGTGCCCACTGACAGGTCTGGCCCGCTGCATTTAATGATATTTAAAATAAAAATATGCCAGTGTGATGGTTTAACACTGATTGATAAGGCTGCCAGAGGAAAGTAGATAAACAAGCAGGTGATGGATTTGCCGCTCTCAAAGTGAAGACATTACGCTGCGTGCAAGACCTCGTGCCAGACACCTAGGAGCAGTGGGTGGCCGGAGGTTAGCCATTTTGTGCCCACTCAGTAATGCAGCTTTAATCACTCCCTATATTTCCAGTTAAAAAGGAGGCTTAATGAGCCAGTTTCACAAGCCCAGAGAAACTGATTATTATCTGAGAATTCCTACTGAGTTGGTGTTTGTCCAAGTCTCCCTCTCCCTTTTGCAACATACCCTCTGCTCTCTCAGTAGATGGCGCTGTTGGCCTTCTGAAACCCTGAGGATTGTTGTCAGAGCAAAGTGCCAAGTGGATTTATGCTAGCATATTTTCTCCCTCCTGTCCTTATCATCAGCATGTGTGTGTGTGTTTTCACCACAGAATAAGTGTAAGAGTTCTTTTAGTGTTTATAGAGTTTGTACTGCCAAACCTATCACAACATACGAGTGCACAGTCAGTAGTATCACAGCTCTCATCCCATTTATAACAAGCGCAAATTTAGATATTTCTGTAAGGTGGCTTTTTACACAATCGATGAGAGAAAGAGATATTTTTATATCATGGATACAAACCCAAGTCTTGTCATTGAACATAATTTGTGGCCATTTTAATTGTTGATGAGTCACACAGCACCGTCTCTGATCTGTCTACAAGCATATGCTACTGAGCCTGTCTCTCCTCTCTCAGGGCTAAAAACATTGCACAGAGCTTGATTGCCTCTCTCTAGGCTAACAGAACAGCTGTAGATATCACAAAATGGCTAAACTTACAGTCGCCAAAAGCAGAGATGAAAGTATCTACCCAGGGAAGATAGACGGTGTGAAGGATGACAAAATGCAACAACATCACGCCTGTTATAGCCTACATTATGTGTGTGTGTTCATGTCCATGCTTTTTGCTGTGGCTTTGTGCATTTTGTACATTCCGGGCTGATGGACACACATACTAATATGCCTGTGAGTGTTTCTGCATGTGTGAAGCCTGCAGAGTGTGAGGAAGCAACTTTTCAGGAGGCAAAGGCACAAACTGTGAAGAGATGGGCTTAATTAAAATCCACATGAATATGCATGAGACACTTGTACGGTTCCAGTAATTACATATTGAAAAAAGGTTTCACGCGCTAGTGAGATGCTGGCGTAAGTATTCTTAAGTGAAGACAGTGCAGATCGGAAGGGAGATGGTAAAAACTCTCATTTAGAAAAAAAGAAAAGAAAACTCAAATAAAACAGTGCAAGAGATGTAGAGGTCAAGGTGTTTGTACAAAACCATTGTAAAACACAGATGAGTTTTTAAGCGAGAAAAACACCTACAATGTATGTTAACCAGATGCAACAGTTCATGAAATGATCAGTGCTGATCTTTACAGAGGTACAGCTTGGTTATTGCTGAAAACATGCTGCTATTGCACAATAGCTTCATGTTAACCTGAATATGTACAAGTACTTACAGCAGACAGACATATAATACAGATTTACAACACAAATGTTAGTTAAAAAGGTGCACTACTGTGTTTTTTGTTTCTCTGGATGGAATTTGTCTTGGATAGTGACACCTAGTGGTGTGGATGAAACATCAAACAAAACTTTAGTTTCAATTGACACTAAGGAAATGCTCTATTAATGCTCTATATGCATTTATTCTGTGAGCGAGTGTTCGATAAAAGGAGGTTTATTGAATAAAAAGTTAACAGTATTCAGCTGGGAATATGATCTCAAGATGGCCGCCTCTGTGTTGCAACCCTCTCTGTGCAGAATATATATATATAATTTAAATTACTTATTTAATTTAAAAAAAAATATTTTTTAAATGAGGAAAAATGTACTGACTTTGCTAACAAAAACTGCACAACTGTATCTTTTGGGGATTTATTTTTTTCACCTTGTTCCTGGTCAAAAATGACTGTCCTAAAAATAAAATTGTCTAAATCTCTCTTTGTGCTATATTATCAACAATATTTTTTTGGAAGTGATTGATTGTTGGCCTCAACACATGCACCTCAGTGTTTAAGTGAACATTACCAGAGTTATCTACTTTTTTTCAACCAAAAACAGAGGTAAATTAGTTTTCAGCACATGGTAAGAGAGTTACTTTTACTCCAATACAATAACATTACCTACCATTTTCAGAAAGAAAAAAAAATCCTCTCCAGGTTAAAATGACCAGTACACAACATGAGGGTTAAAAAATATAATGAAAATCTAATATTCTCTGTTCTTAGATGTAGAAATCTAGGGGAATGTAGAAGAGTGGAAAAAGGGAGATAAACTGAAAGGGACTGTGAAAAGATTCAGAGTATAGGATAGAAAAGGAAGTTGGGAATTGCAATGGCAAGTATGATAGGATGGTTAATCACCACTTTGCCCCGCTAATTTTGCACCCCCGTGGCAACAGAACATGTTTTATTCAACAATTTATTAGATCCCCATCCATTCTGGCACTTAACACGCTGAGTCCACACCGCTCTGCCATGCACCGCATCTACAGATCCGCCCAGCAGCGGCACGGCCTGTCTGCAGACCTCCCAGCTATCATTTCAGACCGCCGACAGAACAGCCAAACATCATTACAGACTGTCTACAGACTGAACCAACATCACTGCAGTTTTCCCTTTACAGAATCACCCATCGCTGCAGTGTCTACAAACCCTCCAAACATCACCCAGTAAAAATGAAGGAGGGGAACGGAGGTATGAGACAAGGGCTGGGACAGCAGCACCAGGCAGGGTACTAATGGCTCCCCGAGCTGTGAGACACTGGCATTATGCAGAAACATGCTGGCCATATGGAAAAGACAATGAAGTACAGTAATTAAAACAGAACAAAGAGAGAGACGCAGTGTGCCATAATTAGAACACCGATTAATCAGCTGATAATTTTACCTTGATTAATGTTCCTGATTTTCTTTTCATACTGACCTGAGCCAGTTGGGTATGGTCCAATTAAATTTAAATTAAGCGGCAGAAAATTCTGCATCAGAATAAGATGTCACAGGACAGGAAAGTATAATTGTTTTAGTGGTATGAACAATATGCAAGATGAAGCCTTGCTGGGAAAGTGTTCTCAATATGCATGCCAGGCTTGCTTAATTGTTTAAACTATATAACATGTGATATTTAACATATTACACATTTTATTGCAGTGCAAAGTCAACAGGGCGATCATCTTGTAACTCCCCATTGGCGAAGATAATATGTGAAGATCCCTGAAGCTCCTCATTTTGAAACTTTATTTACAAAAATGTGAGCGGCAAATTATTTTAGCAATTCAATAATGTAATAATTTTATAATTCTAGAGGTTTCAATAACTGAACGTTTTACGTAACGTAAGACCACTTAATTTACATGGTTTTCTAGTAATTTGTGCTTTTAAAAAAATACTTTTTATAGTGGATTTATGTGTTACAATATTTTAGAGTTTGACAACTATAAAAACTTACATTCATTATAAAAATGTCCACATTCCGCAGTTTTCAAATATATCCAGATTTTCCAAGACAGTGAGAATCCTCTTATTTAATAAAAATGATATATATATATATATATTTTATTATTTTTATTTTATTATTTTTATTATATATATATAAATTACAATTGATATATATATAGAAAATTTTTTTATTATTATTATTATTATATATATATATATATATATATATATATATAAATTGTAATTTTCTTAATTTTTTAAAGATTCTTAGCCGTTTATTATAAGCATCAAGTGAGAAAAACAGACCATTACAATGTACAAAAAAAATCAACAAGACAAGCACTACAACTATTTACAATAATATTCAAAACTGAAGAACTTTGAGGTGATTTTCACTATAATATAAGTAAGAAGCAAGATGGAATCAGTTTTGTGTTTATGAAAAACAGAGAAAACAGTCTGCGATGTGAGAGACATGATAGAAGTGCTAATTTCAGTTACTTGGATGAGCGTTGGATGATGGTGAATATTAAGAAACATCAGACCTCTGTTTGATTAACTAATTAGAATCAAGTACTCCAGAGTGCCATGGAATGCTCATTTAGTAATTCAAGCCAATGGAGGGATTACAGAAAATATTGTTCAGCTATTGAAGGAATGTATCATTTCTGTGGAAAAAATTGCTGTTCGAAATAAAATACAAACCTCCTCTCACTCCAATTACCTGCTCCATTATTCTTTCCAAATCAACTTTACCAGTAGGCTATATTTTCCCCAAAATATCAATACACCAATGGCTGGCCAGAAAGATGTTATTTAATACAAAACGAGAGCTCCCAGCAGCCCGACTCCCTGGGTGGGTCCCCTTAGAGATGCCCCGCTCTGACACCAACTCCTCAATCACAGCCAAAACTAATCTGCCCAATATCACACAATGGCAGGTGCGTTTATTCTGTCAATTGAGAAGAGAGGGGAAAACAGTTGGATGGCTAAATGAAAAAGCTGGCTCTCACGTTCTCTAGTGGCCTCTCTGCGCTTCGCTTTCGTCCGGGCTGGGGCTGTTGGCCAGGCTTCAGTTGACTGGCTGGCGTCCAGCCCCTGTAGAGTCACTTTGGGCAGACCCTGCCAGCCATGTCAGCGTGCCAAAGCCTCCTCCACCAGTGTTAGTGGAGGGCACCGCTACTGTCACCGGCGCCCCAGCGGACCCGACCTGGTGCACCGTGTTAATTCACTCAGATCTATTTAAAAGCGGGTGACAGCTCTGTTACGGATGGAGAGGTGACAAGGGCAGCTGTTCCCTTGCACACATACACAAACACTACTTCAAACATTCAAACTACACAGGGTCTGCATGTTGACAAAGCATGCAGATCAATGTATGCAGTGGCCGCAAAAAAGGTGTATGAATCTAGATCTATATTTAGATATACTAATATTTAGTATTATAAATATTGTATTTATACTATGGAAATATTATATAAAATATATTCTATTTATCAACATTACAGTTTTTACTGCATTTCTGATCCAATAAATGTAACCTAGCATAATGGACTTCTTTCAAAAACATAAAAACATGTAATGCATAACTTTTGAAAGGTAATGTATCTATCCATCCATCTTAGACTACCGTTCAAATGTTAGGCGTGAGTAGGAGCTTTAGGAGCTCTGTCGTGATAGGTTGAATTAATTACACCAAAATACAGTAAAATTGTACTAGCATGTAACATCGTTTCCTACATTTCACTACTGATTATACCCTGTATGATTGTGTATGTGACAAATAATAAAGAACCTTGAAATTAAAATAGCTGCTTCAATATTGGCATGTTATTTTAAAATGTAATTCATACCTTTGATAGCAAAGATTAATTCAGTCACATAATCAGAAATCATTCTAATATGCTGATTTGGCTCAAGAAGCATTTCTTGTTATTATTCAATGTTGACAACAGTTGTGTTATTTGGGTAAAATATGTTTGTAGAAACCATTAATCTTTTTTTCTATTTTTATGAATATAATGTTATTTAAAATAGAATAACTAAAATAAATAATACAAATAAATAAGAACTATGTAAATGTATTTACTTTGTCAAATTAATGGATCATTACTAAAACAAGAGAGAGAAAAACAGAGCACAATGCAATACAATAGCATACATTTTCATGTGCACCTTAAGTGTCCAAAAGTGTCCAAATATGCATGTATGATCTCTTTGGGCAAAACAGACGGCAAAAGTAACCCCCGACGTATACGCTATAAATCCTAATTCAACCCAAGTCATCAATTGAGCAGCAGAAAACTGAGAATTGAAGAGAAAAAGTGACACAAAGAGATAAAGAAAAGGCCTCCTGTGATCTTGATATATGAGCTTTGTTAAATTAACTTGTGGTTTCCAATCAACAGAGGCATGCCACAGGGCTTCTCATCAATGCAGACAGAAAAAAAGAACCTCATCTGTAGCAGTCGAGTAGGGAGAAGCTGGGAAATGATCCAAATTTTGACTCACAAGTTATACGCAATGACCCACTCCTGATGGAGGCCTCCAAGCTCATCTAGCCCCTTTATCTTCTCTCTGGTGGGACCCCAGCACCATCTCCATTGGACCGGGCCTGTAATTGACCATTAAGGTACTACGAACATTTTTCAGTTATCTCCCAATGACAATAACAGCAATAGTACATGACAACATTCCATTAGTGTTCAATTTGAGCGCAGATGGGCATGCATATGAACGCGTGTGTGTGTGCGTGGAATGCGATGAGAAATATCTGCTGTTTTTTAGCATGTTTTCACACGTTGGGTTCTTTTGTTTCCGCTCTGGAAATGAAACAAAAATAGGCAGAAGATGCTTCGTAACATGCAAATGTTCAACTATCACTTCTATGTCTGATGTGCAGTGAGCAATGAGACCTTGCCTCTGTCATATGCTGTGTTTAATTACATGGAAACTTTCCTTTCCTGAGGCCACGGCAGCGTAGTGTTTTGACAAGCAGACCCTCGCGCTGACAACGTTTCTCATGGATGATTTGGGATAAACTACACTCAGACATAAAAGATTAGTCCATTAAGAGCAGCAAACGGCGCTGTCTCATTGATATTCAACGGCGAGCTAGTGGTAAAACAGATTATCGCTTGATAGAGCCTTCATTAATTCAGTTCAGTCTTCGGGTTGCCCGTGTCCTGTTTGCTTCTAAAACACCACAATTGTTACTGATCTAATAAAATCATGAGATGCAATGATGAAATAAATAAATACTTGTATGTCTCCTGGCTATGACATAAGCCGACAGCAATAAATTGGAAATTAGCCACAAAGCCGTAGTAAAAAATGTCGGAGGATCTATCCCGCTGGCATTTGATTAGACTTGACATGTCTACGAACAGGTGTGTGTTTATCTCCTTAGTAAAACGAAGAGGCTTTGTCCATTTCAATGCCTGCATTAAAACAAAGCACAAACTGCACTGTGATTTATTCAGAGTTGTTTGAAAAACTTTGACCAGGGGAAAAAAAACACCCCAGTCCACATTTAGCTCCAATTGTGCAAAACATTTTTCTTCCATGGCCTTTTTGATATTCTAATAACAGGCGGTGAGCTGGACGCAGGTGTGGTGTTCTGGGCAATAACAAGGCCTGAATAATTACCGCCGCCATATCCATAACAGCCCCAAAGCTCAGAAGTGTGTTCAGTCTGTGGAGCCCCTTCTCTCCGGTGTGGAATCCGCCCCTTCGATGGTAAATGGCAGAACTGGGATCTCTTCCAGATTTAGTGCTGCCCAGTTAGAGAGAAATAAAGCTGGCAATCCTCAAGAGAACTCTCTAATGTCTCTGTTAATTGTGAGTTATGGGTAAACATTGCAGGCTTGCCGAGGTCAGACCTGTCAGCAATAATACTTTTCAGGAGGAATTTACGAGATGGCCCTGTTTATTCCGCTATAAAAGGAAGTAACAGAAGGAATTAGACACGGTCTGTTGTTGTCGTTTCTTTTTGCTGTTGTTTGCTCATGTCAATCCCTCTTCCTGTCATCTCCTGATTCCCATTACGCAGAGAGCTACTTATCTACACAGTGTGACAGTGCCAGTCTGGCTAGATGAGGTACTTGGGCACAACGTGATCTCTCACACACAGGTCCGACAAGCTCGGCTATAATGACAGTTAGGAACTTTAGCCTCATTTGCAAAAATCTTGTATTCATGGGTCAATGACATGGCACTCATTTTTTGTCCAGTCTGTTAATTGAATCCAAAATACATTTAAAATCCAATTCATTCATACAATGGACCGAATACAATGCTTGATGTGCACGTTTTACCTTCTGAATTATTTAATTTGGATTTTATCTTTTTTTCATGGGGAAATATAAAGTGAAGAATTTCAGGGTATCAAACTTCTAATATCATGAAAAAAGACACAATAATAATTTGTCTGCCAAATCAAAGTCATGAAACAAATAAATAAATTAATTAATAGTCTGCAAACCTCCATTACTGTGTAAAACTCACTCACAAGTCTTCTAAAAATGCACAATTTGAACTTAATTGAATAATATTTATAAACATATGTTATTACTTTTTACTTCACGTTTACACCACATGACAATTTTAAGTCTCACTAAATTAAAATGTTACTTGAAAATGGTTCATTCACATGGTTTTGAAAAACATATTTTCAAAATCATATGGAACAACGTGTGGAACAACAAGTTCTTAGAAATGTGCCTGTGTTCCTGCAAAGCAGACATACATTCTCACACAAAGAGCATTTAGGTGTGATAAATGTTGGAGACCAAGGGACTAACGTGAAGCCTTGAATTGTGTTCGTTTGAGGAGGCGAGGGCGGTACGTTCCCTCTAGGCAGAACCAAATAGAGAGATCTGGGGATGTATGGTTATTAAGGGAAACGGTTCTTGGCACTCTCTCGCGGGGGCATCCTCTGTGGGAAAGAGTGGAATTAGAGGCGTCCAGATTCAGACCCAAGCCATAGAGAGGCTCTGTATGAGGTAGCATTACTTTAACAGCTGTGTAAATAGCTTTAATTCCATCATTGGCTGGGCTACTGGCCGCTCACCAGCTCACAGAGTCAACAAAGAGCTAATGATATCAAAGCCCTCCACACTTTCATTTAAAGCCCCAGAACGGACAACGATCTCCTCTCCATCTCCTCCAAAAGAGTCCAGGCCATGCTGGCAGGAGGTGTCGATGAAGACGAAAGCACACGGGGGAGAATTGTTAATAAACCCAAGGACACAGAGAACAAGTGTCTTTCCATCCATCTCCATCAGCTGCGGGACAGCAGATGACAGCATGAAAGACAACAGCCCCACCTATATTATCATTCAAAAGGTGCTTGATGTAAAGAAAAAAAAGAGAAGCCAACTACGAGAGGTGGAGACAAAGAACACAAAGCCTGCTAGTGTGTGGATGTTTGATTAATTTGCTGAATATATCACCAGTTAGGAAGTACAACACAAAACATGCATGATGACAAATGCGGGTGCCATGCTACATGATATAAAACGCCTTGCCAATTACCTTACAATAATAAATCAAAACGAAATCTTCAGCAGATGTAAGGTTCGATAAAACTCATCATGTGTACTAATGTATGCAATAGGGTCCGGCACGATGGTCAACTAGCCATCCAACTAAAGTCAAATTTAAAATATTTTAGTATTCTAACTGATTTTAGCATGTTAAAGCTTAAAGTTGTTTATATATAAACAACATACTACAACCTTCTCAGAGAATCTTTAAATTCACTCCATTTAAAGTCAAATATTTAACTCCATATTGTGATGTTCAAGCTAGTGAAATGGGTTATTGAAAAATAAATACAAATATGGGATGGGAACTCCGTTCAGGAATCGGAAGATTGGAATCCGAATTTGCAGTCAATTGTAAGGAGGGGGCAGGAATAAAATAATTATTTTATTATTATGTTGTGATTGAAGAAATCCAATATACAGTTTGTCCCATCTATCTATCTATCTATCTATCTATCTATCTATCTATCTATCTATCTATCTATCTATCTATCTATCTATCTATCTATCTATCTATCTATCTATCTACACACACACACACACACACACACTTTCATAAAAAGTAACTAAAATGTTTTTAAAATGAAGACATTTTCACTGAAATTCAACAGTACTTTTTATTACACCTTTATAGCCTCAAAAAAATATTGTCAGATTTTTCACACTCTCCATAAAACCCTCTTGCAGCTCTTCAGCGATCCTTTTTTTAAATATGTGCTTTTGCAAATTTGTTTCATTATTTAAGAACAATGTTGATGTAACCACAAACGTCACTAGCTTGTCAAACACAGTGACAGAGAACAGGCACAAAGGCATCATCGTCAGCCCTTGTGCTCCAATCTCATAATAATCCAAGCCATCCACTCCACAAGACATCAAACCCCAACCCCACATCATCCTGTCACCCACGTGTCCATCTCAGGTCCACTTTTCCCAATCTGTGGCCTTCCTGCCAACCTCTCCACCCCTCAGCCCACATAAAAGAGATGCTCAGGCCTCTAAATATATAAAAGATGCAAATGATGCAAGTGACTGACATAGCATAAATAATCCATAAAGGCACATGAGAGGGAATGTGAGCAGCAAGACTGACTATAATTATAAATAATGTATTACAGGAGACAGGCCTTGTTTATTTTGGTGGCTTGTGTGATTCCTCACAGACAAATTATTCCACCTGTGTGACTGAGAGACAACCGTAACAGACAGTAGAGTGAGGAACGCATTCATCTTCTGTGTCTGTAAGTGTGTGTTATTCGATAACTGGTAACTGCTACAAAAATAAATAAATACAAATAATAAAATACATAAATAAATCACTCAATCCCAATAAAATCAATAACTTTAAAATAACTTTTTAGTTCATGTCATTGCCAATGAATTTGTAACAAATTCATCAACTTTAAAATGTAAAGTAATAAAGCTTTAAATTAAGAAAAAAAACCTCATCTTTAAATTATAACATTTTTATTGCAATTCAGTTTTAATTTTATATAAATGAGAAAATATAAAAATATATAGAAACAATTTTATCTCTCAGAATTGACACTTTTTAGTAAAATGTCTAAACACTTCATTGTTAGAAGACACATTTTTCAGAGAACATTAAGATAAGTAATTTTTCTTACTTTACAGGCAAACTGATGCTAAGCGATTATAACCTCATTAAATTGTTTAAATTCTAAATTATAATATATTAATAAAAAACTTTAATATTTGTCTTATAAGAAAAAAAATCTTGATTCTGAATTCAATTTGATTTGATTTTAAAGATGGTGGAAGAATTTGTACCAGAAAACAAAACAAACACTGTGATTAACATATGTACAAGAAAAACAAGGCCGGGCATAAAGAATCCCTGTTCTCACTGTCAAATCGTGAAATGTAGGTGTTAATACATGTAAAATGTTCATGGTGGATGAATGAATACTGATGATGATTGAAAGGATATTTCTGTTGTTGAAAACAACCACAACAAAACATCTCTTCACAGAATTTAATTTGCATCCCAAGGGAGCAGTATCTAGGTAACCACATCAGTCTGTGGATCTGAAATGGTGCTGATGGTGACAGTGTTAAATATGCCCAGTGAAGCACACCTCAAAGACTGACACACACACACACACACACACACACACACACATAAACACTTGCCACTCTGCGGCACATCACTACTATGCTGGACACTCGGAGGTGTGAACCACGCATTGGGCCGAGAAGCAGAAACACTGTGAAATGTCCATACAGAATTAGCATCAGCAATTAGTTGCATTTCAACACAAGGATGAAAAGAAACAGGCCGGACCTCAAAGAGCCTCATCACGCAGACCGACAGCTCTGAGACAAGTGTGCCGAGTGGATGTAAAATGGCAAAAGCCCTGTTTAATTCTGCTCTATGATCTCGTTAACAAAATTAGTGACGAGAATGTTCATTAACAAAGGATTATTTGATCTCATCCAAGAAAAGAAACACAAGACAAAAAAGACTCATCATGGCGATTTTAAAACACTGTTGACAAAATGTTTCCAGAAAAAAAATAACAAATAAATGACACTGCAAGAACTGATCTAAATGATCTAATAGCACAGTTGGAACTGCATGAGCTTCATTGAACATCTTTGTTAGCATGATATTATACTCAATGAAATGCATGTACAATTATGTAGACAATTAATTACATATATCCCACAACATAAGCAAATGCACAGGGGGAATTATGCAATATTACATGCTAGTCAGAAATATTGCGAATATTATTGCATTATATGTAGTGTTGTTATGGCAACATCAGAAAATATCTACAAAAAACATAAAAAAGCCATGACAGTATCTAAAACGGAAATAATCCACAACTTATGTAACTCAAATTTATAAAATAGCATAGTTATGATATTATTTTAGTATTCATCTAATGTATTTTAAATTCTAATATCTTTAATTAATGATATAACTAATTAAATAATGATATACCTTATTCATATACATAAAAATAAGTAATTCCACAGACATTACAAAAAAAAAAAAAACTTTTATCAGCAAGGATGCATTAAATTGATCAAAAGTAAAAGTAAAAGCATTCATAATGTTACAAAAGATTTCTATTACAAATAAATATTTATTTTGACATTTATATTCAAAGAAGCCTGAATAAGTGTCAGTTTTGTATTAAAGACAGCACAACTGTTATTTAACACTGATAATATATATATATATATTAGGGGTGGGCATAGATTAATTTTTTTAATCTAGATTAATCTAGATTAATTTTGGAATTAATCTAGATTAATCTAGATTAAAATGGCTCATTTGAATTCTGCGAAGGCATTCAGAATATATGTGCTACCCAAATAATGACTAAAGTAAGTCTTTGAGAACGGGTTTCTCAAGCCAGGTGGCGCGATAGACCAGGGGCTCATCTCCTGTTTCCAAAATGCATCACAAACTGCTTGATAAAGCTGTTCTACTATGATAATTGGTGATGAAAATAAACTATGTTCAATAAGATGTACTTGTGTTTACTAACTGTTTATTCAGTTAAACATGAATTTTGAACTGTAGGCCTACATAAGAGGTCGTGATGAACTGTTTACAGTTTCCATTGGGAAGCTTCTTAAAATACATTTTCCTGAAGCAAACCCGGCTTCATAGCTGCATCCATGTTAGCACGTCACGTCTGATGTGGTAATTTCACAGTAACGTTAGGCATACACACAGGTTCGAAGCAGAGGGTGACACGGAGTGAATTCTCAAGTTCACATGAGACCTAAAGCGCATCCTGTTTGCTTAAAAGCGTAACGTTTCGTTGTTATTCTGAGTGCACACAAATAAGCGTAGAGTCTTTACAGATTCGAAAGATGTATTAGGCTACTTTTATCTGTATGACCAAAAATGACGGAGATTTTAAGAGCAAGTGAGCGCACGGAGCCTGTCCTGCGCGCAGCGCTTCCACACAAACACTTCAATAGCGCACATTTCTCTAGGTTAACATCATATTGGCGGCCATGTAAAGTTGCTACAACATACATCTTTCAGATGAAAAGCCATATTTGAGGTTGGTGAATGATAGGTGAGTGTTTGGATGTCCTGCCGATTGTATTACCACATAGACCAGCTGTTAACAATCTGTCCATCACGGACTGCGAGCCTCTAGTTCGAAGACTCGTTTCGCCCTCTACAGTGCAATTCGGCTAGGTATACATCCGCTAAAATATCAGGGTGAAAGTCATCATAGCTTGCGTAGTATAGACCCAGCTCCCAACCCAACTTTGAGAATAGATTAGCGGCGATATTTTTATCGCCGATAAGAGTCTCACGTTAACGCAGCACGTTAACGCCCGATAACGGCCACCACTAATATATATATATATATATATATATACAATTTTATTTATTTTACCAAATCAGCATACTAGAATACTAGAATTTTTTGTGCACGTTATTGACTAAAATGAAATGCCATTTTAATTTTAGTCAATATTAAATTTGTCGATTTTTAACAGACTGATTGTAAAATACATTTTCATCAAAAGTCTGCGTAAAAACACTTGTTTCTAACCAATATTCTTAGCTAAGGACAGCTAAAGAGCTCCTGAAAAGAAAATGGAGTCGAGAGAAACAGTCATCAAAGACAAACCAGATGCCACGAGCTGATGGGAAGGAAAAAGACAAAATGAGAAGCCAACACACACAAAATAGAAGCAACAACTCCAGTAAGAAAAAAAAATGGGGGCGTGTGTGGAATACATCTGAAAAGAGAAGCGTTTGAAAAGAAAGCATGCATGTGTGCGGGGGTTTCAGAAAAAAAAAAAAAAACAGGGAGACAGAGAGAGATGGTGAGAGATTAAGAGAGAAAGAGAGTGAATTCCATCAACGGAGGGGTGAGATGATGGGGGGATATGGGACAGTGGAGGGAGGGGGCACATCTCGGAAGGGCAGAGCAAAGCGGGCACAGGTGACTGTCATGTGTGATGATTATTATTACTGTACACCTGCTCCTCCACACTAATTAACTTTGGATATGCAAATCAGCCCTATTGCATCATGGCCTCTCTCTCCTCCCCTACAGATAAGAGGATGTTCAGCTGCTGGATTTAATTAGGATAATGAACGGTCGGACCGCTGAGGGAAAGATAGAGGAGGAGGAGAGGGAGAAAGGGATGAAGAGAGAGAGAGAGAAGAGGGAGAGAGGTAGATGAATGAAAGTGAAGCTGGATGAGATGGAAAAGGAAGAAATATGTCAAGGGAGAGGCAAAATTAGACAAAAGATAAAAACAAAGGGGATGATGGGGGAAAGTCTGGAGTTTTGATTGAAAGAGAAATGGATGAAGGCAGAAAAAGAAAGAAGAGTGAGGGCGGGAGGGACCGTCCCCACGCAGAAACCCCTCCCCAGCTTGAATTCGAACACTTCGTTTGAAAGAAGAACAAACAAACAACAAACAATACACCGAAGAGTGCTCTGACATACTTTTACAGATCGTACTTACTAATGCGCATGCTTTCTGTCACGCTCTGAAGTCTCCTTGGCGGTGGGTTTGTCGAGCCCACTGATCTCTGATGGGGTTGGATTGATGAGATCTTCGGGGAGGACTGGAACGAGGCTGCAGAGGAGACGGCAGGTGTTCTGACAAGGACAACAGCCCTCGTGTCTCCGTGCCAAAGGAGAAGTGCAGACTCTGGGGCTGACAGGCCGCACCAATTCAGGCCTAGACCGCACCGGACAGAGCCGTCTCCCGTTAGCCAGTTACCCGCTGCGAAAACAAACCTGTCAGAGTGACACGTCCGCATTTACAAACAGCCGAGTTCAGGACCTCATTGTCCAGTTTTATAGCACTGGCTTTCTTTTTAATAGCAAATCAGCTGATGAATTGACGGGCTGCGGGATGATAGTGTTGCCGGGAGTTTAGAGATC
Organism: Gymnocypris eckloni scoliostomus; assembly: GCA_027564155.1. Taxonomy (NCBI): domain Eukaryota; kingdom Metazoa; phylum Chordata; class Actinopteri; order Cypriniformes; family Cyprinidae; genus Gymnocypris; species Gymnocypris eckloni. The sequence continues at coordinate 7,106,786 of CM050429.1, forward strand.
TGGTGCTCAGACTAATTGCCCTGTCAACACCAGGGCTGGAAATAGCCCTATCTCTGAAATGGCAAGAGAGAGGATGAGACCGAGAGGAAAACGAGAGAGATGGAATGATAGAAGGATAGGAAGAGAGAGATGATATGTGCTAAAGGGTGAGAGAGTAGGAGATGCCATTAGTTTTCACTCTCTCGCTCTCATTCTGCATGACAAACAAAGCTTTATACACACACACACGCACACACACACACGCACACAGGTTTTCTATCATAGGACTTTCCATTGACTTCTATTGTTTTTATAGTGAGCCGCTCATATTAAAATTCTGTCATCAACTATTTAGCCTCATGTCACTCTAAACCATATTGACTCTTCTGTGGAACAAACTTTATTTTATTTTTTTATTTGTCATCAACTAAAACTATTACTGTAAACCATATACCTAACATTAATCCAATATGCCCAATATAAAAATTGATGGCTGCTACTAAACGTAAATGTGTCTATATGGTTACTAGACCAAAATCAATTATTTTTGGAATCATTGACATTAAATCTGACATAATTTATTCAACCTCATGTCCCCATGTATTTATTTCTTATGTAGAACATAAAAAGTACAAATTTCAATACACTCTTAAAAAAAAGTAATTTACTGTCATCAATAGTTCTATTTAGAACCTTTAGCATCCATGGAACCCTTCAAATGCAGAAATTCTTTATAGTCAAAAAAGTTTATTTAGATTTTTTTTAAAATGTTCTTCAAAATGGTTATTTTAGAAACTTTTCACTGAAAGGTTCTCTGAGGAACCAAAACTTGCTCTTCTATGGCATCACTGCAAAAACACCCTTTTGGAACCTTTATTTTTGTGTGTGTAGGTTACCATGTTTGGTTACTAACATTCTTCAATATATATACTTTTGTGTTGAGCAGAAGAAATTTAGTTATACATGTTTGGAATGACATGAGGTTGAGTTAACGACAACAGTGTTTGGGTGAATTATCACTTTAACATTTAGACCGTGGAAAAGAACAGCATGAACAATCTACAAAACTTCTCCAATTTGCGTTCCATGAAGGAAAGAAAATGAAACAATAGGAGTAAATAAATGAAGACAGAATAGTTATGGATGCGCTTGACTAAGACACTTAGCATGTTTTTAACAAAAGGAAAACATCTCTACATTGTGAGGAATATCTCATGACAGCATGTGACTCATAGATTATTTAAATGTTTCTAAAAGTTTCAAACCATCTCAGTATTACAGAAAAAGAATGTAATCCTCAGAAGTTGAAAAACAATCAGAATTCCCACAAATACTCATACATAAACTTCACATCAAAGCACTGACCTAGCAATATCCCATATGGCGAGTGGATTACGTCGTATAGTTATAAAGTGGAAAAACTCTTGATGAGTCTGTTCCAGATCTGCTGTTATTGTTCTGCAGGAGGAAGATAGTTCAGATTGCCTTGCACCGCTGCCTCTCCAGAGCGACCTGCAGCCCGGAGTTCCTCTCCCCCACTTTTAATCTTTCTGCTTCAGGTGATTGATTGGAAAAGGAATGAGCTGTTTATTGGATGCAAGGGAAACAAATTGCGGTTTTAAGTGTGTTGCCTTGATACCAGACATGACTTAAGATGAAGCGCCTAACTCTCTCACTCGATTTTTTTCCACAGTCTCTCCCTCTCTCCCCGGTGTGTGCTATGCACAACCTTCATTTGGAGAGCTGCCAACGCAATCCCACTTTCACCCGCTGCATAAGTGTGCACTCTCACATAGCAGCCATTTAACATGGCATCTGTTTCAGATGCCTTTTATCAACCTATAAAATCAGCCCTTAGGTTTCCCGCGCACGCAAACGAGCTTGTGATATGGGTGAACGGTGGATTTAGCTTCGTAAATAGAACCGTAACCGTCCTGAAGTCTCTACCAAATAATCAGAGATTTGATCGCTGGGTGAAAAGCGGGGGACGTGGAAACACCGATAGCCAGTCAAGGGTTATCATACGGGACTCAGATACAGACAACCGCTGTCAGCTTAGCCTTACATTCATTAACACATGTTGGCAGATTTCATGACTACTCAACATATACCTATCTAGACACCTTGATGGTCTTGGATAAGAGCCAGATCTCCCACATAACAGGCCTTGTTGTGTGAAGGACATATGGAGCCATCTTGGCACGGGCTTGGTGCACACTGTGAGGGCATGGTCCACTGCGGACTGACCATAATTACACCGCGACGCACAGACAGGAAACCGACAGGAGAGGACAGAACTCAGATAGGATTACGGGCCCATTACGACTAGCATACTACTGACAGATAATCATTAGCCAAGATCCACAATCAAATGGAGAGAAACAACCAGGATCTATCAACATCACATAAACAAAAGGTAAATATGGAGAAGTAAATATAACATTAATAATATAATACTAAAACATATTTTTTATTGATTTATTTTAGTGACCACAGGCTGTCAAACCCAAACTCTCTCTTACACGCGCCAAAAACAACAACAAATTCTTAAAAAGTATACATATCACTTTTGCTTCACATTACAATTCAATGAATTGCTTTAATAAGAGTTTATAAACATTTGTACATCTCTAAAGTTGTTCATATTGTTTATGTTCGAGATGTTGTCATTGTCAATATTGTATGTTTCAGTATCTATGCAAACAAATACTAATGTGGTAAATCCACACTTTACCTAAAATACAAAATTCAAAGACTTTTGAAAAAAATCTGTATTTTTCTGCAGACAATAACAAAAAAAGTTAAAATTAAAATAACTGTTTTCTATTTTAATATACTCAAAACTTTTATATGATAATTTAAATTTTGTGTGCACTATTTATTTAAGAAAACTGCACCTGCTTCTCCAGAAGTCAAAACGTTCTACTAACCAGATATAGATAAATGTGGAAACTTTTCAAACAGGAGTAAGACCTGAAATAACTTGGGCAAGGTTATAACAATCCCCCGTGCATTTAGATGAATCACAATGTCATTGTCAATCAAAACACCACCAGTTTTACGTTCATCAGATTTATGAGAAAGCTCCTGCATTTCCCCCTCCTTTATTTTATTCTTTCATCGCATTAAAACGAATGTGCCTGTTCTCTGGAGGAAAGCGTCACGTGACCTACTTAATGACAATCTGTCTCCATGCTCACATTTCTCCACTCGGCTTATTTATTTGATAAAGTGTGATGCCTTTCCTTTTGTTGCCCTTAATCGGAGCTTAACGTCTTTACTCCGAGATCAATAAACTTTATGAATTATTTTGCCGCCGTCTATTTTTGTGGTTCCTTTTGCTCATTAGCATGGCTGGCTTTATTAGCTGAGGCTGCCAGTGTCTTTAGCCGGTCCTGTGTTCCTTAGGTACAGTAAATATCACTCATGTTGTAATTAATATGCACACCCTCAGCACTAATTAAAACACAGACCCCTCCAACCAGCTGGGCCCAAGCAGAAAGAGCCGTAATGAACTTGTTGTAAATGTGAGCCCAGCCATCGGATATCATATCCCTAGGAGCTGACAGCATGCAACGGAGGGAGAAAGTAATAAGATCCATGAACTTGTTAATACCCACCCAACCATCCAGAAGCAAACCCCCACCATCTCTGCAAAGAGAGGATATTTTAATGACACATCTCTAATTAAAGCCTTACTTTATCTCCTGTGTTTGCTTAAGAGAAATTGAACGCCAGCGAGAGAAATAGAAAGAGAGAAAGAGAGGAAACAGATATCCAGCAATGAAATAAATGTTCATAAAAACATAACTTTGTTTAAAGTGATAAAATACTTCCAAATGAGTTGTAATGGATACATATAGTAGCTACACCAGCTATATCCATACCTTTCTTATGCATTAAACAGAAATATCACTATAGTTAATTAACACAGAGAAAGTGATACACAGAGGTTTAACCCAATATATTAAAATGCTAATTATAACTCTTCATAGAATGGCAAGTCAATACAATCCATTACAGAATTTTCATACAGGGATTACGACCCCTCGGTTTTTCATTAGTATATAAAGTTTACTTTCTGTGTATATTGTAGGCGACCTCTCCCTAATGACCTCCTCCCTTACAGTCTAATGTGTTATAAATGTATCTTAGATCATTGAGCAAACAGTGGGAAAGGTCAAGGCTATAAAAGAAGAACAGCGGAGAGTCTGAAGAAAAAGCACAATGTTCATAAAGCCCCGGTCTCGCCACTAGTCTCTGCTGTTGGATCACTTTTCAAGCCTACTCTCCATGATCCACACAAACCTGCATTCCTCTGCCCTGAAAATGTGCCGCTTTACTTCAATTTGATACGGTGAGAATGTGTGGATGAGAGCATGTTCATGCACATAAAGCTAGCTTTGACTGTTCTTTTCACAAGTGCATATCTTATTAGAAAAGGTTATATTTTAGAGTACACAACCGTAGAAGCCATGAAAAGTTATGTTTAAGCGATAGTTCAACCTTAAATGAAAATTCTGTTATTTACGCTACTCACCCTCCTGTCGTTCCAAACCTGCAAGACTTTTTTCTTCTTCTGTGGAATATAGCCTTGCTGAAAAGAAAAACATAAAAAACAACAGGCACCGTCACAAAATTTGTAATGGTTTTAATGGTTAAAATGGGACTTGTATTGGTTTTAATGGAAACAGTAATGGATCCTGTTGGTCTCTACTGGTAATTGGTCACCTCATATTGGTGGCTTATTAAAACCAATAAATCCTAATTAAATAAGTCCCAAAATACACTACAGAAAACAATTTTTTAATGGTTTTAATGGCTAAAGGTTGATGGCTTTTAATTGTATTTGTAGTGGAAATCATTGGGATTTTCTGTGATGGTTCTGTTATTCTTGGGTTTTGGGTTTTCAGCACAGAGAATACATTTTGAGATGGAAGTGTGTGTTGTTTGATTTCTAACCTTTTTCAAAATATAGTATTTAGCTTTTCAAAGAAGAAAGATATGCAGGTTAACAACATGAGTGTGCGTAGATAATAACATAATTTTTGGTGCATTATCCCTTTAACAGATTTCACCAGCTCGTCTGCTCAAAACACTGATAATTAATTTCCACCCGTCTGAAAGTCCTAATGGCAGAGAAAACTTTCATCAGCCAAACAAAATGCTATGAGGTGCTGATATCACAGCAGTTTAATTCATGTTGCAGCTAAACATGTGGTCCAAGCTGAAACTAATGAAGTCTTTCTAATTCAGTTATAGTTTATTAATGTCAAAGACACAAGTCCATTAATCAAGTTATAACGCAACTGTGCTGAGAGAAATGGCTGGATTTGGTGCAGTAATAAGATCACATACATTTTAAAGGTCTACAATTATCACCGTGGGTTCCCGAGCTCAAGTAAGAACTCCAAAAATTATTTTCATTCGGTGCTCATTAATATGCAAAATTATTCAAATGAGATTGTAATTAAGCATCTACTCAGTGGAAACCCTTTTCATGATAATTTATGATAAACTCTGTAGCTGCTTTGATTGAGATTGATTTTTCGGTGCAGAGAAACTGTCATGAATACAAAACTGATTTCTTCCCCTTTCTCTCATCTGCTCAGGTATACAGATGCAACATACCCTGTGATTATTATGATGTAGGCAGCTTATAGAGATATATTAAGCTAATCTGAATAAATTCATCTGACGAATCTGAGGAGAAATGGAAATCCAATTTTTTCATGTAAAATCGTTATCTGTATATGTTTACGGAGCCTTAAATACTATAAACATTGTGGTTCAATTAAAAAGAGAAAGGAAAAAAGAGAGAAGATAACTCAAGTATTTTACATTTGATGCACGGTTGAACAAGGGCTTAGAAGGGAAGTAAATGGAGGGTGAGTGCATGAGAAGAGACGGAGAGAGAGAAAAATAGAAAAAGAGGGGAATTATTATAGCCCAAGGGTTTCTGTGTTTCTCATAGTCATTCCCTGCTCTTAACAACCCACTGGAGACCAAATTAAAAAGGACTGTTAACTTATGAGGTTCACAACTGAACCACACACAGTCTAATGCTTGCTAATGCCTTTTGTATGATCTGATGGTACTGAGAGGCAGTTAAAATAGCTAAATTAATGCCCAGCACGGGAGGTCAGAGACAGTTTCTTCACAGATGGACGTTAAAGTCTTAACAGGCATGGAATACGATATTGATTTTATCATAAAACTTCAAAAAATATTTTCTATACTGTGTGGTCTTACTCTGATGAATTAATAGCAAGTAAATATTCAGTAATTTATGTAGAAGTGTGTATTTGTGTGTGTTTATCCTTGAGGTGCGGCATCCATAGGCGGAGACAGAATGCGCTGAAAGTAGATGAGCTGTGGGTGGGTACATTGATGATAATAGGCATCATAATTAAACAAACCTAAGCGAGCACTTAAGGGACTCAATATCCATTGTTATTAAGGCAGAACATAAAAGGAAAAGGTATTCCTTAGTAAATAATATTATTGTAATTGGCACACAGGTGAATAATTCAGCAAAATTCTCAAAGCTTGTTAAGTTTCCCTGATGTGTACAGCTAGAGAAACTGTATGCCTTTCTACTGTCATTCAACTCATAGATTTGGGCTACTATAAATACCCACAATGATAAACAGTCATTGCATTAGAACCGAAGATTGCACATCTATTTTAAATATTTCTTCTCCCTCTCAGCCTTTCACAATAAAACTGTGCTCATGTAATCTGGTTTTGGTAGAACCATACACTAAAGTTCAAAAGTTTGGGAGAAATCTTGGGAGTAATATTTATTTATTTATAAATTAATTAATAAAGGCTGTTCTTCTGAACTTCCATTCAAAGAGTCTTGAAAGAATGAAATACACGAACACAACCTTGACAATGATAAGAAATGTTTTTTGAGCACAAAATCTGTATTTGAATACTTTCTGTAGAATAGACCATTACCAGAGGAATAAATTAACTATTTCCTGTAATATATTTTAAAACGTTTTATTTAGATGTAATATTTAACACCAAATATATATTCAACATTTTAATAATATTTAACAATATTAACTGTTTTACTTTATTTTTGATCAATACATGCAGCCTTGGTGAGCATAAGAGACTTCTTACAAAAATATTAAAACTGACCCCAAACTTTTGTATTATATATATGTATTTCTATTAGTGAAAACAATAACAGTTTTCAAAACTTTTTTCAGTTACTCATTATAATAACTTTAACAAGCACAATAATGCTTTTGTCTGTTAATAACATTTACCCCATTTTTGGTCTATAACATTGGAACGAGTGCTGGCTTTAGAAGCAGTGCCAGGCGTACACTGTATAAACAAAAGCAACTTATCTCCTTCAGCCGAAGACCAGTATAAACATAAAGGTCACGGATTAGCAAGTTGTTGATATGGCTTAATTGTGAGATGTTGTGTCTGAGCGGCACGAGGGAAGACACTTGTGGTCAGGCTGAGAGAGCTAAAGAGGGGAGACATGGAGAGGAGAGAAGAGCAAACCCAGAAGGGTCATAAGAGGTCAAATCAGCAAGCTAAACCACACCACATTGACCTGCATATTGGCCGCCTTCAAGTAGCAGTACTACTTGTACTATCAAACAGGCATGAAACATCTTCTAGAGAGAATACGAGTAAAGCCTGTTTCAGTGTCATTTCATTTTCTTCCTGCCCATTGAACTCACCAGATTTATTGTATGTGGTTTAAAAGATCCAAATAGTTTTAGATTAAAAAAATGTGGTAATCGTTTCCTCCAAATTAAAAATCCAAAATCAGATTCTTGAAATAAAACACAAACAGCAATGAGTTTGATAGGCTTCAAATAGGTAAGAATACAAATATATATATATATATATATATATATATATATATATTGTATTCTTACCTGTTATATATATATATATATACAGTGGGGCAAAAAGTATTTAGTCAGCCACCAATTGTGCAAGTTCTCCCACTTAAAAAGATGAGAGAGGCCTGTAATTTTCATCATAGGTATACCTCAACTATGAGAGACAAAATAAGAAAAATCCCTAAAATCACATTGTAGGATTTTTAAAGAATTGATTTGCAAATTATGGTGGAAAATAAGTATTTGGTCAATAACAAAATTTCATCTCAATACTTTGTTATATACTCTTTGTTGGCAATGACAGAGGTCAAACGTTTTCTGTAAGTCTTCACAAGGTTTTCACACACTGTTGCTGGTATTTTGCCCCATTCCTCCATGCAGATCTCCTCTAGAGCAGTGATGTTTTGGGACTTTCAACTCCCTCCAAAGATTTTCTATGGGGTTGAGATCTGGAGACTGGCTAGGCCACTCCAGGACCTTGAAATGCTTCTTACGAAGCCACTCCTTCGTTGCCAGGCGGTGTGTTTGGGATCATTGTCATGCTGAAAGACCCAGCCACGTTTCATCTTCAATGCCCTTGCTGATGGAAGGAGGTTTTCACTCAAAATCTCATGATACATGGCCCCATTCATTCTTTCCTTTACACAGATCAGTCGTCCTGGTCCCTTTGCAGAAAAACAGCCCCAAAGCATGATGTTTCCACCCCATGCTTCACAGTAGGTATGGTGTTCTTTGGATGAAACTCAGCATTCTTTCTCCTCCAAACACGACAAGTTGAGTTTTTACCCAAAAGTTCTATTTTGGTTTCATCTGACCATATGACATTCTCCCAATCCTCTTCTGGATCATCCAAATGCTCTCTAGCAAACTTCAGACGGGCCTGGACATGTACTGGCTTAAGCAGGGACTGCAGGATTTGAGTCCTTGGCGGTGCAGTGTGTTACTGATGGTAGCCTTTGTTACTTTGGTCCCAGCTCTCTGCAGGTCATTCACTAGGTCCCCGTGTGGTTCTGGGATTTTTGCTCACAGTTCTTGTGTCATTTTGATCCCACGGGTGAGATCTTGCGTGGAGCCCCAGATCGAGGAGATTATCAGTGGTCTTTTATGTCTTCCATTTTCTAATAATTGCTCCCACAGTTGATGCCATTAATACAGGTAGGAGGACAGAGGAGCCTCTTAAAGAAGAAGTTACAGGTCTGTGCAATCTTGCTGTTTGTAGGTGACCAAATACTTATTTTCCACCATAATTTGCAAATAAATTATTTAAAAATCCTACAATGTGATTTTCTGGATAGTTTTTTCTTATTTTGTCTCTCATAGTTGAGGTATACCTATGATGAAAATTACAGGCCTCTCTCATCTTTTTAAGTGGGAGAACTTGCACAATTGGTGGCTGACTAAATACTTTTTTGCCCCACTGTATATATATATAAGGTTAATTTAGATTTTTGTACAGTTTATTAATTACAACATATCTTGGTCAAAACAATGTTTTGATATTTTTGTGGTTTAATTAATTTTATGTTTAATATTTTCTTTAAAAATGCATTTAAAAATTATAATTTAAAATAGGCTATTTCTGTCAAATGGAATTTGTAACACCTAACGGACATGACAATAAACGTTTATTATTTTCTTTTTTGGGTGGGGTGGGTGGGGATTCCCACCACATTAGAAATCATATTCTGAGAAAAGTTCACTGGAGTAAAAAAAAAAAAAATTAAATTAAATAATGCACCGAGTCCCCCATACTTATGCAGTTCTTTAGTATCCAAATGTGCATGAAATTCTGAAAATAACATGTCACAGACCTATTTAGACTATCTGTGTACAGACAGGTTAGGCAATAAGAATGACAGACCATTGAAAATTAAAATAAAATATATCATAAAAGATGTTTCGGATTCCAAGTACACACTCTTGAAAACATGAATTGTATGGACCAAAAACAATGAAAGGTGTCAGAAATCTGGTGATGGCATTGCTGGTGCTTTACTTCACATCCAGCAGTGTGTGGTTCTAATTGGTTGTCCTGCAGGGCAAAGAAGAGTGCACATGTCTGGGGAGACCATGTCAAAGCAGCACAGAACATGTGTACACACACACACACACACACACACACGGTTCGAAACACAACTCCCCTGTGCTTGACTCTGTTCTCTTTCTCTTTCTCTCGCTTGCTCTCTCTGTCTACCTGACCTTAAGATCGATGAGTCGCACAGAGGCAGGGCCAGACCATGTGGACAGCAGGGTTGACACAAAGCTAAAGGGGCTTCTTGCTGTCTCACCAAACACATCCAGGGTCAGAGCACCAGACAGCTTCATTAACCCTGGGATACAGGAACTACAGGTTACAGACAGGTCTTACTGTATATTTACTACAGAGGAAAATAGCTGGCATAGGAAAGAGTAAACCTACATTTTGCCTTCCTATTCCCCTTTTATGTCTGTCTAGCTAAAGCTAACAGCAACACACTGCAAAAAAAAGCTTTCAAGTAGTAAAAAACACCAATTGTTCCATTTGAGATGACACAATCCTTATAAAATTCACAAACATAATTTGAGACACAACTATGTAGACTTTCATTTAAAAATGTGGGGTTGGAAATATTTGTTAATGTTTTTGAAAGAAGTCTCTTATGCTCACAAAGGCTGCATTTATTTAATCAAACACAGTAAAAACAGTAATATTGTGAAATATTACTACAATTTACAGTAATTGAATTTAATATGTCTTAATGTGGTATATACATGAGTTGCAAAGCTGGATTTTAAGCAGCCATTACATCAGTCTTCAGTGTCACACGATCCTTCAGAAATCATTCTAATATGCTAATTTGGTGCTCAACAAACATTTGTTATCTTGATCAATGTTGAAAGCAGTTGTTCTGCTTGATATTTCTGTGGAAACCATGATACCCCCACCAAAAATATATATTTTATGAATACAAAGTTCAAACATAAAAGCATTTATTAGAAAATGTAATAATGTACAAGTGTTTACTGTCACCCTTGATTAATTATTTGGAGAAAAAAACTTGCTGACCACAATTTTGAGCTGCACAGCTCATATGCATAAACATATGCATTTATTGAACAATTGCGGCAGAGCAGCTTTACAGCTCAAATATTTAGTATTATCATATACACGCAATGATATCAATTAAAACTTTCAGATTTTTATTTAATTTGCTACTTGCCTGAACAAGGACTAGTCTTTGGTCACTTGAAAAGCTATGGAAATATTATGAAAACATGTAAATGATTGTCGCCCAAGGGCACATCTTTAGGAAACAAGAATAACTTAAAGGCACATATTCCAGTTCCTTACGTAAGGTATATTAAAGATTGTGAGCACTCAGACAGAATCAATTCAGCATTACAGGAAAAAATCTAAATATCCATAAAAGGTCTAGCTCTATCTATTGATTTAAATGAGTTGGACTCCAGCTAGATTGTTGCTATGCAATATTCGCCGGGTTTTAGCCCCACTTTTTTTTATTATTTGTTTATCTAGGACGAGCACATAATAAAGACCACTGCAGAATGCACAGCTCTAAAAGACAAACAATTACATCATAACCACCACCAATCTGCACAAATAGTGGCACACCATGAAGAGATATATAGCCCTAAATTATATTTGGTTTGGGGTTTTACATTTCAATTTAGCCCCAGGCCTTAGAGACATTAAGGCCCTAATGTTCATCTTGGTCAGTGCGAGTTCCCTGGAGCAGTCCGCATGCTTTATTAGCAAGTCTCTGGCCTCCTCGTGATAGCAAACCAGTCTCTCATTACTGGTCATTAGATTCATATTACTTGTATTTGAAATAGCAATACATCTTGCTACCATAACTAGTTTTAAAGGCCTCGATAATGCACTAAAGAGAAAGAAAATACTCGGAGCAAAACAGTTTGTAATTGGAACATGGTGCAGAGGCTGTTTGCTTGTATGGACTGCTAATGTGCTTCTCTTGTATAATAACTTGTACAATCAGTACAGAAATGTGCAGACTGAAATAATCTTACATTTAAGGCATACTTTGACTCAGAGGAACGTATAATTTTGCAGGCAATGCCTTAGGGTTACAATATGACAAGTCGACATGTAATACAGACAATATTAAACATCTTCTTTTAGTGTGCTGAATGAACACTTGATAATGGAACCGATGCAATAAGACCCATACTGGGAATAAGAGAGAAATTTCAGCATCCTCACTTTTTCTCTACAAGCTAATAAAGAACTGCACACAAGAAGAATACTAAACATGCACTGAAAGCCCCAACACAGCCAACGTGCTACACATTCACAGCCCTGCTTCTTGCCAATCGTGCATGTCAATGTAATGATCTGTGATAGGTCAGGTCATTATGCCCTTTTACATATGCATCTATAAATGCATTCATAAATACATACATTTTTTCTTGTGTAGGGTTAAGCCGTGACATTTTAAAATGCATTTTCCTCATCTGTTCGGCATATTCTTTTTTGACGCTGATGTTTTCCTTTTACAGAGTATTACTGCTACCTGACCTAAAAAGGTCAAAAACCAACACAACACAATCTCATAAATAAAAATAAAAACTCACATGGATCTGCACTAGTTACATCAGTGAAAGCTTTAATTGGCTTATGTTAACACTTTATTGCAAAATGCAGGAAAGCATCATCTTCAGCTTGTTAGAGCCCTGTCACCTGTGACCAATTCTCAGAAAAGAATAGTTTTTCAAAATGTTCTCCAAAGCATTAAAAACAATGTTTTAGAATTATTTTTCACAAATCAAAACACTGCAGCCAGTGTAACCCCTGTGAAACATGTAAATTAACCAATTTAAACCATTCAATTTCAAATTAAACAAACAACATTTCAATTTGGGGCAAACTCACCATGTGCAACACCTTATTCCCTCTCTGACCTTTGACCTTGGAAGGACTTTTTCACAACTTTTAATATTTGGGTCAAAGACGTTAAGATGTCCGCATCAAAATACATTTACAAAAGTGATTTTGTGTCCATTGAAAGCAAATTAAATGTAAGTGATTACTTTGAAGGTTTCAAATAAGTTTTTAGAGAATAAAATGTCAAAATTTGGTTAAAATGATGTTACGTTGTCAGTCAGTGTAACACAATATTTAGATAAAAATTCAAACAACATATTTATTCTGACTTGTACATATTAAAATGTATAAAAGAATAGGGGAGCATATTACATTTTATTGTGTTAGGACCCACACAGACCACAGGGTGAGCATCCCCTGCTGGTCTCACTAACACCTCTTCCACTTATGATTTGATATTTAATTTAATTGTATATATAAATTAACAAAAACATATGACATGAAGAGGACTAGGGGACTAAAATTCCTTTTTTATGTACAATACATTACTCAAACAATTTATAATTTAATAAAATGTTTGTGGAAAATAAAAGCTTTTAAATAGAGTTCACTTAACATTTTAATTTGTATTATGACCTCTATTCTGAACATGACAAATACAGGGATGTGACCCACTGCAGCCGAGAAAGTGACATACAGAACATGACAGAAAGAGAAGTGTGGCATACTAACATTCTCAAGACAGTTTCACAAGGGCTGATCTGTCACTTCTTGATGACCTGGGTGAAAATGACAGCCTGTTCGTTTATAGTCCATTTTCAGTACATAGCACATTATGAGACTCATTATCTATTTCAGACCATATGGAACAGGGCTGAGGTGGGTCACTGCAAGGCCATCCTAAGCTGCTCTCTCTAATTGCAACAATTATGCCATCTTCATTACAAGGGGCATTTATGGAAAATGGTGCCATGGCCCCTCAAGATTGGTGTCATTGCACTCTGGACTACAAGAGAGCCACAGAGTTATGCCCTGCAGCCCACACAGCCCAAATGAGCTCATATTCCAGTGATTCTGAGCTGAATGCTATTGTTAGCTCTTGAAACATTCCCTGCTGAGTAATTAGATACAGTATATGGCACACCTCATCTATAATCAGTTTTAGTAAGTATATTTTTGTAAGATTCTTGAACGAATTGTTCTTTTGATTCGGATCTTCTCAATGAATCTGTTGTTCTTAAAACCTGCCAAAACGATTCATGTTCACACTGAATGTTTTGTTCATAAATTAGGCTGAACAGCTTGTACAGGAAAAATACATTATTTAAAAAAATAGTAACCTATTAACAGGAGATAACTACGGTGGCCGAGAGAGCTCAACGAGCTGCAGCTTCAGAAAACACATGCAAATAGAAAAAGCACCAGCAAATCAAGAAAACATTTTCATCAGTTTCACAGCAGATGGTGAAAACGCTCATAACACAAACAAATAAAGAAACACACACACTGCAAATGCTCATAACACAACCAAATACATTTTATTTGCAGCACGTTTCTTTTTTGGTTGTGTTGTGAGCATTTGCAGCGTGTGTGTTGTCAAATTGAGGAAGTAGTTTTTTTAATTTGCAGGTGTTTTTTTTCTATTTGCAGCCGTTGAGCTCTCTCGGCCACCGTAGATAAATTGAAGTGTTTGTGACATGATTAACAGTTGACTTTGTATTTTATTTGAAATGTGCAAAAACCACACCAAAGACGTACAGTAAATCAACTTTAGTGTTTACTGTAAATGCAAATTACAATTACTCTGCATTTTAGAAAATTACTTTGTTTTATGAGATGAAATGAGCTGGAACTGAGCTGATTAAACTTACTTTATTTGCAACAAACAGTTCAAATGAACCGATTCACAAAACGAGTGGAACCTCTCCTCCCTATTTTGAATGACATCGGCTCTGCCCTGTGATAAAACATATGCTACGGCTGTTGTCCCGCCTTTCTTCCTATGTTATTGGTGGTTGAATATGAAAGGCATACCCATTCCTGTTTTTGATTGGTTGTTAAAGATTTGGAACCGATTTTGCGGGAGTGTCTTTCAGGAAGTAGCACTAGCATGCTGTTGCAGTGAAACGATGCGGATTTGACAGGGCAGAGGGTCGAAAATGGGCACAACACCGGAACTGTGTAACTTAGAAGAGTTGAAACTGAGATTATGATGATTCGAAAGTCTGTTTCTGTATAATATTATGTTTCTTATAGAGTGTTGACATTTATTTTATAAGAACGCGTTGTTGTTATAACTAATTTGTTTGTGAAACAGCACTTATAAGGCTATTAACGTTAACGTTACCTGACAGGAACTTTACATGTTCGTCGTCAGTTATTAGTCTCACTTTGTGCATGGTATTTTAACATCATGGCACCAAAGAAATACACATTACCCCGTCCACTTCCAGAAGGATGCATTTTAACAGATTCAGAAAAGAAGAGTTGGCGCATCGGTAAAATCATTGGAAAAGGTGGTTTTGGACTGATTTACCTGGGTAAAGATTTATATTCTGCATAAATATGTATTGCCAAACTCCATTATAATTTAATTGTATTATATGGCATTAGACATGGTGGCAGAGTAACTTAATGAGCAGCAGAATTCAAAGACCTGAACATTTATATCAAGTGAACCTTGAATTGGACAATTATTTTCAAACAAATGTTTTTGTTCACTATTTTGTTAAACATGATAACACTTGTCTTTAAGTATACATGTTTAACAATTAAACATATTCAAAAAATAGACACACCTTGATTCACATAAGGTAATGACTAATTTAGACGTATTAGTATTGGATGATTCTCCACATTTGAAAAATGTCACTTTTTATCTGTTTACATTTTACAGCATCTCGGGATGTGAATGTCCCTGTTCGTGATGACACTGATTTTGTGATCAAAATGGTAAGAAATATATTAAAACAGAATAAATATAATTAATAATCATATAAATGGGCTAAATGTCTGCAGTGCTTCTAATGTTTACTGTCTATTCTGCACATTTTCAGGAATATTATGAAAATGGACCTTTATTCTCAGAATTGAAATTTTACCAACGAGCAGCAAAGCCAGATACTAGTAAGATACTTTGTTCCTTTTTAAACTTAAATTCTGTCCAAATTTTGTAATGGGATTCTGTTGTTATGCAAGACATAATAATATTACAAAAAACATAAACACTGATTGTATTATTGCCAAAGGAGGTAGAAACAGATGCAGTCTTTAGAGTAGTGTTGAATGAAAATGCTGAAGACCCCTCATCTTCATCTGAGAGTTCTCAAACATGGAGTGCATGCCACTGATGAAGTGGCTATAGATGTAAATTAGCCTGGCTAGGCGAATTAATAAACCAAAGCAAACATGCACCTCTGTGGTCGTTAGTGCAATCCCAGCTTGTTTGAGCTCTAATTCAGAGAGAGTGACCAAATTGCTGATAATGATGCTGGTTTTTCCAAAGGGCCCATGACCACCTGTCAATCTGGTGCACAGCCAGTTAAGACAGATTGCCCTTCCAGCTAAGCTGGATGAAGTGCTTCTTTATCAGTGTGTGAGAGATGTGTATATATCACAATATGTGTTTATAAAGCATGTGAAAATATATAATGGCTAAAAAAATAATTTACTCTGAAATCACAGTGAACAAGTGGAAGAAGTCCAAACAGATGGAGTTTTTGGGGATTCCAACTTACTGGGGGTCTGGACTGACAGAAAGTAACGGAACAAGGTATTGTACTTGAGTTAGACTTATCATCTTACATCATGGCATGAGTACTATGTCTCATGTAATTATTTCTTATTCTGTCTGGATCTCAATGGACGAAATAATAATAAAAGATTATTAATAACAAATGAATGATAAGTGTGGGTTTAGTGCAAAAGCAGTTTTAAAACAAAAAAAGTGTCTGGGACAAACTTTGCTGTGTATTTTATTATTCTCATGTGTAAATAATATACAGGTCAATATTCTAAATAAATTAGAATGTTGTGGAAAAGTATATTTATTTCAGTAATTCAACTCAAATTGTGAAGCTTGTGTATTAAATAAATTCAATGCACACAGACTGAAGTAGTTTAAGGGTGAATCCCATTTCTCTGTCTTTCCCCTTCCCCTACCCCTTCATCTTACCCCTAGCCCTTGTCCCTCGAAACCGAGTGGTAAGCGCTAGGGTGGCTATCCTATGAAATGAGACACCACTTGGTTACTGTTACGTCATAATACATCGTCGATAGCTGGCTGCTACATCACCAGAGACGACAAGTGTTGATCACAAACTTCCAAGAAAACTAGCGATTTTTAAAAACCTTTCAATTAAGAACATGGTTGCAAATATATATGTACAGGACAATGTAGACCACAAAACAAGACAGTTGTAATTTTTTAAATCAATTATTTAAGCCGAAAATATTTACATTTATGGGACTCTCTGGATGATCTGGCTGCCATTGTTGCTGGTTGTGTTCTGGGTACCCCTTGGTTTCAAGTAAGCTCGTGAAAATGCTTCTACCACTTCCCCTTAGCCCTACCCCTCGAACAAAACGAGAATTGGGATAGCCCTTACTCTCACGTGAACACGAAAACTAAGGGGAAGGGGTAAGGGGAAGGGGTAAGACAGGGAATTGGGATTCACCCTAAGTCTTTGGTTCTTTTAATTGTGATAATTTTGGCTCATATTTAACAAAAATCCACCAATTCACAACAAATTAGAATATGGTGACATGCCAATCAGCTAATCAACTCAAAACACCTGCAAATGTTCCCTGAGCCTTCAAAATGGTCTCTCGGTTTGGTTCACTAGGCTATACAATCATGGGGATGACTGCTGATCTGACAGTTGTCCAGAAGACAATCATTGACACCCTTCACAAGGAGGGTAAGCCACAAACATTAATTGCCAAAGAAGCTGGCTGTTCACAGACTGCTGTATCCAAGCATATTAACAGAAAGTTGAGAGGAAGGACAAAGTGTGGAAGGAAAAGATGCACAACCAACCGAGAGAACCGCAGCCTTATGAGGATTGTCAAGCAAAATTAGCAAGGAATTTGGCTACAGTTGTTGTCAGAGGCGTCTTACCTAAGGAGAAGAAGAACTGGACTGTTGCCCAGTGGTCCAAAGCCCTCTTTTCAGATGAGAGCAAGTTTTGCATTTCATTTGGAAACCAAGGTCCTAGAGTCTGGAGGAAGGGAGAAGCTCATAGCCCAAGTTGCTTGAAGTCCAGTGTTAAGTTTCCACAGTCTGTGATGATTTGGGGTGCAATGTCATCTGTTGGTGTTCATTGTGTTTTTAAAACCAATGTCACTGCATCCATTTACCAAGACATTTTGGAGCACTTCATGCTTTCTTCTGCTAACCAGCTCTTTAAATATGCTGATTTCATTTTCCAGCAGGATTTGGCACCTGCCCACACTGCTAAAAGCACCAAAAGTTGGTTAAATGACCATGGTGTTGGTGTGCTTGACTGGCCAGCAATCTCACCAGACCTGAACCCTATAGAGAATCTATGGGGTATTGTCAAGAGGAAAATGAGAAACAAAAGACCAAAAAATGCAGATGAGCTGAAGGCCACAGTCAAAGAAACCTGGGCTTCCATACCACCTCAGCAGTGCCACAACATCACCTCCATGCCACACCGAATTGAGGCAGTAATTAAAGCATATGGAGCCCCTACCAAGTTTTGAGTACATATAAAGTAAATTAACATACTTTCCAGGAGGCCAACTATTCACTAAAAATATATATTTTTTATTGGTCTTATGAAGGATTCTAATTTGTTGATAAGAGTGAATTGGTGGGTTTTTGTTAAATGTGAGCCAAAATCATCACAATTAAAGAACCAAAGACCAATGCACAGTCTGTGTGCATTGCATTTGTTTAATACACGAGTTTCACAATTTGAGTTGAATTACTGAAAAAAAAAAAAGATTCCACGACATTCAAATTTATTTAGATGCACCTGTAAAACAGTCTTCCTCACTGTTAAACGGCTCAGAAATGTTTACCCATTACCGACACATTTAAAATCACATCCAGTAGGGATGTGCAACAGCGATCGAGTACTCAAGTCCTCGGCCATGAAAACGATGATCATGGGAATAAAAATTCTGATTGGTTATAGCAGCACTTTGGACGGCATCCTGAGCTCTGATTGTTTAGTTTGCAACCACATGCGGTTTGAAGTGATGCCTTGGTTAGCCATATACATCTCTGATTAATCTAATATAGGATGCGTTTAGGGGTGTAAATCGGATGGGTCGTCACGATTCGATACGATATCGATTCTCATACCCAGCGATACAATATTTGCCGATACCTCAAAAAATTATACGATTCGATACAGGAGTATATCGATCGATGTATCGATATTAGCATATTATATACCTATTTTAAACAACCATCTACATTTTTATTAACTCACAAATGCAACCAAAATATATAACATGAACATAAATCTAAAAATGCTATGGGCTCAGTGTTAAACATCTTTTCTACAGTAACCATATTACAAGCAGTAGCAGAAAATAAATACAATAGGAGAAAGACACAAGTTCAATAAACAGTGCTTTTCAGGTTTTTCAGCTCAGTCTAAAATAAATGTTCAGGTACGCTAAACAAATGTAATAATCAAATGTAAAATAACTGCATAGTCTTCACTGTATACATTAAATAGCCTGTAAATGAATAGATTTGATGTTACAAAGGTTATTTAGTCAGGAGCAGTGAGCACTTGTATTTTTCTTTGACAGCATTAGATTTATTATTAGTTTTCTTTCACTTTAAGAACGAAAGCACAGATTTAATATACTGAAACATATGCCTTTTTTCTCCACTGTTTACATTAAGACATGTGCTTTTTTAACCTACTGTTTACAAGGATATTAGCCAAAACACGCATTTTGATGTAGTTTTGTCTGAATTTATTCATCCATGCTCAAAAAAGCGGAGGAGAGCTCAATTCAGTATTCGCGCAGAGTTGACGCGGCTGTCTGTGTGCATGCGCCTCAGATGTGTGTGCGTGCGCCTCAGATGTGCGTGCGCATGTGCTTCAGATGTGTGCGCGGAAAACTTCTCAAACAGCGCACGACTTTTCCGCCAACAATCCTGAGCGTCTTTTATGCTCGCCTCGTGCCTTCGGGCAGTCCTTATATCGAGTCCTGACACGTGAGATTGAACGAGAATGCACACGTTGGTGGTAATGCATAGACGGACATTATGTGAAAATGTGGACAGTGGCAAAATAAAGTTGCCTTTTTATACTACAGATATTGATATTTTCCATGGCATCGATGCATCGTATCGTCATACATTGTATCGATATATCGATCCATATCGATGAATCGTCACACCCCTAGTATCTAAGTTATCTGATTAATATCATAGGACGTGTCATAGAACGGGTTTCAGTTTGTTGGCATAAAGTCAGCTTCACCTCAGGCAGCTATTCTTTTTTAGATGCTTATTTTTTTTTTACGTTGCTGGATTACAATCATAATAAAACATCTAATCATATGCTCATGCTTTCATAGACATATCCCCCCCAGTACTCGATTAATCGTGAAACCTATCGATGATCGAAATAAGAAATGGTCAAAAATGCCCATCCCTAACATCCAGGAATATATACTGTCATACGGGCTAGCCTTGAATTTGACATAAAAAAAGGCAAACGCGCATCTTTTTGTTTTCTATAATTTAGTTTTTTAGTATTAATAATTGTGTATTTAAGTACATTTTCATTATGGTTTCTGGTTGTGTAGGTACAGGTTTATGGTGATGGATCGGCTGGGTGCAGATCTGCAGAAGGTGTTTATGGAGAATGGTGGACAAGTGAAGAAGCCCACGTGCTACAGTTGGGTGTTCTCATGGTGAGACACCGCTGAATGCGGAGCATTTAGTTTGAGCTCAGAGCTACTTTCCAGTGTTATAATCTATATATTCTTTTTTATTTTTATGTGTGTATTTAGCTGTAATTTCAGTTTTAGTAACTTTAGTACTTCTGCTTAAACTTCTTTTATTTCAGATAGCTGTCAAGTCGACATTGCTAATTTTAATTCAAGTTTATTAAGTTTTACATCTTATATTTTAATTTGTTTCAGCTTAATTTCAATTATTGAAGCTATTTTTAGTTATAGTTAACAATAACAACACTGCTGTTTGCTTCATTACAATTTATCAACACACTGTAATCTCGACCCATGAGTATATATAATGTGACCTCATTATACATAGAGGGTTTGATTAAACGTAATAAGTGTAAAAAGGCAAAAATTATTTACAGAATTACTTAATAAGGTGGATATTAGGAGTAAACTTTAGTTGCATTTGCTGGGAGTCCAGCTACCTTGCATCCAGCTAATCTGCCAGTAGTCATTACGGTAGGTCATTATGAGTTTTCTAAATTATTCATGTTAACCTTCCCCTCTGTAACTTTGCCCTCAACAGCTGGATGTGCTGGAATATATTCATGACAATGAGTATGTCCATGCTGACATTAAGGCTGCCAATCTATTACTGGGACACAAAGATCCAAGCAAGGTGAGTCTGCATATACATCAACACAATCACATCTTAAAAGATTGGTTATCTTTTTGTGTATACATTACTTATTCAAGTGCAGCACATACTCAAATGAAAGTGTTTTCTATTACTTTAATTGATCGTCTACTAAGGCGGTGAGCCAGCACCGATGACATTTGGAACTTATTCTTGAGTATAATCAACATCTCAATCTGCTGTCACAACCTAAATACTGACCCCATTTCTTTGTGCTTCACAGCGCTAACATACCACATATGGTAGGAGGGATTCCGTTTGAAAGAAAATGTTTTTGGGATGATTTATGCTGATTTATCTCCTGCAGGTGTACTTGGCTGACTATGGTCTCTCATACAGATATTGTCCTAATGGTGAGCATAAAGAGTACAAAGAGAACCCCAAGAAAGGACACAATGGCACTATTGAGTATACAAGCATTGACGCTCACAAAGGAGTAGGTAATGTCAAATACGTTGTTTATTTTATCTTTTGAAACCACTCTGAGTTATTACATAGATAGAAAAATATGTTATTATGCACAATTTTATTATGTCCTGCATTTCCTGAATAGGCAGTCAACCTGAATTGCCATTTACAACCCATTTTACTTCCATAATTGTAGTATTTGCAAGTGAAACAGGATATTCAACGAGAGGGAGTAAAATAAACATAGATTGGGACTTTTTTATCCATCTGGAATTGTAATAGGGAAAAGGAAAGTGGTTTTGTAAATTTGATTGAGAATTGCATAGAGAGCCCTTCTTTGGAATAGCAATGTATTAGCCACAATTAGTCAAGGAACATACATTAAGGAGGTAAATAGTGTCAGTTGAAATCTCATGTTCACTTTAAAGGAAGAGGTTCACCAAAAATGACAAATTCACTATCCATCCTACTCACCTTATAATGGGGTCCTGTTTATATTGCTGGGACTTGTCAGTATCATGTCCTCAACTCTGGGTCATGCTATCGGAAACACATTAACTTGTAAATTGTGTACAGTCCTTTTTATTGGATATTGATTGTTCTATCCATGCTTACTTGGGCAGACTTAATTCAAGAAATCCCTAATTAGTCAAAGTCATAACCTGCATCTTGTATGCATTTACTATTAATTAAAGCTTTGATGTTTTGTTGAACTGGGACTCAAAGCCAATATCTCGGAATGCATTGACCATACGATATTACAGTTCAATACTGAATACACAGCGGTAAAGCTTGCTATGTTTCTGTTGCTGTTAATTTTTAAAGTGCATGAAAAAAAGATGCCCAGTCAGCAGAAAAATATTTAAAGTTCAATATTTGACAATGGGTGATTTTTTTTTTCTTCTCTCTCTAAATGTAGCAAGTTGTTGTCGCAAGAACACCATGATGCCAAGTGGTCTACATAAATGTTTTGTGAAATATTTATAATATTTTAAAACATATTAAAGTATATTTTAACACATTAAAAAATATATTTTGTCAAAGTTAACATGTTAGGTTAATTTATGTTAAATATATACACAATACTATTTTTAACATATTTATATGATATTACAGATTCAGTTATTTTCTTTAGTATATTTTAAAAAACAAAATAGGGATAAATAAATCAAAATATTTGCCTTTATATTTTTGGAAGCACATCCCTGTTATGCCCCTTTTTACAATAGGTAATATAAGTCTCAGGTGTCTCCAGAATGTTTCTGTGAAGTTTCAGCTCAAATTTTATTTATATAATCATATATTATATATAATAATTTTTATATAATTATATATTTTATATAATTATGAAAATGCCTGTTTTGAGATGAAGCAGAAACATGCTGTTTTCATTCATGTATTTTTAAATGCAAATGAACTACTGCTCCCCGCCCACTTTTCCAGAATAGTGCTGTATCTTTAAAGCTCGTATCTCAGATACTCTGCTCTATATCTATTACATTGAAATGATGCGTTTTAAAACCATATTCATTTAAATTTCTGATATATGGTTTTCTGAGTGCACACATCCAAAGCATGCACACAGAAATCGGCTGTCACACGGAATCTGACGCACTCCTCTTTTCACAAGCTTGCATAGAAGGGCTTACCAAAAGAATTACTGGGTTAATCTTTTTCATGTTTCCTGGGTTGGCAGATGCACTGGGGACCTTAATATAGTACTTTAAACACAGACAAAAGTCAGTTTTTCATATATCACCTTTAAGGAGATTATCATGTTTGTGGGTCCATGGTATCAACAAGTTATACAATCACTGGCATGACAAAAAGTTATTTCCAGTAAGGTGCTATATTATAAAGTTTTGTATGTGGAAGATGAATATGTGGGAATGCCTTTTGTGTATTATTCTGAAAAAAAAGGGAAAAAAGTGCATGACTCGTAGCTCATAGCGCGGACTTAGTACAACACATTGTTTGATACATCAGAAAGTAAATCATGCTCCGGTTCAGACCAAGGTTAGGCTGCTTGCAGACAAGACCATGTTCTTACCTGATATAATTTGTTAACTTTTCATGTACAGGATTCTACATATGTTCCCGATTCTGTCTCACTGCTCTGTAAATGTATGGCCAGTTGTACTGTGTAAATCACACTGCATATGGCAAGTGATATAACACTTGAGAGTTTATAAAAACACCTACCCATTGATGCACCGACTCGGGAGTTCAGTGTCCTGATCTACTCCTAAAGCTAAACTCAAAGCAGCGAGCCTGTAAATTTGACAAAGCTCGTTTGTACCACTATCAAACAATCTGGTCGAGCCGATGTCACCGCACTAGCTGTCTTGATGTAGGCTGTCATCGGTTGTTGTGTAGGTCTGCCCTGAAGATGAATGCAGATTACAGAGAGTTTATATTCTTTTGGCCCTTGGCACCCCATGTAGATGTTGATTTGTTACCATGGTGATGAGTGCAGAGACGAGCACTTCGTGTCCCGCTGAACCCCGTGCTAAAGGCCTAATTATCACCTGTAGGGTTGAAGTGAGCTGGCTGAAATTCAAAAAGAGAGGTTCAAGAGTTTGACATGGCGCTTTGGATAATCACAATAACAATAGGCCGTAATTATGAACAACAGCTTCTATCTGATGGAAGGTGTTGTGCTCAGCCTGGAATACATAATTCTTGTGGATTGGCCTTTTTATAAGTGAATCGGTGTCAGGACTAGGCCAGGCAGCCCACCCCTTCAGTTCCCTATTACAAAGGCGGACAAAATGTTTACAGAGCATGTCTTATTTTGTGCACTTTGGTCTTTAGTCATAGTGCCCTTTTTACATGCCACTTAAGAGGCTTTTTTCCCCCCAAGGTCACCTGTGAGGGATGTTAAAATCTTTTCTATTAAATTGTGTATTTGCTAAATTAGTTTGGTCAAGGTTGAAGAAAAATAAAGAAAACCTATATACGTGGCCTAATGGTGTTGCTGGCTAGCGGGCAGGGAGGCTGACTCTGTAATGGGCATGGCAGGATCAATGATGGTCATGGATTTAGGCAGAGATTTTCCCTTTTGATGAATGCAGTCAATAGGTAATTTCTCAGGAGATGGACTGCAGTTACAGTATTGAGTTAATACACTCTCTAGGCACGAACAAATGATGTGCCTTAATTTGCACTTATTGATGAAGTTGGAGCTTTTCATGAAGGGACATGCTTAACGGGAGGTTAACTCTCATATATGAGCAGAACTGACAAAACTGTTCCATTCAGATGTAAATTTAGGTGAACGTAATTCATTGAGGGTCCTTGGCTTAAAGTCAACCTGTAATTGGTCAGTCTGATCCAAAATGTATTTTAGTTTAATAGCTGGGATCCAAAATGAATATTTAATATCTAGATTTTGCTGCTGTCTGTCTGGTTGGTGTAAGACTAATCAGTCGGTTTAAGTGAGGCCATTTCACACTTGGTTCTCATAAGCAAATGCTTTTACTGTAACATTACATTGGTGTTGTTAAAACTGAACTGGGGTAGATTTCGATTGAGGTTATGCAAGTGTCAAACCAGCTCTTTGGGGCTTATTTGAACTAGAGCCCTGCAAGCCCGTCAGGACCCTGTTTGTTTTGACAGATCGGGCTCGGATCGGACTCGGGCTCATTTAGCTTCTCGCCTTTTACTGTGCCCAAATACGTGCACAACACACATGTATTGTTATAATAATGATATTATAAATATTATACATCGCCTATGCAATAGGCAAGAACACAACGCATATGCGTATGCATTAGCCTACAGGTGACAGTTCACCATGCAGAGCATCAGGGAGAAGTTGGAGCCTGGGGAGTTACTAAAAGTTCCCAATGCTTCGGGAAAAGCTGCATTTTGGCAGAGTTTTGTCTGTATTGATATTTGTGAGCATGATTGTCGGTGGTGGTAGTTATGTTTGAGGCCTATAATAAAAGTTTACCTCTTAGTAGCATGTGTGCATTTGTGTATATCAGAGACAGCACGCGTCAGAAAGCTTAAAGTGATATTGATGTTGGTTATGTGAAGCCATGCAGGGCTCTAATTTGAACACCAAAACCCTTGTACTGATTCCACAAATACTAATCTTTTCTGCTCCCGAAGTTAAGAACAGTTGCTGATTCCTAAATGAATGAGTCTTACAAGCTGGTTCTTTTCAGTGTATCAGAAACATGCAGTGTGACGTGTAGCCAGAATCCTAATTGAGTGCTTCAGTTTCCATTGAAACATCAGGCTCTTAAGAGTTGGTGCTTGTAATGAATCATCCAAGAAGATGATTTTAATCCATCTGAAGTTTGGTATAATTTACATAATTAGATGTGTAATAATATGCAAGCAAAATTGATATTTACAACTGCATCCTTAAAAGAGTTAGACTCTTATTTAATCAAATTAAAGTCTGAATCAAATTAAGAGTTTGTGAATCAGAAATAAATTATTGATACCTAGCACAGGGTAGACACCTTCAGAACGTCTTTAGAACAATAAAAGATGAAGTGGCTTGTAAAAAAATTGTATTCAAAGGACATTTACACTAGATGGCAGTTGTGTTATGTGCTACAGCAGAAGTGGAGTTGGAGGATGTCTAGGAGCACACGCTCTCAAGCTCTTCACTGAAGGCCAGCAGAGACCCCACAGAATCCAAAAACATGTGGAAACTATTTGGGCCCAGACATTTATTTCTTTGTTTTACTGCTTGGCTCTCCATCGGAGAGAGTGTCGGGCCGGGCCACAGGCTGTCTGGATCATGTCAGAGGCCGTCAGGATCAGGTTCCTGGACGAGTCGCCAGACCAGACGAAGGAGGTGGGAGTGTGAGAGCGATGTGAGGAACGCTGGTGGGAGGAAACTGACCTACTCTTTCAACTCTCAGCCCCTCTTAGAAAAGCCCCGTTAGCCTGTGAGACTGGCCAGGGCACCAGCTGAGAAAACAAAATACTCCTCTCTATCACCCCACCCTTTCCATTTCTCTGCCTTTTTATAAGGGCATATTTCAGCAGCCAATGGACTGGTCATTCAATCAAAGGGTTTTAACTTGCTTCTCACCCGACACTCAACTTATTTTCCTTATCTTCGCTTTCTCCAACAGCCCCATCCAGACGAGGAGACTTGGAGGTGTTGGGCTACTGCTTGCTTCACTGGCAGTGTGGAACTCTGCCCTGGCTCTCATCTCTGAAGAATCCAGCTGAGGTCCAGGAGGCCAAAGCCAAGTATGTTCCCCTTTTCACCACAGGTCTAGGCCTTGTGCTCTGCTGTGTACAGTGGCTGCCGATCAGAGGCTTTCTGTGCTTTTTCAGCCTGAATTATTCACTCAACTGCTTTGTTAAAATCTTAAAACTCCACCAAAGGTGTAAGCCCACATTTTCTTTCTTGCCTGGAAATGTACACTGTGTATAAGAATCTGCAGATCTTTTGAAAAGAGAATAGTTTTTCACAATAAAATTGTTAAAATATGTTGTGTATTTCAAGGAGTTGAAAGCAAAAATGTGTATTCAGATGCATTTATCCACATGGCCTCTGGTTAGCCTTTCCCTTTATCATCTTTTGACCACAGGCTGATGTCTAACCTGCCAGATTCTGTCCTGATCATGTCCACCTCCGGCTCCAGCACGGGTAAGTGCACGTGAGCTGAGGACCATTTGCATTGATCAACAAGGCATGGGGCAGGGACTTAGCTTCCTCGCCATCTCAACAAGCGCAATCTCCTTGCCTCTCTTTCATCAACGGACTCTAGCATCCCTGCAGTATCTTTCCCCCCTTCACAGGGAGCGAGGGAACGTGCGTCTTCTGAAAGGGGGCTTTGTGATCTATGATTATGATGAGGCCTTATTCCCCCAACCTTGAGAGGCTGGCTGCAGCTGGACCAGAAAGATAAGACCTCTAACATGCATCAAGGTTGCGCATGTGGTATACATTCAGCTAGGCTGCCACAAAGAGAATGCTCACTAGCGTAGCACTGCATCTAGCATATTTATTACAGTGAAGAATAGAAGGTGCCCATATTAGACACACATTAGACCCAGAGAGGCGCTTTTACATTGTGCTCCTGCCACCGTCCATTTGTTAGGAAGATGTGGTTTTTGTTCTCTTTGGAAATGAAAATTAAGTCTGCTGATGCAAGTTGTCACTTGGCCGGGCTTTTGCACATGCTTTCAGAAAGCATCTAGGTCAGCTGCAGGATGCATCAACATAAAACATGCAGACCAGGGGTCTGTTCTTCGTACGTCGCTAACTCAGTTAGCTGGATTTGATTGTTGACGATTTCACTTGATCTTGGATTGTTTGGTTCTTCGAAGCTCATCCCGGAATTGCTGTCATAGCAACGAGTCCGTAAGCTTAAACCTGTTCGGGAGCAGACTTATTTCATGCAAACAGGATTAGATCGCATCCTTTTAAGCAGAATTGATAATTAAAGTCTGCCCCAGCCACTGCGACTTTATTACAATAGTACCCTACTAATCCAGGGACAATAATAAAAAAAAATCATTTAAAAATGTGTTTAAAATCAATATAATAATGTTGTGTCATCTATAATACTATAGACACAGCCAGTTTTACTCACTGAAAGATGTATTCATCATAAAATAATTACTTCATAATTGTATTAGAGTCTAAGTCTATAGCATATACAGTTAATGTAGAGTCATGCATTAATGTGAAGGATGACCGATATTATGGGAATGGCTTGATGGAGCGCAGGAGATGCAGGTAACTTTATTTTGACCCTTAAGAAACTTTAATTAATGCTGTCAAGTAACAAATCCATTTCAAAGATGAAATTTAATTAATTGTTAATTACTACATTGAAATAAAAATGTAAAGCCTGTACAAATACTAGAAATCGTGACTATAAATAATTGGGAGTCATGTAAAACAATTAAAATAAATTAAAAAGCATGCATATTTCATTTATCTATTATAACATTTATGTACTTTTGTTCGTTTGGCTGTTTCCTTATAAAAGTCCAGAAATCTTCTAAAGTTTTTCATCAGGTGACTTTTTTAATGATATGATGTCATTACGTTGCTGTCTTGCCGCCAGCCAATCACCGCATTGCTGATCGAGGTATCGAGTATCGATGCATAGCCCCTTTTAAACCATCAGATAACTCAATCCAGCCATATAATCATCAACCACAGGTGCGTTCAAAGAAACGATTAGCCAGATCCCAATTAGCGCGATGATGTCATCTTGGATGTGTCATTTGATCTCGGATGTAATAAGCGACGTACGAAGAATGGAACCCAGCTCAGTTGGGGTTTATCTGTGAATTATGCAAATACACAACCATGGTCCACCTCCACAGTAGTCCTCACTTCTGAAGTTGCTAAAAAATATACATTTGGGATGCTTCACATGATGTGTTTCGACAACGCATCCTGCTCAACATCTGATTCTTAAGATATTAAATTGTATTAAAGTTATAGTCCACCAAAGAAATAAGATTATCATCCCTCATGTCGTTACAGACTTGTTTTTTTTTTCTTTCCTTCTGCAGAATATGAGTTTTTTTTTAAAGAATGTTTCAGCTGTTGTTATCCTTGAAAATAGAAATCTTCAAGCCCTAAACGGTACATAAGAGTAGTGTGAAATTAATCCATACAACTTGAACGGCATAGTCCAATTCTGTTCTGTATGCATACATGCATGTACAGCCTACATCAAATATGGTGACGTTTGGTCATGTAACGTGTAAGAACCAATGAGTTTTGATGTTATTTGATGTTTGTGTTGCAATATTCTATGTAGTTTCTACATTTTGATTGAATTGATTGGATAAATGGAGGTGTTTAGATTAATATCATACTATAAAGTTTTGGATCCCAACTTTCATTGTTAGAACAAAAACTGAAATGTTCTTCAAAATATCTCTTTATGTTCCACAGAAGAAAGAAAGTCTGGAATGATATGAGGGTAAAAGGTGACAATGTTCTTTTTTTTGGTGAACTATTCATATAGGTTTTGCGTATTCAGATGTCCTTCTTTCTGACCCTTTGCAGAGATTGCCAGGTACCTGTCCATTGTGAAAAACCTTGGTTACAATGAAAAGCCAGACTACCAGGCCCTCAGAAAGATTCTGTCAGTGGCCGGGCCGCAAGGCCCATTGGACTTCTCTAGGCCGAGACCGTCGGAGACAGCCAGGCCAACCGCACAAAGGGTGAGTGTGAGATGCTTTGGCACAGCAGCCCAGTAGTCTTAATAGAGACCATATGAGCCGGGGCTGGAGCATTCAGAGCTGCCTGTGGGCTGCGTCAGATTTATCTGTCTGGGAGAGAGAAGGAGATGCTCAGGTTTGGGAACCCTCCTCTGACCCTTTCCCTGCTACACTGACTCCCACTTCTGCTCAGAGCCCTCTAACTGGCCTATTGGCGGCGTTGTAGTTGGGCCGAATTAGTGCAGACCAGAAAAAAGTAGATTTACACAGTGGTGACAGACTCAGAGTTACTGAAGGCCCTCAGCCTCAGGCCACATTTCAATGCAGTGTCAAAACCATACAAGAGAGCTATTTAGTTAAGCTCTTTTATTTATTGCTATCACATGCAGGCTTGTATTTCAGTGTCTATATGTGCATTCAGAATTGAACGGCGTAAAATACATCATACTGAATTCCTGCACTCTATTACAAGAGACAAGAATGGCACTTTTCCTCTATAAGGGGAATGAGCTGGTGAATGACCGTGGTGTCATAGGTTAACCTTTGCTGACCTTGCCAAAAGGCTTATTGGCTCTCAAGAGGTCTGGAGTGGAGAGACCTTAATTCCTCTGGAATCACTTCACAGTCGATCACTGCCAACTTGAACCGCTGAACTTTTACAAACACCCAAGCAACCCAATTTGGGGCTGTTGAATACACACATTTTGCTGAGGCCAAAAGAGCACCAGTTACAATTGCCTCTCATTTTTATGTTGAGCTGTCCAACAGTTTGATCTGTGGTTCAATAGAGAAGACTCAGTGTTGAGGATTTGGAAAGAGGTTGGTAAATACCCTCAGTGTTTAAGGTGTCATTTACTCTATTTGTAGCCTGATATTGAAACCACTCTGCACAGTAAGTACAGTGGACCACCTGAAGAACACATCTCAGTTCTAAAGGTTTAGATTGACCTTTTGAATTTTCAAGTGTTTTATAACTAAGCATAAATCATACAAACGATGATTTGAATAATATAAAACAAATATCATGCCATGAATGAACTAAGAAATGTAAGTGAAATTTCACTTGCAAAAAATGGTCAGAAATCAATAGTATAACTATGTATCTAGTCACTTTTAAACCAAGCAGCTTTCTTTTGATCCCTTGAGCAACTTGAACCCAGTACAAAATATTCCCTCACTCGTAATTCCTGATCACTTGGAATTCATTTGAAGTGACTAGATTTCAGTTACTAGAAAAATCGTCGAACAAAGGTAAATGTGACCTGTTTTGTGCCCAGGTAGTTGGGTGATGGTTGCAGTATCAAGGTATTTTAATGTTCTACAAGGATGTATGGATAGTTCTTACAAAGCAGTGTGCAGAAGTGTCTTTTTCCTCTGACCTTGACCACCCTACCTTTTGCACAGATGGAAAGCATCAGTGTCAAGAGCAAGGGCATTACGATTTGAATCCCTTTTTCTTTGTAGTTCTATTTTTCTCTGTGGTTCTGTTCATCTCCTTCTACATGATGTAGCTTCAGTTCCTTTGAATAAAAGCTAAAACAACACCATCAATGTCCCCCTCGTGTCTCAGCTCTCCTGAAACCACGTCAGGCAGCGTGAGGCCAGCTGTTCCTTGTGTCACTCCAACACTCCTGGAGTTTATTTTGCCTACAGCTGACCTCACTGGTGATCTGTGGCCAAATTTAGTTTGGACAGTTGCCACCTTAGGGAGAGCAGTATATGCCATTAATCAGGGCAGGTCTTCTCCTCTCAGGATCCAGGTCAGGGAGGGAACATTGAGTGCTCTCTTTCTCTCTTGTGAATGTTTAGAGACAAAAGCAAGTACATTTCTGTCATTTAATTTAACTTAACCTCCCACAGGCTGCAAGCCAGCCCAAGACTACTGAGAAAAAAAGCACGATCAAAGCCTGTGGTGACAGCAGAGGAAGAGGATGATGAGGAAGAGTTGGGCAGGTCAACGCCAAACAAAGTTTGGAGCAAGACAAAACGAGAGACACACAAACCGGTACAATAAAAAAATAAAAAAAGCCAATTTTTAAATTTAGGATTCAACATTTTTTGTTACAGTATAAATGGGTATTTACATATACATTAAAATATATACACTACCGTTCATAATGTTTGGGGTCTGCAAGATTTTTGAAAGTTTTTGAATCTCTTATGCTCAAATAGACTGCATTTGTATGATCAAAAATACAGCAAAACAGTAATATTATAAATATTATTAAAAATATAGCTTTAAGCAGCAATTAAAGATCCAAGCGCAAAAATAAAGAGATAAGGAGTTGTCTTTAATTACTCTGTAAAGGCCAGGGTTCTTCAACCCTGTTCCTGGAGAGCTATCTTCTTGCAGACTTAAGTTCAAACCCTGCTTCAACACACCTGTGAGTAATCAAGTACTGTAGCCCTGTTCATTTCACATGCAGCTCCGAATCTAACCAGATCAATCTTATGATTTTTGGTCAAACTGTTCTGAAATTATAAACAAAAAATATATTTTTTAACATTTTGATTGCATTGCAAAGATAAAGCCTCTTGTCCATTTTTGCTTTTATGTCGTCAAATTCATTAACACACTTTGATTTGCCAGCATTGTCTGAAGATGTTCTGAGCCAATTTTGGTGAAAACCAGACACAATTAAAAAATAGATTTTTCACAAGATTCAAAATTGCTAAAAATCTTGACCCATAGAAATTTGATATGCATTTGACTCTGCATGAGCCACGGAATCAGAAGAAAAATAATTTTACTTAAAAAAAAATATTAGTAGAAATACAAGTGCAAATTTGGCCTATTGGCGGAGCTAGAGTTTAAAAAAGAGGCTCCAAATACAGGTACATCTCAAAAAAATTGAATATGGTGAAAGTTTTTCTTGTGACTTATTTCAAACAGAGAAACTTTCATATATTTTAGATTCATTACATGCAAAGTAAAACACTTCAAATGTTTTTTTTGTTTTAATTTTGGTGATTACAGATGCAGCTAATGAAAATCAAAATTCAGTATCTCAAAATATTAGAATACATGACCATCCGTACAGTATAAATTGTGGGTATCTTGTTCTTTGAAACCACACTTGGGAGAGTTTCACAAGGAGTGAACTGAAGCTGGAGTCAGTGCATCAAGAGTCACCACGCTCAGGAATCTTCAGGAAAGGGCTACCAAGCCACTTCTGAAACAGAAACATCGTCAGAAGCATCTTACCTGGGCTAAGGAGAAAAATAACTGGACTGTTGCTCAGTGGTCCAAAGTCCTCTTTTCAGTTGAAAGTACATTTTGCATTTCATTTGGAAATCAGGGTCCCAGAGTCTGGAGGAAGAGTGGAGAGGCACAGAATCAATGTTGCTTGAAGTCCAGTGTGAAGTTTCCACAGTCTGTGATGATTTGGGCTGCCATGTCATCTGCTGGTGTTGGTCCACTGTGTTTTCTGAAGTCCACAGTCAACGCATCCATCTACCAGGAGATTTTAGAGCACTTCATGCTTCCTTCTGCTGACAAGCTTTATGGAGATGCTGATTTCATTTTCCAGCAGGACTTGGCACCTGCCCACACTGCCAAAGGTATCAAAAGCTGGTTCTATGACCATGGTGTTACTGTGCTTGATTGGCCAGCAAACTCGCCTGACCTGAACCCCATAGAAAATCTATAGGGTATTGTCAAGAGGAAGAAGAGAGACACCAGACCTAACAATGCAGATGACCTGAAGGCCACTATCAAAGCAGACTGGGCTTCCATTACACCTGAGCAGTGCCGCAGGCTGATTACCTCCATGCCACACCGCATTGATGCAGTAATTCATGCAAAAGGAAGCCCAACCAAGTATTGAGTGCATCGAAATGACCATACTTTTTAGAAGCCTGACATTTCTGTTTAAAATATCCTTTTATTTATTTATCTTATGTAATCTAATTTCCTGAGATACTGAATTTTGGGTTTTCATTATCTGTAAGTATGTCAAAATAAAAAATAAAGGCTTCAAATATTTCACTCTGTGCAATATATATATATAATATATGGGTTTAATTTTCTGAAATGTGACAAAAAATATTGACCTTTTTCATGGTATTCAAATTTGTTTAGATGTACCTGTATGCTATGGTTAATTTTGAGACTGTACTCTATCTGTGTGCCAAATATGATAACTTTCTATGGGCTTCCATAGACTTCCAGAGCAAAAAAAGAAGCTGAAAAATAACAAGAAAACCAATGGATACAACAAATGCCTAAGAACCTTTGGTGCTTGGCCCCTAATAAGTTAAACAATTTTTTTATTTTTTATTCATGAGTTTTAAGCAGCCATTACTCCAGTCTTCAGTGTTCCTTAATGCTTCAGAAATGCTGACATGGTGCTAAAGAAACAGGTCATATTATTATCAGTTAGAGTTGGGGTACTTGTTATAAAAGAAAATGTCAGTATTTTGATAAATAGGTGCGCTTGCTTACATAATAAATATATAGTGTTATCATGCAGTGGTTTAATTACTCTCAGTGATGATATTCATTGGTGTCATCTTCACAGAGACCAAACAAAGCAGACATGGCTGCTAAAGGAAGTGCCAGGAAAAAGCCTATGCCTTATGAAAGTGACGAGGACATCAGTGATGAAGATGAGCCCCACCCTCTGCGAGTCCATCCTAGAACAAGAGCAGGAGCCAGACAGAGACAGGAACTTGAACAAGTAAAACCAGCAGCAGAGCACAGACCAAATGCCAAATAGAGCACAGTCAATCATTCACTTATTCAAATTGATCAATGTTTTAAAAGCTTCAAGAGTCATGGGAAATGCAAATATGGTTTGCAGTGTTTATTGTTTGATACAAAAGTCTATTAACAAATTCAACATACCGGCCTTCTCATTTCTAATATTTTGAAAACATAAAATTTGCTCCAACAACACAGGAAAAGAGGAACACAGATGTTTATAAGGGCAAGACCTGGATGACCATGAGGGGAAGACAAAACCGTCACTACGAGAACCACCAAACACATACTCCAAGACTAAATGATGACCATACAGTACTCCGCAGGAAACACAGCTGGAATCAGAACAAGTGGGAAGAAACTGATGGAGGAGGAAACCACTGGGGAAGTGATGTTTGTGGACAGAAGGATCAATGGACTCAGTACCATTACAGAGAAGGAGATGGTTTTGGGAAATCAGAAAATCAGGGTAAATGGCCAATCAAAAGACTGTTGATCATCCTTGTTGTTATGATACTGGCTGTTGTTGGTTTTTGGTATTACACTCACAGTAGCCGTAACACCACGTGACTACTGTTCTGGATGAACAAACTGTTAAGTGTTTCCTGTGACCATTTTCACAGTGATGGGCTGAAAAAAAAAAAAAAAGTTTTTCAGTCATTTTTTGCACTAGACATGAGCTATAAGTTTTAACATATGTATTTGTGGATTTAAATAAAGTGATTTTTTTAAATTGAGCATTTGCTGTGTTTTTGTGATCGAGTTGAATATTACCTTGCTGCAGTAAGGACATTCTCCAAACACAATATTGAAGCTTTGGCGACTGGTGGACAGACCCCTCAACCACTGTGAAGACAAATCAAATCAACAAAAGATTAAACAAACACTAACTAAAAACTTTAGAAAATTGCATATTGGTCTTGGTGTAGTAATCTATGATTGTTCTGTTGTTTAAAATACGGTTCAATTTCTGCGTTTCTGATTACTGAATCTTCAAGCTCTTACCTCATAAAGACACACTTGATGGAAAGGCTGGCCACAGCGTGGGTCATTGCAGACCTGATCTGGAATGGCTGATTCAAGTCGATAAGAGTAGCAGATGCCACATTCAACACTGAAACTCTGCGTACACAAAAACAAAATTAGATAAACTTTCAAGTGTACAAGCTGTCAGTAAAGGAACAACTTATCTTAGTGTATCCAGCAATGACACAAATAATTTGTCATTATTTACTCAAACACAGAATTATTTATTTATCCTTGGAGCATAAAAGGAGAAATGTTGACATATCTACCAGATGTTCCTATGCTGTATGCATTTACAACAAACGGGGATAGACGTTATTAATTTTCAAAAAAGATGTGTATAAAAGTGGTCCACTCATACAATATATTCCAAGTCTTCTGAAGCTTGATAGCTCTGTGTGAGAAACAATCAGTTTTTTATTTCCAGTTAGCAGTGTTGATGTTAACTAAAACAAAAAATATTAAAATTGTTTTCTGTAATTTAAATACAGCTGAAATCAAATATAAATATAAGGTGAAAAATAAAAATTAGAAAAGCTTGCCTTGGCAACTAACCGAGTTAGTGAGTTGAACTCATGCATATGTTAATTAATCATTCAGACTGGTTTTGTGTACTGGATGAACCGATTCAATGAAAATATTCAGCAACTCAAAGATGTAAAGTATGGACCACTTTTTTTTTCATTAAAATTAAAATGTATTTTAAATCCAGTATCCATTCATTGCATGATTGATAAATATTGACCAGTACTATACATGAAAACTACATTTCTCCAGTTGTGTTCCACTAAATAATTTATAAAGTCATACAGGTTTGTAATCACTGTGAGTTAAAGGTGAGTTCATGATAACACACACACATACACATATAGAAATAAATGAAAAGCATCTCTATCATATATTGTATCCCTGAGTCTGATCTGAAATTCTGCATTTGAAATTCACTCTCCCTGCTGGTGCGTGGCGGCTCATATTTGTTCCCACAGGGTGAGGAGACTCAGGTGGACTCATCAACCCTATATATGCTTGACCCCCTCTTCACACAATCCTTTGCTTTGCAAGACGCCTCAGCCAGGCAGAGACCTTTATACCCCCATTTTCTGTGTTTGCATATAGCTGTTCAGATAATTAGAGGCTTTTTTTCCTGAGCAATCCATTAAAAGGATGGATGATAAAAATTTCAACATCTGGTCAAGTAAACTTTTCTCGCTTCAGAATGTTAATGATGGTCAAGTATTAATCTGCGGTACAGACTGTGAATAAACACTGTGCCCTTTCAACCCACGAGCTGAAAGAGAGAAGGCATTAAAAAATGCACACAAGGAAAAAAGATAAATGGCGGAGCTATGATTAAACAGCTCTTGATAGTGCTGGAGATTCTGCCACCTTTGTTATTGTAATGATCTTATCTGTAAACAACCCAATTAAAGGAAATCCGTACCCACCTCTCCCGATGTTAAAACATAAAGAGAAAAGGAGGTGGGAAAAGACAACAACAACACTGCAAGCTTCAAATGTGATTGTGCTGTGGAACTAATTGTAAGTGGCAGTGTATGAGACGAAAATATGCAACATACAGATTTTTCGTGGGTGGTAGGTGATGGAAATTCTATCTCCAACACATCCTTCATATTCTGTAGGACACTGCAGTCAGGGTTCCTATGAGGAGGGAAGGAAATCAGACCTTCATACACTAATTAAACACATACAGTCAAGTCATGATGGTATAATGAATACAGCTCAGTGATTACAGCCCAAAAAATCCAGGATATCACTGTGAGAATCAACACTCTTGGCCAAGACATTCTCACCATGTGGTTTCTGATTCATTTTACACTGTAATACAGATATCCACTGAACGATATGTGCGGCATGCATATTAAATGGAAAAATTTGCATTGAAATATGCAACATTCACTTTGATTCCTTGTTAATCATGTTCAAACTCCTTCGAAAAAAGTAATTTGAATCAAACAGATATGTATAATTATTTGCTTACCATAAATGCATATTAGCATTCAACTTATTCCTGAAAGGAGTAACAACTGAAAGACACAAGCAAGAGATAAAAGTATTAATATAATTGCAGTGATACATGTCTAAAGTTCAGATGCTTTTGTATTAACTCGAAACTAGCAAACAATACTAATACATTTTTTTTACGTTTTTGGTAAGATGTTTTAATGCTTTTGAAAGAAGTCTCTTAAGCTCACAAAGACTGCATTTACTGCAAAATACAGCAAAAACAAGTAATATTACAATTTATAAATTACTTTATTTTTTAACTTTAAAATGTCATTTATTCCTGTGACGGCAAAGCTGAATTTCCAGCAGTCTTCAATACCATGTGATCCTTCAGAAATCATTAATGCTGATTTGGTTCATAAGAAACATTTCTTATTACCACTGATGTTGAAATAATTGTGTGATGCTTTCTTTTCAGGATTACTTGAATAGAAAGTTCAAAAGAAAAGCATTTATTTAAAATTGAAATCTTTTGTAACTATAAATGTCTTTACGGTCACTTTTGATGAATTTAATGTTTTCTTGCTGAATAAAAGAACTAATAAAAATAAAAAAAGAACATTTTGAACGGTAGTGTATATTGTTTAAAAATATATCCATATTCATTTAAATATGAACTAATTATTTAATAATTAAACTATATTTATGTCATGCACATTTTTATTAGTATTTTATGTATTGGTAATATTGGTATGATGACCCTAGTTAACACAGTGCAGTAATCTGTTATCACAGTTATCTGTTCTGTCACATCTTCAATTATTCATTATTAAAACATACAGACATACTTATGTTTTTTTTTTGTAATAGCAATCCACACTGGACTTCATAACGTTTGCAAAGCACTGGGGGACAAAAAATGCAATCAACATAAATCATATCAATCAATCTGCATGGCAAAAACAAGCCTGAGGGAGTGTTGTATATGAAGGCAAGAATGGAGTTCACCCTCCTAATGTAGCCGAGCAGTTTCAATTAACTCTACCTCATCTCTCATTCAGCGTTCTTCACCTGATCGCAGAGCACTGACAGACAATGCACAGCCGCGTCATTTCTTACCTCTAATCTCTCGAAGAAATGCCACAGCAGAGCGGCCGAACGAACAGGGCATTTCCCACTGTGACAAACAGTCTGACAGAAAGGGAAATATTCAAATAATTCAAATAAAACGCGCTCATCATGGCTGTTCCACCCGAGAGATCAATCTGGGAGGAACGTGATAGCCGTACTCTCTGTTTGTCATTTGTAAATGCAAAAAGCAATATTTCTGTCTGACCCTGCGCTCGGAGGGTCTGCGACTGCCACCGTCTTGACTATTGAAGTGTGGATTTAATATCAATGAATAACATTGCTAGGCAACCAACAATGTGTTCTGTGTGCCATTGTCATCCAAGCATGACCTTGGATTTAAAGAAACAATCACGGCGGCTTAAATAGAGCAAAACTGACCTCCATTCCGGCACCATCTCACTCGAAATCTAAAAGCACATTGCGCCGCAAACATATTGCAGGCTGTCAGCTTGGCCGCTCCAGCTGTAGCGCTCCTGTCTAAATGCAGTAAAGCATGTGCACTTATGTATGGAGGTAATTGAAAAACAAGAGGCACGAGTTTCTCACATCCGAGCCCTCTCTCACATGCAGGAAAGCGTAATAAAAGCGGTATGGAGATAAAGAGAGAGATTTGCAGATATGAAAAATGCCTACCGTGCTCAGCCCCGAGCAAACAGCACTCCGGCAGCATTTTGGGGTGTCTGGGGTCAATTTGTACCTTTATTGAGACATTGTTTCCTGGGGAAGAACAGTAATATGGCAGCTTAATATCACAGGAAATGATTGTGGATGGGAATAGTTGGATGGATGGTAGGTGATCTGCAAATAATGAGATTCAAATGTAGTAATATGAATGTAATGTTACCGATGGCGATCCTTCTCAT
This sequence comes from Gymnocypris eckloni scoliostomus, assembly GCA_027564155.1. Classification (NCBI taxonomy): domain Eukaryota; kingdom Metazoa; phylum Chordata; class Actinopteri; order Cypriniformes; family Cyprinidae; genus Gymnocypris; species Gymnocypris eckloni. Next base: position 7,146,345 of record CM050429.1, read on the forward strand.
GGAGTCTGCTTTCGTGGGTTTTTCTGGTTCCAGTACCCACGTCTGCTCATCGATCTCATCCAGCACCGACCAGAACTCAGACAGAGCCTCCACATTTAACAGGAACTGACTGTGGACATTGGTTAAGGTGCTCTGAGTGTAAAAGAAAAAAAGGGCAATACATTTGTCTTGAACTGTATTTTCATTTATTAAGGGAAAAAAGCCTTAACTAAAACAAAAAATCTCTACCTGGCCCTATGTGAAAAATTAATTGCCCCCTCCTGGTAAATCATGAAAGAACTGTGATGAACCACATTATTTTAGAAAGCAGAGTTAAACTGCCAGACCTGTTGAATCAAGAAATCACTTAAATAGAACCTGTCTAACAAAGAGAAGCATGCTTGAAGAGCAACACATCATGCCGCGATCTAAAGAAATTCAAGAACATATGAGAAACAAAATAGTTGACATGTATCAGTCTGGAAAGGGTTATAACACCATTTCTAAGGTTCTGGGACTCCAGCGAACCCCGGTCAGAGCCATTATCCACAAATTGAGAAAACTTGGAACAGTGGTGAACCTTCTCAGGAGTGGCCGGCCTACCAAAATTACTCCAAGAGAGCAACAACGACTTATCCAAGAGGTCATAAAAGAACCCAGAACAACCTCTAAAGAACTGCAGGCCTCACTCGCCTCAATTAAGGTCAGTGTTCATGATTCAACAATAAGAAAGAGACTGGGAAAAAACGGCATCCATGGGAGAGTTCCAAGGCAAAAGCCACTGCTGACCAAAAAGAACACAAAGGCTTGTCTCACATTTGCCAAAAAATATCTTGATTATCCCCAAGAATTTTGGGCAAATATTCTGTGGACTGATGCTACAAAAGTTTAACATTTTGGAAGGTGTGTGCCCCGTTACATCTGACGTAAAATCGACACAGTATTTCATAAAAAGAACATCATACAACAGTCAAACATGGTGGTGGTAGTGTGATGGTCTGGGGCTGCTTTGCAGCTTCAGGACCTGAACAACTTGCCATAATTGATGGAACCATGATTTCTGCACTCTATGGCACATCTTCACCTGTCAGTGACCTCAAGTTCAATCGCACTTGGGTTATGCAGCAGGACAATGACCCCAAACACACCAGCAAGTCCACCTCTGAATGGCTCAAGGAAACAAAATTAAGGTTTTGGAGTGGCCAAGTCAAAGTCCGGACTTAAATCCAATTGAGATGCTGTGGCATGACCTTAAACAGTCCTTTCAAGCTTGAAAACCCTATAATATGGCTGAATTAAAACAATTCTGCAAAGAAGAGTGGGTCAAAATTCCTCCACAGTGATGTGAAAGACTCATTGCCAGTTATTGCAAATGCTTGATTGCAGTTGTTGCTGGAAAGGGTGGCACAACCGGTTATTCGATTTAGGGGGCAATTACTTTTTCACGTAATGCCAGGCAGGTTTGTACAGCTTTTTTCCCTTAATAAATTAAATCATTATTTCAAAACTGCATTTTGTGTTTACTCGGGTTATCTTTGTGTAATATAAAAATGTGTTTGATGATCTGAATCATTGAAGTGTGACAAATATGCAAAAAAACAGGAAGGGGGCAAAAACTTTTTCACACCACTGTGACACACATATATTATGTAAACAAAAACTATTATTTTGAATGCGATTAATCACGATGAATTTTTTGACAGTACTTTGACATTTCGTTTTAAATTCATTATTTACTCACCCTCATTTCATTCCAAACCTAACTTTTTTTCCCATGTGGACCACATTGTGAAATTAAACATTTGTACTTTATGTTTTTTTTAGGTTTTGCAAGCATACAGTTAAGGTTCTGTCACAAAGACATTGATTAAAATTAGCTAAGAATGTCCATTGTCAATAGTGTATGAAGTTGTATGAATTACATCTCACACAGAAGCCACTTTAAAATCAAGCAGCTGTTGGTCAATGCGCAAATTCAAGTGAACAACTGAACACATTTCGTAATGGTGTCGAAATACTATTGGTTAAACTGGCAGTGGGCGGAATCATAAAAGACCAAAACAAAACCAGGAAAGCACATTTAAAAAATGTATTTAATTAATTAATTTAAAAATAAACATATCCATATGAATTGTTTACAATAAGATCAATAACATCCATGTAGTAAATAGATAGGTTGCTTGCATTTCATGCCCATATGCAGGAGTGAAATGATTGTACTAATTAAGCATAATCATGCAACTGATCAATTAATTTCCATGTTATTTTTGTATATATAATATTTTTTGCATCGCATTCAAAATCCAATTGGCTCAAACAAACAAAACATTTCAGTCCGAATGGACATGAAGCCTCTCAGTCTGCGGTTGTACTCTTAAACGTTTTTCCGACTCTCAGAAGTGCCCACTGCCTACACGCTAGAAATAGTATCCTTTAAAATTTTTGTGCAACTCTTGATCTGCAGGAACAACAGGGTTTTTTTCCCCAGTCTGACATTGACTAGGCTGTCTTTAATAACTCCTGAACACTTCTACATATGGAAGATGTTGATACTGTCCACATGTCTGGTTTCATATCACTGCTTTATACAAACTCTTCAACCCTCTGCCATCAACACTCGGGGAGGAAAATGAAATAAGAAACATTCCCACTGAAGTCTTGCCAAGTCTTCATCAACTACCTGTCAACAAACCATTGATTAAAGCACCAACCAAGAACAAATCAAATATAAAAAGTGACTGAACAGGAAAAGACCAAAACTCATACATCAGCAAACAAGAGAAATTCAGTAATAGCGTTTGATCACTGAGAACCACAGACGACCCATCTACGGTTCAGCATAACGGCTTCCTCTAATTCTAACATACACAAACACAGTAGGCCTCTGTTTCCTTTGGAGCTGTCCAGTGGCGAGGCAGAGCTAATGGTTTGAGTATGGCCACTCATAAATCACAGCTGATGATTGACAGCTGATGGGCTCTGGCCCTGTTTCACTCCATGTTGTCAGAGTGAGGGAGCACAGGTCACCCACACCGCTGTGACCTCAGACCCACACTCCTCGCTTTCCACCCGGCTGCCAATTCAAGGTCTTTAATCTCAGCCCAACATCAGAATTCTTTAGTCTGGACACCAGATCCTCTCTGCTCAAAGCCACAACCACTGCTTTATTTTTAGTGCTGATAAATACGAATAGGCCTATTTAGCATCGAAAAAGGCAGCAGCTGCAATTAATTTTTTTTGTGTTATCAAACCTTTGAATATCTAAAATGATGCCACCCTAATCGCACACACACACACACACACACACATATACATATATATTAGAGACAAACAGAAAAATATGTTTATATACACACAGACAGTGTATTTTTAGTGGACTGTATATTTTTGCTGTGATCCAAAGAAAGACTAGATTGATTTTAGATTGTGAGATGTTAAATCACATTTGTCAACAGTAATTTTGAAGCATTGTAATATCTCAACAACATAATACAGCCAATCTCAGCTGATTTAAGAGGGACATGACTTGCTGCATTTAGAGGATGAGATCTCATGTGTTTTTCTTTTGTCACATAATTTGTGTGTGCTGATGTTGATTATGTGCCTGATTCTCTGATACATTTCCATACATGGTAAATTAAAGAGCACAGAGTCAGAGCTGAATGGAGCAGCCAGAGCTGGTAATTGAACATAACAAAACAAATCAAATGGCTTCTGTTTTTAGTTTTTGACAGTAGCACTAAGGCAAGGGATATGCAGACAGGAAAATCAGAAAAACAACATAGTGATCAAGCTGAATCTAGTCTTTCTTAAGACTACAGCATGTTAATGTGAATGAGCTTTCTCCTGATGCCACACAGGAGGGAACAATTTGATATAGGAAGGAGAGCATAAAACAAATATGATGGGTCATTGTGCCAATACAGCACACACAATTTAGCATTGCACAGGTGCAAAGACGCAGCAATTATTTCCCAATTAATGCCGGTTGTGTGATTATAGTTATGCTTTTATTTAAATATATGGTGCAGGCTGGATGTCCTCATAATTGAATTTCTCTTGGAAATGTGCCCGAAATGTGGAATGGCACAATGGATTCCTCCCCAGTGAGGTGACAGCATGCTTACTGTTCTGTTAACTCTCCCAATTAGGTCCCTCCTCATAATGTTCAATGGTGCATTTTCAGTCATTTAGTGAACAAGTGTCAAGTAAATAAATCAATAATTGCACACAGAGAAATATGTATTCCTTAATGCTCATAGTCTATAATTATGATTGTTAAGGGCCCATCACGTAATGAAGCAATGCTGGGCTAAACAAATTATTATTATTATTATATTGTATAAAACACACTACATAGTGGAGAAGAGCCATAAATGACCTCAGTACCTCAGAGTACATTATAAACATAAAAGTACATGAATATGGTAATCATTCATTATCACTGTAAACGGTTGCATCAATAACACAATTTTGGCCTTTTGATATCTCAGTATAACTAATAAATGGATACCCTAACAATAAATGAACAGCCTTTAGTAAGTGTCAATACATTCAATAATTAAACAGCAATTATTAATATTTATTCATTTAATTTACATTCTTAATTTTGTAGTGGACATGTTTAAGGAAAAATAAAAATAATAATAATGTTTATTATTTTATAATAATATATGAAGAGCTCTTTTCCAAAACGCTATAAATCCATTTTAATAGTTTTCATGAAAATGACATTTTTTTACCTAGACCCATACATTTTGTTAATATTCAATTTATCCTGTTAAACTGGTCTGTTGGCTCAGTCTGAACATGTTAAACAATGATTGTTAAATGAAACAACAATATTGTTGACTATAAATGTAAAGTTTTTTTGTTTTTTTTCAAAACGCTACAAATCCATCCTTTTTTTTTGTTGTTGGTTTATGTAAATATTACCTTTTTTTATTAAATAAATCCAGTTAATCCATCCTGGTGAAAATATAGGACTTTTTTCAAAAACATTAAAAGCTCTTATAAAACCCCAAACTTTTTATCTGTATTGTATTACATTTTTTTAAATAGGCCGAGGGGTTAAAATTCATGCAGTGTGCATTGTTTCTCTTTGTGCACTCCAGGAGTCGGACCGGGTGGCTGGTTGAGTGTAAATCCCGCTGAGACACACCTGCAACGCTGTGTCCGCCACCAAACAAAGAGCACACCCCGCCAAATCTCCTGATCCATATCCAACATTACTCACAAACTCACTGACTCTCTCTCTCTCTCACACTAGTTGAGTGCAGGTAATCATTACTCATTCAAATGTACGTGAGAGGCAGGCAGACAGGCCTTTCTCTTCCCTGAACAGAGGAGATGCATCAAGACATCAGCAGCACAGCAGGTTTTCAGCCGACAGAAGGCTGCTGTGTGCTGAGCTGGTCTGCTCTGTCAGAGAGCCATGTTCCACTGCCATCCCTCACCCAACACAACGCACAACCCTCCCTAACTCACACCACTGCTGTGCAATGTGCCAAGTCGCTTTCATCCACCTCAAAGTAATTGGAGCAAACGTATGACTGAAGAGGAGCCTGTTTTTCAGGGGAGGAGGCGAAAACAGAGGACGATGATAAAAAGAAAACGACAGTGAAAAATAGGTCTCCGTTCTCAATTTTAATTGTTATACGTAAGAGGAAACTCGTAGAGGCTCATTAGAGCCCGCTAACATATGTAGCTTTCCAGATCGCCGTCCTGTTGGTTTATTTGGCACAGTTTGAGCCTTTGTGAGCGGAGTTATTGTTTTTTATGGAAGCAACATCAAAGCGGTGATGGAACGGAACACCTTTTATCAAGAAAAACACACCTTCAAATGCCAAAAAAACGTTGTTAATTAAAAGCATTGTACTTTAATTGTTTTTTTAAAAAGGACAATTTTGGTAATATGATAAAAAGCCAAATCAACTTTTAAAAAAAAATGATATTCAAAAAGTAAAGTAATTTACGACTATGTACCTGAGAGGTCCACGTGATGGCCAACGGAACAGGAAGATCTGCAGAAAACTCTGGGGCCTCAGTCGGATACTAAAAAGAGAGAGAAAAAAGAGAGAGATATATAATCACGATTTAAAACAGTATGCGTGGTAAGCAAGTAGTAATTTAGCAGATGCTTTTATCACAAAAAATGTGAATGGATGTCTGTAATGGTGTTTTTCAAATATGAAAGTGTAAAAGGTAAGATGTAGGTAATCATTCATTCTTATTACGGTGTTTTGTTATGTATATAATTATTAAATATCATCCTTCCTTGCGCTTAGTGAAAAACATAGTAGAAAATATGCTTAGATTATTTGTAACTAGATTTACTGTTTTAAAATCTTTAATCTACTTGGCAAAATGGCAATTTGACTGAAATGATGGCTCACATAAGTAAAAGTATAAGAAAGTAAAGAATACAAAAATTTTACGGTCAAAAGTAAAAAAACAAAACAGTTTTAAAGAAGTGACTTGGGTAATGACAATGGAATATAATAATATGAATACTGAACAATAGTGCATATTACATAACCATAACCAGCCTGTGTTCAAAACTCGCCTTACTTTAGCCCGATTCACAACGATAAGCTTATAATAATAATGTTTTCTAATTAGAGTGGTACGGGTAGGTTTTCGCGGTAAATTCGATCATGGCATTGCATCATTACATCATGTCTGTAAACATAAATAATTTTTCCCAGCTACTAAGCGGATCCTGCAGGTGGTGTTTATAGCCTTTTCTCACAGCAGCTAGAATAATTAAACGTATCATTTTAATGGCGGATTGTAATCCAGAAAGGATTGCATGTTTATAAAACATGTGAATGAAATGTAATTATATTCCAATTTTAAATGTGCTTCTGATTACAGATAGCCTGGGATTACACAAGATTTGTATTTTAAAGAGAACCAGTTCGAAGGGAGCTTAGTTTGCTTTTTGGGTATGAAAAGCAATGGGTCTTAATATGAAATTCGAATGGTATGACAATTAGATTAAACTGTACAGAAATTAAAATCTACACGCTAATACACATTATACTCATAGTCACGCAATGCTGATGTTGTTAACATTAATAATTTGAGAATAAAGTATAACAATAATAATAATTTACACGGTTAGATGTGGTATGAGCTAAACAATCGTTAGATTTAATTACCATTGTTAGCGTGATTTATGGTAATGCTTTTTTCCTCAGTTGGTCAGAACAAACGTGGCGGACTTGTTACTTGTTCAGATGGCAATATACGGTGAAAATTCTTATTTGGGTCATATATTTCAAGACATAGGCTAGAACCTGTGACTGTACAGTAAACCTCCACACCGGTGCGGTGACTGACAGCTACACATTCAACTCAAAACATTAGATTCATCCGCTGATGCCGTGCCTGAGTACAGACCACGCAAACAAGATAATTCAGCACACAGCTGCAATTCCAGGTTTTCAAACAGATGGCAACAAAGAGGCACAACTTTTGGACTGCAGCTTTAATATAAAATTAAATTAATTAAATTACAGTTAAAAATATGAATAATACATTTCTATTAAATCAATTATACATTTAAATAGTATATCCTCTACATTCTAAAATACTAGGAGAACTTACCACACCTGAAGGCCTTTCTTAATCAATCTCTTTAATCTTGAAATTCTCTTACATATGTTTCCATACAACCAATAATACAACTATGTATATGACCCCACAACTCACATTTCCACCGGCATCAGATATGCCTTTACTGGCTCCTGTTGCGTAAGCTGCTGCTGGGTGACGGAGGGCCTTGTGAGAGGTGCCCGGCTCCGGAAAGATGAGCAGATGTGAGGTGGGTAGATCATGGCTATTTTTAGCACCCAGCAGGACGGTGGGCACAGGGAGCTTCTCACGCCCTGCTGAATCTCATCAGAGACCCTGTGCAGTGTCCACAAGGAGCCACTGGCATCTATACCATTTCACCACTTCCAATGCCAGGCAGAGCTCACCACTCACACCGCCCGACTCTCAGACTAACCCACTCACATGCCACAATTTTCTGCTTCTTCTGTGGCCCCTGTAATCACCTTATGAGTATCACTCATGGTCTTATCTGTGCCACCGCATCCCTGCACACTCTCTCGCCTCTCCTTCAGGCCCTGCCACAATCTCACGGCTCCATCTCTCAACATAATCTTACAGTCACAGCACATTAGTGCCACCTTCTTAAAGTTAGATACCTAAACCTAAGTTCTGCTCCTTTTGCAGTCCAGCTGAGTCTGAGAATCTAGATACAGAAAGCTGTGTAAACTTATCCAGCCATCTGTGACCCACTAAAATCTACGGAAGTTCTAAGCGGCCATGCATTATTATAATTTTTCTGTCTTGTTTTCTCGTGATCACGACATAATTTTCTCGTGATCTCGACATAACGAAAGTTGTTTTGTCGTTATCACGACATAATTTTCTCGTGATCTCGACATAACGAAAGTTGTTTTGTCGTTATCACGACTTTTAATTTTCTCTGTGTATTCGGCATGAGAAAATGCAATAGAAGCAGCATCATCGCAGCATCATGGATGATCGTATTCGCTTTTACTTTGACCAGGGACTCACTCAAACTGAAATAGCTCTGTGTCTGTCAGTGATTGACGACTTACACATAAGTGTTCGTCACTTGAGAAGGAGGCTGTCGGGTCTGCAACTTTATCGTCGAAGACAATATAGCGACCCTGAACGTGTAGTCAATTTCATTGCCAGTCAACTACGTCATATGAATTCACAAATCATGGAGAATGTCATTCAGTATTATTTGCATGTCTATGACAGCGCACTGCGTATTTATAGCCAAAAGAAATCTGAATATCGAACTGCAAACTATCTTTACTGCGGTGAGATAAAGTCCATATTTGCTGCAGGAAATTAGTAACTTTATGATGGAGATATCAGCCGCTAGCGCGTACACCATAATATTCGCCAGAAACATTCACAAGGTACGGGATTTTCTCGCGATAGCTAAGAAACGTCGTGAGAAAACGGTTTTTACGTTGAGATCCACAACTTTCGTTATGTCGAGATAACGACAAAACAACTTTCGTTATGTCGTGATCACGAGAAAATTAAGTCGTGATAACGACAAAACAACTTTCGTTATGTCGTGATCACGAGAAAATTAAGTCGTGATAACGACAAAACAACTTTCGTTATGTCGAGATCACGAGAAAATTATGTCGTGATCACGAGAAAACAAGACAGACAAATTATAATAATGCATGGCCGCTTAGAACTTCCGTAAAAATCAGATATTTGCAAATTAAGTTTGCAAAATATTTTAAGTTTCTTTTGTGTAAAAAAAGTGGAAATTGTCACATTTAGGAAAAATGTGGCTCGCATTGACATTTTTTATTAATGTTTAATATTTAAATTGCAATATACTACAATAGGTATCTTAAATTGTAATCATGCTTCAGAATATTAATGTAGCCTTGGTAAGCATAAGACATAAATAATCATACTAAATTATTGTGTTAAATCATCAAAACCTAGTTTTTACTGAATGTAAATCATACAAACCTTAAAAAAGGACCATGCAAAAACGATCATAAAATAAAACATTAAGCTGAGAGAAAAAATTAAATAAAATAGGGCTTGACCCTTGGTTTCACCTTGGACTTGAGCTTGACTGTAATGGCGTGTTGATGACCTGCAGAGTCCTCTGCCTTCAGCTTCAGTGTGCGGAACTCTGCATCAATGAAGAGCAGCCTGCCAAAACAGATCAATAGTGCCACACATAAGAGCACATACAGTATATACACACACATTATCAACAGTGACCACTTACAGAACATCTTTTGTAAGTAGAAACAACTGTTTTATTGAAGGATGTGTATTTTGGTTAGTCTAACTAAATAAAGCAGACAAGATCTTTTGGTTTGGGGGAAAAAAAGATTGTGGTTGATTTCATTTAAAGAAGCTCCTCAGATCTACACAATACTTTCTCCTAGCAAAGAGTCCTGAAAATCTTGAATCGACTACAGCGACCACAGCTGATTTATTGCAAAAATTCCAGCACTTCACATGACAAATTTGTATTTCAGCAGCTATTTACGAGTCGTGTAACAGCATATCGTGGTTAGTCCATACAAGCACACTTTGCTCTGAGTGTTCCCATTGGCAAAAACTGCAGGATCACATATCCACATTCTGTCCTCAAGCACTTAGATCCACATACAAACTCTGAGAGAAGAACTTCTGCACTTTTCTTTGGCTCACACGCTCCTCTGATATTACTGCAGAAAATAAACAACATTTTGTACATTAATACAACATATTTTTTTTACCCACTAGCGACCATTTTGCAACGTAAACTTCAGCTCATGATTATTTCACTGTTTTTCAATATTGGGTGAGGGTGATTATTTTCCTTTTAATTAAAAAGTACAGTGAAAAGTAGTAGATGCAAACAAATCAAGTTAAAAATAAATAAAATAATAAATACATTTATGTATTACACACTGTTACATGATGCATTGTGGATTACCCTAATGGCAGCAGTCTACTTTTTAAATAGGTTTCTATGAACAGAGTTTCTAAAGGGTCTGTGACCGTTAATTTAAGATTTATAAAACAAAACAAAAAAGCCACTCTTAACCACTAAAACATAGAAGTAACATAAGTGATCACACTGAAGAAAAGTAATATTCTTCCTTAGCATTTTTGTCTTTTTTTCCAGTGCAAATTTCTAAATATTTTTAAATAAAAGATATACTTAATTGAGAAGTGAAATGACATAAGAAGTCTTGTTTTCTGTGAAATCAATCAAGATGAAGTGACTTGATTAAAACAAGAAAAATGCGATATCGGATTCTGATATCTGTCAATGGGCTCAGGAAAAAAATATTAAAAAAGGAAAACAAGTTTGATAACCCTTCTGATATTTGTTCATGTTTTAACCATACACTCACTTAATTCTGTTCAATTTCACAGAAAACAAGACTTCGTTTTGCATCTCAAGCAAATATATATTGATTTAAGAACAATGGGATATTTCTATTGGAAAGCAAGGCAAAAGCAATGACGATGATATTAATTTCTAGCAAAGCATGCAACATTAATGTCACAACTATTATAATTTAAAACTTTTTGCTCTGATTTAAGACCTTTTAATTTGTGGAAAGGCAAATTAATACTTTTAGAGAACTTTTTAACACCAGTAGAAGCCCTGTATGTAAGCTAAGTGAATACAAAGATACTATTTAGCTGCTATTTTCTACATTTGATTGAATGCATATTAATAGTTAACAATTGCATTGTTAGCTATATTTTAAAACCCTTATTGGTGACATTGGTGTTAACATATGAACACCGTTTGTAATTTTTGATGCAAACATGTCGACAGATTCACCCACAATCTTTTCTTTTTCTGTTCAAAATGTCCTTAATACTCAGTGTTTTTCTCTCACAACCCATGAAGCAATGGGACAAATCTTTTGCATCACATTCAATTACATGAGCTTTTGGCACAAAATCACACCAATCATTCATTTCTTCAAAATTGAGATCTCTTTTCTGAGCTGGAACCCCATTCAGCCACTCTGCATTCTACAGGGATCTCCCGCCACAGTATCAGGCCTTGCTGGCGTTCACCTCAGTTGATTGAAACAGCTTGACGGCTCGATGTCTTGCTGGGAGGATTGATGAGAGCATTACATTTGCAACTAGAAAATCAGCTCCCCTCATAAATGGCGAAGGAACATTTGGCATGTTTGCATACAAACAGGCCATAGATGAAAGCGTAAAGTTGTACAAAAAACAAAAAAAACGGAAAAGTAAGATGGGGAAAACACAAACCGTAATACCGTCAAGGCCAATTTTGCGAAGACTTCTCATCACAACTTTCCAGATATGCAAAAAGCCAGCTGCTGAAAATAGTACAGTTATTCCATTCTCACAGGTGCCACCAGGGATCATGGGTTTTAAGATATAACTGCTGGCTAGAGTGAGATGGTGAGAAGACCAGCCAATAGGAAACCTGCTCAGGTGTCATTATCTTGGCGGGGTGTTAAAAGACCACAGCAAGAGGCCCCGCGATTCTCTCTCATACATGTGCAAGGTGTGACAACCTCTCACCATGGCTCCCATGCACCAATTGTCTAAAAAAATCTGAACAGCTGCAGATGACGATGTCAGCCCAAATGCAATATCTCACAGTAAAATGGGGGCAAAATGGGATCAAAGTCAAAATATTCAAGTTTCATTTTCTTATGATCTAACGCTTTGCTGCGATACTCCAAATAGCACACTTACACTGCAGCCAGAGACTGATGTTTTGTAATTTTCTAAATATCTGACTCTTTTGAACTATTCTGGGGATAAGAGGGGAGAACAGACCTGACCCCATCTATACAGTAATTAACAGTAAATGTGGCTTCTTCAAGGCAACTAAAACTCATTAAAATGACCAGGTTCTGCGGCACTTCCCCCTTCCTAAACCAATCAGGGTCCGCAACTGTGCCGGACTTGAGGCTATTAACAGAGACACGAATTAAGGATCTTAATTAATCTCAAGTGCATTTACAGATAGCGCTGGTGTATAATACTTCTGACCGCAATTCAGGTCTGAAACGTGCACCTTATTTCAAGCCTAACTTTTCAGCCTACATTTCCCCATTAAACTTGAGAGTGGGTCTCCAATTAGACCAATTTGCATTTGCTAATATCATAATTATATCTTTGGACATTAATATAAAGTGGAAAATGAGAAGCCTAGTGAAATCACATCTTGATACGTGGCTGACAGACACCACATTAGCCTGTTCTATTACAAAGCAAGAAATCTGACACACTGTTTTCATGAAACTATAGTAAGTTGATGACAGAAGTACGTGCAATTAATGTCCTATACACATTTACAGTAATGCAAATGATTTGTACTGCATGTAATTATAAGAGCTGAGGGATGCACTAGACCACTAGAAACAACATACTTATCCCATCCTAAGATCTCAATTTCTGTTATCAGCTGGGAATAATACTGAGGTGGTGAGAAGGAATGACATCCTGGTTGGCTCTTCAACGCCACTTCCTGATAATAGACAAGTTCGTAATGAGAATCATTTATTCAATCTGCGGGACTCATGTGCTTACTATGGTAATATGGTGCTGAACTTTATATCATGTATAATATTTGTCAACATGAATATGGTAATGTCCAACCCCGGGGATAAATCGTGCAACATTTTAAGAATATTTACCAATACTGTCCTGAGTTCCAGGATAAAAGCCATCAAATTAGTTGAATGCTGTAACCTCTGTAAAAAAAAAAAAAATACAAATATTGTGATTAAACTATTAGGCTACATACACAATATCAAAACCAGCACCTGTCATTTGACTAATGAGAGTGACCATGAGTTAATTATTAATCATTTTAAATTCATAAGTAAATAATGAACTTTAACTAGTTAGGTTACCGCATAAATCTAGGCAGGGTAAATCATAAATCTAATCTTTTTACCCTAGAGGCATATGGAACCCCCACGCCAAACATTATGTATTAATTAAGACGCATTTCTAGAATGATGAGAAATAGCTGCAAACTATTTCCCTTTGATTTATTGTACCTGCTTCACAATCTGTTGGTAACCATGAAGTAGCCGTTTCATTTGCCAGCAACAATGTAATCTGAAAAACAACCAAAGACAAGCACAAGAAAATTATATCATATTAATAATAATATTTGTGGAATATATATATATATATGTGTGTGTGTGTGTGTGTGCATCTCAATAAATTAGAATGTTGTGGAAATGTTCATTTATTTCAGTAATTCAACTCAAATTGTGAAACTTGTGTATTAAATCAATTCAATGCACACATACTGAAGTAGTCTAAGTCTTTTAATTGTGATGATTTTGGCTCACATTTAACAAAAACCCACCAATTCACTATCTCACCAATTTATAATACTTCATAAGACCAATAAAAAAACATTTTTAGTGAATTGTTGGCCTTCTGGAAAGTATGTTAATTTACTGTATATGTACTCAATACTTGGTAGGGGCTCCTTTTGCTTTAATTACTGCCTCAATTCGGCATGGCATGGAGGTGATCAGTTTGTGGCACTGCTGAGGTGATATGGAAGCCCAGGTTTCTTTGACAGTGGCCTTCAGCTCATCTGCATTTTTTGGTCTCTTGTTTCTCATTTTTCTCTGGACAATACCCCATAGAGAAGGTCTGGTGAGTTTGCTGGCCAGTAAAGCACATTTGTAAAGCACTTTTGGTGCTTTTGGCAGTGTGTGCAGGTGCCAAATCCTGCAGGAAAATGAAATCATCGGCTTCTTTAAAAAGCTGGTCAGGAGAAGGAAGCATGAAATGCTCCACAATTTATTGGTAAACGGGTGCAGTGATGTTGGTTTTCAAAAAACACAATGGACCAACACCAGAATATGACATTGCACCCCAAATCATCAAAGACTGTGGAAAATTAACACTGGACTTCAAGCAACTTGGGCTATGAGCTTCTCCACCCTTCCTCCAGACTCTAGGACTTTGGTTTCCAAATGAAATACAAAACTTGCTCTCATCTGAACTTTGGACCACTGGGCTTACCCTCCTTGTGAAGAGTGTCAATGATTGTCTTCTGGACCACTGTCAGATCAGCAGTCTTCCCCATGATTGTGTAGCCTAGTGAACCAAACTGAGAGACCATTTTGAAGGCTCAGGAAACCTCTGCAGGTGTTTTGAGTTGATTAGCTGATTGGCATGTCACCATATTCTAATTTGTTGAAAGAGTGAATTGGTGGGTTTTTGTTAAATGTGAGCTAAAATCATCACAATTAAAAGAACCAAAGAATTAAACTACTTCAGTCTGTGTGCATTGGATTTATTTAATACAAAAGTTTCACAATTTGAGTTGAATTACTGAAATAAATTAACTTTTCCACGATATTCTAATTTATTGAGATGCACCCATGTATGTATGTATGTGTGTGTGTGTATATATATATATATATATATATATATATATAAGAAGTCAAAACGGTTAACATGAAAGTAATACTGCTCATTAGTGACTTAATTATACTGGCTCAACATTATATACACAAACTTAAATGGAATGAAAAAGCTTTGAGGAGTTTAAAAGCATTTTGGTAACTATCAATATTTTTTTTTATTTTGGCAGTAATTTTGCTTACAATATAGAGTATTTTAAGTGTAACTGAGATTGATTAAGACATTTTATATATGACTATATATTGGACTAATGTTCTACACGGTGATCAGAATGGGCAACAACACATCATCTCCCCTGATCCTCAACACTGGTGCACCGCAGGGTTGCGTCCTCAGCCCACTCCTGTACTCCCTGTACACACACGACTGTACAGCTACACACAGCTCGAATGTCATCGTCAAATTTGCTGATGACACAACGGTTCATAGGCCTGATCACCGACAACGATGAGACGGCCTACAGAGAGGAGGTGAGTACCCTGACTAAATGGTGTCAGGAGAACCACCTCTCACTCAACATCGACAAGACCAAGGAGCTGGTGGTGGATTACAGGAGACAGAGCAGAGAACACACACCCATCACCATCGACAAGACACCTGTGGAGCGGGTGAGCAGCTTTAAGTTCCTCGGCGTTCACATCACCGAGGATCTCACATGGTCTGCTCACACAGATGCAAGATGCAGTGCTGAAGAAGGCACATCAGCGTCTCTTCTTCCTGAGACGGCTGAGGAAGTTTGGAACGAGCCCCAGAATCCTCAGGTCCTTCTACACCTGCACTGTGGAGAGCATCCTGACCGGCTGTATCACCGCCTGGTTTGGAAACAGCACCGCTGGCAACCGCAGGGTTTCTGCAAAGGGTCGTGCGAACTGCCCGCCACATTGTTGGAGGTGAGCTTCCTCCCTCCAGGATATCTACACCAGGCGGTGTACAAGGAAAGCCCGGAGGATTATCAAAGACCTCCAGCCACCGTCCCACAGACTGCTCTCTCTGTTGCCCTCAGGGCGACGTTTCCGCAGCATCCGATCCGCACTAGCCGACTGAGGGACAGCTTTTCCCTCAGGCTATCAGGCTAATGAACAGTCAGAAATAACTCACCTACATCACACTCCCACTCACACAACATGCCATGCACTGCACTTTAACACAGTTCAACTGGACTACACGCACACACACTGCACTAACACAACCTATCTGCTATCACTGGACACCATACAATGCACATCCACAACACTGCATATGAATAATCTGTTGCACCTTTGCACATCTATCTGCTGCTCAACCAATCTGCTGTTAATTTATAATCTGTTGCACCTCACATTATTACTATGTATAGACTACATTATGTATAGATAGTGTACATAATGCAGATGTGATACATGACATGTATAATGTGTAGCTGATAATTGTACACTATGTGTACTGAGTATATGTATGTGTATTTTGCACATTGTCTTCTGTACAGTCTGTAAATATGTACTGTCCATATGTAATTTTTTTTTTTTTTTTTTGCACTGTGTGGACTGGAGCACTGTAAATGCTCCAGTGCAGTTTTTTTTTGCACTGTCTGTCCATATGTAAATTGTTTGTTGTTTTTTTTGCACTGTCTGGAGCACGCTCATAAGAATTTCACTCACCAAGGCACTTGTGCTGTGGTGATGTGACAATAAAAGTGATTTGATTTGATTTGATATTTTGTTTGATGTTGTTGTTTATGTTCTCTGCTAACGTTACCTTAATGCAGGGGTCACCAAGTTCAGTCCTGGAGGGCCGGTGTCCCAGCAGAGTTTAACTCCAACCCTAACCAAACACACCTGAAGCAGCTAATCAAGGTCTCGCTTGGTAAACTTGAAACTTACAGGCAGGTGTGTTAAGGTAAGTTGGAGCTAAACTCTGCAGGACATCGGCCCTCCAGGATCAAGTTTGATGAACCATGCCTTAATGAATAAAAAAGGCAATTACATAACATTCGATAGCCATCATATACAACAACTACTTTTAAAGAAATACTGTTACAATCATACTTTGCCTGTTTCATCTGACGATCAGGCGGCAGAGATATTCTTATCCTGAAATCTTTTTCCTGTCAAAGATAAAATAATGAGAAAAATGTGACACTTGTGACAATCGGTTCACCTTCTGGAATATGATTCACACGACATTACACATTCACACGGTAAACGAAGCTGACAACCTGTCTTATTTAGCACGACTGTGAACTGAGATGTGAAACGTGTCTTACCAGTACTGTGATGAACCCGTCATACACGGTCTTCTCCTTATCAAGCGGAATAATCATAGGACTTTCTCTCATCAGCAAACAGTTCATGATGTAAAATAAGTATGCCAAAGCACAGGCTGAATATAAACCGCTAGCTAAACACGTATTTAGATGTCTTGACAATAAACTAACACAAATTAAAGCTTTATACGCAGAAGACTGTCAATCGCTGCTGCCAGAAGCTTTGTCCGCTGTTGTTATACAAGCAAAGCGAAAGTAACTTCCCGCGAAATGACTCAAGCGTCGCTGACGTCACTAAAGTTTGACTGGCCGAACTTTATTTGAACTGCAACAGCAATGAATAACCGAATTGATCTCTGCAATACTATACAGCAGTGAACGCGTACAGAATCTCTCAACGTCTTGTAAAATAAAGGTGCGATTGTATGACATGTAAAGTTTAGTATTGGTTAATCACTTGATGGATGTTTATATTCGATTCTTTCAATTAAAGAGGGCGCCATTAACTAAAATCAAAACAAGCAAACACTGCATCAGGTAGGCCAAAACGCCCCATGTGACACAATCCTAGAAGCATTTTGCAGCAGTAAAACACACACTACTATTTTATGACTTTTGTCCTCCAAACTAAAATTCCAGATCGTCATATTTTGTTGTATCTGCTGGGTGAACAAGTGAACGCAATAAACCTAGACTTGCATATATTAGACAAGATATATTCAACCAACGGAATATGAAGAGCTTGAACAGTCTTTTCAGGAATGATGTTTTCAGGTAGGGGCATGTTGTCACACGTTTTTATTAAACTACATTATTCTAGTAATTACTTGTGCAAATCAATCGATTCTTTTGTACGTTGCCTTTTACATGTTTGCTGTTTCATGAATAGTAAGCTATGTTTTCCTCTTATACATTGCTGCTTTTGTTTTTAACTATACTATACAATTTTTTTGACTCGATTGGCTCATTTCGAAAGATGTATTTTTTCTGTAATTATAAAAGAGGTGCTTATTTATTCAAAATAAAAGTATTTGTATATTTAATTAGCAATGGTTCTTCAATACAAAACAATAGTTTTTGAGTGTGTAACGTGATTTCAGTTTACGTCTTTTTTAATGAATTGCTATTTTTTGTATATATATCTATATATATATATATATATTACGTTTTAGATTAGACTTAGATTATTATAATATATATATAATATATATTATATATATATATTCATATTATTTTATAATATTAATTATTATAACATATAATATGTTTTTTTATTAAAACATAATACAATTAAGGACATTTAAGTTATCCATGCTGCCCCTTTAAGGGCTCCTTAAAGGGCCACCTACTGTAGTTGAGAACTGGTTCAAGGCGTGTACTATTTGTACCCAAGATTATGGTGTCTATGTGTTCATACCAAAACTAATCGTGAAGATATGTTAACTGGACTAAATAGCGTGACGCATACAGTAGCCAGAATCTCACAAATATCAGCATATCAGTTGTTCTCTGACAGGTTTCCAATTTGGCAACACCCCACTTGAACATTTCTTTTACACCTATAGACTATAGCACCTGTCTTGCATTAATACTTTGGTCAAAATATTAACAGTGAAAAATAACTTTATCATTTTCTTCTGCAATGCCATGGATGCATATGTCTAGTATGGATGTTTTGGTGGCTAATTCACTCTTCATTGACCTCACAGGCTCTAATATGCAGTGTGTTTTTAATCCAAAAATGCTCAAATATACAGTAAAGCTGAAAAATGCCTTTAAGCAAATGCCTTTAATGCCTTTAAATGCCTTTAAGCAAACTCACATCATTACAGCTGAGAGCCCTGTATTGGAGTGTGTGATTGTATATTGCTTGTGTAGAGTGTCAAGCATGCGTGCTACGCATTGTGCCTGGTGAGATTGATGTTTTGTCATCCACCTGCTTCTAAGCTGTAAAAGCAAGCGCAGCAAAGACAAACGTACCAGCTTCAAAATCCAAACAAAGAAATCTTAGTGGGTTGTTTACATATCTGTGGAAGGATATCTGGGCTTGTGTTGACGGGGTGCTAGAATGGTTGAGAGATCAGTCCCCGCACAATGGGTGAGTGTTAAATGCTTTTTTTGTTTGCGACAGTGAGGAACAATTTAAAGCGATTTTGGCTTTGACTGTGGTTTGGAAAGGGTGAGCCTGGCAACCTCACATAGGGAGAGAGAGAGAGAGTGGTTCCTATTTCCCTTCACATGCAAATGGTTACAGCCGTACACTGCACAGGGTTAATGGCAATCCTGAATAAAGGATTTAAACAATTATGCTTTTCGGAATTGCTGGGGGAACGCGGATTATATCTTTTCTTCTGCTATTGCCTTATTCCTGCGGCATCTGCCTTTCTTTTATACCTTTTGAGGAGCGTGATCTATTGTGCATTGTTTATCTCCAGCCATGGTCACTTCTCTGGAATGCAATTGGCTGGAACTACATCGTGTGGGTCTTGCTCCCTGCTTTTTTTTCTCTCTCCCTCTCTCCCTAACAGATTCTTTTGAAGCGAGACAAGAGCAGGGGTGGCCGATTTATCGCGCCTCTCCCTCTCCTTGCTATGCATTCATCTGAATGAGAATAAGGAGCTATTGTTCTTTTCCGATCTCGGTAGACAAGTTTTAATGCTGTTTTTACGAACCGGTTTGAAAATATATCGTTATTGCTAGACTGCGGATCGTGAGATCCGTTTATAGGTGATGATTTATCTAAGCTTCCTTCAGTTTCTCATATACGATCAGATTAGAACATTCTTGATTGTAGTGCATTTTTTATTTAGTATCTGTAAGTTTTAGAGGACATTTTAGAAAATGATTATATTAAGAATGTTGTATTTTTTTAGTAGTATTATTTTTTTTTACTAATATAATATAAAACATTTTTTGAGAATTTAAATTAGATAAAGGATTAATAAAATATATTTTTTCTATTTATAATTTTGAAATAAGCTTTTGTATCTGTTTATATAATTTTATAATAGTATGTTATAAATACAAAATGTAGATTTATATGTTTACTTTCTCAGCCCTGAACACCTGTGCATACTAAGCAGACAGCGAGAATGAACCACTATGATGTAGACTTTGGCATGTGTATTAGTTGCAGCTTAACCAGAGCTCCCATAGCTGCCCATTATTTGAAAGACTGGTGTAATGAGACGGATCAAACCCAGTGCTGAGCTGACCAGGGAAGCCGTGCATGTCAGCTATTTGGCCAGGGTCCTGGACCATCATTGCACTTTCTTTATGGAACCATTCAGACTGTACATGAAGCACAATATGTCAGTGGAAATTAAAGTGTCCCAGCACTCTCTCCTCGTTCCTGCTCATTTACTGTGCGCATTGGCCATTAGCCTTGCATGTCTGTAATGGGACACCTTCCCATGCTCACCACCAGCCAAATACTTCAAAGTTATATACTGCTTGGATATAGTTCACCGGGGGCTAAAAGTAAAAGAAAAAAAATAGAAAGAAAAGAAGATAAATATCAGATTTTACCTTGCTGAATGTCTACAATATGGGAGACTGGGTTATTTGTCACACATTTAAAATATCTAGATCAAACCTCTTAAATTCGATTTATTTTTATTGTAAATTATCAGCCAAATGAATTACAGCATCATATATTCACCTTAATGTTAATGTTTAAAAGAGTGACTATAATTAAACATTCAGACAAGAGTCAAGAAGATTTTAATTGAATGATCAGGTCAGGTTGAGGCAAGTTGTCACGTTTTTTTTAAGTTATAAATGTATGTTTATTAATTACAGTATTTGTGGCTTAAACAATTGTTTGATGTTTTTGTTACTGTTTATGCTTTCATGAAATGGCATATATATATATTGTTTTATTTCAAAAATCATCTAAAAATGCCTTCATAAAAGACATAAAATGTTACTGTTTATGTTATTATGAAATTGCATACTGTTTTTATTTGTTATTTTTATTTTTTTTTACACACACTTGCTTATATAGAAATTGACTTTCAAAAATAAAATAACAATACAAAGTTTGACAACTAGCACCGGTCCTATATTGTATATGTGTCAACTGTAGTATTGACTATAGGAATTATCCAATTATGCTTAGTTGTTAGCACACTGGCACCCATCCACTGCAGTGTGTCTGAATGTACACTATGGCTAATTTGCTGTATCACGCTCTGGACCAAACCCTTTTCTTGTGGAGGTGAGGCAGGCAGTGTGAAGACTTAGCCTGGATTACAGGACTTCAGAGATAGCGCTGAATCCAGCCTCCTGTCTGACATGAATTGATCGGATTAGAAAGGGTGGATTCCATCCTTGAGGGGAAACCAAGCACGTTGTATATAATTGACTTTTTTTCTCCCTCCATGTCTTGTGGGTTGGCAGCGCTAGCAGAAGGGAATACTTTAGTGGGTAAATATCAGAAAGGACTCTGGTTTGACCAGGTTGGTGGAGGCTTAGGAGTCCGATCGATATCGCTGGTGTTGAGTTGCAGCGGCAGCACAGGGACACGGCACAGAGGAAGCGTATCTGCGCTGTGATGCTCGATCTGCACATCCACCGAGGTCCAAACGACTCTGCCACAGGTCTTGTTTCAGAGGGTTTTGGTTGTTTACGTCCTTTGTGTTCCTTTTCATCCACTTCCCCCTATAATCTTCTCTCTTAAACTTTGCTGTTTGCTCCTACACAGTGGAATAGACACACATGCTCCAGCTCACCAGAGTGGCATGGATAAGGTTTCATCTTTAAAAGTGGAACTCTCACTTACAGCTTTGAATTGGGAACATCCGGTAACCTTTGAAGTGTGTGGAGAACGATTACAGTCATGTGAGAAGGGATCGGTAAATGTTAGGTCACTTCAAGAAAAAAAAAAGTTGTAACAATCATTTGTTCTTTACATGAATGATGACTCTTAAATGTTACAGTTCAGATGTAAATTTACTGTGCATATCTTCTTCAAGGTCATTAAATAAAATGTAATTCGATTGTCCATCAGATATGTTTGTTCATCAGATCTATCTGTCTGTCAGTCTGTCCGTCCATCTATAAAATTCTGTAATAAGTCCATTTCATCTTCGATATAGTGTCATTAGACCAGAGTCTCAGTGAAAAATTGCAATTCTTCACATAACCATGTGTTGAAAACTGAGCACCTCTCCCGTTTTGGCAAATAATTAGGTTGAGCTTAATGGATCAATTTTTTGATTATTAAAGCCAAGTCTCTGTGCTGAGGCGTAATGCATTCAGCATTGATCCCTCTCTAGCCTTTTATTGCCGTTACTCCAGTGGCTCTCACATTTAAGATATGTTCACACGAATAAAGATTTTACAAAGTGACACAGAGATAAATAAGATCTTGGAGTGCAGAGATCACATTCTTAAAGGAAGGTACAGATGGGAGGGAAGTCAAGGAACCACTCAGCGAGCCTTGAGAGATGCCACAAATTTTGAAACTACAGCATAAAAGCGATTCATGGGAAAATCTAAGCTGAAAAGACTTGAAACCCTGGCCAATTTTAAATTCAGTTTACTTATGTACTACTAAAGTTTCAGTGATGGTGGAAATAATAGTCCACTGCCAACACATAATGA
Source organism: Gymnocypris eckloni scoliostomus (assembly GCA_027564155.1). Classification (NCBI taxonomy): domain Eukaryota; kingdom Metazoa; phylum Chordata; class Actinopteri; order Cypriniformes; family Cyprinidae; genus Gymnocypris; species Gymnocypris eckloni. Next base: position 7,169,164 of record CM050429.1, read on the forward strand.
CTCTTTTTTTTATTAGATTGATATAAAGTAACAATTTGTCCAACATGTTTTTGTTTCAGCATAATCTTGATTCATGGTCAGTCGGATGGTGGAGCAGCGATACATTTAAGTATTTCTTCTGGCTCATCCTGACAGTAGAGTTTGATTTAAAGGATGCTGTGGAAAAAGTATCCCGACGTGTTCAAAGGGCCAAGAGCATATGGAGTCTTTATTGACCATATGAGCTGAAATGAACCCAAAAGCATTGCGCGTAATGATTGTTGCACACTGGGCCCACGAGCTGTGCCGTGAGCTAAACAATCAATATCCCATCAATAGCTTTTTATTAAAATTGTTTGCAAGCAAATCAAAATCTATATTGTTTTCACTGAAGAAAAGAGTGTGAAATATTCCATTTATGCTAGTCAGATGAACAGAGTGAAATATTGGTTTCTATGCATGATGGAATTAGCGCTCGTTGCCTATGCGCATTGTTATTAGAATATCTCCCCCGAATTGATTTTCCTAAGCGATGCGTTTGTGATTAACTTATTTCCATTCATTTCAACTGAGCTGAATTAACTATCATATTACCCCTTTATAAAGATGAGATTAATAACACAAGTATTCATTATACTTATGAGATGAATGATATGCTGCACAGGCCATATCGATTCAGCTGCGAGCAGAGAGCGTGGGGAGGGTTGCTTATCGCCAAGCTCTTATCGTTTATTTACCGCTATATACTGGACAGTACATGCCGTTTAAACGACTCTATTTCACCAGCTTTAAATATGAGTCACCGAAATTCTCTATAGTGCATCTGTCACCACAGAAGTCCCTTTTCCGCTCCTCCTTTCCACTCTGCATTGTTTAGCCGTTTAAATCAGATCAGTAATCCTCCCTCAGTGATAGACCATTAGACATACACTGGAATTTGAAGAGCATCTTTATTTAGATCAACCGTTGTGAATATTACTGAATAATCTACCCACCTCTTCACTTTCCCCGAGCTCAGAGATGAACGAGGGAGGAAAAAAAGAGAAAGCAAAACAGATAGTAGGTGTGGAGGCTGAAAAGGATATTCACTGAAAGTTCCCATTGCTGGGGTTTGTTTCTTATCTTTGCAGACGAGTGGGAAATCAAAGACTGGAATGCTGGGAGAACGCTGGGGAAACTGACAAAGGGTGAGTCTGGAAAGGAGGACGGATACTTCCTGTTCCTGCTGGAGTGACCCGCAGGTCTGAGGAAAAGTGAGGGAGAGGGAGGAGGAGAAAGCGAGTGAGTATGAAATGAGACAAAAGCACATGAGAAATGTGTTGGGAATAGAAAAGCAAATATTCAGTAAAATAAATGTACAGGGTAGGTTGGCCTAGTGTGATGAGTACAGGTCACTATTTTAATTTTATGTTTTTATTTTGATTGACTTACAGCGTTTCTGTTACAGGTATTTTACAGGCCATTGCAGTTTAATTCATCTATCAAATCCAGTCATTTATGTTTTTGTACCATACTACGTAGGGTAACTGCAAGGTCATTTCCTTTACATTTGTAACATTGTCATATCTGATTTTCAAATATCTCACATTCATATTTTACATTCTTCAACGTCTTATCAAAATATAACACCTGCGCATTTTCAAGCAGTTGTAATTGTCAGGAAATAATCTGCAGTCGCACATGCCAGCCAAAAGAGGGCAACATGAGTTCAGAATTCCTCAACAAACCAGGACAGAACAGTGTCTAGAGGGTTAAACGTGTAAGTAACAATAATTTACATTTACGTTTGGAATGGCTTCCCTATTCTGTCAGTCGGCAGTTCAAAGCAGTTCAACACTCTTGGCAACAAAGGAAGGTGTTGTCACTTGCGTGAGATATTCCGGGGCTGAAATGAAGTTGCTCACCATCGGCGTGTCATCATGGAAGGACATCTCCTCCATGATGACTGAATGAAAACAAAAGAGAAATGACATTAACCTATCATTGCTGAAACAACCTGCTGTCAAAGAGATACTGTAGCTTGAGATCATAAGGTTCATTATATTTAAGAAGTTCCGGTGTTTAAGAGTGATATGTGATTTAATGAGATAAAAAATTAAATTTGTCTGTGTAACATAAATGTAGATTAAGCGGTTCTTGGAAACACTGGTGATATTACGTTCCAAATTCGACATTATCACTCATGAGCTTTTCAATATAACTGCACGTGTTCTTGGCATCAATCAAACGAAGGCTAATATTTACACCAGAATTATTATCGCAAGATTGTTTTGTTTTTGCTTCCAACTTGATACAATAAAGTACATGCATTCCTTTGCATTAAAAGTGCATAATTGCATGCATGTGCAAATGTATGTATCGGTGTACTTTTTGTTTGCAAGAAAGGCTTGGCAGCATGTATTTACTGGCTGAATGTGTTTGGTGCACACAAGCGTGGATGCGATTTTCTTCATATGTGTTTGTTTAGCGCATCCTGCATCTCACATGTAATTTTTTACGAAATTGACAGACTGTTTTGACACAGGCTGCTGCTTTTTTTTAGTTGTAGAGGCCACTGCAGGAAAATTGTAGAAGGGTCAACTACGCTTCAGTCTCTGTCCAGCAGAGGGCGGCCTTTCCAGTCTGGGCAAGCACAAGGGCATTTTTGTGGGTGCATCAAGCTGTTTTGGGATTTTTGACAATTGAGCATGTTATTTAGTGTTTTATTTACAGTGCACACACATATATATATATATTTATTTTGTAACCATGTAGTTTATAAAAACATGTAAGTTGAAACATCAGATTTGATGAGTAGTCGTGTGATTTTTAATGCTTCTAATTTGGAAGCATTTATTAATATTTTTTAATTGTTGTTTATTTTTAGTGCATACATAAGCTTAATAATTATTTGTAGTATTACTATTGTTAATTTATAATAATTTGTTCATTTTAAAGTTTTTGATCCTGTTTTACAGATCTCACTGAATCGCTTTCAGTGTAAGATTATTTTCTTTTTTCTTTTAACTTAATAGTTCATTCAATCATTAAATTCATTCTTCTCATTCAATCTCTTATCACTCCTGTCAGTATTATTCCATAACAGCAATGCACTTGTAGAACAATTCAATTAGGCTGGACATGCTGTACAATTAGGTTTTCCTGTTATGGAATTTAACGGTAAATTACTTGCATATTTCCCAGTCATTTGCAAGTATGCAGGGCCCATTTCATCTCTGAATAGGAGTGGAGAGAAATCATAAAGCCATCTTTCTTCCTCTTTTTTTTCTTTCAAAACCAGCAGCTCGACCTTAAAGAACTAAAGGTCAGACAAAACTCTTAAAGTTGCAGATGACCTATCCAATCCTCATTTAAACTTCCTGTGGCAGTGCAGTTCTCCAGATCATTGTGATTATAAAGCGTCTGTTTTATCAATATCATCGCTGCCCTTTGCGGGAGCAGCCGTGCTTGTGAGATGCAGATCTCTCACAGAATGTCACATTAAACAGGTGTACAAACATTCTGTCTGTTTATAAATGAAGTAAACATGGGTTCTTATGCACATCCTTGCAGTAACTAATTATGAAACTTCAGCTTCTTCTTCGGCTTTTTGTTGTAAGTGGGTTAAAGTGTGAATGTGAGATTTGCTGGTGTCTGCATTTTGTATTTTTAAGCAACAACAAAGAAGCGCTTGTTTGTTTCTTTGCATTAAGCTAATTGATCACCGCATGCTTTTGACTGATATGCAAACCGTTGTTTTGTAGTAAGTGAATTCCAGCTACTAGAATATTCATACGACTGTAAACACATGTACACTTTTATTCTTGCAGGATAAGTTTAATTAAGCTCACTTGAAAGTAGTTTATCTGTCTTTATTCTGAGTTGTATAACACTCCAGTTACGCACAAAAGCTTTGTTTTGTACGCCGTTCCTCCTCATTTCTAATTGTCAGCTGATATTTTAGCCCTCTGAACCAATTCGAAACTATTCTCGCCACAAGTCTTTTCGCTGGGTGGCACAGATGTACGTCGCTTTTTCAGTCTGCCAGTGTAGACCGTCTCGGCGAAGCACGTTTCTTCTCAGAGCTGTAACTGACATGACACCTTCTCCTCAGCGCGGATCCAGGGATGTGTCTAATCGGCGCTGGCAGAACACTCTCTGCTTAATTTTAGCCATAATGGCTGTGAGGGGTGAAATTATACTTTAAAGAGGATAGAGAGAGAGAGAGAGAGAGAGAGAGAGAGAGAGAGAAAGGCAGTGAGAAGGAGAGCGAGAGACAGTGAGGAGAAAACCCCCCCCCAAAAAACGAGAGAACTTGAAGGTGATTAGTTGTTCTGGAGAATCTTGGCTGTGGAGGCAGGAACACTAATCCTTGCTTTGGTTGAAGCCATTTTGCGCAATAGGTCCCTGATTCCGCCCCCTCTCAATTTTAAGACCCGTGTCAAGCTCAAGCTCCTCTCCTGCGCCTCGCTGCTCTCATTTCCTATGCCTTCTGGCGAAGCCTGCTATTTATAAGAAATCATTTTTCTTCTTGGTTTTATTTAATTCTTTCCTACTTGTTTGATTTTCTGCCCTGCTTAGGAAGGTGGCCAGATGAGTGGCAGTGATCCAGAGGGTTCCACCGCTCACATTCTCACACCCAGAATCATCCTCTGTTGTGGCCCAGCTGCCTGTCTGGCTACCTGAACCTCATCTGCACAACAGACCCCCCCCCCAAACAATCTATATAGCCCAGAGCTCAAGGCTTCACTGTTCATATACCTTTGTTAAAAGGGCCTACTTTCTTTTGTGAGTGCTATAGGGTTCTGGTTGTGAGCGAGCTAACAAGTCCTCTGATCCAGATCTATTATGTTTTTTATTGATAGGTGTATCCTCATTAAAGCAAAGCTTTAGGCAGTTTCTCATCATTTGCTTTGAATACGCACATGGTTAAGGTTTTTTGTTTGTTTGTTTTTTTTGCAGTGGAAATACTGTATTGCTTGATTCAAATCTGATTCGGGATTAATTTTTGTTTTATCTTCAGTGATTTTTTTGCTGTGATGTTTATTGGTATATTAATATATTAAATTGGTGCATGTCTACAAAATAACATGTTTGAAATCTTCAGGTATGTAGAAATATATGCATTTAAATGAGGTTATCAAATAAAACAAACCTGGAAGTTGGTGGAGAATGCCGGATGTTAAGGTTTTTATAGTGAGGTGAATTTCTCATTGCAGATCTCTCGTCTAATTCAGCTGTCGCAGTGTGATCAAATACTTATGTGAGACTTGCATTAGGAAATATTGAAAGTATGGAACAGCAAATGCTGAATTACCTGCTGTTGAAATATTTTGTATAGCAGGATTTTTTATCGTGGTTTCACCTTTTTTCCTTTCCTCACCTCCACAGTCAGTAAAATTAATTTCCCTGACCTTCGGTTTTCAGAGCAGCAGGACTCAAATTCCACATATTACTATTGTGGTTTTTTATTATGAAATATGTGAAAAAAGCATAATGAGGGCTCAGGGAAAATCTACCTATTGATTTTTATTTCAAGGCTAGAAATAATAATTAGAACAGAACAAACCAGCACCTGGTCCTTGGATCAGTGATTTTAGAAATACATTTGTGTGAAGTGCTATTTTAGTTTAAAGTGGTAGAGTTGATAAGGCAATGCATTATTCAAGTCATGTAGTTTTTTAATTTTAGCTTCTTTAAAGAGTGAAACTCTTATTTAAGTAGCCGTTTCTTGATATGACAAACTTAAGTGACAAACTTCACTGTACTAATGGGTGGATAAATACAATTCTTTCCTAGGGGAAAAAAACAACAGCTGGACATCAATTCAATTTTAACTATGACTGTTGTTAAAATAAATAAATAGATAAATACATTTGTTTTGCTATTGAAAAGCAACTATATATGTTTTATTCAGGTATATGTTGCCAGGTTTTATCTATGAAATGTTACTGTTGTGAAAGAAATGGTCACGCTTGTGACCATTGGACCATTAATAATATAATGAATTGAGTAATTATTTTGACACCTCCATCGAGTCAGGACATGAAGTCTCTATTTCAGAGTGTTGTCCTGAAGCGCTGGTCCTTGCCAGCCAAGTCCAATCAATCGTCGAAAGACGGGCATGAGTGGCAGGAAAGAATTAATGAAGGAAAAGTTTCTCAGACTGGTGTCACTTCATGCCAGGAAACTTTGTCTGAAACCCTAATGTGCACGGGAGACGACCGGGGAGAGGGGTGGTGAGAGCAGTGTCCACTGAAAGATATTGATATAGATTTTAATAAATGTACAGGCGATGACACCTAAAATGCCACTTTCACAATGCAGTTTGACAGTGTATTTGTACTAATAACCCCTAAGAGTGGAGATGAAATAGTGGCTGTTCCACTGTAGCCATGATTAATGTGGCTGAAGTAATTAAATTCCATTAGGCCTCGGGATCACCTGCCAGTGGAAGCGGTTGGCGGGCCACGGTGAGACAGCCATTCTGGACCTGGAGACTAATGCCTTTTAAAGCAGTACTCCCAATCCCGGCCAAGGATACGGTAACGGAGGACATCTGCTCCCTGTTGATGGCTGAAGGTATTGATGCATTGGATCATTAAGGGGGAGGGGGCGCTTAGCGCATGGTGCTAGCGCAAAGCTGTGTTTTTGCTGTTGACAGGAGAGATGCGCCAGAAGAAATGCGTCCGCCGTGCCTGCGCTGGGAGTGCGCTGTAGTCTCTGGGTGTAGACGGCAGCCAAAGCCTGGCTGCGGGCTGTAGCGTAGCAGGGCTCAGTGGGAGTAGCTTTGCTCTGGGTGCTACGTTGGGCTGTTGTTGTTGCCTTTTTCTTATCCTCTGCAGCGGTTTTCCGTCCTCCCGGTAGATGGGTGCGGCACCGCCCCCACGTCCCCTGTGTTTTTTTGCGGCAGATTCCCGAAGACTGGCATCATTGCTGATGGAGAGAGGCCCGTGCCCTTTGCAAATGGCTACAGTAATGACCCACTTGGGAGGCAGCGGGTCGCTGTGGATGCGGATGTGTCCAGGTGCCACAACATAAGCATTTCATTAAATATTGAAGCGACTGCTTTCAGTTATCGAGGTGGGGAAAAAAATTTGGCCGCATTCCAAAAGTGACTAAACGTATGTGAGATGCGAACATTGCTCGCTCGCTCTCTCTTCTCTCTTTTTATGTCTCCTCTCTCTAATCACTTTCTGGTTTTACTTGACCTTTCTTCTGCTAATTAGTTGCCTTCTTGAAATGCATTATGGGTAATCTATCTTGGGCGATCCAGCTTCCCCCCTCTTCTCGCTCCGGTAATCACTCTAAACGTATGAATGATTTATTCAGCCGAGCTATTTCTCACAATCTTAAAATACACAAACCATAAAATAAAACCCAATTATTACCTCATGCCTGCAAACCGGACCTTGGTCCTGTGCCTGTGTTGTGTAATTGTGGTGACATTGAAGCAGAGAGAGATATTTGGGATGTGCATGAGCACAAGTGGGCAGGATCTTGCAGCTGTCTCAGGAATGCAATTGCACAGATGAGTGCGGTAATGTAAGGTGTTGAGATGTGCAAACGTGCGCCCATGCTGTGTTAAATGCTACGTGTGTGGTGGTATGAGCGCGAGTAGTTTTACACAGGCTGAGGAAAGAGCTGCGGCCAAGCACGTCCTTGTTACACACACTTGGAGAAAAACAAAATAAAAAATACCTGAGATGCAAATGGATATTCAAATGATATGAAATTATATTTTTGACCTTTTGTTTAACACACACAAACACACACACACACACACACACACGTAATATTCAATTATATCATGTATATGTGTGTGTGTATGTATATATATATATATATATATATATATATATATTAGTGTCAAACGATTAATCACGATTAATCGCATCCGAAATAAAATAATTGTGTACATATATATGTGTGTGTGTGTATATTTATTATGTATACAGAAATACACACACATGCATGTATGTATAATTTTATATAATGTATAATAATTTTTTGTTTAGATATAAATATATATATATATATATATAGATATTCATTTAAATTAATCTAAATGTATGCATCTAATTACATGTAATATTTAAAAATGTATACTGTATGTTGTAAAGAAACTTTATTCTAGATTAATTTCATGTAAAGTAAAACATTTAGAAAATATTTTTAATTAATTTATTTTTTTGATGATTAGAGCTTAGAGCTCATAAAATTCAAAAATCCAGTATCTCAAAATATTAAATTATTTCCTAAGATCAACCAAAAAAAATAAAGGATTTGCAAAACAGAAAAGTTCAGGTTCTTTAAAGTACGTTTATTTATGCACTCAATACTTGGTCGGGGCTCCTTTAGCACAAACTCTGTGAGGTGTGGCATGGAAGCGCTCAGTGTGGCACTGCTGAGGCACTATTGAGCCTTCAGCTCATCTGTATTGTTGGATCGACAGTTTCTTATCTTTCTCTTGAAAATATCCCATAGATCCCATATGGGGTTCAGGTCAGGCATGTTGGCTGGCCAATCAAGCACAGTCATATCATGGTCAGCAAACCACTTGGAAGTAGTTTCAACCTGGTCTCATAAAAATACGTACATCTATGCACTTTCTGTGCGACACCGTTTTATGTACCTTACTCCACGTTTCGCCACAGTTTAAAAGAGAAATGTCCACTGAGTGGTGCTAAAACAGGTTAAATACGTGAACCCTGGCACATTTTTATTACATAGATATAGGTACATTTTGCTGTGTTTTTATTACATTGCTACAGAAACGTATTGCGGTGGCTCAGAATTCAAATATCCGGGGTCTGTCCCTAAAAGATAATATTTTATCATGCCCTACACCAAACCCAACTCTAAACCTATCCGATAGTGTTAAATGCAAAACTGATATAAAAACATATTTGTTGATGCAACCGTGCCATTTCAACTTCCTTATATGCAGATTTGATCTGCTTTGTCGAGCCGTGATTACACGGGATTCGAATCGGAGCTCCTCACCTCCTAAGTACGTCTCCGTACTCCGTGAGCTACTGAACAAACTTACCGTCTATGAAAACCCATAGATATGAGGCTGGATATGTGTGATGCTAACGCTCAAAAGCATCAGTTTTCAAATCTCCCAGCTTTTTAATATAAGTCGTAACCTGATATTCTTCAAGTAATTGTGCGAAAATTATGCTTTATTAATCAAAACTCTGTAAATTTGTGTGAAAAGGAGTAAAAGATATCGGAGTTTTACTGCCTCTAGTGTTTGTTTCTTTTGGAAACGGCAGTAATATGTAGTTATGGGTCATTATATGTTGTCTCGCTAAAAAGTTCACCCAGGTACGTAAATGCTATGAGACCAGGTAGAGTATTTTTGGCACTGTGGGCAGGAATTCAGCATCTCCATAAAGCTTGTCAGCAGATGGAAGCATAAAGTGGAATCACAAGGAATGGACTGAGGCTGGGGTCAAGGCATCAAGAGCCACCACACACAGACGTGTCAAGGAATTGGGCTTCAGTTGTCATCAGAGGTGTTTTACCTGGGCTAAGGAGAAGAAGAACTGGACTGTTGCCCAGTGGTCCAAAGTCCTCTTTTCAGATGAGAGCAAGTTTTGTATTTAATTTGGAAACCAAGGTCATAGAGTCTGGAGGAAGGGTGGAGAAGCTCATAGCTCAAGTTGCTTGAAGTCCAGTGTTAAGTTTCCTCAGTCTGTGATGATTTGGGGTGCAATGTCATCTGCTGGTGTTGGTCCATCATGTTTTTTGAAAACCAAAGTCACTGCACCCGTTTACCAAGAACTTTTGGAGAACTTCATGCTTCCTTCTCCTGACCAGCTTTTTAAAGATGCTGATTTCATTTTCCAGCAGGATTTGGCACCAGCACACACTGCCAAAAGCACCAAAAGTTGGTTAAATGACCATGGTGTTGGTGTGCTTGACTGGCCAGCAAACTCACCAGACCTGAACCCCATTGAGAATCTATGGGGTATTGTCAAGAGGAAAATGAGAAACAAGAAACCAAAAAATGCAGATGAGCTGAAGGCCACTGTCAAAGAAACCTGGGCTTCCATACCACCTCAGCAGTGCCACAAACTGATCACCTCCATGCCACGCCGAATTGAGGCAGTAATTAAAGTAAAATGAGCCCCTACCAAGTATTGAGTACATATACAGTAAATGAATATACTTTCCAGAAGGCCAAAAATTCACTAAAATGTTTTTATTTTATCTTATGAAGTATTCTTATTAGTTGATATATTGAATAGTGAATCTGGTTTTTGTTAAATGTGAGCTAAAATCATCACAATTAAAAGAACCAAAGACTTAAACTACTTCAGTCAGTGTGCATTGAATTTATTTAATACACAAGTTTCACAATTTGAGTTGAATTACTGAAATAAGTTTCCACAACATTCTAATTTATTGAGATGCATCTGTGTATATATATATATATATAATACTATTTAAATATCAATATTATTATTTGTTTATATTAATTCCTGCTTATATTAAGTCTACAGTATACTGTCCAGCACATTTTATTTTATTGCACATTTTATTCTTCTTAATTTTTTATAATTTTTAAAAAGATTTTTTAATTCTTACTTAATCTTTTTCATACCTCTATTTATGTATATTCTCTTGTGTTTGTGTTACATATAATTGCACTGTCCATGGAGCAGACCTGACTTACATTTCGCTGCTGGTTATATTCTGTATAATTTTGTATGTGATGAATAAAATCTTGAATCTTGATTTTATTTGCACATTTTTTTATCATTCGATTTTTTTAACCAGGATTGTGTTGCCTTTCATGCTAAATGGTTATTTGTGCACTTGTGTGTGTCTGAACGGATTGTGTTTTTGATATGTGTGCCCACTGGAAGTGGGTACAGCAGATGTGTGGCGCTGGGGCCCCCGGCTGCTGCCAGCTCCTGGGATCTTGTGTTGACAAGTGCCTTCAGGTGCAAAACACTCCCCATTACACACATAACGGAGTAAGTCCCTGACATAGAACCAGAGCCAGAGAACGCTGTTGAGCCCTTGTGTGTGTGTGTGTGTGTGTGTGTGTGTGTGTGTGTGTGTGTGTGTGTGCGCGTGTGCGCGTGTGCGTGTGCATGCACGTGTGTGTGGGAGAAGAGTTAGAAAATGTATATTCAGAAATGGCCGTAAGATAGTTTATAAAAAAAATAGCTTTGTAAATCAGTCTTCTTGTTGAAATATGTTTGGATTATTAAAGTTACATTAAATCACCCCAGTTTTTTTTCGTTTGTTTCTAAGAGTCATGATCATGATTTTTAACGCTTGCTTTAAAGGGAACATATTTTGACCAGTCACAATTTTGTGACAACAACAGGCATTTGGTCTTGAGAAACTTGGCCTGCCCAGTCATTTGAGGTAAGCAGCAAACATGCCCATTTTATTGTAAGATGGCACACTGGCAGTTTAGTTCAAACAGAGCACAGTTTGCATGAAAATATTATGTCATGCAGATCCAGGAGCACACTGCGATACCGAACCAAAGACAACCTGTAGGAGGTGATATGAGTTTGGCTGCAATGGAACTATGACACAATTTGCATAAATGTGAAAGCAGCTTAAATTTGGTTTCAATCTTCTTTATGAAGTACAGTAACATGCATTTTAGCCATCGATGACGTCAGTAGTTCAACAAAACACATGTAGAGGATGACAGGGGTGATACGAGCAAGAGTGAGCCTTTGGTGTATAATTGCAAATGAATGCAAATCAGTGTTCGATAGAACCAGACCAACACTGCAGGGCTTACCCGGAAATATCACCATTGGATTTGGAAGGCAGGAAAACGTGCCTATTGTGAAAACTCTGTAAGATTCGGGTGTATAATGGTCACAAAAAAAATTAAAAAACAACCTATATTTGTGATAGGCAATAAATAATTACTATGTTTTTGATGTTTGTATTTACTGTATATACTGTATACAGTTTTACTTTTATATTAAAATACAATAAAATAATAATATTACCCCTTTAAGACGGTGTGTTGTAGACCTATACATTTAAAATTGATGAGTCAGTGCTGTGAATATTATAGCTTAATATTTATTTATCTATAATACTACATCTTCAACGTGTTAGTGTCTAAATGGAAGACCGTATTGTTTCCCTGATAATTATATGCGTGGGTCTCCATATGAATATGCATCAATTAAATCTGAAGTAAAGAGAAAGGACAATTTATTGCTCTGAGGATTTATTCAATTTAACTCTGTAATTGCTTGCAATTCACTTGCTCATTATAGTACAATTTAGTGCATTTAACAGCAGCTGTTATAGAGTTAATGACAAGAGCTATAGGGAGGATCTACATTATCCCAAATGACTCTGTGCAAGGTGTAATTCCACACTCAAACACTCATTCTGCATGCAGGGACCACAAGTTCGATCAATGAAACGAGATTTTAAGTGAGAGAGAAATCAAGGATTTCTTTACTTGAATAACAATTAACTTATGTAAACTGATCCCAAGAATGGATCATGGATACTGGATTCAAAGGACATTTTAAAACACATCTCTTTCTTTCTTTCTTTCTTGGCAGATATATATATATATATATAAAATTGGGATTTAAAAAAATGCAGTTTATAATTTTGATTGAGGGTTTTAAAACGCCATGAACAATACATGTTCTTGACCACTTTTGTGAAGTTCACCCGTAATGATGATTGCTAACAGTAATAATATAATCTTTTTGATACTTGAAATAGCTTTTAAACTGAATTTCTGTTTAGTTTAGTTTTTGTTTTTTTGGAACAAGTTGTGATGTAAAGTGGTGTTGAGGAATCATCACATTCACTAGTCTATATGCTATTTCAGATATATATAGGTTATTGTGGCTGTTCACGTTCTCACTTGTTTGTGTGAACCTGTGTATGTGTGCGATTTTGTCAGTCACTATTCTAGAGGTGTTCAGAGTGTGTGAACTGACTGTGAAGATGCCTTTGAGCAGTGGCCGTGTTTTCTGTCTGATTATTTACCACTCCTTCCTCTCTCTCTCTTCTCTCTCTCTCTCTCGGCTGTAAGTCTAAAATTTTAATTATGCTGCCTGACAGGCTCGGTGCGTGATGCACGGCCCTGCATCCATCACGACGCGAGGGCCAGTGGCGGCCCATGCCTTGCCTGGTTCCTGAACGACGGAGCAAGGACTGAGCAGCAGGTGCCATATTACTGTGTACAGAAAAGCAATTAGGAAGCATATTGGATGAATGAGGAGTGCATTAATATTAGCGAGTACATTTGTCAGTGGGCTTGATGCGAGTCTTTTTCTTTTCTTTATGCAACATTAAGATTGTGGCGCTCATAAATTCTCTGCTTAAATTGCCATCTGTTTCCCTGTCAGGGCACTCTGAGACTCTGAGAGGAGAGGAGGGGGAAAGTAAAGTTTTCTCCTTTCCTCTCTCTCTCCCCTCACTATGTCGCTCATCTGATCATTCTGTTCTTTCTTTAGAATAATGTGATTTTGCAATTTATCAAATAGTTTGACACAGTAAATGGATAGTTCTCCTAAAAAAATAAAATTCAATAAGAATTTCCTTGCTGTGTGTTTACTCTGCCCTATTCCATGCTATGGAAGTGAATGGTGGCCAGGGGCTGTCAGGCTAAATAAAAGTAGTCCATGTGATGCATGCACTATATACCAAAATTCTAAAGCCAGATGACACCTTTGTTTTTCATATTTAAATCAAACAAATGTGACCCTGGACCACAAAACCAGTCATAAGGGTCAATTTTTTTTAAATTAAGATGTATTTATCTGAAAGCTGAGTAAATGAGCTTTGCATTGATGTATGATTTGTTAGGATAGGTCTATATTTGGCCGTGATACAACTTTTAAATGTATACAAATGAAGTTCTTAGCAAAGCATATTACCAATCAAATATTTAGTTTTGATATATTTATGGTAGGAAATTTACATGATCATTATTTAATATCCTATTGATATTTGGCATAAAAGAAAAATCAATAATTTTGACCCATACAATGCATTTTTGGCTATTGCTACAAATATACATTTAGGTATATTTAATAGCATTTATATTTAAATGCTACTTAAAGAGTTAGTTCTTAGTTTTGTAAGTATCTTACAAAAACATATTGATTCACTAAAGGAGGCCTTTATTGACCCCCCGGAGCCATGTGAGGGACGTTTTTATTACGGATACATGCACTTTATTTAACGTCTTCTGAACTGTTGACAAAAACACCCGCTTACCCCATTAAAAGGCTTGGAGGGGCCAGGACAGTTTTTAAAATAACTCTGATTGGATTCGTCTGAAAGAAGAAAGTCACATACACCTAGGATGCTTCGAGGGTGAGTAAAACACAGGATAATTTTCATTTTTGGGTGAACTAACCCTTTAAGACTGGTTTTGTGGTCCAGGGTCACAAATTAGATTTGAGATCTACTGCAGAGAGGAAGATTCTAGTAAATAATTACATATTCATTATTAATTCTGTCTTACACACAAAGGGACTGAAACTTCACCAAAAAAAAAAATGCTTTGATAATTAAATATGAGTATTTGGATAACGGAATTTGCTGTTCAGGGTGTCGTTCTCAGGTGAAGTGAAGTTCAAGAGCTGCCTCTTGATATTTTAAACAAACATATTTTACATATTGCTATTTCAACATAATTTTTTGTTCACAGTGCTGATCTGTTTACTTGTTGCAGTTTATTTACAGTTAATATGCATAATCAAACAAGCTGTAATCAAACCTTAACCTGTTTTGGTCAAAGATTGTGCCCTTCCAAACTTTTTCGGCCAAAACTTAATTTTATTGGGCTGTTTCACCCAAATAATTTCAGGGTTCACTTCCTATATAAAAGTGCAGCCAGAATAATCTACAAAATATATCAAGTTGTATTTACCATGAGAGATAATTGCGAGAAAGAGACCATGCAAGTTCAGAACAACATGAGGGGAGTAAATTATGTGTAAACTATTCCTTAACTGTCACCCGTTGTTAGCGTCCTGTCTGCGTATGCTTAAATCAGATTAGGTTTGGGTTTTTCTTGTAGGGAAATATTTTTAAGTCGATTTTCTGAATAATTAAGTCAACATGCGGACTGTAAATACTCCTTGGCAAGAGCATGTTAAAAGCACGGATTAAACTGCTGTGGCTTTTGGGAAAGAGGAAAACTGTCTGTCCTCCCTTTCTTTCTTTTTCATTGTCTTTCAGCCGGAGAGGAAGAGCTGCTCATCGCTCGCTCTCTTTGGCACGATGGCCACATTCTCAGGGCTATCATCTCAATAACACGGACGGCTTAATGGCGGCACGTCCAAGTGCTGTCACAGGGAGATTACTGTCAGTGCGTCCCATGCCCGCAGGGGATGTTGGGGGTGCGCTGAGCTCGATTGGAGGGGGGCAAAGAGGGATAGCATAGAACCCCATGATAATTAGCCAGCCTGCAGTGTGCGCAAAGCATTCTGAACAGCCAGTAGAGCAGCAGAGAGGGCAGTGCGTTCACTCTTTGTGTATCTGTTCTCCCTTCTTTGACTTCAACTCAGCCCAGTCGAGTGAGACTGTTGGGAGTGGTACTTGCACACTATTAGGGCGTTTAAGACAGGTATAGCAGGTAATAGATGATTTTACGTGTTTTTCTTGTAGCCAACTTGATTTGAGCATATGTAGATTACTTGGAAGATTTAAGTTTCTTGTTGTGAAATCAGTGCCTCAGTTGGCCTGTCATGTGGCTTTGACCAACAGATCATGTGTCATTAAACATCCACAACCCCTACCGGCACGATCCCTGCAGACGGTTAATATACACCCATCAAATGCACACAACTTGGATGAGGATTTCAGTACACTCTGGGCTTTGTTTGCTTATTTTAATGTGAGTCAGTGGCCCTCAAATCTGACCCT